>CM066034.1:722041683-722681237 GCA_033557465.1 Ichthyophis bannanicus | reverse complement strand
TTACATCACCACAGTTATTTCCTGCCGCACAGAAACCTGAGCATAAATACATACTCTATACATTTTACCAGGCCTGCTGCAGCAATTCTTAACATCTGAAATGGCAGGCCAAGAAATGCAAGCCTCATAGCAGAGTCATCCCTCTTCTGGAATCCCCCTGCTGGTATGTCATAAACCCAGTTCTGCGGCTCTGCAAATTGGGTACATATGCATAGTTTTTTTAAATGGCCTAACATTCATTCACATACCGCGGCCCTGGCAACCTGCATGAAGCCCATCCTCATAACCATTTACTGGGATGTTCCATTTTTCATGGGTTGCGATGGAACCAATTCCAGAAGGCACTTTATATGTTCATCCCTCTCACGGCTGTCACTGCCATCGCCCCTCCCCCCCCACCCCCACAATTTTTGGACGTTCTTCTCTGGATGTTCCAGATTCTTACTATACATCCCTTCTAAAATGCCACTTCCTGTGCATACTTTCAATGGGGGCATGCACATGGGTTGAATGTGGGTGGATCATGGCCAGTGAAGAGCAAGTACACTGTGTGGGCTACCAGAATACTATAATCTATATGTGTACTTGCAAAAAGTAGGCAACCCACCTCATTTACACCAGTTCTAGGCCTGATCGCATTGTGCCTTCAATGTAATGTTTGCTGCAGGGCTTGAATATCAATAAAGTCAAGTACACATGCTCTTGTATTTCAAAGTAAAATACGTCATAAAATGTTTGGGTGCGGTGAAAACATGTGTTAATTAGTCCGTTGCTTTTATTCCAATCACCCTTGAAGTGTAAATCCCCTCTGCTCAGGTGTGCGGCAGGTTTGGTCACAAAGCCAATGAAAATTGTTAAGAATTATTACGAAATGAGTAGAAAATGCCATATGATATCATAAGGCCTCCTATTTAGATTCATGATGCAGTTTCACCTTGATTATTGTGGGCATTTCTGGTCACGGCCCGAGTCCCTCAAAAAGGATATAGCAGAACTGAAAACACAAGGTTCAGATAAGGGCAAACACCAAATAATAAAGTGGATGGAAGGTTCAACAGCTTAGGGCTTTTTCAAGCTTGGAGAAGAGATAGCTAAAAGGAGACATGATAGAAGGTCTATAAAATTCATCACTGGAGTTAAACAGATAAGAAAAGAATAGATATTTATCACTTTCAAATGTACTAGGTCTAGGGTGACACTCAGGGTTTTCCTTTAATTCTTATCTGGCAACTACAAGTATAAAGTAGAATGTACCATTTTTAATTAACTTTCAGTATCATACACCTTTCCCAGTATTGATGGCAAGTTGGTAAATAGGATGAAGTTCACGATTTATTATACTTCTGCGAGATTCAGCAGGCCATGCTATGTACTGCATTATGCTTAAAGGAAAGTACATATGTTGATAAGGGAAATTGACTCTGTTATCATTTCCTTTCTTGTGACACATCTTTGGCCCATAAAGAGTTGTACAACTATACAGTTTTCCTTCCCTTCATTGTAACCTTATCAATGATACCCACTACTGGATACTAATTAAATGTCCTGGAACTGCCGTTGTCTGCTGCCTCATTTGAACGTGCAATCAATGAGGTAATGTTGATTGAGGGCAGCGGGGTTCAGATGGTATAACACTGATTTACTTCCAATCTCTAGAACACAGCATCAGAAAGAAGTCACTGTAGAACAACAGGCTCACGAGACACAGTGAATCCCTTTATAGCAAGATAATACAATCAAAATAATCTTACCTATCTCTTTACTTCAACAAATAGATGGGGGTTTGACCTGCATGGAGACATTCGGGTACAACCCTAAACAAAGGCATGGAAAGGGGTGACCTGCATGGAGCAGTGGGTACAACCTATTTTAGCCACCTTACTGGGCAGACTAGATAGACCATATTGGTCTTCCTCGCTGCCATCATATACTATGGTACTTTGCAATGCTTCAGGGTTGACCTTGAACAGTAGGTAGAGTGGCAACAGTGGTAGCCAAGATGAGGGGAAGGAGCAAGCCATTGCAATTTTAGGTTGAACACCTAAAGCGGTGATTTTAGAAGTGGCATCCAGGAAGGATCTGGGATGGGTTTAGGGCAGAACGTTCAAAATCCCTGAGAGTTGGCAGCAGTGAAGAGAGGCAATGTATAAGTGACTTCTGAAATTGCCTCCATCCTCCACCCCCAAAAAAATGCACATCCTCAGTGACCAGTATGAAGATGAAGTCCCCACACGAGATATTAGAAAGGCCAGGTACAGGCCTGGGTATAGGCCATTTCCGCCAACTGCGGAAATGTCCCCGAATTGTAGGGCCTTCAGAAGCTGATACATGAACGTACCTGCCATGGAATATCAGAGAAAGAGGATTGGGCATGTATTTTTTAGGAGAACTTGTGTGGCAATCCCCGGCTGGTCATTTTTCCAGATACTCAGGCATGTGATGGCAGGCCCTGTAATATGTTTGGAGTTTGTATTTTTACATGCAGATTTTCATCAGCCAAGAAATATTAAACACTGTGATGATGAAAACACATTATGATCTTCCCCCTGGAAGGTGGTTTGCAAGCGCCATTGAAAAGAGCACTTTTTTGTACCTTATTGTCATCAGGAGAAGGTTATAGGCATGGGAACGGCCTCACCAACCAGGGCCAGAATTGTACCTATGGTCATTCTGAAATTGCACCATGATGTGCATCTTCCTTTGTTCCACCCAGGCCATGCCTCCTCTCTGCCTCCTCCATGCTACAGGGACCCCCCCCCCCATCCATCCTCGCACCAGGGATGGTCCTATATACCTGGGTTCCAAAATGGATTAAGGGACATCTCTGTGATATGTACATCTTGAATGCCCCAATTTTCCAGACATCCAAATCATGAATAGAGCTTGCTACAATACCCTTTCCCCCTAATCTTCTTAGTGGTAGGGCTGGCTTCTGGGAATAAATGGAAAAAGAAATGGGGGGAAAATCAGAAATTTTTGTGGGTGGGAGGAAACGAGTAATGTGCAATCTGACGTATATACATAATAGGAGAATGGAGATATCCCATTATAACACTTTAATCATTTCAGTCAAAGCGGTTTACATTGTAATTTAAAAAAACTTGGTAAGGAGGACATTAAACAGCAACATTGGCTTTTCTGAACAAATGGAGGGTTAAATTAACTTGCCCAAGGTTACAAGGGGTAATATTGGGAATTGACACACTGGTCTCTTTGGTGTCCCAAGAGCCAGTGCTCTCAACCATTAGGCGCTATTCCTCTATTGGGCATATAAGTTGTGATTCTTGATTTAACTTTTCAGCCACTAGATTTTTTTGATGTTTATGTATGGTGTGCCAGCTTATAGTCTAAATTTGGCTAGATAGCATTCTTAACTCTTGTATTTCATTCATTCATTCATTACGTCCTAGGCTAGGACCTTGCATTTCAGTTTATATTGACATGCCTCGTGGAGACCTTCAAAGGGTTGCAATGATCCAGAACATGGCAGCTAAAATCCTTGGATGGATGTGAAGGGAATTATCGGGATTCATGTTGCCTTGTGGTACAATATAGTTTGCATCGGACTCTTGCTTGTGAAGCATAACATAAATTTTAAGATTCCTTATTTTAACCTTTAAGGCGTTACCGAAATACATTGTCCAGGGACTATTTACAGGATAATTTGTGTAATTATCATCTGGCCCATTCCTTCCATTCGTTGGCAAGATAGATTATTGACCCTTTCTTCTGTGTATAGCATTTGCTTTCTGTTTTTTGCGCTGAAGTGTGGGATAGCCTTTCAAGAGGGATATCTAGATTACTAGATAATTATGTTGTTTTTCATAAAACTGCCATACTCATTCACATTCTTAGATCTCATTCTCATTCCTCACATACAATAAACTACAGACACATCTCTTTCTCTCTCTTTCTCTCTGTCCCTGCTCTCAATTCACTTCTTTTGCTCTCTTTTCTCATTTCTCCCCCACACACACAACTTTCTCTCAAAATCCCAAAATAAAATACAAATACAGAGCCAGGTGTTTACAATGCAGAGTAGATGACCAACCAAATTAAAAATGTTTCAGACAAAATCTGGAGACCATGAGAGGCCAGACTCTGCATGCAATGCATACTTACCAGTGCAAATTAGATCAACAGAAAAGATGTCTTCTACTATACACAATTCAACCAAGTAAGAGCTCTCCCCTGGCTCCCAGTTCCCTCCCCCCACCCAAAGTCCTCACCTCTCTCCCCTCAATCCTCCAGTCTCTGACTTCATGCTGATATGTACCTCCTATCCTAATCCCCAAGTCCTCACGATCTCTTCCAGGCATTTTTATCTACCCTGCCCCCAATTACTGTATTGCTGCTGTCTAACGAAATGCAAGTCCCATCCCTCCTCAACACTCCATACCCAATCCATAAGACCCACTGTTTCTTTACTGAGGCTTCTTTTTTCCCTGAACACTGCTTGCTCTATGCTCCCTCATCTGGAATTGCTCTCCAAAATTTGCCCAGTGCAGTCCTGCACAGCTCTGAACAGGCCTGTGACCCAACAGCCAGTACTGACTGACCTAGGAAGAAGTTACACCAGGCTTTTCAGGGATGCATCGTAAAATAATATTCCCCCCCCACATTGTACAACACACATTCAGGGCTGGCCCTAGGTACGTGTGAGCATGTTGTTGGCATGGGGCCCCACTGTACAGGAGGCCCTGTGTCAACCTCACGTTGCACATCCAGCCTTTGCTCATACCCATTGCTGAGACAACTTACTGCTTCTTAGTTTACAGGAGAGAGATTGGCATGTGCTGCTGCTGCTGACTGATTCTGAGCCAGGGTGAGTGGCAGTTTTGCAGCACTCACCAGTCTGCGGCCTGTAGGAGGTGTAGCAGAAACAGGCTGCAGGCTCGGGAGGCCTCTCTCACACCATCCAGGCCTTTGGCTGTCCCTGGCCCTTTGCAACCGATAAACACAGCTCTGGGAACCACTGGTATAATTTCCAGCCAAATAGCCCTGGCAATGCATGGGGGCCCAGACAGACAGTGGGCCCATAGAGTGGCAGTGGGAGCAGCGTGAAAAACTTAGTTTATCATGTTTGCCATGCAGCTCCGCTCTTGTAAGTCTGCTGCGGGCCAGGTTGCTGATCCTTACTGGGCCAAAGTCTCATGATAACAGCAACACCACAAGGTTTTGGCCCGGCAGCGAACTTACAAGAGTGGAGCAGTTTAGAAAACATGATAAAATTTGCCATGCTTCTGCTGCCACTGTCACCACTACTGCTATTGCATGGGGGGCCGTCACACAAAGTAGGGGCCCACACGGGAAGGGGTGCACCACTGCAGCGACATTGTGGGCCCTCAGCAAACATAAGAACATAAGATATGCCATACTGAGCCAGACCAAGGTCCATCAAGCCCAGTATCCTGTTTCCAACAGTGGCCAGTCTAGGTCACAAGTACCTAGCAGTTTCCCCAAAAGACACAGGTTCCACAATGCCTTTGCATAGGGGCCCCTTATGCCACCGGTGGGAACATTTTTTTTTTCTCCCATAGCTGTGCTGCCTTAAAAGCCACTGGACTACGACAATTCTAAGGTAAGTACAAGCATTTCCTGTTTTTTTGTGAGAAACAGGAAATGCTTGTTATTGCTTTTAGAAACACTGTGCTATGGTGACTTTTAATCATCAATGGAAACATACAAACATAACAAATATTTGTCGGAACTTACACCTTGAAGAGTCTACTCCTTCTCGTGGTGTGATGTTCCTTTTTATCTTTTAACTAGGAACGCAACCCTAACAGCAAAGTATTAGGAGAATCCTAACTCCTCAATACCAACCAGTAAAAGTACATACGTATATATCACAAGCAACTCGCCCAATGGAAAGATTACTTAGCTGATTGCAGTTAGTTTCACTCTTCTCTCCAAAGCATAGAACCGCTTCCATCAGCTAAACAGCCGAATAACTCCTTCAGCCACAGCCAAGATTCTTCAAGGTGTAAGTTCCGACAAAAATTCGTTATGTTTGTATGTTTCCATTGATGGTTGGATATAGATGTGGGAGACATTACGGGTTATTGTATAGAAGATAGTGAATTTAAACCAATTTGCAACATGTTACTAAAAATACATTTTTTGCACTCTCATCTTGTTTTTTTTCCCTCCAAAATGCAGAGCAGTGAGTGATGACTATGGCAAGCGATTTCATCAGAACATTGCAGCAAAGGAGAGGGGAGATAGCCCATAACTGGGCTGCTGAAGAGGGAGGTATCAGCCAGGAAAGGGGTGGAGGAGCCAAAAGAATAAAGAGCAGGGGCTGAAGGTGCAGCCCCCTCTTTGTGCTGTGAAGTGAGCAGTGAAATGTGGTGTGCATAAGTTTTACTTACAAGCCCCCTTTCAGGCCGATTGCTGCTTGCCCTGCCTGCTTGCTGCTTGCAGTTCCACACTGTCTGCTTCCTCCCTCGGCTGCAGGGCGCGATTGTTTGCTGAGCCGGCAGTGGCGCTCCATAGCATGGAGAGGAAGCCAGCCAGAGGTGAGCACACGGCTGCGATGGAGAATCGGGCAAAAACACCAAAGAAAGGGTGGCAGTATGACTTGGTCCCCCAGGGGTATAGGATTCACCTAGGAAAAAGAGCGGCATCGTTGATCTCGGCACCAGGATTCAGCTCACTTCTCTGGCATGCTTTGCAGCCTTGGGTGAGTCATGAACAGTGGAACCAGGATGGCCGCGAAGCATGCGGGAAAGGAGAATGGAGGAAAACAGCAGACCCCAGGTGGAAAAAAGAAGGCCAATGGGGCAAAAAACAAGGGGTAAGCAAAAAACCCCCCAGAGAACAATGAAGGCACAGAATTGTGGCAGCAAGGCAAGCCAGTCAGGAATGGCAGGGAGCACAGTGGGCGCAGTCAAGCAGAGGCGAGTCCACAGAGGTGGTAATATGTTAAATGGAGCATCCAACCATGGAGGTGGTAATACATTGAGTGGAGAAGCTAGCACGAGCGGGCGCCGGGCCAATGCAGATAACGGTAGGAGCAATGATTGCGAGAATGGATTATAGGGCAGATGAGAGAGCAGCGTAGGCAACTATGCAGTAACAGGGCCAGTAGTGGCACTAAGAGGGGACAAGGCCATAGCGGAGAGACTGACTGAATTCTTTGCTTCTGTCTTTACTGAGGAAGATGTAGGGATGTTACCCATTACTAAAGTAGTATTTAATGGTGATACTGAGAAAGAATTGAAAGAAATATCGATACACCAGGAAAATGTATTACAACTATTTGATAAACTGAAGAGTAGCAAATCACCTGGACTGGATGGTATACATCCAAGGGTGTTAAAAGAACTGAAATATGAGATTACAGACCTGCTATTAGTAATCTGTAAACTATAATTAAAATCATCTGTAATACCTGAAGATTGGAGGATGGCCAATATAACGCCAATTTTTAAAAAGGGTTCCAGGAGTGATCCAGGAAACTACAGACCGGTGAGGCTGATGTCAGTACCGGGAAAAATGTTAGAAACCATAATAAAGAACAAAATTACTGAGCATGTAGATAGTCATGGCTTAATGGTAGACAGCCAACATGGCTTTAGACAGGGAAGATCTTGTTTTACTAATCTGTTATGTTTTTTTGAAGGTGTGAATAAACAGATAGACAAAGGTGAGTCGGTTGATAAAGTGTATCTGGACTTTCAGAAAGCCTTTGACAAGGTCCCTCATTAAAGACTTTTGGCAAAACTAAAAAGTCATGGGATAGGAGGCAGTGTACTATTGTGGATCAGGAACTGGTTAACAGAAAGCAGAGGATAGGGATAAATGGCCAATTTTCCCAATGGAGAAAGATGAATAGTGGAGTACCCCAGGGATCTGTGCTGGGTCCATTGCTTTTTGACATTCATAAATGACCTGGAAAAGGGAAAAACGAGTGAGGTTATCAAATTTGCAGATGACAGAAAACTATTTAAAGTTGTTAAAACTCATGAAGATTGTGGAAAATTGCAAGAGGATTTTGATAAATTGGAAGACTGGGCATCCAAATGGCAGATGAAATTTAATGTTGACAAGTGCAAAGTTATACACCTAGGAAAGAACAACCCAAACTATGGTTATGCGATGCAAGGTACCACATTAGGAACCACCACCCAGGAAAAAGATTTAGGCATCATCGTGGATAACATGTTAAAACCCTCCACCCAGTGTGCAGCAGCAGCTAAGAGAGCAAATAGAATGCTAGGTATCATAAGGAAAGGAATGGAAAATAGAACAAAGGATATTATAATGCCTCTGTATCGTTCCATGGTGCGACTGCACCTTGAATATTGTGTGCAATTCTGGTCGCCATATCTTAAAAAGGATATAGCATTATTAGAAAAGGTATAGAGATGAGCTATCAAAATGGCTATGAAGAAAGACTAAAAATGTTAGGGCTCTTCAATCTGGAAAAGAGACGGCTGAGGGGAGATATGATAGAGGTCTATAAATTAATGAATGGAGTGGAACAGGTAAACATAGATCGATTGTTTACGTCATCAGAATATAGAAAGACGAGGGGACATGCAATGAAGCTACAGGGTAAACTATTTAAGACTAATACGAGAAAATATTTTTTCACTCAACGTGTAATCAAACGCTGGAATTTGTTACCAGAGGATATAGTAAAAGCTGTTAGTGTAGCTGGGTTTAAAAAAGGTTTGGACAAGTTCCTGGAGGAAAGGTCCATAAACCATTATATTGTGGAGGGAGGAGTGGCCTAGTGGTTAGGACACAGTACAGAGGGCCAGTGGTTCAAATCCCACCTGGGGACAACACTCAGGCTGGAGGGACTGGGGTTTCTAGTCCTATAGGCACCTTTTGTGGCCTTGGGCAAGCCACCTAAACCTCCATTGCCTCATGTACATCTTTGGGGACAAGGGAACATATCCAGTACCTGTTTGTAGTAATTACATAATGTAAACCACTTTGATTGAAGGATAAGGCAGTATAGAAAACTGGTTAAATAAATAAATTATTAAAAGGGACCCAGGATATCACTGCTTGACCCAATACAAGCATTGTGGAAACTGCTTGGTACTTATGACCTAGATTGGCCACAGTTGGAAACAGGATACTGGGCTTGATGGACATTGGTCTGACTCGGTATGACATGTCTTATGTTTTTAGGGCCCAAGGGCATGTGGCACAAAGAGCCTGGGATTCATGACCTTGTGAACATGGTGAAGGCCATGGCTGCAGTCCACAGAGTGGAATGCGTGCTGACTCTTCTGAGTTTGCTAGAGGACACTCAGGGCCCGTCACAGGAGCAGGCAAGGCAAGCAGAGCACCTGGCACTGGGGGACACCGGAGTCACCCAGCATTGACCCTCAGGGTTTTGGACAGAGGGATGAGTACTCACAAATATCTGATTTACTCAGGGCAAGTTAGGTGGCAAGGGATGGGAGGCATTTGGGGTGGCGCACTGTTGGGTGTGGATATGGGAGAGCAGGGAGGAGAAATGGATGAATGCGAGAGGGAGGGGTGGACTGGCAACATGGCAGGAAGGCATATGCCCTCCCTACCATGTATAGACAATGAAGCAGGGAATGAAGGGATAACAGTAGTGGCGCAAGTATGGGATGGGGGAGGGTGGGCTTGGTAAGGGGAGGTGATGAACAGGTGAGCATTTTGTGACTGTTGAAGCAATTGGTCGTCATGGTAGCAAAAAACCTGCTTGACCTGCAGCTCAGCCCAAGGAGTTACGGGAGACATGACACAAAGCACGGCCACAGCGGCAGTGGGTCCCCCTTGCGAGCCCCCCCTGGGAACCAGGAGCAAGGAGTTATGGGAGGCATGACAGAGCGCGCAGCTTTAGCAGCAGTGGGTGTGCCCATGAGCCCCCCAGGAACCAGGACAAGGGCCCAGGCAGCAGCTACCAGGCAGGCCCAGACAAGAAGGGGTTGCAGGATGCAGATAGCAGTGTAGGGAGTGGAGTAAGGGAGGGGAATGGGTTCTGGTGTCCGAGACAAGGCCAGTTGAGTACACCTGCCTCACTAGTGCACTGGATAGCCAGGTCCCCAGGCCCAATAGGAGAGGATATGGAAAGGCGATTATATCGATATTTTCACATTGCTGGTCAGATATTAGCTGTGACTGTGTGGGTTGTCTTAGAAAGTGCAAGCTGGTTAGTCACAAGGCAGATAGCATCCCACGAATGACAGCGAACTGGTGCACTGCCTTCTATGTATTAGCCAATGTGATAGGCGAGAAACATCCAGAACAGTGCAGGGGCTTATTTAAATACCAGGATTGCATTTGCGAAGCATACAGAGTATACAGCGGAAACACATGGTTAGCGTATGATGAGCAATTCCGCAGGAACATGATCAGAAACAAGGGGCTCAGTTTGGAGATGAAGGATATAGAGCTCTGGCTCTGGCTGATGACTCAGGGACAAAAAGCGGGCAGGGTAGGCGCAACCTTGCCGCCACAGTGGCCCGCTAGGAACGTCTGACTACAGCAGCCTTTTCAGGAGGAGTACAAGTTCAGAGACTGGGAGAATAACGGGTCCTCATTGCCAGCCCATAGTGCCCGGAAGGCCACTCCCCGGCCAGATAGGCACAGGCCAGTCACACTGCACATGAAGAAGGAAGTCATCCTGAGGGTGCCGGAAGTGGTGAGGGATGGATTCAAAGAGAGACTCTTCAAGGTGACTCTACTGGTCATGTTCTTCGGCACCTTCAGGATGAGCGAGGCTATCCCTAGATCCAGAACAAACACTATGGGCCTGGATCTTTGAATGGTGGAGGTCACTGTAGGAGATGATAAGATTGGGCTGCTACTGGGGATGTCTAAAACTGACACCAAGACCACAGGGGCAGAACGATGTAGCTCCACACCACCAGTATCAGCGACCTATGCCTGGTGAGGGTGATGAAGGAGTACCTGCAGATACAGATAACAGGGGAGGGGGGGCACTATTGTGGCATCAGGATGGCTCTTGCCTGTCACAGTTCCAATTTAGGGTAATGTGGTACCGATCCCTGAAAGAGCCAGACTGGACATGGTAGGCATGACCCTCCATTCATTTAGGATAGGTGCGGTCACCATGTCATACAGGTTGAGTTTCAGGGACACCCAGATCCAGAATATTGGGAAATGGACATCCAAAAGGTTCAGGCTCTATATTAGGCAATAAAGCTCAATGATTTAACATGCTTTTCCCTCTTATCTCGGCAGGAAAAAGGACGATCACAATTTGGATAGTGGGTCATTCTTATATCTTCTGGGCCAGGAGAAGTGTGGTGTCCAGCCATTAGGATAAACAGCTTGGCTTTTCCACGGACTCCGTGAACATCCAGTGGCTAGGCAAGTGGAGGATGCTGTGGGATCAGCTGAGGACCATGCTCAGTAACAAGCTGGGAGTGAGTCAACCCCCGAACTTCATCATGCTACATTTAGGCAGCAAAAGCTTGGTATCTACCAAAGGCATCAACCTGATTATCAAGGTCAAGGTCAAGAGGGACTTGGCATGCATATGCTCTAAGCGGGTGGTTCCAGATACTCCCCTGGCAAAAATGATTTGGGGCTATTCGGCATGAGGGAATTGAAAAAAGCAAAAAGAAGGTGAACACAGAGGTAGGGAACTTCATTAGAGCCCTGGGGGGATTGTGATCAGGCATGAGGGCATTGTTGTGGGGGCTACGGCCATATATAAAATATATAAAATGGATGGTGTACACCTAAACATTATTGGGCTGGACGTCTTCAACGCCAGCTTACGGAAGGTGGTTGGCTTGGTTCTTACAATGGGGTGAGTCAGGCTACAGACCTCCTGGTGGCAGGACCTCACCGTCAGAAAAGCGGGAGTATCTTAGTATTGGGGAGGCTCAGGTACCGGAGTGGAGTGCCTGGGCCTGGTAACGGGAGGTCAGGTATCATGGATCGGGGTGCCTGGGCTTGGTTCCAAGGAATAATAAGAACATAAAATAACCTCAGGCGCCAACACAGAGCGGTCGGTGGCAGGGAAGAGCTACGCCTAGGCCACTGTGCAGGCCTAGGCAGAAGCAGGCAGCAGTATTATAGTACTCCTCTGCGCTGGGGCCTATGTGCCCAATTAGTTTACTGTTATGGTATTGTGTGTTGTTACTGCATAGCATGATGTAATGTTTGGGGCATGGCTATGAAAGCTATGGCCTGTTATTCCCACAAATAAAGTTGGTTGTACCAAGAATAGAATTGTGTGTTTCGTTATGAGAGCAGGGCGGGGAAGAAAGGGATGGTGGGCTGGAGCACGAAGGAAGTAAAGCATGCCCTGGTTATGCCACCTCAATGGGCGGTATTAGCTGTATTCACAATGCTGCCTGACTGGGTTCTCTGCACTTTTGGCGTGTTATCTGCTAGGGAAATGCTCTGTATGTCACCAACAGATAACACAAGGCTTTTGCAGCTAACACGATGCTATCTGCACTTTTTTGGCTCATTAACTGCAAAGGCCTAACGTGATCTAGTAAACAAGCCCCAATATTTCCTGTGCCACTGACTGCTACATAACCCCACAGCATAATACAGGGTGGCCCAAAAAAAGTGAGAACATCTCGTAGCATATAAGTTATTTAAAAATTCAAAAAGACAGATGTAAACAATTGACAAATTTAAAAAAAAGATGGCGACCGGACATTGTTGAAATAAAGACGTTATATAGCTAAAAAAGGTAAATAAGTAAACTATTTAAGCTTTTAATTTACGAGATGTTCTCAATTTTTTTGGGCCACCCTGTATATCCACTTCCATGTTTAAAAATGAGCAAGATATACTTTTCTTCAAGTGCTTCACCCCTTTTCTCTAAATACAGCATTTCATTAATTCAAATTGCTTTGTTTCAAAAAGGTTTATGTTTATGAAGGTTTACTTTTGCATACTTTAAATCACTGCTGTATTCCCCCCCTCCAATATATAGGCAAGGGGGCGGGGGGGAACATAGATCTGGTGTTCCAACACAGCAGCCACATACATTTCTTTACGGAAAGAGTGGTGGATGCGTGGAATGGTCTCCCAGTGGAGGTGGTGGAGATGAGGAAGGTATCTGAATTCAAAAGTTTCTATGTTTTAAACCAGTCTGGTTTTCACAATATCCCTAATGAATTGCATAAGCTACAGTATATCTGCATCAGAAGACGTATGAGAAGAGACTTGAAGACCTAAATATGTATGCTTTGCAGGAGAGGAGGGACAGGGGAGATATGATTCAGACCTTCAAGTACTTAAAGAGTATTAATGAACAAACAAACCTTTTCCAAAGATGGGGAAGCTGTAAAACTAGAGGGCATAACATGAAGCTGCAAGGGGGTAAACTGAAAGGCAATGTCAGGAAACACTTTTTCACTGAAAGGGTGGTGGATGCTTGGAATTCCCTCCCGATGGAAGTGGTGGGGGCAAATACAGTGACAGAATTCAAAATGGCATGGGACAGAAACAGTGGATCCCATTATAGCAGCGGTTCTCAACCTGTAGGTCGCCAAAGGATTTAGCGGGGATCGCCTCACTCCGCCGTTAAAAAAAAACAACAAAAAATGCACAAGTTGCTGCCGCTGCCGAGTTTGCTTCTCGGCAGCGGCAACTCACCTCCTCCTTCTTCTGCAGCTGCGGCTGCCTGCCTCTTAGGGAACTGCGGCTATGCCTGTAAAACCGTTGCGGAGCCTTCCTGCCTCTCGATGGGCTCCGGGCAGCATTGTCCCGCCTCCAAAGGAAGTTGTTTACCACTTCCTTTGGAGGTGGGACAATGCTGCACAGAGCTCGTTTAGAGACAAAAGGCTCCGCAACGGTTTTTACAGGCATAGCCGAAGTTCCCTAAGAGACAGGGAGCCGCGGCTGCAGAAGAAGGAGGCAGACATGGGGAGAGGAGGGACTGACATGGAGGGAGGGGGGCTGACATGGACAGAGGGTGGCTGACATTGAGGGAGTGAGGGAGAGGAGGGGAGGGCTGACATGGAGGGAGGGAGGGGGTTGACATTGATGGATGGAGGGAGGGAGGGCTGACATGGAGGGAGGGGGGACTGACATGGAGGGGGGCTGACATGGAGGGAGGGAGGGCTGACATGGAGGGATGGATGGAGGGAGGGAGGGGGGCTGACATGGACAGGGGGGCTGACATGGAGGGAGGGAGGGGGGCTGACATGGATGGCTGGATGGATGGATGGAGGGAGGGGGGCTGACATGGACAGAGGGTGGCTGACATGGAGGGAGTGAGGGAGGGGGGCTGACATGGACAAAGGGAAGAGACAGGGGGACATACTGGACAGAGGGGGCATAAATGCTGGACAGAGGGGAGAGACAGTGTGGGTTAGGATTATAATGGGCAGATGGGGGGGCTAGGACTGGTAATGGGTTGATTAGGGAAGGCTAGGACTGGGAATGGACTGATCAAGGGGGGGTTGGGACTGGTAATGTGCTGATAGGGGGGTAGGACTGGTAATGGACTGATTGGGGGCTAGTATTGGAAATGCGCTGAACTGGGAGGTTAGGACTGGAACTGGGCTGCTGGGGGGTAGGACTGGTAATGGGCTGATTAGGGGAGCCTAGCACTGGTAATGGGGTTGAGGAGGGACTAGCACTGGAAATGAGCTGATTAGGGGAGGCTAGGACTGGTAATGAGCCGATGTTGGGGGGGGGTGGTGGTAAGACTGGTATTGGGCTGATTAGGGGAGGCTAGCACTGGCGATGGGGTTGAGGGGGGACTAGCACTGGAAGCGAGCTGATTGGGGGGCTTCGACTGGGAATGGGGAGGGGAGGATAGAGCTGCTGGCCCTGGAAGAAAACTGGGGGCTAAGGCTACAAATGGGCTGATATGAGGGGATGGGAGAATGGAACTGGAAGGGAGTGGATCTGAGAGGGGCTGCCATGGTATTTGTACTAGAAGGGACTGGTCAGTGGGGAAGGAGGGGGACTGGAAGGGAATGGACACCAGTGGCAGTCATGGGAATGCAAGTTGACATTGGAAGGTACTGAGAGTGAGGACTGGAAAGGGGCTGATACTGGGGAGGGTTACTGGGACTGGAAATAGGCTGATGGAAAGAAGTGAAGAAAACAAAAGAAGAGATAAGAAATGGCAGATGGACCATAGACCACAGAAAGAGAGCTAAGAGAAGACAGGAAAGCAGAAGCCTCAGATCGGGACCAGCATGATCAGATAATAAATTGGTCAGACAACAAAGGTAGAAAAAATTATTTTATTTCATATTAGTGATTTGACTACAAAATCATCATAATTTTGAAATCAAATATTGTTACTTGTTATTGTGATTAATTATTGTGGTTTAAATAAGTAAATTTTTTAAATAAAAACATATTGCAAAGGCCTATAATATATTAATAATTCAACAAATGATTACAGCGACAATGCATTAATGGTAAAGGAGGAGAGACACATTTGATTTTATCATTAGGGGTGACCACAAGTTGACCAATGGTAAAAGGGGTCATGGTACAAAAAAGGTTGAGAAGCACTGCTTTATAGCAACAGGAGAAAATCAAAATAAACATAACTATCTCTTATATCTCAACAAATAGGGGTGACCTGCACGGAACGGTGGGTACATGCCTAAACAAAGGCATGGGGAGGTGTGACCTGCACGGAGCGGCAGATGCATCTACTCTTACTGCCTTGCTGGGCAGACTAGATCAGGGGTCTCAAACTCAAATTGCTTTGAGGGCCAAATGAGGACTTGTAAAGTAACCCGTGGGCCGCATAAGACATGGGGCCTCATTTGCATAAATATTTGCATAATGTTACCATACAAAGCACAGACGTTAATGATGCACATTTCCCAGAGCTGATATATTCCAGTTAATAAATTCAAAATAGATATTTTTCTACCTTTTGTGCATTATTTTCAGTTGCAATTGTTCCAGCCACTCTCTTCTGGTTTCTTCGTGTCTTCTGCTAACTCTCCATCGTCTGCTGTCCATTTGTCCTTTCTTCTCTCTTCTAGTTTTTTTTCCATTCTCTCTCTACATCTGCTTTAACATACTAATCTTTCTCCTTTTGCTCCTTCCTCATTCCTATTTCATCCACTCAAATTTTACCCCTCCATCCTCAATCACCACTTACTCTCCCAATACCCGGCCAATTGTAGATTTGTCTTCCCTCCCACACAAAATATTTTTCCCCTCTCCATTTCACTCTCCCAGCTCCATCCCATTCTAATCCTCCCCCAACATCAGCTCCCTTCTAGTTCCAGCCCCACCCAGCATCCGCTCCCTTCTAGTCCCCGCATCAGCCCATTTCCAGTCCTATCCTAGCCCCACCATCAGCCCATTTCCTGTCCTAGCTCCCCCCCACTAAGCCCATTTCCAGTCCTAGCAACCCCCCCTTTCCATTACCATTTCTAGCCCCCCCATAGCCCATTACCAGTCCTAAGCCCCCCAACAGCCCACTTCCAGTCCTAACCCTTCCATCACCCCATTTTCATTCTTAGCCCCACAATAGCCCATTACCAGTCCTAACCCACCAATCAGCCCACCTCCAGCCCTAACCCCCATCTGCCCATTTCCAGTCGTAGCCCCCACCATAGCCCATTACCAGTCCTAAACCCCCCGCTGCCATTAGCCCACTTCCAGTCCTAACCCCCCATTACCCCATTTCAGTCTTAGCCCCTCCGTAGCTCATTACCAGTCGTAACTTCCCCCCCATCAGCCCACCTCCAGTCCTTCCTAACCCCAATCAGCCCATTTACAGTCCTAACCCCCCCCCCCATCAGCCCAAGTAAATAAAATAAAATAAAAAATCCTGGCTTCTGCTGCTGCCGCTGCCACCGTGGCAGCGCAGAATCACCTGTCAATTAAAAAAAACCCTGGCTTCTGCTACTGCTGCTGCAGCCATGGCAGCGGCAGAATCAGCTGTCCCGCGGCCCCTTCTCCTCTGCCCAGAAGAGCCCTGAGTCTGTCCATCAGCGGCGGGCTTTTCAAGCCGCAAAGAGAGTATTTCCCTCTCACGCGGCTTAAACCTATTCACTTTTCAAGCCGCGCGAGAGGGAAATACTCTCTTCGCGGCTTGAAAAGCCCGCCGCTGATGGACCGACTCAGGGCTCTTCCGAGCAGAGGGGAAGGGGCCGCGGTACAGCTGATTCTGCTGCTGCCACGGTCTCAAACACGCGGCCCGCGAGAGAGCTTTGTGCGGCCCGCAACGGAGGGAAACAAAAAAACAAAATCCTGGCTTCTGCTGCTGCTGCTGCTGCTGCTGCTGCAGCAGCAGCAGCAGCAGCAGCAGCAGAAGCCAGGATTTTGTTTTTTTGTTTCCCTCCGTTGCGGGCCGCACAAAGCTCTCTCGCGGGCCGCGTGTTTGAGACCCTGGGACTAGATGGATAATACTGGTCTTTAACTGCCGTCATTACTATGTTACTAAGTTACTATGACAAACACAGAAGATCTCTAAAGGAAAAAAGGGTACTGTTGTAGTGGTTGATGTGGAAGGACAGACTAGATAGGCCATGTGGTCATTTTCTGCCATCATGTTTCTATGTTTCTATGTTTTAAACCAGTCTGGTTTTCACAGTATCCCTAATGAATATGCATAAGCTATATCTGCATACAAAAGTATATGAAAATATAGCTCTAGGATTGAAGTTTGAAACCTCAGCTTTAAATGATGACTTTTCTGATGAGGTTGTAGAAAAGATTCTCTTCTGACAACTCTTAAAAGGCAGATCACTCCTGTGTAAGTAACGTTGTACAATGAGCCTGTGGATAATTACTTAGGTGTCAGCTAAACTTTTCAGAAGATCATTTGCGGTGATCTGTTGATTATGTTCTTTGCAGTTTTCCAGGTCATGTTGTGTTTCGGTAAATGGAACCAATGTTTCAGCCATCATTCTGTGGCTTTCTTCAGAGTGAAGTGGTTATGCAGTGAATGTCTAGTCTTATATAAAGTGGTTCTCCAACCGGATTAATGCGGTTGAAGCTGGAACTTTGAATTTTTGGTGGGAAAGTCTGTTGAAGAAAAGGTGGGAAATTTGAATTTGATTTTGGAGGGAAAGTTTGTTGGAAAAGGCAAAAGTTTTGAAACTTAAATTTTGGCAGGAAGGCTCATTGGAGAAAAGCTTGGAACAGTGTAAGTAGGAATCCTGGAGGGGGTGGGGGAATTTAGGTTTTACAAGACATCAAGAAAGGGGAGACATCCAGTAGTTTTGGTTTTTATAATGAACTTTATGTTGGGGTGGCTGCTATTCAGATAGTTCAGAACCCTGAGCCACACTGTATACAGGAAACCTACCCCAACATAAAGTTCAGTATGGAGACCGAGACCAATGGATGTCTCCCCTTTCTTGATGTAATGATCAAACAAATGGACAGATGGAAGCCTGAACCACACAGTTTACAGGAAACCTACTCATACTATTTGTTATCAAGGTGCAGAATTACATTCCCATCATAACAAATTACATTTCCCACATAGCCCCAACAGTTCCCACATAGCCCCAACAGTCTGGAACTCGTTACCAGAGGACTTACGATCACTAACAGAGATAATGGAATTCAGAAAAAAATTGAAAACGTATCTATTCACTAAACACTATAATACCATGGAAAACCTTCCACTCAACTTAGATAAAGGCTAAACACGAACCTGCCCAAAATCAAGCTTATATTCCCTTCTACAAGGAATACATACAAAACTTAAATGAACAATCACTCCATTCCTATGCATTGATACCCTACTTGTATATAATTACAACTGTTATAATCTGCCTATGCGGTAGGGACAGTACTTTTGTTTAAATTGTTACACAATCTGTGTTAGTTGAATTATTGAATTATTCCGCTTAGTTTTTTAAACCCTATGTTGTGCAAGTTAAGATGTTCTATGTAAAAAGTTATAATTGTTCTATGTAAAACAAGCTCTGCATTGTTAACTGTTGTTAATTGTACACCGCAACTGATCGCTGGAAGATGCGGTATATAAATAAGTGTTAAATAAATAAAAAAATAAAACAAAGTTTTGCTGGTCTAGGACCCTCACTTTTGAAAGTACTATCTCTACCGGTGTCCTATTATTGAAATACACTCTCCAATGATCATCAGATGCTAAATGTTCACCCAGTATAACATCAAACACTTTCTCCTTTCATAAGCAGAGATCCAGTATGCCCCCTTCCACCTACGTTCCATTATCAGCCGCTGGAACAGTTCTCTCTGTAGAGAATCCTTGATCACTCTTCTTTCAGATGACACTGCAGTAGGGATATCCTAATCAATATCTGGCATATTTAAATCATCTATCTGTAGCACTTCTACTGTCAAAGCCGTACTGTGAATATCTCCAGTTAAATCTCTTTCCACTTCTGTCTGTGAAGGAAATCTGTATATCACACCCAGGGGCGGTTCAAGGCAATCTGCTGCCTGAGGCGAAGGATGAGATGGAACCTCCCTCCCCCCCCCCGTCCGTAGAGGGGAGCAGGGCTTTTTCAGAACTCCAGTCAGGGACTGAACCAAACCAAAAAGCATGATTAGATTAAATGGAGGAAATGCAAGATGTTTGCACACCAAACAACTAAAATGAGCGAGAACCAACAGCACAGTTTATAAAACAAAATTATAACTCATTTTTATTTTGTTGTTATAAACTGCTTTATGGTTCTTGCTTTTTTTTTTCAACATATATTTTGCATCCACAGTGGGTGCAGAGCAGAACCAGGCAGGACATTCACCCGCAGAACTCAATATCTTAAAACAAAAAAAATCTGATTCTGATCATCTCACTAACAACAACAACAAACATTCTCTAGTACCAGGCATATTGTGATTTAATACAAAACCCTACAACAAAAAGCAAATCTACAATACCATACCATACCATATCAGCACACACTTCCAAAACTCACATAAGAGCCCATCCAAAAAAAGCGTAAATACTACAGTGGGCCCTGGAACATCCATACACCTATTTGAAAAGCTGAACGTGAAATTACTACAGTACAGTAAGGATCTTTTTGTACAAACTCCATGTTAACAGAACACCTGGCCTCAGTCACACACTCAGAACACAGACCCTCACTAAGTACAGAATAAGTAACCACAATCTAAAGTAAAAATAAAAATATGTAGACAAAATTTAAACTGAAATGCCAAGAAGCCAGACTCTGCATGCAGTGCAACATCAGATAAATAAGAGATGCAGTTCCCCCATACTGTGTAAAATATAAAGATAGTACAAAGTCTAATCACTAAAATTAAATAAAATTATTTTTTCTACCTTTGTTGTCGACCATGTTATTCTCTGATAATGCTGGTCCCGATCTGAAGCTTCTGCTTTCCTGTCTTCTCTTAGCTCTCTTTCTGTGGTCTATGATCCATCTGCCATTCCTTCTTTTCTTTTCTTCACTTCCTTCCATCAGCCCATTTCCAGTTCCAGTAACCCTCCCTAGTATCAGCCCCCTTTCCAATCCTCCCCTCCCAGTACCTTGCAATGTAAACTGCCTTGCATTCCTACGACTGCCACTGGTGTCCATTCCCTTCCAGTTCCCCTCCTTCCCCACTGTCCAACGCCTTCTAGTTCAAATACCATCCCAGGTCCGCTCTCAGTGCCACCATCCCCAGTCAGCTCCCTTCCAGTCACCCTACCCTCTGTCCATCCCCTTTCCAGTGCCATTCGCACATGTCAGCTCCCTTCCAGCTTCCTCCCCATTACCCAGCCACCTACCACTCCCATCCCCAAGTGTCAGCTCTCTTCCAGTCCCCCTTCAGTACATCCCAGGTGTCATCTCCATTCCAGCCCCCTCCTTCCCCTGCCATATCAGCTCCTTTCCAGCCCCCTCCTTCCCCTGTCTCAGCCCCCTTCCTGCCCCCTCCTTCCCCCTGGCAGACCCTCTCAGTATCCTCTCCCTTCCAGTCCTATTCCCCCTGCATCAGCCCACTTGTAGCCCTAGGGTCATCAGAACTCTCCTCGGCTCCCCCGTTAGCCCATTTCCAGTCCTATACCCCTTATCAGCCCACTCCAGTCCTAGCCTCCCCAATCAGCCCATTACCAGTCCTAGCTCATTTCCAGTGCTAGCCCCCATCAACCCATACCAGTCCTAACCACCCCAATAAGTCCATTTCCAGATCTAGCCCTCCAATCAGTCCATTTCCTGTCCTAGCCCCCTAATCAGCCCATTTCCAGGGCTAACCCCACCAATCAGCCCATTACCAGTCCTAACCCTCCCTCCCGATCAGCCTTCCATTCTTAACCCCCCCATCAGCTCATTTCCAGTTCTAAGCCCTCCAATAGCCCATTACCCATGCGAGACAGGACATGCCTGTTTCCTATCAGCGCCGGCGGGCTCAACTTTAACAGAGCCACGGGAAAGGGAAACACTCTCCCTTTGCAGCTCTGTAAAGGTGAGCCGGCGCGGGGGAAATGGACTGTCAGGCTCTTCCAAGGTGTCAGGGAGCTGTGGGACACTTCATTCTGCCACTGCCACTGAAGCAGCGCAGCAGCAGCAGCTTCTCCGACCAGATTTTGTTTTGATTTTGAAGGCCGAGTGAAGAGGTCTTTTTGGGGGCATTTTTTGCTGCCCCCAAAAAGTTGCCACCTGAGGCCACCACCTCACTCAGCCTCATTATAGGGCCACCCCTGATCACACCTATGTAAATTGATATTCCATTCCCTCTTTTCATATTAACCCATAGTGCATCCTCCTTATCTCACAAACCATGCAATTCTGTTGATTTGATATTATTTTTTTATATATAACACCACACCTCCCTTTCATCCTATCCTGTCCTTCCTGATGGGAGGAGTGGCTCAGTGGTTGGACAGGTTACCTCACGCTGGAGGACCAGGAGCTAATTCCCCACATAGGGACAAAAAATCTTAGGACAGAGGGACTGGGGTCTCTAGTCCCATAGAAACATAGAACTATGACGACAGAAAAAGACCACATGGCCTATCTAGTCTGTCCTTCCATATCAACAACTACAACAGTCCCCTTTTTACCTTTAGAGATCCTCTGTGTTTGTCCCATGCTTTTTTGAATTCAGTCACTGTCCTCATCTCTACCACCTCCACTGGGAGACTATTGCACGGATCCACTACTCTTTCCGTAAAGAAATATTTCCGCATATCACTCCTGAATTTATCTCCCTTCACCCTCATCCCATGTCCCCTCATAGCAGAACTTGCTTTCAATTGAAAGAGGCTCTCTCCCTGAACATTTATGCCACAGAGGTATTTAAACATCTCAATCATATCACCTCTATCCCGCCTTTCCTCTAAGGTGTACATAT
This sequence comes from Ichthyophis bannanicus, assembly GCA_033557465.1. Lineage (NCBI taxonomy): Eukaryota > Metazoa > Chordata > Amphibia > Gymnophiona > Ichthyophiidae > Ichthyophis > Ichthyophis bannanicus. The sequence goes on along the minus strand of CM066034.1, from coordinate 722,659,013 downwards.
TAAGAACCTTAAGTCTGTCCTCATATGCTTTATAATGAAGACCACTAATCATTTTAGTAGCCACCCTCTGCACCGACTCCATCCTGTTCACATCCTTTTGAAGATGCAGTCTCCAGAATTGCACACTATACTCCAAATGAGGTTGCACCAAAGACTTATACAAAAGCATTATCACCTCCTTTTTTCTGCTAGCCATTCCTCTCCATATGCACCCCAGCATCCTTTTAGCTTTTGCTGTCGCCTTTTTTACCTGTTTAGCTACTTTAAGATCATCAGACACAACCACGCCTAGGTCCCGCTCTTCTTTAGTGGACAAACGTACTTCACCCCCTATACTATATTGCTCCCTTGGATTGTTGCAGCCCAAATGCATGACCTTACATTTTTTAACATTAAATCCTAGCTGCAAAATTCTAGACCATTCTTCAAGCTTAGCTAGATTTATTTATTTAAGTGCATTTTTATACCGCTTTTCACCGGGTCAAAGCGGTTAGGGCTAGATCCCTCCTCATGTTATCTACACCTTCCTGGGTGTCTATTCTATTGCAGATTTTGGTATCATCCGCAAAGAGGCAAACCTTACCAGACAGCCCTTCCGCTATATCACTAACAAAGATGTTAAAAAGAATCAGACCAAGGACAAATCCCTGGGGCACACCACTGTTAACATCCTTCTCCTCAGAGTGAGCTCCATTTACCTTTGTCGCCTCCCACCCAACCAATTTCTAACCCAAGCAGTAACTTTAGGGTCCATCCCTAGGGTGCTCAGTTTGTTTATAAGTCGCCTGTGAGGAACAGTGTCAAAGGCTTTACTGAAATCTAAATAAACCACATCTAGGTCTCTCCCTCTGTCCAACTCCCTGGTCACCCAGTCAATGAAATCAATCAGGTTCGTCTAACAAGACCTGTCACAGGTGAATCCATGCTGCCTCGGATCCTGTAATCCGCTAGACTCCAGAAACCTCACTATTTTCTCTTTCAGCAGTGTTTCCAATAATTTACTCACCACCAAATTTAAACTAACTGGCCTGTAGTTTTCAACCACATCCTTACTTCCGCTTTTGTGTAAAGGCACCACATGAGCCTCTCTCCAGTCCTTTGGCACCACTCCCGACTCCAAGGAGGCATTGAAAAGGTCAGTCAGTGGAGCTGCTAGAACGTCCCCAAGTTCCCTCAGTATTCTAGGGTGTATCCCATCCGGTCCCATCGCTTTGTCTACTTTAAGTTGAGCTAGTTTCTCACGAACACAGTCTTCTGAAAATTGTTCAAGATGTCCCTCGCTTCTGTTCCTGTTTGTGGGTGTTTTCTGAGGTCCTGCTCCTGGTTCTTCATCTGTGAACACAGAACAGAAATATTTGTTAAGCAATTCCAAATTATCCTTATCAGCTTCTACATATTTCTCCCCTGCACCCTTGAGTCTAACAATACCACTTTTGCCCTTCCTCTTCTCACTAACATATCTGAAAAATGTCTTATCCCCCCATTTTATTGCATTGGCTATTTCCTCCTCCTTTTGAATCGTTGCCTTCCTGACTACGTTGCTAGCTTCTCTTAAGTTTTTCCAAATTCAGATGCCTGTCTTCCTCTCTCTGTGATCTCTTGTATTTCATGAAGGCCTCCCTCTTTTTCTTCAAATTTTCAGCTACTTCTTTCAAAAGCCATAGCAGTCTCCTTTTCCTTTTACCTTTATTTACCATTTTAACAAAAAGGTTGGTTGCCCTTAAAATATCCCCTTTCAGTTTTGCCCACTGTGTTTCTACATCCCCCAGCTGTTCCCATCCCACTAATGACTCCCTGAGGTATTAGCCCATCTTGGCAAAGTTAGTCTTCCTAAAGTCTAAGACCCTCACTTTTGAATGGATTCTAACAGCCCTAGTCCTAATACTGAACCACACCATCTGGTGATCACTGGATGCAAAATGATCTCCCACTACAACATCAGAAACACTTTCACCACTGGTAAGCACCAAGTCCAGTATGGCCGCTTCACTTGTGGGGGTCTGTTACTGATTGCCTGAATAGTCTCCCTGTAGAGAATCCAGGATCTCCTTACTTCTAGATGATACTGCAGCAGGAATGTGCCAGTCAACATCTGGCATATTGAAATCTCCTATCAGTAGCACTTCCCCTTTCCTAGCAATGATGCGTATGTGTTCAATTAACTCTCTGTCCACCTCTTCCTCTTGTGAGGGAGGTCTGTATATCACACCAATGCAAATAGATTTCTCTTTCCCTCTTTCTAGTTTAACCCACAATGCCTCCTCTCTCCCTTTTAAGCTCTGTAATTCCAAAGCTTTAATAGTAGTTTTTACATATAGTGCCACTCCTCCTCCCTCCTCCATTTGGCCACTCCTTGTGGCCTCGGGCAAGCCCCTTAACCCTTCATTGCCTCAGATACACTTAGATTGTGAGTCCTTCAGGGACGAAGGAATAAAAAGTGCCAGTTAGAATATATCTGTAAACCGCTCTGATACACACAGTAAAGGCCAGTATATCAAATGCCTATAACTTTAAATTATAGCTCAGTATAATTATATGCCAGTCATGGTTCTTGGTGAGCGATGTCTCCATGACTGCCATTAAATGTAAATCAGCCTCTTCCATTGCAGCATCTAGATCCAGAATCATATTACTTATACTATGGAAATTAGTATGCATAGCTTTCCATATGTTGCCTTTTTAAAAAAATTTTATACTGATTCTTAGGCCCTCATTCTCGAATGCGGGATGTGCAGCCCCACAAGCTGCCTGTAACCTATTTCCCCACCAGCACTCCCTATATGTCCTGTGCATCAGGACAGGGAGATCTGGCAGGGTGCAGGAGGGGGTAGGATTGGGACGGTGGGGGCGAGCCAGCCCAGCAGCACGTACAGGGCTGATTCAGGTCACAGCCCTGTATGTGCTTCCGGACCTGCTGGGGCGTGATGGTATAAACAGCACAATATGCCTGATTGAGGAAGGGGAGGTGGGGCCAGAGTCGGGTGTGGAGGAGCCTATGGGGAGGATGTCCCAGCAGGCAGAGGGGGCATGCAGGGCTATCCTCGGGCCCTATTCTGGCTCCTGCAGGAATGTTTTATTCCCAAGGACCAAAATCGGGTCCTATTGGCCCCATCTTCAGTGCGGATGGACGGCCCGGACGTCCCCCTCCCGGAATGGGACTCTTAATGTTTAACTTACCTAAAGGATTTTACTTACCTGGGGCCTTTATTCATCCATCCCTAATGAATCTAGTTTAAAGCCCTCTTCAGTAGGTCAGCCAGCCTGGTGCAGAAAACACTTTGCCCCTTCTTTGTTATGTGGATCCAATCTCTTATCAGCAGCCCTTGGAAAATCATCCTGTGGTTGAAGAAGTGAAAATACTCTCAGTAACACCATCCACACAGCCATGCATTCATCTCCAGGATGTGAGATTATCTGCCTCGGCTTTTACATTCATCAGGGAGGACTGAGCAGGACACCACTCATACTCATTGCATACTCATTGTCTTCACTCTCTTTTCCAGAGCCATGAAGTCACTTTTGATATGTTTGGAGGGATACCTAATAATATCATTTGTGCCAACATGGATGAGCAGTTGATTGATGATTCTTGGTAAACTCTCCATAATGTCTTGGATTTTGACACTTGGCACACAGCACAACTCCCAGGACATCATTTCTGGTCAGCAGATAGATGCCTCTGTATCCGCCAGAAGACACTCACCAACCACCACTACCCTTTGCGTCCTAGTGGTCACTGATTCAGCAACTTTAAGGTTTGGAGGCTTTGGTTCTTCCTGTTCTTGGGATTTTGTCACCTCCTCTACTTCCGGACTGTATACCAGTTCTTCAATTTGAGGGGGGTGGAGTGAGGATGTTGATTCAGCAGGCTCTAGTGACCTCTGCCCAGCTGTCCTCTTTCAATATCATTTTACCTTCCCCTCTGCTAGAGATCTTTGATACCTGAAGAAGCATTTCATAAATGCAGCTTTCACTGTCATAAATGCTTCTCAGCCTCACTATCTCCTCTTTCAGTTCCTCAATTTGTTTCATAAGGGATTCAACCTAAAGGCATTTTGTACATGGGGCCAGTCCCTCACCTGGGATTAGGCTATTTATCTGGATGGATGCAGAAGCTATAATGGGGGCAACAGATTAGTGACATGATGTATCCCAGTCATACAGACTTCAGTTGTAGGAGCTTTGGAAACTGTTGAAAGAAATAAGAAAACCTACCAAAGCACCTACCTTTTCCTCAGATATCTGGTAAGTGAAAAAAGCAGCCAGCCTCTTTTATGTGAGATCTGACACCTCTGTTCTGATTACCTGTGTGCAGTCCTACTTGCTTGCTCATCTGTTAATGGGGTATACAGTAAATTATCTGATCTCATCAAACTACTAAATTGTGTTTTTATTTATCTGAGGTATCTAGTCTAATCAGCAGAGGTTCCCAACTCCAGTCCTGGAGGGCCAAACACCATTCAGGTTTTCAGGCTGTCCCTAATGAATATGCATGAAATACATTTGAATACAATGGGGGCAGTGCATGTAACTGCATCTCATGCATATTTATTAGGGACAGCCTGAAAACCTGAATGGTGTTTGGCCCTTCAGGACTGGAGTTGGGAACCTCTGGTCTAATGTGTTCCCTTTGTAGAATTACCTATGTTTATGTTTATTACAACTTGATATATGTGTCCTTTGGAGAGACATCAGAGTGGTTTACAATTTAAAATAAATTAATTAGAAAAATGAAAGGAACTCCAATAATATATACTAGAAAGAAGTAGAGCACATGCATATACAGGGAGGAGAAGGGACGAGGGGGGAAGGGGGAGGTGCATACATGAATGGAGAAGAGAAGAAGAGGAATAGAGAAGGCGGGGAGGGTAGGGATATAGGGCACTTAGGGGGGAGATCAAAGGCTTTTCTATAAAGGTGAGTTTTAAGATGGGACTTGAATTTCATAAATGACTGTTCTAGGCAGAGGTCTGAGGGGAGATTATTCCATAAACTGGGACCAAGGAAGTAAAGTGTGGAGTGACAGGTAGATTCAAGATGAGTTTGGGAGGGAACAGGGAGGTAGAGCCAATTAATGTGAATGGAATGGAGGGTGCGGTGCGTTGTGTGCAGTATGATGAGTGAGGAACGATATTGAGGTGTACCACAATGGAGTATTTTATGAACCAGGGTGAGAAGTTTATACTGAGTTCAATAATGAACTGGGAACTAGTGGAGCCGGATTAGTAGAAGGGTGACATAATCAGAGCGAGAAGCATGAATAGTAACTTGACAGCAGTATTTTGGATAAGTTGCAACTGTTTTAATTCATACTGAGGAAGATCAGTGAGGACAGGTTGCAATAGTTCAGGCGGGTGAGAACAAAGGAAACAAGTAGAATGATCAAAGCGGATATGGGGAGAAATGGACGGACTGCCCTGATACAATGGAGGGAAAAGAAAGAACACTTGAAAACAGTTAATGTGTTGGTGAAAAGAAAGAATAGATTCCAGTATGATCCCCGAGATATTGGAAGGAGGATGTGAAGGGAATATAGGTTCCATTGAGTTGGGGAGAGAGAGAGGGCAGCGTCAGGGGACCAGTTAACCAGGTTGCTGTTGTCTTAGCAGGATTTGAGATGCAGGCTTAGCGATGATTTGAGATGATTTGAGTATAACCAGAAAACAACATGGCACAAACAGTTAAGAGGAGTGAGATCAGGAGATGAATGGTCAGTGTGGAGAATCAGGATATCGTCTGCGTAATAGTAACCAAAATGTCGAACTACTGTTCTACAAGTGGTGCAAGAAAGACATTGAAGAGGAGGGGGGCCAAAACCAAACCTTGAGGGACCCCACATTAAACAGGTCCGGGGGGGGGGGGGAGGGGGCAGGAAAGAGCGCCACTAGAAACATTAAGAGAGCGATGGGAGAGAAAGGAGCGGAACCACTGAAGAACTGTGCCATGCAGCCCAACCTCGTGCAGACAGGAAAGTTGTGACTGATCAGGTCAAATGCAGAAGATAAGTCCAGGGATACAGCAATGGTAATGTTGCCATGGTCTAGTGACTTGATGGACTTCACTAAGGAAGGGTAACAGAATGGTGTCTGTGCTGTGACCTGGGCAGAAACTGGATTGACAGGGGTGCAGGGGATTGTTGGTCTCAAGGTGGTTGCGATCTGCGAGAAAACACGTATTTCCAAATTTTGGACATAAAGGGCAGGTTAGAGACATGCCTATAATGGGACGGAACAGATTTGTCTAAGGACGGGTTTTTCAGTAATGAATGAACTACAGCCTGCTAATAAGCAGAGGGGAAAGTGCCAGAGATGAGACTGTTATTAATAAGGGAGAGGGCATGGGGTGGACAGCTAAGGAATTGGCAGAGAGACAGGAAGAGGGGATAGGGTCTGAAGAGCAAGTGGTTTTACGGGAAGTAGAGATGAGTTTCAACCTCTGGAATATATTCATTTTTAAGAAATAACCAATTTACTTTCTATAACTTATTTTTACTTTATATATATTCTCTTCCAACCAATACCAAGCACGTCACGTTTATACAACCCAATTAGTGAGTGGTATAGCAAAGTTTATTAGTTGGGATGCATGGGTGAGTGGGAATTGGATTGAGCAGGGAAGGAACTCAGGTGTTGTGATTTCAAAGAGTATTATTAGGTAAAAAAGAAAGCCCTAGAGTAAACTAAGGTCCTTAAAAAAATCAACCTTCTTTTATAGAAACAAACAATATCCCAACAGTTAACCGAGCAATATAAAACTGTAATGAATATCCCATTTTTGAAAGAAATCAGACACAGCACTTGATAATCAAAAAGCCACAGAAATTACTTCAGTTTGTAATAAGTTGCAATTCGGATTACAGAGGTTTCTGAGATCTGTAGGCTGTTATAAAGCTCTGAAAATCCTAACTCCCAGGCAGGCCAGCTAACACCTCAGAAGTGCTGTGCTTTCAAAGAGGATTAGTAGTGTTCTTCTCCTTTGAACTAGGAGTAAAAAAAGAAGCCCTAGAGCAAACTAATAAGCTCCCTATAAAAAAAAAACCGTTTCTGCAACAGCAACAAAAAATGCAATACGCTAGCAGCCTACTCAGAAATGTACAATTGTAATAAAAATCCCCCTTTTTAAAGAAATCAGACAGAGCACTGACTGATACCAAAAAGCCAAAATGTTTACTGCAGTTAGTAATCAGTTCCTCCTGCGATGGCATATTACATTTTTATATATGGAATTCCAAATGTATATTCCATATAAGCATAAACAAAAATATATTATAATGTAGAGCCCAGATAGTCGTAGCACTACAAAAAAAAGCTCTAAATATATTTGTTAAATATTTTTGTTGGAATGTCAGCCCAAGTAAAACAAACTGCCAGGACAATTTTCTATAAGCTAAAAACAATCCAACACCTCAGACCCCTCCTAGATTCACATGACTTCAGAACAGTAGTCCAAGCTCTAATCACCCCTCACTTGGACTGCCCAAGAAAAGTCTTCACACACTTCAATTAGCACAGAATGTAGCCGCCAGGGTTATTACTAAAGCAAGTCTAATGGATCACATCACCCCTATACTCTATAATCTTCACTGGCTCCCGATCACTGGTCAACAAATTTTTACAAAAGTCATGTTACTGAAATAAAAATAGTCATTTCTTATAAATTTTTATATGCTGAACATGAATATGACAGTGAAATTGCAAAGCTGGCTCTAGTTTTTTTGTAATCTACAAGAATTAATGTTTACATCACGAAATGCATGTCAATAGTAAATATAATAGGCCTTTGGTTAATACCTGTAAAAAACCAAGTCATAGACTACTTCTTAGATTTTTTCGCCTGTCTCTTGTACAGCTGTTCGGAAGCTTCTCTGGGGAGTGTCCAGTAGCAGTCAGCCAGCATTGTAGTGGACCATTTTCACTGGTATCTTTGCTCCATCATTGCGATATCCTGGTGAAAACGTTCGCCCTGTTCATCACTAACCATACCACAGTTGTCAGGAAAGAAACTGAGATGGGAATCAAGGAAATGGATCTTTAGAGAAATATTACAGCCAAGTTTCTGATACTGCATCAGCATGTCTTCTACTAGTTCCTTGTAGTTTTCTGCCCTAACATTCCCGAGAAAGTTTGTTGACACTAGGCGAAAACCATTCCATGCTTGTTTCGCATCACCTTGTAGCAAGTTGTTGAACCGGTCATCTTTGAAGAGCTCTCAAATCTGAGGATCCACAAAAACTCCCTCTTTACTCTTTGCTTCGCTGAGTCAAGGGAATTTTTCATGCAGGTATCATAAAGCTGGCGAGGTGCGGTCCATGGCTTTCACAAAGTTTTTTATCAAACCTAGTTTGATGTGAAGGAGTGGTAGCAGGATTTTGTGAGCCTCAACCAGAGCTGGGTGCTGGATATTCTTCACTCCAACTGTTACATTTTGTCTGCGATTCCATTCCTTCTGCAAGTAGTGCCAATCCCTTGCTCGGCTATCCCACTCACATAAGAAACACATGTATTTTATATATCCCTGCTGCAGTCCCATTAAAAGGGCAACTACCTTCAAGTCACCACAGAGGTGCCAGCTGCACTTGTTATAGTTAATGGAAGTCAGTAGATGCTTTAAGTTATCGTATGTCTCTTTCATGTGGACGGCATAGATGGAAGATGGTTTTCATTGTTTAAAAGCACAGCCTTCAGACTCAGTTTCGAAGAGTCTATAAATAGTCTCCAGTCTTGTGGGTCATGAGTGATTTTTAAAGCATTCATGAGGCTTTCAATATCGGAACAGAATACCAGATTACTTTCCTTTCTGAAGAAAGTCTTCAACTGCTGGTGGCGCTTTCGATATGGAGTAGTGTTGACATCTTCTTCTAGAAGATTCCATTGTTGGAGTCTTGATCCTAGCAATTCTGCCTTGTTCTTGGATAAGTCCAAATCACAAAACAGGTAATTTAGTTCTTCCTGTGTTATTCTGTGTGGAGTTGATAATGCATCCCAGTGAAAATCTGGGTCACTGCATGCTGACGGACCAGGAGAAGAACAGGTCAGCTCACTCTTGTCCTCATCAGATGAATCAAGAGAATATTCTGATGGAGGTTCTGGAATAGGAAGTCCCTCACCATGTGGAACTGGTCTCAATGCAGACGGAATGTGTGGGTAGACTATGCTCGACTTCTTTTGCTTCGTTATTCCGCTGGAAAGAGGAGGAACCAAGCAGAAGTAACAGTCATTTATGTGGTTGCTTGGCGCTCTCCACACCATGGGGACTGCAAACGGCATTGATGGTCTTTTGCAATTCAACCACTGTGAAAGCTGTGTTGTACACGTAGCACAGCATATATGCGGGGCCCAAGGCTTGTCTTGGTCACCAATCTTGCATCCGAAGTAAAGATGATATGCCTTCTTCAGTTGAGAAGTGATACTTTTCTTCTGGTTGGCAAATGTCACTTCCCCACAAATGTAGCAGAAATTGTCAACGGTATTAACACACTTTCGCGGCATTACTGTTCTGTATTGTACCTAAATGGCTAAAATTATATGATTAATAAAAGTTACATGTAACAGTAGCTTAAACTGTCTCGCACACAGTCTGAAATATTTTAAATGCTCAACCTTTCCGATTGCGTATAGTACACTGCTGACATCAGAAAATGATGCAATCAACTCTGGATGATGTGTGCATGCTGGTATTATGCAATGTGATGCAATATTACATCATTCAAGTCTTATTTGGGATGTTGTTGATGTCCTACTGGATAAATTTACACAGTGAAACGTCAAAAATGAACTACATGCGATATCTTCAAAACGAGAGCCAATATATATTTTTTAATGTTATAGTCGTGTTCAGCTTGTTCTACTTCCCCTAGATACTCCCATCCAGTTAATGACTCCTTAAAGTATTCCCCTATCTTTGCAAAGTTAGTTTTTCTGAAGTCTAGGGCCCTTGCTTTTGAACGAACCATCTCCACCTGGATCCTAATATTGAAACTCACCATCCAGTGATCACTGCACACTAGATGATCACCCACTATGCCATCAGAAACACTCTCCCCATTTGTAAGCACCAAGTCCAGCATGACCTCTTAACCTTGGTTCTGTTACCAGTTGCTAGAACAGTTCTTCCTGTAGAGAATCCAGGATCTCCCTATTTCTAGATGACACCGCAGCCAGGATACCCCAATCAACATCTGGCAAATTGAAATATCCTTCCAATAGTATTTCCCCTTTCAAATCAATATTGTGAATGTCTCCACTTAAATCTTTATCAGTTTCTTCTGCCTGTGAGGGAGGTCTGTATATTACATCAATGTAAATAGATTTTCCATTCCCTCTTTCCAGTTTAACACAGAGTGCCTCCTGATTCCTTCGTAAGCTCTGCAGTTGTATGGCTTTAATTTTATGTTTTAAATATATGTAGCGTCACTCCTGGCTTTATCCCATTGTATGCAGGTATGTCTCTCTGCGTTCCCCATGGTAATCCATGTGACATGCTGGACTACTAGGCCCTGCCTGCAATGGGCTAAACCCAGGACTGGAGTGGGGCTGGCGAACGCATAAGGAGCAACTTGGCAACCCCATTGGGTACTGATATACTTGTACACCAAGTACATGTCCATGCTGTGAATGTTATGGGACATGGACTGGATCCATCGGGCTACACCCATCTGTGGGACATTTCTTGCCTTGTGGTATCTTGGTTCTTCCCACCTATGCCATCAGCTTTGTTGAGCTGTATAGCTACCATTTGTACATTGGGATAGCTCAGCAGCCATTGTTCTGTCAGTGAAGGCCTTGTCATGCAGTGATGCCACCATGCAGGCCACAGGTCTCCTGGCACATGGCCTTGGGGCACTGCACGCATCAACCTGCTGTTCTGTGTCTAGGGTTGCCAACTATGTCCAGAGTTGGGGGTCAACATGATCCAACCCTGGTTTTTCTTTACTGGCTGCATGTACTGGCTATCTGACTGTCCTTGGACTATACAGTAGGGGCCACAAAACCAAGTGTCAGCAACCCCAGCAATATTAACCCAGGATTGGATCAGGGTGTCCCTCCAAGCTGGATACAGGTGGCAACCCTTATTCTAATAAGTACAGACATTGTGCATGGCCATCATAGCGTGTGATGCAGTTCACATATGTGTCTCTGATGGCCATCTTGACCATGGTCAGGGGCTTTGGCTTACATTCCTCTGAGGGGTCAACTCCACCTCACCTTTTCCTCCTTGGTCCTGTGTCCTGCCCTCACTTTCTGTCACCCTTCCTACCTCTCCATATTTTGCGACTGCACTGCAATCAGGCTTTCCTCATTTACAGTCCACAGACTTGACTTGTGACCAGTTTAGTCCATCTACTTAGCCTAGTAAGGTGGCCAGTGTGGTTGTGAATGCAGCCCCATGCAGGACACCCCTCCTCTCTGAGAAGATAATAAAGTTTGCTTTGATTTCTCATCTAGTTATAAAGGGATCCACTATGTCTGTCCCATACCATTTGGAATTCCGTCACTGTATGTGCCCCCACCACCTCCATTGGGAGGGCATGCCAAGCACCCCACCCATTGACAGAAATGGTATTTTCTGATACTACTTGTAAGAGGAGTAGTCCAATGGTTAGAGAACAGCTTTGGGACCCAGAAGACCTGGGTTCAAGTCTCAATAGCACGCTTTGTGCAAGTCACATAACCCTCCATTGCCCCAGGAAAATCCTGGTTATCAATATGCCTGTTTAATATGGATTACCAAGGTTATGTTACAATGTAAACCTCTTTAACAGAGCAGTGGTAAGAAAGCTATTAAATATATAAATAAGGTGTGCCACCTTGCAGCTTCATCATATGCACTGTGGTTTTACAGCTTGCCCTTCTTTGAAATGGGTTGTTTGTTCATTTATACCCTTTAAGTATTGGAAGGTCTGTATCATATCTCCTCTGTCCGCCCTCTCCTCTAGGGTATATATATTTAGGTCTTTACGTCTCTTCTCATATGTCTTCTGGTGCATGCTCCAATTCATTTTGGTCTGCTTCCTCTGACCCGTTTCATGTATTTTTATATCTCAAGACTTGAAATGGTTTAGCGGAGGCAGACCAACATGATTTGGGGCCAGCACCATAAGACATATGAGAAGAGACATGCAGACCTACATATGTATACCCTAGAGGAGGGGAGGGACAGGGGGGATTTGATACAGACCTTTCCATACTTAGAGGGTATCAATGAACAAGACAACCCTTTGCACAGAAGGTGAATCTGTAAAACTAGGTGGCATATGATGCTGCTGCAAGGCAGTACGCTTAGGAGCAACATCAGGAAATACTTTATCAAAGAAGGGATGGGGATGCTTGGGGTACCCACCTAATGGAGGTGGTGGGGGAAAATACAGTGACAGAATTCAAAATAGAACAGGACAGACACAGTGGATCCCTTTATAGCAACAGGATAAAATAAAAATAAATTTAATTATCTCTTATATCTCAACAAATAGGGGTGAGCTGCATGGAGCGGTGGGTACACCCCTAAACAAAGGCATGGGGAGGGGTGACCTGCACGTAGCGGCAGATGCACCTACTCTTGCCACTTTGCTGGGCAGACTAGATGGACCATGGGTATCTGCCATCATATACTATGTTACTATGTCATGTTAAGTTTTTCACAGAAGCATTTCTGGTGTGCAGCAGCCATTGCTGGGTCGCGTCTGGCATCCTGTTATTACTGTGCTCACTACTGTTACATGAAGGCAGGCACTGTACAGATATGACATGCCGTAAGAGAGGACCACATCATAGGGGATGGTGCAGAGCATTTGGTCTTCTGTGAAACCACCACTTGTGGACTATGCCAGTTTAATGTTCTACTATGTGGATTTACATGGTGTATGCAAATTCTGCTTCTCTTTGGCTGGGTTGATGGGGCAGTGGACATACTGCTTTGCTGAAGTACAGGATGTGCTTCTTAATATTTGGATTTGATGCTGAGCATATAGTTATTTTCCCACAGATACCGGCCCTTCTGCTGCTCCAGCCCTGAGGCCACCAGCTGATGAGGGCATCCCCCTGTCAGCTCCTCCAGGTTGTGCAGCTGTGGAGGTCCTCAGGGGCAAAGAGGAGGAGGAAGGGGCCACTTCTGTCCTCATGGAGGTGGCAGAGGAGACAGCAAGCGACATTGTGGTCCCTGTAGCTGCATACCAGGCAGGGGAGCTGCCGGACCAGCAGGTAACACATGCCTCTCTGCCCGCTGGATAACATGGCATTATCATGTTCTGTACCCCCCTCACCTTCCCCAACCTCCTCCAGAACCCCAGGCTACATGGTAAGCCAGGGAGGGCCCTCTGCTGTGCCATGTGGCCCTCTGGATTTTTCCCTTGCTGGTGTTGCAGCGACTTCTACAACAGCCAGCTTGCAGTCATTGGTGGCTTGCCAGACCCCATGTTGTTGGCACATGGGGAGCAATGCCCATGAATGCGAGTTGGCTGGCTCAGTCTATCAGCTATGCCAGAGAATGAAAGCCCATAAGGAGACCATGGAGCAGCAGAGGGTCTCTGCCCAGCTGTCCTGAAGTGTGGCGCTGATGGAGGAGAAGATACAGCATCTCCACCATCACCTCTGCAGTCGCTGGGCACAGTGGAACCTGGAGATGGAGGAGTTTCCCTGAGGGTCTCCTGCAGTCTTGTTAAGGCCTCTGCCTTGTATGATTCTGTGGGTTCCAATGTCTACATGGGGTTAGGTTTTCTCTACAATGATTTGGCAGACACCTTTCTAGTCATCTCATACATACCTCTTAGTAGCTGCCTCCATTGTGACTTTTTGCACACACTGTTGGGTAACCTCTGTCACATAGATGTGCAGCAGTGGGAGTCACATGCAGTGGTTGTTTTGAATTTTACTACCAGCCATGTGGGAACATGGGGGGATCCCTTACCAATCTACCACCAAGGTGGCATTTTCTGGGAGGTTGCCTCATGATCGTGACACCTGTAGCACCACAGTCATATGTTTTCGCAAGCCAGCTTGAGGACCACTGGGCAACATATGACCTTTTTTCACAGGAGAATGTCTGCTGGCCATAGACTCCCACATATGTGTGACCTCTGCTGGTAAGTCCATGCAGACTGGTCCCTGTGGTTCACTCTTTGAACAACAGCTGCACAGAGGGAAGTCAACAGGTCAACACATGGCACCATATGATCTGTACAATGAGACGATGCTGTCTGGTGAGTTGCTACCATGCACTCCAACAGATGGCTTCCTATGGACAACGCCAGTATTATTAATTGTGGAGGTTGATATATGGCTACTCATGTCATGTATGCAGCACACACCTATATGACACAATGGGCCCTATTCTGAAAGACGACTAGCAGGGCTGTACATCCCAGCGGGATGTCCAGTCTGCTAGTTACCTGAACCATATGCCACCTCTATGCATGCTGAGGGGGAAAAGGGGCAGAGAGTGGGCAGAGCATGGTTGGGACTGAGCCCTGGACAAACAGGGCCGATTCCGGTCACAGCCCTGCATGTCTGGGGATCGCACGGAAAAGGCCAGATTATTCTACCTTGGAGGTGGAACAAGCACTGGCCACCCCTCCAGATTGGTTGGCCAGCTCTCCAGCAGTGACAGCGGCAAGCAAGGTGAGTCCCTGCTGCCTGATCTGGGCCTCAGCTACCCCCATCGGGGTGGAGCAGCAGGGAAACAGGGGCTCCAAGGCAGCGGGCAGGTAGTGCCACGGGGAGGATGTCCCCGTGGCAATGCAGGGGCATGATGGGTCATTTCCCAGATCCCGATTCTGCACTCACGGGAACATCTGCTCCCACAGTGAAGAATCAGATCCTAATGGGCCCGTTCTGTTCATGGCCATCCAGACAGCCTGGATGTGCCCCTACTGGAATCAGGCTCCATGGGGGTCCACATCTTTGAGATGCAGATTCCAGGGCCTTCAACAGCATAACAATTGGTGTCTGTGGTCAGGTATGAGTTGTTACACACGTCAGCACTGCTATGTGCCTCCACACATTGGGGTTGGTGAATGACTGTGGCTGCTGCCATGTTTTCATGTGGGTATGTATTCTGATGATACCATACATGTGGGGGCCCTCTGCTTTTCACAGGGTTCTGCAGAGGGCCCCCACATGTATGGTATCATCAGAATACATAACCACATGAAAACATGGCAGCAGCCACTATCCACTATCAGTGCACATTGCATGCTCAATATGGCATGGCAGCTGGTGAGGTTGAGCTAAGAGGGGTAATTGGGAGGTACAGTGGGGAGCAGGGCATCTGGTCCTCACATGTGGGTTGGTCATTGCACCAGAGATGACTACTGCTGTTGTGTGTCTGTCATGCAACCGTCGTACTGAGTATCAAGTGCAGACTGAAATGCATGTATCCCACTTCTGCCAGGATCTGAGTGTGCTTTCCAAAATGTTGAGAATGTGCCCGCCAGGTTGTTTGGAGGCCAGGGCTTATGTCCTTGCTGCCAGGGACCTATGGCCTGGTGTTTTGTTGGGTGTGCTATGGCTAAGCATCTGGGGCTGTGGATGAATAGTTGGGGCACTGGCTCAGTAAGGCAAAGGCCAGAGTTCAAACACCAGCTGTGACCTAGGTAATGTCACTGCACCTTCTATCATCTCTGTGGTAAGGCCAGCCAATATATTACTGATCCAACTGCCAGGAAGACACAGGATTACCAGGGCACAGATTGGTTTTATTCAGGGGTACCTCAAGGCTGGCCCTAGAATTAGTTCACAGTGTTGGTGCCCTAGGCAACACTCAGGCTTTACACCCCCTCTCACTGTCACTATTATTTAACTTTGCATGCCCCACTTTTTCTGCCCTCTGGAAGTTGCTGCCCTAAGCGAGCACCTAATTTGATTAATGGTTGTGCTGGCCCTGGGGTTTCTTTACTACATGCCAGTAGCAGCGACCACCAGCTATGTGCACCACGGCCCCATTGGATAACATGTGGCCACAGCACACATAGTGGGCGGTCACTGCTACCAGCGTTTGGTGAGAGCTGGTGTCTGTTTTCAGTGTTGTGCACATTAGTTCTGCAGGCAGACTACAGCATGGCACATTTCTACCCATTCCCATGGCACCGATGGACATCACTGTGGATTACATGTGCACCTCTCATTGCCAATGTCCAACTGCCTCCCACATTCACCTCCCACACTGTTTCTGATGGACATTAGCCAGCATTAATATACACGCTTTTCACTCTTAATGCCCAATATTCACTTACTGCCTGCTAACTGGCCGCTAGCACCCTTAATGTTGGAACACCTACTCCCTGCCTCATCCTTTAATGCACATTAGGACCCTTAATGGAGCCGTTTACCACTTGCAAATGCTGCACCTTTAGCGCGGTTTAGTAATCATGCCCTTAAGACTAAGTTGCACAGACAGCTTATTTTTGTTGTATACCTTTGAACATACTATTAAAATATTATGATGACATACAGTTGGAATATTTCCCATTACTTCTCAAGATATAATACAGAACATACCAAAAATGCAAGGTTGCCTATAGTTAACCATAACTGTATAACGAATGAGATTGCATTACGATCACTACTGCCAAGAAGCTCTGCCACCTTGACCCCTTGCTCCCGTTCTCTAGGTCCTGTGTTTAACTGAGAATTAGATCTAGAACAGCTTCCCTTCATCAATAGCTGCTTCTTGAAGCTGTTATTTACGGTGTTTATAAATTTTGTCTCTGATCAGACCTTTACACAGTCAGTACCAGGTTAATTAAAATCCCTCATTATTAATATATCTCCAGTATTAGTAACGTAAGCTATGCTTTTCTTAGAAGCTCAAATGACAAGCCTTCAACTTTCATACTTTGGACACATCATTTGAAGAGAAAGATCATTAGAGAAAGACATCATACTTGGCAAGGTTGATGGTTAGTGTAAAAGAGGAAGGCCAGCAATGTGATGGATCGATACAATAACAGCAGCTATGGATGCAAATCTTTCAACAATAAACAGCCTGACTGAAGACCAAGCACAGTTTAGTGGTATTATATGGTTTAGTGGTATTATTATCTATGGCAACAACACTGGTTAGTGCATGCCCATCACGTCTGCGCTAATCACGATGTGCCATCAGTGCCCATATTCCACCTCTAACCCCTCTCTCTTCACTTATTCATATGCTAACTTACTAGGGCGGGATTGTTTAGCATGGCATGCTTACCCTGTGCAGTAATTAGCGTGGTTTAGTAAACATACCCCTTAGAGTATGTGTACAGCATATATATATATATATATACACACACACACACACACATACCATTCATTCTATGGATTTTGCAGGATTTTGAAAGCAATAGTGCATGTGTACTTTTACTTTGAAAATGGTCATAGTAAAAACACACACATTTACACCCGCTAATTAACGTGGCTGTGAAATAAACACGTAAATGTACAGTTCTATAAACATGGAAAATAGAAGTCCTAATTATAGAATTTGGTAAAACCATTTCCTCCATTGAAGCAGCAAAATTTTCATGTTAAATTATTTTTCCTTCCTTACTTTCAGAATGATATACCAGTGCTCAAGAGGGAAATCTTGGTTCCCATCCCATCGGTAAGCAAAGTAACATATGAAATATTACAGACCTCTTGCTTTCTTGCTGCAGAGATATTGGAATTAACAAAACATATTTGTTGTAGATTTTTGTGAATTTCTTTTTTATGATAGCAAGACATATTCACATTTTGCTGAATGGTTATTTACCCTCCAAGGATCAAAATGGATTAGGATGACTCAATCCTATAGAAGCGTATTTGCTAAAATGCAGTAAGGATTTGCTCTTACTGCATGGTAATTGCCAAAATTATCACATGGTAACTGAAAAGCCTCTGTGTAACTGTTGGGGGTGATGGACAGCAAAAAAAGAGCAAAGATAACAGAATAGTCATAGAGAATGCTTTTTTAAGCCCGACACGGACGTGTTTCGGCACATCCTGCCTGCATCAGGGGCATATAATAGAGCTTGTAAAACCAATACACTTTTAAAAACAATTTTGTCAAACCACAGCATAACTTACAGCAGTGCAGTATATGCCCCTGATGCAGGCAGGTTGTCGGGCTTAATGAAACATTCTCTGTGGCTATTCTGTTTACTCCTGTTCTTTTTTTGCTGTTTTGAACTTTTCTGTAGGGGTCTGTCCTCTCTTTTTTGCATTGTTAGGGGTGTTTCCATCCCCTTCTCATACAATTAAGTCAGATACAATTAACTTATTCTGTGTTAACTGCATTATAGCTATATGTATTTGTTAGTGCACATTCAGTTCATCAGGGTGTCTTAAAAATTTAGTTCTAATGTATACTAAAAAGCTTTTTTTAAAACAAATGCATGAAATTGAACAAAAAACCCTGAAAATTTGATAAAATTGAGCAAATTCCAAAAACAAACTTTTTTCACATCCCTAATGCAATGCAATTTGCTACACCTATTTATGTGAAGTTAACTGCATCACTTGATCTGCTGCATTAACAGTTGACACGCAATAGCTACCACCATGTTAACTGTAATGTGCAGTCCCCTTATACTCTCTACCCAGCCTCCACTCATTCTTCACTCTATTCTTTGTTAGCTTTTAATATGGAAATTAGTGCGTGTTAACTATAAAGGCATCATGTTAATTGTTAGCTCAGGTTCACTGCCACATGAAAAACTAACACAACTTAGTAAATTGGCCCTCTATAGGGTAATTTATAAGGGGGTGATTAGCGGAAGCATGCTTTCAGGTGCCTACTTTAAAGCAATTTTATAAAGACAAGTAGGTGCTAACTTGTCTTTATAATACCGCATCTACATACTTTGTGGGTTCATACATAAATTATACTATTTTGTAGTCTGTGTGTGTACTGGTGCACTCTACACATACTCTGCACAAATTCTGTCCCTGTGCCCGCCTTCTGACAAAGTATGCACCATCATGTCAAAGCATATACTTTTATGCTGATCAGAATCTTATGAGGCCTTTTATGCACATATATGCCCATGTACCTGTGGAAACAACTCTATAAAATTAGCTCCGTAGTGTTTTAGTCAAGTGGAGGAGTAGCCTAGTGGTTAGAGCAACTGCCTAGTACCCAAAAGATCAAGGGTTCAAATCCCACTGGCACTCCTTGTGACCTTAGGCAAGTCACTTTACCCTCCATTGCCTCAGAAGAAAAGGCTGGCAATTTACCTCCATGTGATACATTGCCAAGAAAACCCAGAGGTAGTTGGGTTGCTATGAGTCAACACTGACTTGACAGCATTAAAAAAAAAAAAAAAAAGTGTTTTAGTTAGACATCCATTACAGCCAATTAAGCTTAGAGGTAGAAATCTGAAGGACCCTGTGGCTATGCAATAGAAATCTTACAATACTTCCATAATTTTAAACCTAGGAGTTATTGTCTCTTCCCTAATTAAAATTCATTTGAAAATGATTCAAAGGTCTACTGCAATTATTCCTATCACATTTTCCCTGCTCTCACTGCTTTCCTATCTCTAGCAAACTTCAAATGACAGGCAGCTTTCAAGGGGAGGTCATAGGACTAAGCTGCATAAAAGTGACAAAATACTTTGGCTAAGAGTTTAAACTAAAAGTGAAATCCATACAGATTTTAGCGTGGCTGTTCAAAAGGAATTTTTTTTTAAATGAGATCTCAGTCTCTCTACATATAGCATGCTGCCTCTCTGTCTGCAGTAGTCCTAAAATGCATATTTTAAGAAATTACTGGAGTGCAGGCAAGGTGTAAAAGTAGGAAGTAATGGGTTCACAGTTAGGGCAAATTATAAGCACTTTTCGGAACATTTAACATATTTTGATTTGTATTTAAGTTGGTTTTATATAGTAATTTTCTTCTCTCTGTTATGTTAAGGTCTTTGTATGGATGATTAATTACTGTACACTGGTTTGGGCATTCTTTAGGATTAGGAAGGTGGCTTACAAATCTTTTATTAAAGAGTAGATAAATAAACATGCTTGTTTAACCATATGGGAGCAGAACACAAACATAAAGGGCCCGATTTTCGAAGGCATTTACACGGTCAACAGCCCGTGTTAACTGTGTAAATGCTTTATTCGGGGATTTTCAAAGGCACCTACAAAGCTAGTGCCTTTGAAAATCCACGATTAAGTCCCCTACACGTCCCTATCCGGTTAGCATTGGGGCATGCTGGGAGCATTCCAGGGCGAAGCAGAGGCGGGGAACAGTGCTAACTGCGTAGCAGTGATTTGGGATGCTGCCCAGTTAGTGCTCTGCACCTTAAAGTTAGGTGAGGAAAACCCTTGCCTATCTTTAAGAACCCAGGGCTAACTGGGCAGCATCCAAAATCGCTGCTACCCGGTTAGACGGAGGCTTTTTGGCTGTACGGCGGAAACCGGAATTTCACTTCCATCACCATGGAAGTGAAAATCCAGGGTTAAGGGCTCGGCAGGCAGGGCTACGTGGCTACGGCACTTAGCCCTGCCCAATGGAATATCGGGCCCAAACATCCTTATTTATATACCTTAAAACAAGTTCTTAGTTGCATGAGGGTAACTATGGTAGTCAAGATTATAGTATAATTGTTTGTTTTTCTTTTTCTTTCTTTTACAAATACTAATAAGAATTCTGGAGGAGGGGGTGCAATTTATTTTTTTCAAAGAGAGTAGGGCTTATGGGAGCCATTACCTTCAATATTTAGGTACCAGTTGCATGAGTGGGAAAGGGAGATGCATTAGCTTTGATAGAGAGGTTTTTCAGTTTCTGTTAGTCTCTTTAAGCTTCTTGCCCATGAGCATTACCAAGCACATTGACCTGGTGAGGCTCCTGGGTAAGTTAAGTACACAGTTAACTTTCAGGGAATAAGTGGGGTGTTATCCTCATTGTGTCTGGCAACATGGCTTTCTCTTTCTGAGGCAGGCTGGTCCTATTCTTTTCCTAGAACACAGGCAATACTTCTGCACAATTACAATTAAATTATATTAAAATTTATCTATATCTATTTCTAGGCCAGTTCCAGAGCAGAAATTCACAATTAAAATACACAATACAACAATTATGAAAGGTAAATTGAGAAACACAAACTTAAAAAACTATTTGTCAGTGGCAGGAAGCAATACAGTCTTTAGTTTTTTCCTAAATGTCAGATAATGTACTTCAGCTCATAAGTCTGTGAGTAGCTTATTCCATAATTGAGCTCCCATCACTGAAATAATTCTTCCCCTAGTTTTTACCAATGGAGCTGCTTGAACAGATGTTATCTCAAATTTATCTTTTGACTTGTACATAAATCTCTCATTGAATCCTGACACTTAACTATATCCAGCAAATCATAGAAATATAGAAACATGATAGCAGGTAGACTATATCCATTCTGTCCTTCTATCTTCTATACCAGATACTAAGTTCTACAGTCCCCTTTTTCCTTTAGAAATCTTCTGTGGTTATCCTATGCTTTCTTGAATTCAGATACAGTCTTTGTCTCTATTAAGTCCACTGGGAGACTATTCCAAGCATCTACCACTCTTTCCGTAAAGGAATATTTTCAGAAATTACTCCTGAATCCATCTCCTTTCATCTTTATCCTATGCCCCCTTGTTGCAGATCTTTCTTTCAATTGATAAATTTGCATTTATACCATGGAGGTTCGTAAACATTTCTATCATATCTCCCCTCTCCTGTCTTTCTTCCAAAGAATACATATTGTGATCTTTACGTCTGTCCCCATATGCCTTATGTCAAAGCTTCCTGACCATTTTGTTAGCCACCCTCTGCACAGACTCAGTCTTCTTTATATCCTTTTGAAAGTGTGTGGTCTCCTAAAAAAAAGTGGCCAGTGAAATGGCTTTGGACTATATATGCACACATATTTAACACATAAAAGAATCAAATAAAACAAAACCAATTAAACAAGGAAACAGTAGGAAATAGTATAAAAACTGGGACATTGCCAGGACATGATTATTGACACCCTTATAAACAATTCAAATCAGTTTGAACAGAAGAACCACATTCGCACTGAAGTAAAATTAGACACACCTGTGATCAATTGTCAGTACTTACATGACTTGAATCAACCAATGAATGATAGCTCTAATATTTAAAATGGCCACATTCACTCCCTGTTCCATTTTCACAATGGCGAAGACAAGAGAATTGCCTGAGACCGTCAGAAAAGCCATTGTCACCAAACATCAGACTTCAAAGGCGTACATGGCCATTTCCAAAGACTTTGGGATTCTTGTGTCTACAGTTTGTAATGCTCTTATGAACCTTTCTGCTCATGGAACTGTCAAGAACCTCCCAGGACATGGTCGGAAGAGGAAAATTAATCCAAGACATCTTTGAAGATTAGTGCAAACTGTTGGAAAAACACCACATACAACATACAAAGAGCTTAAGGCTGACTTGGAGCAATCTGGAGTGGTGGTTTCAACTCACACTGTAGGCCGTGCATGGCCCATGAAGTGTAGGACTTCATGGGCAAAGGCCAAGAAGACCCCACTGCTGAAAGACAACATAAAAAGACATGCCTGATATTTGCCAAAACCCACCTTGAGAAACCACAATCCTTTTAGGAAACTATTCTGTGGACAGATGAAACCAAACTTGAGCTCTTTGGCAATGCAGATCAATGATAGATTTACAGATGAAGAAATTAAGCTTATAAGGAAAAAAACACCCTTCCAACCGCTAAATATGGTGAAGGTTCTATAATGTTATGGGTTTATTTTACTGCCTCAGGAACTGGCAATCAGGAATGTATTAAAGGAATCATGAAATCAGAGGACTACCAAGGTATTTTTGAGTGAAATGTGCTACCTAGTGTCCGAAAGCTAGGTCTGGGATGAAGGTCATGGGTCCTCCAGCAGGACAATGACGCAAAACATACATCCAAAAGTACAAAAGAATAATTAAAAAGGAAAAAATGGACTGTTTAAACTGGCCAGCAATGAGTCCTGATCTCAATCCAATCAAGAACCTTTGGAAAGAGTTGAAATCTGCCATTGGTAAAAGGAATCCTGGAAACATTCATGAGCTGGAACAAATCACAGTTGAAGAGTGGGAGAAATTACCAGAAGACAGATACACGAACTTATAGATAGTGTCACACAGTGGCATAAAAATTATTATTATTAGATAGGAGAGTCCATTTTAAGAACCAAGAAAACTTGGTCTAGTGGTTTTAAACTCCAATCCTTTAAAGCAAACAATCAAAACAGAGTGGTAGGGATGAAAAAAAAGGCTTTTATTCCCTTTACGCATGGGGTCATAAATTGGTCACAACTGAAAATAATGTCCTTAACTTCAGGCACAAAAGAAAACACAAGGTTTAAGGAAAACTGTTAACTTCACAGTTGTAGCAGGGCACAAACATAGCTTCCAGTTTAAAGCACATTTGTACAATTCTTCTGCTCAGCACATAATAGACACTCTGCAGATACCACAAGCCATTCATACGTCCTCCAAAGACTCTGTGCTATGGGAAATGCAGAGAGAGCAATCCATCTTCTCTGGGTCTGGCAACTGTTCCACCAGTTCCACTTGCATCGGCTCAGGAATTGGTATGTCTAATTCAGTCTCTGGAATATTGTATTCTGGAGCCTTGTATATTTCCCTTAATACTTTCCAGTGCCTCGGGCCTAGCCTGGAGCGCTGGCCACATCTCCCCTTAGTATTAATTGGGCTTTCTCTTCTTAGAGATTCCACACTTCTTTCACAAGAACTTTTACAGGGCAAAGGTTTCTTTGTAGGAATATAATTCTCATACCTCTTATTGCAGCAGCATGATGAGGAAAGGTTTTCTCCTTGGGCTTGCTTCCTCCCTTCAGAAGCTTCGTGCCAAGCTTTTCTCTGAGAGTTTGGTTCCTCTCTCATCCGTGGGAACAGCTCCTCTGGAAAATGCCGGCTCTTGCAATAGCCCAAATCCTGGCTTCCTTGCTCAGCCTGGCTTTTCCTTCCCGGCTGATTCCTACTTGCTTCTTGCTTGCAATCCGTATCAGTCTTTCTCCTCTGCCAGCAAACAGCTTTCTCTTTCTCCTTCTTCCCCAGTCCTCGCTCTTTCTGTGTCTGAGCCGGACCTCCTCCTTTCTGTTCAACTTGAGGCAGTGCTTCCTTATAAAGGACTTCTCTCTTTGAGGCTTGTGAAATGTTTGTCATGTGCTTCTGACCAGCTAGGCATGGCCCTTCAGTCTTCCTGACTGCACTCCTGCTCCCTCTAGCTGGTCCCTGTGAATATTGCACTCTGTGCACATCTTTTCCTTGCTGACAAACAGGTTCACTTCTCTCATCAGGGCTCTCATCAGTCTCCGCTGCATCACAATAGCTAAAAGAAACATTTGGAGGCTGTCATCACTGCCAATGGTTATGCAAACAAATATTAGTGAAGGGTGACATTAATCCTGTCCAGGTCATATTTTGTTTTTTTCCCCCTCAGAAATTACTATATATACATTGCACAGACATTTTTTTTTGTTGTATACCTTTGAACATGCTATTAAAATATTATGATGACATACAGTTGGGGTATTTTCAAAAATTTCTCAAGATACTGTACATAACATACCTAAAATACAAGGGTGCCAATAATGCAATGCCTTCTCAGCCATGAACCTAGCTTTGATGACCTTGGAAAATGCAAGGATATCTGAACCATCCTAAACTGGCACTGAAAAACAGATTGTCATCTGCATCCTGTCTCTCATCAAGGATCACACAATGCATCTGGCTGCCATGTGATAGAACCTTTCTGATTTCCTCAGCCAGCATTGCAAGCACTGAGCTAATCAGTCAGAAAAATGTGCACGTATCCTGATAACAGCTCAACACAAGCCATAGGAATATCTGCTGAGACAAAGACATCGCTTTTTCTATTTGTGCTTTTGGCCACTGTGTGTTTTTTTGCCATTTGTCTTCTTGTCTCAGGCTTACATACAGCTCACCCTGGACTGGAACTAGTGTGAGGAATAAATCCTGCCTTACCTACAGAACAGCCCCGTTTCTTGGGAGTTGACCTGGAACTGGCATCTCCCATCTAAGGTTGTATTATCGTAGATTTATTATTTCTCCTTGGCTTAGGTTACGCAGAGAGATTTATTATTGTTATAAGTGTGAGTGAGACCATATGACATTTATAGTTCTTATGTCTGGTTAGGAAAATTAGCAGTTTAAATAAGATAGGAATTTTGCTACAAATCTGCAGATAAGAAATATATTTACTGTTTTTTGTATTTGTTAGTGTTATTTCTGGGTGAAAGGGGATAGACGCAGGAGTAATATATGGAAATATTTCAATACAGAAAGAGTGGTAGTTGCGTGGAATAATCTCCCAGTGGAGGTTGTAGAATTCAAAAAAGCATGAGACAAACACAGAATTTTTGCAGCCCAAATGCATGACCCTGCATTTTTAGCATTAAATCTCAGTTGCCAAATTCTAGACCATTCTTCAGGCTTAGCTAGATCCCTCCTCGTGTTATCTACTCCTTCCTGGATGTCTATTCTATTGCAGATTTTGGTATCATCCGCAAACCTTACCCGATAGCCCTTCTGCAATATCACTAACAAAGATGTTAAAAAGAATTGGACCAAGGACCTGCGGCACACCACTGGTAACTTCCTTCTCCTCAGAGTGAGTTCCATTTATCTGTACCCTTTGTAATCTCCCACTCTACCAATTTCTAACCCAGTCAGTCACTTTAGGGTCCATCCCTAGGGTGCTCAGTTTTTGTTATCCTAATTCCAATATAATAAATCATAATGATGCTGATTTTAGAAAGGATGTCCAAGTTATACTGGGGACGTCCAAGGCACAACGTGTAGAAAAAGCCAGAGACGTCTATATCGCCAGCTGATTTCAGCAATATAGACGTCCCCAACATGGGCATGCATGAGGCTGGCCACATAGACATCCTCATTAAGGAGGGTTGGGTTGGGAAGTCCATCTCAGGCAACTCGTATAAAGGGATGTCCAGTGGAATAGTAAAGTGAAAACATGAGCTTCTATTCCTTGTCAGTATTCGCTAACATTCTGTGAAATGCAGGGTGTATTGGTTTAGCTCTTTTATTCTACACCTTCCAGACATTTGCCTGACAAAACGAGCACTATTCGGATGCCTGTTCATACCTTGAGCAGGTTTAACCTTAGACGTGATTTGGGATGTCCATGGCATTTTTGAGATCAGGTGGGGACATCCAGGTTCTTAGGAATGCCGTGGTCATGCCTCCACCACAGATCCAGCTTCTAAAATGTCTCTGGAGATGTCTCTGTGATTTGGATGTCTTCATGTCTGTTTTCAGAAGTCCAAATCATGAATAGTGCTTTTAAAATAACACCCAATGTATGCACACAGCTTGTTTTTCTGCTGGCTCATTACTAGTAAGTGAAAAGGACCAATAGAGCAGATGCGGATAGTCTCCTAGGTAAGCTCAGTGAGCTATCTGCCTTAAAGGGACAGTGGCAGGCCTGGCAGGGGGAAGGGAAGAAGGGGGAAATGCTGGACATGGGGAGGGAAAGTATAGGGAAGGGAGGATGAGATGCTGGACACAATGGAGGGATAGGGAAGGGTAAATGAAACATTGGACAAGGGGAGGTATGAAAGGGAAGATGAGATGCTGGACACCTTGGAGAGGGAAGGGAGAAAAAGGGGAGATGTTGGTCACCTAGGGGTGAGTAGGGAGGGAAAGGAAAGATGCTAGTCTCCTGGGGAAGATAGGGAAGGGGAGGTGCTGGACTGTGGGGAGCCAAACAAGGGATGGGATAGGGCCTTAAGCCTCCCCTGGGGGTGGGGAAGATGGCTCAAGGTTTACCTAAGATGTCAGATGCCACTGGGCTGGCCTTGAACATGTGGACTTGGTAAAGGACATGTGTAAATTTCAAAATATAATTTAGGCATATATTTTTCCTTTCATCTCTTTTCCAGACTCTTTTAGCCACTGAAAGGAAAGTAACTTTCATCCTGGGGACTATGGCCCTCATTCAAGAACATGAATAAGAGCTGTCCACGTCTAGTGGGGATGTGTAGGTGGGGAATACATTTCCCACCATATGCCACAACACTGCTGACATGCACATTCTGAGCGTTAGCACGGGGAGTTAAGAATGTGGGCGGGAGAGCGCCGAACAAGGGCATGGTGAGCCGCCAAGATGTAGAAAGCTTATTCCCAAATGGGCTATGCTTGCATGAGGTGTAATCCGGAAACATCTTCGTTAGACCTGCTGAAACCAGGTATAAACTCTGACTTTGAAAAAATTCAGCTCTGCCCTGGAATGCGTCCCATAGAGGTGAATGGATGTGACAGGTTGGGTCTGAAGTGGCGCCACTGCAGACAGGACAGATAAAAGATGCATGCAGAAGATACAGGGAGCAGAACTGAGAGACTGTTGTAGGGCAAAGAAACATAACTAAACAGACGTGCAGTGATACAATCATGCCAGGCACCTATGTGCTGTATGTGCCAAAGGGAACAATCCATAGGACGCCAACAAAACTAGGCACATAGATGGGACTGCAGAGTTAGGGAGACTATGGATGCAAACAGGGAAAGGAGACCTTTTGGGGTGAGAACGGGAGAGCAGATATGTAGCCCTGGTATCACATGTGTGTATGTTATGTCATAGCTGATATGTACAGGTACCAGGCAGCCCCCGCGGATTCATGTTGCTGTTGTAGAAAGTGAGAAAGGGTGTGTGTATGGTATGAGGGGTGCACGGGGGGGGGGGGGGGAAGCTGGTTTGGGCATCAGCAGTGCAGATGGGACATGAAAGCCTGGCCAGTACCTGAACAGTATGGATGAGTACAGTGTTGCCAGGTGTCAGTGTGACGAGGCAGGCAGAGTCAGAGAGGGCCCACCACAGCCAAATGTCCAAAAATAAGGGTGGAAAAGATAAGGGTCCCCCATAATAGGGGCACCACACATTGCAAACTGCACTAATGCATGCCCATGATGCACAGTGCGCTGTTGAGCAGGTAGTTGAGAGGATGAGTGTCCATCTGAAGCCACTGAAGGCAGGTCTGTACAGATGATCACTGTGAAAATCACCAAGACTGCCCCAGAATGTGATATACCATGTGATGGTAGTTATGTCCCAACATACATGTTGATATTTACAATTTGGAACCCCATACAGGTGTGCACTGGGCCTAGTCAGTGCCCCACAGGGCATGAGAGGGACTGAGACATGGGCAGGCTGCTGGAGCTGCAATAGCACAGTGCTAGTAATGTCCACTGTGCATCAACACACTGCTGGCTTTGACAGCCAAACTAGGAGATGCACTTTTTACCCTAGGGGTGTGGTGTCAGTGGGTACAGCGTGGGGACATGGATCAGAAACATCTAACATCCTAGAATACGGTATGCATGTGGATGTCTCAAACCATTCCCCATGTCCGAGGGCTGGGGTCACTGAAGAGCACCTACACGAGCCCCACAGAACAGGTCTCTGTGCACATGCTCACCCATGGATTCAGTGTTGGGTGCAAATGGTCCCCGTGTCTGGTATAGACATATCCCTGGGTGGGATGTGCACATAATGGAACTGTAGCATGATATGTGACCAGGGGAACCCATGTCCACACTGTGGACCTGTCCAAGACCCCCCCTCGGACTGCCCACACCTCCCCTCTAGGGAATGTTAACATGGTACACTGCCTGGTAGCAATGTAATGGTGAAGAGAGCATACCTATGTGAATGGCAGTCCACATATGTCACTGCTGCTGCTGTGACATGGGCATACCTCTGAAACAACCCCCCAAGCATGTCTGAGAAGATGTGTGCTACCAGGCATACATGACATATGTAACAAATAAGTGGACAAAGAGGATGCTCAGAGATTGAGCTGTGCCCCACAACTGTAAACTGTGCCACCATAATCATGTTACAAAGTACGTTATCCCCCAGGGGCAGGCCTGAAATACGCAGATGACAACTATCAGTGGTGGACAGACATCCAATGTCTAAAATCCCAGCCATGGTCTGAGAGAACAATGCATACCAGAGCTGTGACATGGATATGTGATACAGCTGGAGAGATGTCCAAGGTGTGACTTCAGTGACTCATATGTAGAGTGGCAATATGTAGCTGCCATATATAGACACATGCAGTAGAGGCTAGTAGGAGGGAACCCCATCCATGCACCATATACACTGTGTCATGGTGGACTGACAGATTTGGAGGTGCAAGATATGTAGTGTCTATGTCCTAAACACACCAATGGCCTCCTGTGTGTAACCCATGCAAGGCCAGGGTGAATAAGAGCTATGGATGCAAAGAGCTAGTATGGGGGTTGGCCTGACACAGCACATGGTGACTAGACCCAACACCATAGCCCCATGGAAATGCCAGTGGCCAGAGGTATGGGACTGGATGCTGGACAAGGCACCACAACACCCACCCAACTATACATGAGGGGCAAAACCAGCCACATATGATCAGAGTGTGATGCCATCAATGCGGGCTATAGTTACAAGCAGCCATATATATCACATAGTGGATGTGTAGTGCACTGGAAACAGCACTACCTGAGAACCCAAAAGTCATGGGTTTGTGATCTACCACAACCCAATGTTGCACTGTAGCATCTATAGCACCATGCCATACAGCATCTGAGGCACATGTCTCACCCTACAGGAGTGCACAACATGCAGCCACCACACCAGGTGTGTCAGACCCGGCCTAGGAAGGCATCTTCATGGCACAGCCAAAGACAAACAAATGTCTGCAAGACAGCCACCACTAGTCACCAAGCAGAACAGGAGGCCCTCAAATGGGTCACAGCACCATCAGTGTCGTAAGGGCTGGGGGAGCACATGCAGCAGTCTCAGCATGCAGAGGGCAGGTAAAGGACTCCCCAACACCCTAGAAAGATCAGTTGTGGAGGGTGCCCCAGGGCAAGCACCAAATTTTATGGCAGTGGATGTGTCTCTAAGCAGACTGAGATGGAAGGAGGGAGTAACAAATGTGATAGTAGGCAAAGCACAGACAGCTGCCCCATGCATGCGTTGATGCCACTAAATGCTCCCCACAGTGTCCGCCTGAGGTGGCACAGAGGGGCACTAGACATCAGACTGATGCCACACACACCAGGATCCTGGGCTGAAAAGTATGTGGACATTGTGGACATATACATGTGAGTTACACAGCAACACATGATTATAGGTATCCATGTCATACAGAGTGGTGTGTCCCCAGTACTCACCCAATGCCAGACCTATAAGGCAGTACCACCCCGTGAATCCCCCCAACCAACCATGCCCACCCACATGGCGCAATGTCACCCAGACAGCTCTGAAACATGAGTGACACCCATCCCACACACCCCTGCACAAACCCACGCTGCCTGTGCACCCCCCTTGGGACCCAAGCCCACACACCAAGCATTCTGCACCCCAATCCTGGTGCTAGATGACCTTCCTGCCATTGCCCCTCCCCCTCCCTGAGGGCACATGCACCTGTGCCTTGGTCACCACAGTCACAGTGTGCATGGTGGCATTTCTTTGGATCCTGAGGTGTCACAGCTCATGCTGCCTGACTCTACGATACCCTCATGGAATGGGAGAAACATAATCTGGGGACTGGTGCCCCTTGGAACTGGCCCAAGGAGAGGGGTTGTCTGTGTGGTGGGCTGACCAACAGTGGTGCAGGTATCTGGGGACTGGTGCCCCTTGGAACTGGCCCAAGGAGAGGGGTTGTCTGTGTGGTGGGCTGACCAACAGTGGGGCAGGTATGTGCTGAGGTCCATGTTGTGACACCACTGGTGCCTGGCTGTGAAGGTGCAAGTGCACATGCTGCTGTGGATGTTGCAGCTGTGGGAGCTGCCCCACCACACCCCTGTCCAGACCCCATTTGAGGCACAATGGAGTGTGCACGGGATGTTGTAGGGATGGACCGGCCAGGAACATACTGCAGCTCCATCAGGATCTTCACCAGTGCTGGCAGCTATGGTCAGCTGCTCTGTGACCACAACATGCCATTCCTGCAATGCTGTGGACTGTCACAGCAGCTCCAGCTGTTGCTCAGACCGTGCCTGCTGGTCAGTGCTGTGTGCAAGAAGAAACTCAGCACGGTGATGCAGGTGACACTGTGCACCCCTGTGAGTATGCCCTTCCTGGTCATTGCTGTTGTCAATAGTGCACTGTGGTAGAGGCGATGGGGAGGGGACATGGAGCTCCAGATCATCTGGCCCAGGGACATCATATAGCTGCTGCAGTGTGGCATCAGCAGCGGTGCATGGCAGTAGGGCATCATCTGGGGCCTTCTTGCTCACCCCTGTGGCATCTTCCATGCACACTGTCCGCAGAGCAGGCACCGCTTCCTGTGGAGCTATAGCAGGAAGCGGTGAAGACACAGAACATTGTGGGTCATACCTGAATCTGGCAATGCTGCCACTGATGGGGTGGCAGTGTTGCAGTCATGTGGGTCAAGCATGAGGCCACATAGGCTGAGAGGGGCCACCGTCATGGTGTGCAACACACCCTGTCCCTCTGTGCTGAGCCAGATGGCCACAGAGGCCTGTGCAAGACACATTCTTTGGCGGCCTGTGCACTGACGTGACTATGCCCGTGTGCACACATATCTGCACCCGCATACCCCCAACAGTACCACAGCTGTGCAGAGTGGAGAGGATGGCATGTGCATAGGATGCAGAGGGTCAGTGGTATGTCTCCCGCAGCTGGCACAATGGAGGGCAATGTAAATGCACAGCTAGCAACCGCAGAGAGGAGCAGGCATGTTTTTTGGGCAATGCAGGACATGGTGAGGTCAGGCCACATGAAAACTTTATGGTGCCTGCACGTCAAAATGCATGCACGTGGCTGTGAAGGTGTGCCTCTACATATGAGCCGTGTTTATGTCTGTGCATGCCCCGGCCCAAACTGCTTTGCAGCAGGACCAACACAATGAGTGACAGTGATGGTGCCACCTGCAGCTCTCTGTTGACACTCCATTATGTGTGCATTGCCTGTTTATTATTGTGCAGACAGCTGGCTGGACGAGGACAACATGCAGGACATCCTCTGGCCCTGCTGCACAGCTGTGCCTATGGTGGGCAGGACATGGATCACAGGAGCCCCCACACCCATGTCCCATGGCAGAGGGTCCAGTATATGGATATGAGTGATGCAGTATGTGTGTCAAGGTATTGATTTGACAGAGCTGCCATACATGATTTTCTCAAATACAAAAAGTAATTGCTCAAATATGAATAATGCAAATACTGTGATTTATTTAAGGAAAAGGGTCTCAGAATGAATGAGGAAGGGTCTTATAGTGCCACAATGTTTTTGAAAAGCCCAAGACTCCCTATCCCCTTCTTTACATCAAGGACCCATATATTCCTATAGTATTATCAAAAGTACTAATTTCTGCAGCCTTAATGCGGCTGAAATTACTTGTTGCCACAAACTCAATGTAATTCAAAAAAGCTTATCTTTAGGCTCGATGTCACTCAACTACAACTCATGTTTCGTTAAATGGAGACATCCGACTTCTATAAAAAGAGTCAAAATGACTTATCTGCTCAGATTGAATAAAGTCATAAGAACATAAGATATGCCATACTGGGTCAGAGCAAGGTCCATCAAGCCCAGTATTCTGTTTCCAACAGTGGCCAATCTAGGTCATACGTACCTAGCAGTTTCCCCAAGGGACACAGGTTCCACAATGCTTGTATTGCTTCAAGCATTGATATCCTGGGTCCCTTCTTAATAATGGTTTATGGACCTTTCCTCCAGGAATTGTACAAACCTTTTTTAAACCCAGCTACACTAACAGCCTTTACTACATCCTCTGGTAACAAATTCCAGAGTTTGATTACACGTTGAGTGAAAAAATATTTTCTTTTATTAGTCTTAAATAGTTTACCCTGTAGCTTCATTGCATGTCCCCTAGTCTTTCTATATTCTGATAAGGTAAACAATCGATCTACGTTTACCCGTTCCACTCCGTTCATTAATTTATAGACTTCTATCATATCTCCCCTCAGCCGTCTCTTTTCCAGGTTAAAGAGCCCTAACCTTTTTAGCCTTTCTTCATAGGAGTATCCTTCCATACCCTTTACCATTTTGGTGGCTCTTCTCTGAACCTTTTCTAAAATCGCTATATCCTTTTTAAGATACGGCGACCAGAATTTCACATAATATTCAAGGTGCGGTCTCACCATGGAACGATATAAAGGCATTATAATATCTTTTGTTTTATTTTCCATTCCTTTCCTTATCATACCTAGCATTCTATTTGCTCTCTTGGCCGCCGCTGCACACTGGGCCGAGGGTTTTAACATGGTATCCACAATGACGCCTAAATCTTTTTCCTGGGTGGTGGTTCCTAATGTGGAACCTTGCATCGTGTAACCATAGTTTGGGTTGTTCTTCCCTAGGTGCATAACCTTGCACTTGTCCACATTAAATTTCATCTGCCATTTTGATGCCCAGTCTTCCAATTTATCAAGATTCTCTTGCAATTTTCCACAATCCTCTTGGGTTTTAACAACTTTAAATAGTTTTGTGTCATCTGCAAATTTGACAACCTCACTTGTTATTCCACTTTCCAGGTCATTTATGAATATGTCAAAAAGCAGCGGACCCAGCACGGATCCCTGGGGTACACCACTATTCACCTTTCTCCATTGGGAAAATTGGCCATTTAGCCCTACCCTCTGCTTTCTGTCTTTTAACCAGTTCCTGATCCACAATAGTACACTGCCTCCTATCCCATGACTCTTTAGTTTTGCCAAAGGTCTCTGATGAGGGACCTTGTCAAAGGCTTTCTGAAAGTCCAGATACACAATATCAACCGACTCACCTTTGTCCACCTGATTATTCACTCCTTCAAAAAAACATAACAGATTAGTAAGACAAGATCTTCCTTGTCTAAAGCCATGTTGGCTGTCTCCCATTAGGTCATAAACCTAAATCAGCTTATTCATTCAACTTTTTCACCATTATACTACTGTTCAGTATTAATTCTACTTGTCTTATGTTAAGCCTCAGACAACACCCTTATTGCTTCGTTGCACTAGGAGATTTGTGAATCGTCTCCTAAACGTGTATAGGGTTTAGTACATCAATGGCTTAAATGTGAAGAT
Organism: Ichthyophis bannanicus; assembly: GCA_033557465.1. Taxonomy (NCBI): domain Eukaryota; kingdom Metazoa; phylum Chordata; class Amphibia; order Gymnophiona; family Ichthyophiidae; genus Ichthyophis; species Ichthyophis bannanicus. Next base: position 722,624,957 of record CM066034.1, on the reverse strand, counting down.
TCTTTCCAGGCGCCCTTGCGTTTCACCGTATAGGGTTTCTCAAGGGGACCCAAAATTTCCAATTATTCTCTGGAAATGGCACAGCGCATGTTTTCAAGAGATGTTTCCTTGTCAGCCATGAGAAATTTTCAGGGCGCCTGGAAAGATAGGTGTTGGGACATAGCCTTTTCTTTTATTGCATAAGAAAAGGCAAAGAAATACCAAAGAGAAAAAGAAAAGAGAAAAACAGAAGAAGAAGATGAAGACCAGTCTTTTCATGAGAAGCTAAGTAGTCTTTTAAGAAAATTTAAATCAGAAAATAGCTGTTTTGAAATTAATTGAACTGGTTGGAGAATCTTCACATTTAAGCCATTGATGTACTAAACCCTATACACGTTTAGGAGATGATTCACAAATCTCCTAGTGCAACGAAGCAATAAGGGTGTTGTCTGAGGCTTAACATAAGACAAGTAGAATTAATACTGAACAGTAGTATAATGGTGAAAAAGTTGAATGAATAAGCTGATTTAGGTTTATAGAAATAATCATTCACTAAGCACGGCCAACAAGGTATTTCAGCATTTCCCATTAGGTCATGACTATCTACATGCTGAGTAATTTTATTCTTTATGATGGTTTCTACCATTTTTCCCGGTACTGACGTCAGGCTCACCGGTCTGTAGTTTCCTGGATCATCCCTGGAACCCTTTTTAAAAATTGGTGTTACATTGGCGATCCTCCAATCTCCCTCCCCGACTTTATTCAATCTGAGCAGATAAGTCGTTTTGACTATTTTTATAGAAGTCCGATGTCTCCATTTAACGAAACATGAGTTGTAGTTGAGTGACATTGAGCCTTAAGATAAGCTTTTTTGAATTACATTGAGTTTGTGGCAACAAGTAATTTCAGCCGCATTAAGGTTGCAGAAATTAGTACTTTTGATAATACTATAGGAATATATGGGTCCTTGATGTAAAGAAGGGGATAGGGAGTCTTGGGCTTTTCAAAAACATTGTGGCCCTATAAGACCCTTCCTCATTCATTCTGAGACCCTTTTCCTTAAATAAATCACAGTATTTGCATTATTCATATTTGAGCAATTACATTTCGTATTTGAGTTCAGATTGCTCTTTAAAACCCCGTTTTTGTTTTTTGTCTGATACATGATTTTCTGCCAGCTATGATTAGAAAGCCCCACACAGAGGGGTGATCTGATTCCAGTGCATCTGAAGGTGATGACAGTGCTAGCCTTCCTGGCAATGGGATCATTTTAGATGGTGCTCTCGGCTGTTGAGGGACTCAGTCAGCCTGCAGTAACATTTTGCCTCAACCAGTTCCTGGGCATCTACTTGCGGTCCATGATGCAGAACATTTACTTCCCATCAATAAAGCAGTACTAGCACTGGACCATCAGGAATTCTATGCTGTGGCAAGGTTCCCATTAGCCCTAGATGTGGTGGATGGCACACACATTGCCCTCTGGCCACCATGACAGAGTGAGGCTGCATACTGAAACTGAAAGGCATTCCACTCTGTGAGCATGTGCATTACGAATGGGGAGATTATAAATGTATGCGCCAGATATTCAGTTCCATGCATACTTTGAGGGGCATCACATCAGTGGTGGATGACTGTTAAGTGGAAATATGCATAGACACCCTGGGACTGGGAGGCAGGGTGCAATGCATGGTGGTGTGTCTGCTGGGCAGGTGGTGTTGGCCCTCCCCCCATGACCTCGGAGCTCTGTGTGTCAACCCCTTGGCTATGGAGGGGCAGCTGGACATGTATAGGGGCAGCCTGTCCCCTGCCACCATGGTGGGGGTATGCATGGGGCACTCCCCTGGGACCCCCCACCACATACAGGGGCATTGTATGCCCTGTCCCTGTCTTTCTGGTGGTTGATCCTAGCTGTCCCACACATACGCTCCTCATGAGTCATGCCTCAGTCCCCCGCAGCAGGCACAGTGGCCCTGTGCATACAGTAGAGGACTAAGGTAGGTTATCAGGGTGGTGGCAGCAGGCCTGCATGTGGTGATGTCATGCAACCCCATATACTGCTGCCCAGGGGTGTGCCTGCCATGGGCCGGGCACAGGGCAGGGGCACCAGACATATAAAACGGTGCCCAGGCACACCCCCCAGCAGGGACCCCACTGCCTTTGGAGGCGCCCATGCACATGTGGTGGGCTGCAGACACACAGTGGTTCACTGTCACCCTTGGGACCTTCCAGATGATATCCACAGACTTGGATATGCACAGTCAGCTGTCCACAGCCCACTATGTGTCTGGCACACATGACTCCTCACCAGCACACCAGCTGATTAATGGTTTGCTGTTTTGTCTCCCCCTGCAGTGACCAGGGCTATCCCCTTTGTGACTGGCTGATGATCCCCATACTCCAGCGCAGCAGCCCAGCACAGCACCAGTACAACCATGCACACCTGACCATAAGGGGTATCATAGAGAGGATCTTTGGCCAGCTGAAATACCAGTTCCACTGCCTGTACTGGTCCGGGGGGAGGAGTTGCTATACAGGCCTCGCAATGTGTGCGAGATCACCATGGCATGGTGCATGCTCCATAACTTTGCCCTGCGGCACAGGCAGCCGCTGCCTGATGAGCCAGAGCCAGCCATGGATGACGGGGATGAGCCTGACACCAGTGCAGATGTGCATGTGGATACATAATCCAAATGGGGTCTGTTGGCGCATGCTAGCTTTGTCCAGGCACACTTTGCCTGACAACCTGACACATATGTATCCCACCCATAACAACCAAAGCACATGCTAGTGAATGGGGAGGGAATGGGGTACGTGCTGCAGCTGTCACGGGCCTGTGCATGTCTGTACCATTCTGACATGGCCTGTGTGTCCAGGCCATTCCCCTGTGCATTGTGCATTTTGCCTGTTTGTGACAGTGCTCACAGTGGTGCTCCCTCATGACCCGCTGGTATGTGGGCTGCCCCCTGGGCCCAGAGGTGGTGGGTTTGTGACCTACGCCACCACAACATTTTGCTGACATGTACCAGGTGTGTGATGACTGTGCCACCATGTAATGTACCCCCCTGAACCTGCGTATGGCATGACATGTTTGGGGGCATTCACCGATGTTGCCCTGTGTGGGTGCCCCTATGTTTGGACATGGGCATCCATGCCATAGCACCCACAGGTCTCAGGGGTGAGTGCAGGATCCATATACACTAGCCAAAAGGTGTGCCCCCCCCCCAGCACCCAACCCCACCCTTGACACACTTACAGGGCTATTAACAGTGGCAACCAGTCTGCTCTGGTGGCTGTCACTGCCCCAGCATCCACTGGTGCTGGCCATGACACTTAGTGCTACTGATTCCCCTTGGTGCTCCATGGGGCTGCCTGCTGTGTTACTGGGGTAGTGTGTAAAGCTGCAGATGGGCCTCCAGCAGCAGGCTCAGGCCCCTGAGCTCACCCCTCAGCCCCTGCACCTCACCCCTGAGACCCTCTACATGGCACAAGAGGTGTGAGAGGTGCCTGTGAAGCCATGCAAGGTTGCATGCCAGCACACACTCCAGATGGGCCAGGGATGGCATGTCCTCAGGGCCACCAACTGGCTCCTGGTCCCCCTCATTAGGTCCCACATCAGATAGGGGTGCACTACGTGACCCACCAATATGGGAACGTCGCTCCCATGTGGACATGGACGATGGTACCTCCACAGCACCACTACCCTTGTCACTGACATGACCTGGCACCACCACTACCTCCTGGCAACCCCTGCTTTCATAACTTGGGCCCTACTGTCTCCTCACCATCTACATCTCCCACCAGCTGCACTATAAAATCCCTCCCCACACCCCTGCTCAGATCCCCCATCCACTCTGCCCATCCATCCTCGCTTGTACCCACACCCTGCCTCCCCTTCATCCACACGCCCTCGCTCCCCCTCCTTGCCACTCCCTGCCCTTCCCCAGGGCTTCTGTTCATGCTGCTTTTCTCACTGGGGCTAGGGGGTGTATCTCTACCAGTATCCTCCACAGTGTCAAGGGTGGAGCCATCTGGGGATGGGTGTGGGGAATCCTTCTCCTGCTGTGCTGCTATGGTGGGGGACAGAGATCATGGTTAGCTTCATGACAGTGGTTGCTGGGGGGCCAGCCACACATGCAGGGTGTTCCAGCACATCCCATCTCTGCAGAGGATGGGGCAATGTGGGCCGGGACTATGTGTTGTGGGACTCTGGGGTGGGGGCATGCTGTTTCTGTGGCATCCATATCACAGCTATGTCTACTCTTATATGTATTGACCCACCTCAGTGTTGGGCGACCTGTTGGTCTGCTGCTCAGACAATCTGCATGGCTACTCACCCTGCTCCTCCTGCAGCTGCTGCCAGATACTCTGTATCAGCCATGAGCATGCACAGCATATTGAGTGATACCGCACACGATAAGCCTCTGTGTCATGCAGGATCCGGAAAAGTCTGTGGGGTAGAGACATACTTCATCACTCACCTGTGCCAGAGCACAAATCTGTCTGCTCATTGGGGTGATTCTGCTGGTACTCTGCACATGCCCATCATGTGTCCCCATCTACTCTCAGTGGCACTTCACCATGCCAGGGAGAGGTGGAGGAGCATCAGCTGGTTAATGCATTTGTGTACATGCACAGGGACATGTTCCCTCACCTCTGAGGGTTTGGGAGCACTGACAGCTGTATCCTGATGGTTTTGGCCCTAAATTTCAGTGCTTGGGGTCCTGGGTTTGCCTCCTGCCTGGACTGCTTTATTTTGCACCTCTACCATTCACACTGGGCCTCCCCTCTGACTTGCCATGCTCTCTCTTTTCCTATGACCTGGGAGCACTGACAGCTGTAGCCCTGAATGACAGTGCTTAGGGTCTTGGGTTCTTCTCCTGCCTTGGGTCATTTTTATTTTGCCTCTTCAGGGGGCATCTGTGTGAATTGGGGATGTGGCTGACATTCTGGGACTGCCCTCTGCTATGCATGTCCCTTTCATCTGTCCCTGTATTCCCCTGTGTCTTCACTGTGGTCTTGCATGCATTCTGTTCTCCCTTGTTTCCTGGGCCCCTGCTGTTAGGCTGCTTTGTCTGTGCTGTGCTGTGCTGTCCTGTTATTGTGCAGCCTGCCTGCTTTCTGCCTGGGGCAGATCCTGAATTCTCCTGCTCTTCCTCTCCACCTTGGTGCATGCCTGTCTCTGTGCCAACTTGGGTGCTGCTCCAGCCTGTCCATTTCTCTCTGCTTCCAGGTTTGTCTGCCTCTGTTGTGATGTACTTACTGGGTGAGAGTTGTTATGACACGTTCCCAGCCACTGCATGCTGCTGTGTGGGCTGGCTGCCTCTGCCCAATGGGGAGGGAGTCTCCTCCTGCTTGATGACCATGGTTACCAGCAGCCTTGTCTCTGCCTTGCTGAAGTTGGGCTGCCTGGTAGCCATATTGATGTGTGGGCATTATGTTGGGGGAGAGGTCTTCTGCCTGGGTCACGTGTGGTCTGCAGGACATGGGGTTGTATACGTTTTCAGGATTAGAGGTGCACATGGTGCAAGGTGGGCCGATAGGCTGCCAATTAGATGTCCCTCACCAGCCACGGCCACACGCCGATTCTATAACACCCTATACATGTCTACTATTAGATAAACTGAAGAGTAGCAAATCACCTGGGCTGGATGGTATACATCCAAGGGTGTTCAAAGAACTGAAATATGAGATTGCAGACCTGCTATTAGCAATCTGTGAACTATCATTAAAATCATCTCTAATACCTGAAGATTGGAGGATTGCCAATGTAACGCCAATTTTTAAAAAGGGTTCCAGGGGTGATCTGGGAAACTACAGACCGGTGAGCCTGACGTCAGTACCGGGAAAAATGGTAGAACCCATCATAAAGAACAAAATTACTCAGCATGTAGATAGTCATGGCCTAATGGGAGACAGCCAAACATGGTTTTAGACAAGGAAGATCTTGTCTTACTAATCCGTTATGTTTTTTGAAGGTGTGAATAAACAGGTGGAAAAAGGTGAGTCAGTTGATATAGTGTATCTGGACTTTCAGAAAGCTTTTGACAAGGTCCCTTATCAGAGACTTTTGATAAAACTAAAGAGTCATGGGATAGGAGGCAGTGTACTATTGTGGATCAGGAACTGGTTAAAAGATAGAAATCAGAGGGTAGGGCCAAATGGCCAATTTTTCCAATGGAGAAAGGTGAATAGTGGTGTACCTAGCTATCTGTGCTGGGTCCGCTGCTTTTTGACATATTCATAAATGACCTGGAAAAGGGAATAACGAGTGAGGATATCAAATTTGCAGATGACACAAAACTATTTAAAGTTGTTAAAACCCAAGAAGATTGTGGAAAATTGCACGAGGATCTTGATAAAATGGAAGACTGGGCATCAAAATGGCAGATGAAATTTAATGTGGACAAGTGCAAAGTTATGTACCTAGGGAAGAACAACCCAAACTATGGTTACACGATGCAAGGTTCCACATTAGGAACCACCACTCAGGAAAAAGATTTAGGCGTCATTGTGCATAACAAGTTAAAACCCTCGGTTCAGTGTGCAGCGGCGGCAAAGAGAGCAAATAGAATGCTAGGTATCATAAGGAAAGGAATGGAAAATAAAACAAAAGATATTATAATGCCTCTATATCGTTCCATGGTCAGACCACACCTTGAATATTGTGTGCAATTCTGGTTGCCGTATCTTAAAAAGGATGTAGCGTTATTAGAAAAGGTTCAGAGAAGAGCCACCAAAATGGCTAAGGGGATGGAAGGATACTCCTATGAAGAAAGGTTAAAAAGGTTAGGGCTCTTTAACCTGGAAAAGAGACGGCTGAGGGGAGATATGATAGAAGTCTATAAATTAATGAACGGAGTAGAACGGGTAAACGTAGATTGATTGTTTACATTATCAGAATATAGAAAGACTAGGGGACATGCAATGAAGCTACAGGGTAAACTATTTAAGACTAATAAAAGAAAATATTTTTTCACTCAACGTGTAATCAAACTCTGGAATTTGGTCCCGGAGGATGTAGTAAAGGCTGTTAGTGTAGCTGGGTTTAAAAAAGGTTTGGACAAGTTCTTGGAGGATAGGTCCATAAACCAGTATTAAGAAGGGACCCAGGATATCATTGCTTGACCCAGTACAAGCATTGCGGAACCTGTGTCTTTTGGGGAAACTGCTAGGTACGTATGACCTAGATTGGCCACTGTTGGAAACAGGATTCTGGGCTTGATGGACCTTAGTCTGACCCAGTATGGCATATCTTATGTTCTTATGTTCTTATGTTCTTAAAGTCATGTTGGCTGTCTCTCATTAAGCCATGACTATCTACGTGTTCAGCAATTTTGTTCTTTATGATGGTTTCTACCATTTTTCCTGGTACTGACGTCAGGCTCACCGGTCTGTAGTTTCCCGGATCACCCCTGGAACCCTTTATAAAAGTTGGCGTTACGTTGGCCATTCTCCAATCTTCACGTATTACAGATGATTTTAATGATAGTTCACAGATTACTAATAGCAGGTCTGCAATCTCATATTTCAGTTCTTTCAACAACCTTGGATGTATATCATCCGGCCCAGGTGATTTGCTACTCTTCAGTTTATCAAATAGTTGTAATACATCTTCACGATGTATCAATATTTCCTTCAATTCTTCCGCTCCTTTAAATACCACTTCAGTCATGGGTAACATCCCTACATCTTCCTCAGTAAAGACCGAAGCAAAGAATTCATTCAGTCTCTCCGCTATCGCCTTGTCACCTCTAACTGCCCCTTTAACCCCTCTATCATCTAATGGACCAACTGACTCACAGTTTTTTTGCTACGAATTTTCTTGAAAAAGTCTTTATTACGCGTTTTTACTTCCGCAGCAAGCTTCTTCTCAAATTCTTCCTTTGCCTGCCTTAACAATGCCTTGCTTTTAACTTGCCAGTGCTTGTGCTGTTTCCAGTTTTCATCATCTGACTTTTTTTTGCATTTCCTGAAAGATGCTTTTTTGGCAAGAACAGCCTCTCTGACATCACCTTTAAACCATGCTGGCAGTTTTTTCGACTTCCTTCCACTTTTCTTAAAGTGTGAAATACAGCTGGTCTGGGCTTCCAAGATAGTATTTTTCAACAACACCCAAGCTTGATGTAAGTCTTTAACCTTTGCAACTGCTCCTTTTAGTTTTTTCTTAACTATTTTCCTCATTTTATCATAGTCTCCCTTTCGAAAGTTAAAAGGTAGTACTGTGGATTTCCTTACCATCCCTCCTCCACTAATTAAATCAAATCAAATGCGATCATGCTATGATCACTATTGCCAAGTGGCCCCAACACCCTTATCTCTTGCACCAGATCTGGTGTTCCACTAAGGACTATGTCGAATATGGCTTCCCCTCTGGTCGGTTCATGAACCAACTGCTCCAAGAAGCAGTCATTTATTTCATCTATGAACTTTATCTTCCTAGCATGTCCTGCTGTGACACTGACCCAGTCGATACCTTATGATCCGGAACCATTGGTGATGAAAGAAGAAGTCGAAGCAGCATTGAAAGCCTTAACGAACAAAGCACCAGGCATTGATGGCATTCCCATAGAAGTATTACAGCAATCTGATGCAGCTATTATCATAGTTACAAGGCTCTGACAGGAAATTTGGAAGACAACATCATAGCCAACTGACTGGAAAAGATCTGTGTTTATTCCAATACTAAAGAAATGCAATCCAACTGACTGTGGAAATTATTGCTCTGATCCCACATGCCAGCAAGATTTTACTCAAGATCATTCAGCAGAGACTACAACCATACCTGGATCAAGAACTACCTGAAGTGCAAGCAGGGTTCAGGAAAGGGCAAAGAACAAGAGACATAATCGGGAATGTGAGATGGATCCTTGAAAAGACTAAAGAATACCAAAAGGATATCTATTTGTGCTATATCACCTACAGTAAGGCTTTTGACTGTGTAATCCATGAGAAACTTTGGGTCACATTAAGAAGCATGGGTATACCTGAACACCTAATCATTCTCTTGCACAATCTATACATTGATCAAGAAGCAACAGTTTCCTCTACCTGTTTAATTTATATGCAGAGCAAATCATCAGAGAAGCAGGATTGTATGAAGACAACAGAGGTGTGAAGATTGGTGGAAAACTCATTAACAACCTTCGCTATGCTGATGATACCACATTACTGTCTGAAAGTGAAGATGATCTGAAACATTTGCTTCTCACAATCAAGCAACATAGTCTTAATATGGGCTTGCACCTTAATGTAAAGAAGACAAAGATCACGGCACCTGGCAAAATCAATAAGTTCATCATTGAAGCAGAAGAAATTGAAATCATGGACAACTTTAACCTACTTGGATCAACTAGCAATAAAGAAGCAACAAGAAGTCAAGAAATCCAATGATGCATTGCTCTTGGCAGAATGGCTATGAAAAACCTAGACAAGATTCTCAAGAGCAGAGATGTCTCTCTCCATACAAAGATTTGACTCGTTCAAGCCATGGTATTTTCAATAACATCATATGGATGCAAAAGCTGGATAGTGAAAAAGATAGACAGGAAGAAAATTAATGCCTTTGAATTATGGTGCTGGCTGTGAATACTGCATATACCATGGACTGCCCAAAAAACAAACCAGTCAATACTAGAGGAGATCAAACCTAAGCTTTCTCTAGAAGCTCAGATGACAAGACTTTGACTTTCATACTTTGGACACATCATGCGAAGAGAGAGATAATTAGATAAAGACATCATGCTTGACAAGATAGAAGGTCAACGCAAAAGAAGAAGGCCAGCAAGATGGATCGATACAATAACAGCAGCTAAGGATATCAGTCTGTCAACAATGAGTTGCCTGACTGCAGACCAAATACAATTTAGGACAACTATACAGAGGGTCCCCATGAGTCGACACCGACTCGACGGCACTTAACAAGAACAACATTGCCACTGAAATCATAATGTCAAATAATTTTTTATCATATCTATTCATTTTATTTTCTGAACAGAAAGAACTAAATATCACCCTCTGGACTGTTATTGGGGAGTCTAGGTGGAAAACTTCACAAACACATCCCCATACGCCACTCCAGAAAGCCTTAATACATATGTGCTTGGGTACCAATATCCATAGAACAGTGTCAACATTGGCCTGAAGTTAATATCCCTGCTCTAAACATGCGGTGAAGGGTCCAAGGTGCCCTGTGAAATAGAAAGAACAGAGTTTGTGCTAAACTGCTAGAGATTGTGAGCCTTACAATGAAACGCCAGAAGATGTTCCAACTTATTCTGTCTTTTAGTAGAAGAACATCAGTTTCCCTGGCTTTGTGGAGGCCTAAAAGAGAGGACCCTGGTGTCCATCAAGAGTTTATTAAAGAAAGGTTGCTCCATCATCCGTCAGCAGTTTTTGACACAAATTTGTACCATATCTGAAATCTGGCAGCCTCTCTCAGACCTAAAGATGGACTGCGTCAACTACTGCGTCAACTACTATATTGCGATTCTATTACATAATTCAACCTAAATAATCTATCAGCTCCTTTGTGTGATCTGTATATAGTTACCCTGTTACCTCCAAGTTACAATCCCTTTTATAATGTGAGCAAAAGATCCTGTTCTAATGCAAATGTTGTTACAATGTAAACCGCACTGATTCTAAATAGCGCGGTATATAAGAATTTGTAATAAATAAATAAATAAATACTGAGCCAAGGGCTCAAATTTGACAGTTTGTGACGACAATACCCTATAACAATCAGTCAGGTTTTGTACTGAAATCAACAAGTTAACTTTAAAAAGCTGACCAACAAAGTAAATCCCTTTGTTAAGCCATCCTTCCCAGTAAATGTTTTTACTGTTCATACGAACAAGTGAGTTGAGCCACAAGGAGGAAGCCATGGAAGTAGAATAGGGGTTCTTACAGCAGGAATCAAAGTCTTTTAGGGCCTTAATGGTCCTGCCAGTAAGGGATGACCATATATTTTTGCTTGAAATATGCATAAATAGACAGTTTGGTTCATCTAAAGATGCTAATTAACTCCTTTTCAATCTCCAACTAGGGAGAAAAGTGATCTGTACTAAGCTAGTGTCTCAACAGGGACACTGCATGATATGTCAAAAAGTCTGGGAATCCCCACTCTTTTTTCCTGTGAAGTTTCAACTTAGCCAATGCAATGCAATTTTTTTTGCCTCTCCACAAAAATGTAAAAAGTAATTTGTCTAACGTAGAGTAAAAATTTTGATTACAATATCCGGGAAGCATTCCCAGCTTATAAAGGACATTAGGAAGAACCATCATTTTAATGCCCCACCAAGAAAGTTGCAATGTAGACCACCGTTTTTAAGTCCTTTTGCATTTCCTCTGACAAGGCGTAGTTATATTTAAGTATTTCTTCCAGGGAGGTGCAAAAATGCATACCGAGATATTTTATTCCAGAAGGGACCATTGGAAAGGGAAATACATAAACTCTTCCTGCTTGACAGGATGCTCTTTCCCCAATTAATTTTGAAGCCAGAAAAGATAGAAACCATGGCCACTAGTTTCAAGAGATATCAAATAGTGGAAGCCGGACTTGAAAGAAACATTAGAATGTCATCAGCATAGGCAGCGTATTTTCAACATTTATCTTCTGATCGTATACTTCTTACACCAATTTTGTTTTTGATTTTAAGCAGAAGGGTCTCTAAAGTGAGGTTAAAAAGAAGGGGTGAGAGAGGAAATCCTTGTCTCGTTCCCCTGCAGAGCAAGACCACTTCAGATAGGACATCATTAACAAGAGTCCTTGACATTGGAGAAGCATATAGGGTCTTAACCCAGTTACAAAAGGCAGAACCACAGCCAAACCACTCAAGTATTTTGAAGAGATAAGACCATTCTATGCAGTCAAATGCCTTTTCAGCATCTAAAGAAAGAGCGGCAGCCGAACATTTTCCCTGCTTAGTCAGTACAATTAAATTATGGAAAGTACGAGCATTATCCCCAATATATCTGCCCTTGATATATCCCATTTGTTCCTCCCCAATGAGCTGATTAATTAATTGACCTAGCCGAGTGGCCATAATCTTCACAAGTATTTTATCATCGATATTTAGTAGTGAAATCGGATGGTAATTACCCATTAGGGTGGGGTCATAGCCTGGCTTTGCAAAGAGAACAATTGTAGCATCTGAGAAATTAGATAATTAAGAGGAAAATCTTTGATATAACTGTCACAGTTTCAGAGCTAGTAGTGTTGAAAATGCTTATAAAATTCTACAGTAAAATCATCAGGACCGAGGATTTTATTAGATAATTGCTTAATTGTGGAAAGAATCTCCCCTACCTGCATAGGAGCTCCCAATTGACTGCTAGCATCAATAGAAAGCCTAGGGTGCATTAATGTTGAGAGAAAGGATTCCCTCGGATCCATATCTCCTATACTCTCAACTGAAAAAAGCTTCTTGTAAAATGAAGCAAATGCTTTAGTGATATCTACTGAGTTTGTAAAAACAGAGGAATCTTCAGGCGTTGATTGTTGGAATGTAATTCTTTGATGACTGAATTCTCAATAACTTTACAAGTAATTTCCCAGATTTATTAGCATCTACATAGTAACCGGTACGTTGAACAAAATTCTTTTTCAACATGCTGTGTCATAACTTTATTATACTCATAGCATGTCTTGATGAGTTCCTGAAGAACTTTCAAGTCATTTGTCCTGACATGAATTTTTTTTAGCTGTTCAGTCTCTTGTTCTAACTTAAGACACTTTATCTTTTGTTTTTTCCAATGTCATGCAGAGAAACTTATAATTTCTCCCCAGAGAGTGGCTTTGAAAGCTTCCCAAACTGAACAAAAAGGGATATTATCATTTTCATTTGTTTGAAAAATTCAGATATAAAAGTATTTAGCCTATTAACAAAAGATACTTCTAATAACAATCCATTCTGGAAACGCCAAGACCACATCGGTGCCTGAGTCTGCCAAGGCAGGAAATCTATAAACAGCAGCATGGTCCAAAATGTATATTGGACATATATCACAACTTTTCATATCAGGAATGAATGACTTAGATGTAAAAATGTAATCTATGCATGTATACAATTGGTGGGGGAATGAAAAATAAGTATAAGCAGAACAAGAAGGAGTATAATAATGCCACGCATCCACCAGGCCCAAATTTTCTAACACATCATGCAGCTGAGATGAGGAATTACGATACGCCCTATTACTGAGAGACTTTCTATCAAGTTTGTCACACATGATGGTATTGAAATCACCACCTAACACAATAGCTCCCATGTCAGATCAGCCCAGGGGACATGTTCAAAGAAAAATAATTATCATCCCTTAAACTAAAAACCCAATAATTATAGATTCAAAAAAGACCCTTAAGCTTTCTCTTTGCACCTCATACTTGCATATAATGCAATAAAATGCGGGTCTAAGACATTTTTCAGATATGTTAGTGAGAGGAGAAAGGACAAAAGTGGTATTGTCAGACACAAGGGTGCAGGGGAGGAATATGCAGAAACTGGTGAGGATAAAGCAGAATTGCTTAACAAATATTTCTGTTTTGTGTTCACAGATGAAGGGCCAGGAGTAGGACCTCAGAAAACACCCACGAATAGGAACTGAAGCGACGGGGATCTCAAATGATTTTCAGAAGACTGTATTTATGAGAACATAAGAACATAAGAACATAAGATATGCCATAATGGGTCAGACCAAGGTCCATCAAGCCCAGTATTCTGTTTCCAACAGTGGCCAATCTAGGTCATACGTACCTAGCAGTTTCCCCAAGGGACACAGGTTCCACAATGCTTGTATTGGTTCAAGCATTGATATCCTGGGTCCCTTCTTAATAATGGTTTATGGACCTTTCCTCCAGGAACTTGTCCAAACCTTTTTTAAACCCAGCTACACTAACAGCCTTTACTACATCCTCCGGTAACAAATTCCAGAGTTTGATTACACGTTGAGTGAAAAAATATTTTCTTTTATTAGTCTTAAATAGTTTACCCTGTAGCTTCATTGCATGTCCCCTAGTCTTTCTATATTCTGATAAGGTAAACAATCGATCTACGTTTACCCGTTCCACTCCGTTCATTAATTTATACACTTCTATCATATCTCCCCTCAGCCGTCTCTTTTCCAGGTTAAAGAGCCCTAACCTTTTTAGCCTTTCTTCATAGGAGTATCCTTCCATCCCCTTTACCATTTTGGTGGCTCTTCTCTGAACCTTTTCTAAAATCGCTATATCCTTTTTAAGATACGGCGACCAGAATTGCACACAATATTCAAGGTGCGGTCTCACCATGGAACGATATAGAGGCATTATAATATCTTTTGTTTTATTTTCCATTCCTTTCCTTATCATACCTAGCATTCTATTTGCTCTCTTGGCTGCCGCTGCACACTGGGCTGAGGGTTTTAACATGGTATCCACAATGACGCCTAAATCTTTTTCCTGGGTGGTGGTTCCTAATGTGGAACCTTGCATCGTGTAACCATAGTTTGGGTTGTTCTTCCCTAGGTGCATAACCTTGCACTTGTCCACATTAAATTTCATCTGCCATTTTGATGCCCAGTCTTCCAATTTATCAAGATCCTCTTGCAATTTTCCACAATCCTCTTGGGTTTTAACAACTTTAAATAGTTTTGTGTCATCTGCAAATTTGATAACCTCACTCGTTATTCCACTTTCCAGGTCATTTATGAATAACTGATGAGGAACTAGATAAACTAATAGTAGACAAAGCCATGGGTCTAGATGGGATAAATCCAAGAATACTGAAGGAATTTGGGGACTTTCTAGTGGCTCCACTGTCTGACCTTTACAATGCCTCTTTGGAGTTAGGAATGGTGCCAGAGGACTGGAGAAAGGCACATGTGGTCCCTTTACACAAAAGCGGATATAAGGATGACATTGAGAACTACAGACTGGTTAGTCTAACCTCTGTGGTTAGTAAATTATTGGAAAGGCTACTAAAGGAGAGAATAGTGAGGTTTCTGGAGTCCAATGGATTGCAGGATCTAAGGCAGCATGGTTTCACCAGAGTCAGGTCTTGTCAGACAGATCTGATAGATTTCTTTGACTGGGTGACCAGGGAGTTGGACCGAGGGAGAGCTCTAGATGTAGTATATTTAGATTTCAGACACGGGAGGCTGGAAGGGAGCTGACATTTGGGGATGGGGCTGGAAGGTGGCTGGGTAATAGGAGGGGGGTTGGAAGAGAGCTGAAAGGGCGGAAGGTGGGGCCTGGAAGGGAGCTGACACCTGGGGATGGCACTGGAAGGCGGATGGACAGAGGAGAGGGTGACTGGAAGGGAACTGACATGGGAGGGGGTACTGGGACTGGAAGTTCACTGATACCCGGGATGGTATTCTGTACTGTGTTCTGAGTGTATGACCAAGGCTAGGCGTTCTGTTAACATGGAGTTTATATGTAGGGATCTGTACTGTAGTAATTTGACTTGTACAGCTTTTCAAATAGGTGTATGGATGTTTTGGGGCCCATTGCAGAATTTATAGTGCTGCTTTTTTCTGGGTAGGCCCCTTATTGTATGAGTTTTGGAAGTGTATGCTAGTATGTATGGTATGGTATATTTGGTCTTGTAGATTTTCAGTAACTTTTGCAGTGTTTTATATTAGTTCACAATATGCCTGGCACTCGAGAATGTTTATGTTGCTGTTAGTGAGATGACCAGAATCAGATTTAAATTTTTTTGGACTATCACCGCCTGTTTGTATGCCAGCATCACTCAAACGAGCAACTATACGACTTAACTCATATACTCAAAAGCACATCGCTCAACAAAAATGACCCAGCTGCATATCGCCCAATTTCCAGCTTAGCATTTATTGATAAAATTATAGAAAAAGCAGTCCAAAGGCAATTACAAGACCACATAGATCAACACGCACCACTGGTCCCACACAAGCGTGGGTTCAGGCCCAACCATGGAGTAGAAACACTTTTACCATCATTCTTTGACAGCATCATTAGGGACATAGATAACGTTAAAACAGGATTCATCCTTGTATTTCTGTATATATCCTCTGCCTTTAATATTATATCCCATGCTATCATGCTGCAACATATCCAAGAAATTGGCCTACACAATGCCACCTTAAGATGGTTTCAATCCTATCTCAATAACCGGCAACAACAGGTCAAATGTGGAATGAACAGATCTACACCTTTCACCATACAATAAGGAATACCTCAAGGATCATCAATCTCATCACTTTTATTTAACATCTACATACAGCCGATCTGTGAAATCATCAAAAAACACAAAATTCAGTATCGGCTATATGCCGACGATATCATGGTATATGCCCCAATTGAGATGCACCAGCCTGACATCTCAGCCATAACTGCATGCGTGGAGGACATGATCACCTGGCTCAGTAACAGCAACATATCTGTAAACTACACAAAGACAGAGACACTCTTTATCACAAGACATGCCCTATTCACTTCACCACAATCAATTAACATACTACAAAGGTCCATAGCAGTAAAAAATGAGGTCTGATACCTAGTGATCATCTCACCATACAGTCCCACATAAATAAAACCACCGCAAACGCCTACTATAAAATGAAGGTTATCAGGAGACTAAAACCGATCCTAAGCCAAGAGCACTTTCGATCAGTATGCCTGGTAGTAATCACCCCTATCCTTGACTACTGCAACTCATTTTACCAGGGACTGTCAAAACAAGCCATCATGCTGCTCCAGATAGCACAAAACACAGCTGCAAGAATTATCACTGAAAATTCCAGACAAGAGAACTTCTCCCCCATACTTAACCAATTACATTGGCTTCCAATACATTCTTGCATCAGGTTCAAGATGACAATAAACATCTTTAAAATCATCCATCACTCCTCGACTGACATCTTACAAGACCTAATCTCAAGAGAATCAAGCACTTGACCCAGGAGAGACATCAACAAGAATAAGATCATTACGCTCCACGAACACCAAAAATAAAAAAATTCTACATCTGGAAGAGCGCTTTCACTGAATGCCCCGCTAAGGAACTCCCTACTGGACGACATGCGAGCCATGACAGACATCAAAGACTTCTGAAAGAAACTGAAAATTTTCCTTTACACAAATGATCTGGGAAATGTCACATAGCCTCACATCCAGGGTAAGGTTCCAAAACCCCCTCCAACAATTCAAGCCAAGAACTAATGACAATGCCCCATCACCACAGACCTAAGTTGTACATACGTTATGCCTTATATGTCGCATTGTACATAAGTTAATTTGTTATCCTGTCCTATATACCCATTCCCTCCCTCCTCACCCATTCAGCGTTTATTATACACAGTGAAGTATATAATATACCACTTTTCTACCAGTCAAAACAGTGTACATTCAGGTACTGTATATATATTTTTCCCTTGACCCCAAAGAGCTCACAATCTATGTTTTTGAGGCAATGGAGGGTTAAGTGGTTTCCCAAGGCCACAAGGAGCACCTGTAGGATTAGAAACCCTAGTCCTTCTGGCCCAAGGTTGCTATCCTCTAGTGGGATTCAAACCCATTGCCCAAGATTACTTGCCCCAACCACTAGGCCACTCCTCCCTCCTTTATTATTTTTTATTTTGTATTGTTCACTTATATATGTGATTTGTTCTGAATTTGGATTTATATAATGAACATTGCTTATTGTTTAGTAAGTATTCTGTTCTTTTCCTATGCCTGTGCTGTTTTTCTTTACACTATTCATTTGGGGCCTGATTCAGTCCCGACGTTAATCCCCTCTGTACGTCTGGTCTGAACTGGATGTACAGAGAGGATCATGATTCTGATCCCACAAGGCATGTCTAGTCCCACGGGATCAGAATCGCAAACAGTCCTGCACATGCAGGCTGGAGCTGCGATTCAGTCCAGCCTGCATCTGCAGGACTGTCCCCGGCTAACTCAGTCAAGGCTCTTCAATGGAGCCACGGCGCCATGGCATTATGTTGCCATGGCACTGCGGCTTCATTGAAAGTTTGCAATGCCGGCTGCTGCAAAAGAAAGCATATTCCCCACAACTCAACTCCCTATCTGGCCTCCTAAGGCCAGGGTCAGGCTGCGGGGAATGTCCCCTGGCCCCTCCAGCCCCATCCGTGCCCTGGGCACACACTTTAAAAATGTCCAGGGAAGTTATTCCACATGTTGCCGGCCCTGGACGTATAGGGCCGACATTAGAATCGGCCCTGTTCGTCCAGGGCCGACGACTGCCCAGACTCCACCCCCGAGCCACCCCCTTCCCTGCCCCCTTCTAACTTCCCCACACAACCGGCATGGAAGTTAGTCAGGGCCAGGAGAAGGCCTCGTCCATCCCCGCTATTTGTGGCACAGAATAACCCCCTTGGTGCTTATCCCTTAAGATTGGATATATTATGTTTGTCCATCATAGATACTAGTTGAGCGAAATATGTCCCTCTTCTCTTGAATATATATGTATTAGAGTTGTGTGTCCTTCTTATTTCTTAATTTATGCATGCACATATAATTTGTTATATTTGTAACTATGTATTGTTTTATCTTTTATTGTTTTTACCTGTTTAACATTATAATATACACCATTTGGATATGCTTTCCTTTCTTTTATTGTTTTTTTAACAATGTTTATGTTCTTTTACATGAAAGTGATGTTTGATGTATTTATTTATGTTTTGAGGTATACTCCCTGATGAAGGCTCATGCTGAAACCTGGCCATGTCTGGGTCACTGGATATGAATAAAGGACTTTATGTCTCGCTTTCTGTGTCTCCTTCGTTCTGTGAGAACGGTGTGTTCTTTGAGGACCTGCTGGATGCTTCAGCCATTGATCATAGGACAGTGTTGTGGTGTTGGTTCCTGTGTGTGACTTTGCCTGCTATGTACCTCCCTCTATGTGCATGCACTGCATGGATCAAAGGGACCACTTGCCTGCACTATGGCAATGCAGCATGGGAACAGAACAACATGCATACAGGTAAATCGCAGATTCCTCTAAGTGTCACTAACTGAGTGGAAGGATGGACATTCCCAGAAGGCAGCCCTTCCCCTGATCCTAGTTCCCAATAGATTGCAGCTGCGCCATGTGGCTGGACACTGTTGCCATAGATACAGCTGTTATGGCAGTTTGAAGTAATCTGGCCACTCACTTGGTGTGTTCTGAGGCCTGGAGGTTGTGTCAAAGGCGAGGGTTGCAATACACACACTTATGTCCCCCTGCCTACTCCAGGCGAACAAGCAGATGATTTTGCAGCTGCACAACTGTATCATGTAGGGAGGTAAGTGTAGGGGAATGCTGTGATGATGGGCCTTGTCAATGGTGTAACTGGGAATGCCTTACAGTGTCACAGCCACAGGTTGCAACTGCTTACTGCAAATTAACCTTCTTGTTATTGGTGTCTCACACAGTATAGCTTGATGTATAGCTGACACGCAGCATATTGTATGCACAGCCACACAGCCTGGGCACCACATGCAGGCATAGTGTATTGCTGAAACTCACAATACTCTGGAGACACATACACAAGACCCCACCTTGCAAGAGTGGTGCTGGTTGGCATTCCTACCTGCCCTTAGCTGCACAAGCATTGTCAACGTCTGCTCAGTGTGCAGGTGCTATTAGCACACTTTGCAATGCTCCATGCTGTTAATGCCAGTTCAGTGTGCCTGAGCTTTCAGCCTGCCATCCAGCTGTGGGTGGTGCATCTTGTCAGTGTGGCTGATAAGTGTGTGGATTCTCACTGGATGATTTGTTGTAGGTTGCACATGCTGATTCAGTCCCTGCAACATAGGGTAAAGTTAACACACCAGGACATACAATTCTTGATCCACAGCTGCAGCCTTCTGCTCATATGCACACTGGCCATGTGTGTGGAGCCACAGAGCAGCCTTATGGACACAGCAATCCATGGGTTTAGATGTGGTCAATGTCAGGGTGCATGCGGCATGAGTAGAGGTATGCCTATGTTTGCTGAGATCTCTGCAGGCTCTGTGCCATACATGTCTGACAAGGTGTGTTCTGCATGTGTGGGAGAGGGACATTGTGTTAGGTCTGTATGTTGCATTGCTTTGCTATGCTGCTGTTACAACTGATATTCATATCTTGCATCTGGGATATGTCCATTCAAAGGGGCAGCCCATGATATAGGAACACATACATCTCATACCATGGGATACTAGCAGAATGACCAAGGTCCCCAGTACCTGGTGTGTGCTTGTAGGGCAGTCATCAGCTTTGTTGATCTCACAGATCAACAAAGCTGATATGGATTCACATGCGGTTTAGATGTTTGTTATTTATTTATTTATTTAGCTGTGCTTATATACCACTTTTCACCAGGTCAAAGTGGTTTACAATAAAAGTGGGGGTACATTATAACAGGATAGAACAAAAGGGGGGGTACATTATAAAGGTTAGAACATATTTAATTGAAGAGGGGGATTGCCATCACCAGGGGGGGAGGTCAAACATATATACATTTTCGGGAGAGATGACAGTCCGATCTTTAGTCTGCCTCTCAGTCTCAGTTTGTCTGTTTCGTTGGTTGCTGTTCTTTTCGCATCCGAGGTGGATGGAGGTGGGTTTTAAATTGTTTCCTAAAAGAGGAAAGTTCCTTGTTGCTCCGGATGCTGGCAGAGAGGGAGTTCCATAATGTGGGGGCGTATAGTTGTTACTGACTGCAGTCTTGCTTATGGAGAGGTCACAGGTTCAAACACAGATTATGGTCATCATTTGGCATGTGATGGGGCTGGGTGAGCATTTTTCCTCTGACATGGCATGTTATCCTATTGTATAGTATTCCTGCCTCAGTAGCATTTCCCCTCCCACAAGCACATATCCACTCAATATGTGCGGGTGGGGGGCATCCTGATCCCAGGCCCATCCCATCCACTCGGAAAACTAGCTGGGTGCCATGGTCCAGTGCTCATGGTGGCCAGTTGATCCCTGCCATTGTTTCAAACCCACTGCTTCAGTGCTCCAGGAGGCCTCCTTGATATTGTACATGTGCAGCTAGGCACACCTCACCATTCCTGCCCCCTCCACTGGGGGATGTGGGCACACGTGCTGCTACCTTAGACCTTAGTTGGGAGGGATCACGATGTACTCCACTGTACCCGCTGCTGACATGCTTGCCATCCCACTGACAGTGGCATATGCAGCATTGCACGGGACACTGCAGCTACTTTGACCACCACCACCACCCTCATACCATGCTGACATGGCAGCATGGTGGCAGTGGGGGTGGCATGTTTTCTTTTTGACAAACGGCAGCATGTCTGTGTATACCCACTGTCACTGTGGAGCCATGACCGACATCACTGATGTGCACCCTAGGCAGAGGCCTTGTCAGTGTGGACCAGCCAGCCCCACTGCATCACCCATGTGATACCTCCTTTGCCAAATTGGCACCAACAACAAAGTGCCCTTTCTTCATGGGGCACTATGCTGTTGCTGCTAATGGAGCACTACTATCACTTTCTTGGGAGCCCTGTGTGAGAGGCACATTGCATACATTGAAATGGGTACTCTCTCCTCAGAAATTGCTCTTTCTACGATGCTTCAGATGGTGTTAGGGTTCCCAGAACTGGGAGCTCTAATGCACGTTAACACACCCCGACGTTAAGGGAGCACCTGCTATCCCTGCTCTGTCTCCACCCCAATAAAGCCCTCTCTCCACCTCTTTTTCCCTTAAAGCTAAGGGAGTCATTTACACACATTACGTACCGCAGCATTATCGGCCCTTTCTGCAACATTAAGTGCTCACAGGTGCCGATAACGCATGCTCATGGCACATTGGTTCCCTTAACGTTCTTTAATAAACATATCCCTAAGGCACAAACACACAGACTAGTGACATTTTTGGAAGCATATATAGTACCTTAACATTTTTTTTTCGTTAGTGTCTTTAGGAAACACTTCCTAAAGGTCTTCTTTCCTGGTTTTCATTGCTAGAATTATCTTTGCACTGTGCTTTACTCTTTCTTATCTAACACCAATGGCGTGCAGTGCTTATAACTTTGTTGCATTCTCTTCACCGATCATAGTAAACATGCAATGCTTTTAAAATAATCTGTGCTTTAGATCAGGGTAATAAGCATGAAGAATAAGTATAGTGTTTGTGTCCTGTCACATGATACGCTTGTAGAACAGTAAACATATTTTCCTTTTCTTAAAAGAAATTCTTTTCAGGGCTATCCACCAAGAAGATCAGGAGTATAGTCTCAATTTCTGTTCTAACAAAATAAAGACCATTATACTAAATCATTTCCCCATGGAAAGATCTCCGTATATATGAAACTGTCAAAAACCTCCATTACACACACAAAGGATACTATATTATGTACAAAAAAGAGTCATATAAGTAACAGGGGAACAGAAAAGACAAATGAACATCTGCAACAGAAGTTGGGCAATTCCTAAAGGGTCAGAGCAAATTTTTGAGTTACACTGTGAAGCATTTCCATTATCTTCATGACTGAGTGGATCCCAGGGATTTTCATCAATAACAGGCCTGGGCCATGCATGTTTTATGGCATGGCACAGTTCAACTGATTTCAATTTCCACAAGGTTGCTGAAAAAGAGCAGACGTGCCACTTTTTATATAAGATGGAATCACTATACAATTTCCTTTTACTATACTCTTCAAATAAGAAAGTTCTAAATCTTCTGAACAGCAGAAAACAGTTTTGCTCAGAAATATAGCAGCCCATATTGGCCACTTGGAGGGTAATTTTATAACTGGGCACCTAGTTTTAGGTACTCAGATTGTGCCTATCTTAAGCCTATTTTATAAAGAAAAGCAGCCATCTACTTTTCTTTAGGGCATGTTTACTAGACCCTAAATCTAGTAACACGACTTTGGGTTGCATTACTAGTGCGAGCTATATACTAGATACAAGGAGGGAGCAACCATCCCTCTGAATTTAGCACAGCTCACTGCATGAAAACTGCATGAGAACTGCCCAGAATAATGGGTAGCAACTACTGCTACCCATTATTCTGGTGGTAGTTGCTCCCCACCAAGTGCCAGCAGAGCAGGCTTTCAAGGCCCGTGCCAGAGGTACTATGGTGGGAACACCCATGTCTGCCCAGGCACCATTGTTACGCATGCTACCCAGGAAGCACAGGGGTTTTTTACATTTTAGTGTGGCACCAAAAATGCATGCTAGCCCCATGCTACCCAGGTAGCGCATTTTAGTAAACATGCCCATTTACACAAATGTGTCCGAAACAGCATGTTAAGTCTAGGCACATGTCGATTGAAAGTGAGCCTTGGAGACATCCTTCAACATAATGTATAATATACTTATGTTTTAGGGTGACTTGCACTTTCAAGTATATAATTTATACTTTGTCCATGTGACTTAAGGGTATGTTTACTAAAGGTTAACACACATTAAATAAAGTTAATGTGCGCTAAGTGCTGCAATGGCCCATAGAAATGAATGGGCAGTGGAAGCACTTAATGCACGGTTTAACCTCAAGCAAACATGCCCCTTAGTATACAGAGGGTCGCCATGAGTTGACACCGACTCAATGGCATTTAACAACAACAGTATATGTAGAATGTACAAGTAGAAGAATAAGAACTAGGTTGATGGAGCATAGATCTCTTTTGAACACTGGAAATCTAGCAGCGTCTTTTTTTTAAAACTTTTATTTATGCAATTTTTCCAAAATTACAAGAATGAATCTTGCGCAAAAAAAGGAAAACATGTTATGAAAAACATACAATAGCATGAATATATAGCAAAACACAAATAACACAGACCATCATCCACAAGCTCTCAATACAAAGAGAGAGGAAGAGCACAAATTAAAGGAAACATCCAAATCGGATATATTAACTAAACACCCTACAGGATCGTGTTTTCTCAATAATGACTTCCTTAGGGCTGTCTAATCAAAACATACAAACATACAATCCTGTGGGGTGGTTTGCAGCAAATTTGAGGAAATAAATACCTTTTGTTTGGACTACTGTGTGCTTTTGGACCTTTTCACCTCACTCCTTGTTGCCTGCCTACTGTTGCTGAATATTCATGGATAACGGTGGCTAAGACATTTATCCAGATAATGACTATCATTATCTGGATAAATGCCTTTGAATACCAACCTGACACAGTATAGAGAGCACAGGGAGAAAATTATTCAAAGAAATATATTAATTGACAGGTTTATTATTGTCAACAGATATTAGATTTGTGCAAGTTTTTTTAAATGTCATTTTGTTGGTGGGATTTTAAAATTCCATTTCATTTTTTAGGCACCATTCTCTTAGCAATAGCACCTGATGTGAAGAGTCTATTTATATATCTGTCTGTCTTTTTATCTGTCTGTGCACATAGATTTGTTTGAGCTTACACAAAGAAGATATGCATACCATAAATACAGGAAGAATTTATTTATTTATTACAAATTCTTATATACCGTGCTATTTAGCAACAGTGCGGTTTACATAATAACAACATTTTGCATTAGAAACAAGATCTTTTGCTTACATTGTAACAGGGATTGAAACTTGGAAGTAACAGGGT
Source organism: Ichthyophis bannanicus (assembly GCA_033557465.1). Lineage (NCBI taxonomy): Eukaryota > Metazoa > Chordata > Amphibia > Gymnophiona > Ichthyophiidae > Ichthyophis > Ichthyophis bannanicus. Next base: position 722,600,460 of record CM066034.1, on the reverse strand, counting down.
AACTATATACAGTTCAAAACAAAGGAAGTAACAGGGTAACTACATACAGTTCAAACAACGGAGCTTATAAATTATGTAAGTTATATTATGTATTAGAGACATAAAGTAATCATGGTCATTGTGAATGTGCCTAATAGTGAGTTTCTTTTGTAAATCACTGGGAATTATGTTGTCGGTACGTCAGATGCTGTGTGGGTGAGATGCTGTGTTGGATTTGAATGTGTTAGGTTAGGGTGGATAAAATAAAGGCAGAATAAGTGATGTTTGAGAGCTTTTCTGAATTGTGAGAGGTCAGCGATTGATCGTATATGAGGTGGGAGATTGTTCCAGCACTTAGGAGCATATAATGTAAATGCTTTATTTCTAGTTGTTTGGGCACATTTAGTGGACTCAGGTGGTATGCATAGCGTATTGCTAGTTGTTGACCTTCTTAGCCTGTTGGTAGGGGTACTGGTCAGGAGTGAAGAGAGGGATGTGGAAGATATCCGGTTAATTGCTTTAAATGATAGGATTAACGCATTGTAGGTGATTCTGCTCTGTAATGGTAGCCACTGTAGATCCATAAGTATGGGAGTTATGTGGTCTTTTTTGGAGATGCCACAGAGAATGCGGGCTGCTGTGTTCATCGCCATCTGAAGAGGATTGAGAGTGCTCTTGGGGAGTCCATGTAGGATGATGTTGGAATAATCAAAGTGTGGCATTACGAGTGTCTGGAATATTGTCCTGAAGTCGTCTGGGGCTAGTAGAGGTCTTAGATGTCGTAGTGTCCGTATTTTGTTGTAAATGGATTTGGTGGTATTCTTTATATGGTCTTTGAAGTTGAGCTGCTGGTCTATTGTAACTCCTAGGTATCGTATTACAGACTTGCATGGGAGCTCGGCGTCACGAACTTTCACTGAGGCAGGAGGAGAGAAGTTTTTGTTCCTGGTTATGAAAAGGACTTCAGTTTTCTTAAAGTTTATGCAAAGATTTTGGGACAGGAGCCAATCAGTAATTGCATTGAAGCATTCAATAAGTGGATCAAGGTTTGGGTGCTTGATGTTAATTGGGGTGAAGATCAGTACATCATCTGCATATATCAGACTGGAGATGTTAAAAGAACGGATGATATCACAAATAGGTTGCATATAAATGTTAAAGAGTAGAGCCGAAAGGGATGATCCTTGGGGTACTCCTTGTTGCTGATGGAATGGTTCCGATATTGAGGTACCTATCCGTACTTGTTGCAAGCGGTTCATGAGATAGGATTTGCACCATTCCCAAGCAAGGCCATGAATTCCTTTTTCCTGTAGGCGGGAGAGGAGTTGTACATGGTTGACAGAATCAAATGCCGCCGCTATATCAAGAAATATGAGTACGAACCCATTCTCAATTTTGTCGATACCTCTGGATAATGTATTGATGAGTATAGTGAGTAGGGTCTCTACACCATGGGCCTCACGGAATCCATGCTGACAAGGATCAAGAGGGGCTGATATGTCTATATGTTGTTGTAGTTGCATTTGAACCACTTTTTCTATAAGTTTGGCTAGATAGGGTATACTTGAAATCGGGCGGTATGAGTCTGTCTTTGTTGGGTCAAGTTTGTTGTTTTTCAGGAGAGGGCGTTTGGAAGTTTGTTTCAGGGTTTCTGGGAATGTTCCAGTTGTGAAGGAGAGATATATGATGTAAGCTAGAGTTGAGCTGAGTTCTACATGCATCGATCTGATCCAATGGGCAGGACAAGGATCATTTGGTGCCGTAGTAGTGTTGATGGTGGCAATAAGGTCAGCAATGTACTCTGTCGGAGAGGTGAATTTTGTCAATAGTTGCTGTATCTGGGGGAAGAAGCAGGGTGTGGAGCTTTGTGTAAAATTTGTTTTTATGATTTTAGATTGTAGGTACTCTGCGAAGGACTGGGGTTGGATAGAAACTGTTTGATTGGAGGACGGTGTCTTGGTTAAAGCTTTAGCAATACTAAAGAGGTCACGTGGCTTATTTAACGATCGAAGGAGGGTATCCGTGTGGTGCTCTCTCATTTTTTTGTATATTTTCTCACTGTGTTGCTTTAGAGTGTTCTCATAAGTTGATTTGTCAGATGTAGATCAAGATTTGCGCCATTTTCTTTCTTGCCTTCTTAGAAGCTGGAGCGATGCACGTAATTCAGCAGAGAACCAAGGGGCTAGTTTTCTGTTTCGTGGTAGTTTGTTGGATGCTGGTGATTTTTTAGATGAAGGTAGCTGTGCGTAAGAGATAAGAGTTGAGTTCCATCTATGGATCATGTCGTCAAGGTTCTGCGCTGGTTGACGGAGTGCTGGAAGGGTGTTGCTGAAGAAGTCATCTCTGTCTAGGGATTTGAAACAAGTTTTTGATCCTGAGGAGGCTGAGTTTGATTGGTTGGTCGGAGTTTGGGTATGTTGGTATGGGATTTGGAAGGATATTACATTATGGTCTGACCATGGGACCGGAGTGGATGATAGGCTGATATTCTTGGTTGATTCTGACTGAGGGGCAAAGATGAGGTCAAGGGCGTTTCCCTTGAGGTGTGTTGGAGAGTTCACCAATTGGGTATAACTAAGGTCCTTCATAGTATCGAGGAATACGTTAGAGTAGGTAGGTTGCAATGAAGCGAGGATAAAATTTCCAGTCAACCAATTAGATTTACTTGGGCTACCAGGGTTACAGGCAAGGTCTATAATGTTGGATAAATCTTCTGGAGGTGAAGAGGGAGCTCTGTAAATGAGATTTATGTTGATATATTTGTTAGCAATAGATAATGTGTCCATGTGCAGGATACTCATTGAGGATAGCGATTGAAACTGGAGATTATTTTTTGATAGGATGAGGACTCCTCCTCCTTTTCGGTTGCTTCAATGACAAGCGTGCATCACATAACCGTGGGGGATGAGTTGATTTATGATGACGGTATCTGTGTCTGATAGCCAGGTTTCTGTGACCATGAGGATATCAAGGTTCTGACTGGTGATAAGGTCTGTGATGGCTGGCCATTTTTTTCGAATTGAGCGTGAGTTGATGAGAGCACATTTTAGATTGCTCTGTAAGAGAATGTTCTTAGGCTCTGAGATATAGGAGTTATTAATGGAAATATATAGTAAATGTGAATGCTTGATATGATGTGCATGTGGTTGTGTGTGGTGGGAACTACTATTGTTTCTCCTTCCCAAACTATGTAGGATGGGGATATAGTTATGAATGGGTGATAAGGCTGATGTATTTTGTATGGTGTCAGCTAGGAGGTAGAAGCTAAATATAGCAAATAAGGAGATGGCCATGTTAGGGTAACAGTATAGTGACAGCAGTATAGTAATTTAAATAACAATCATAATTTACTGGCAACAGTACAATGATTACTAGCAATGATAAAAATACTGGCAACAGTATATTGATATAAATAACAATAGCAAGTTATTGGCAACAGTACAATGGTGACTAGCAATGGTACATACTACTGGCAATAGTATAGTGATTAAATAGCAGTGGTAAGCGGTGAGAATTTTTCGGGGGGGGGGGGGAGGAGGGGGTGATTCGTGGTAAGTAGCATTGACTCACTTTGTTCCGTTGATGTGTATTGGTCAGAGAGGTGGTGCTGGCTGTCCAAATGCAGATGAATCCTTTTAGGGCAGCGTGGATGTCAGAGGCTTCTGGAAGGTGTCTAGGGTGATTCAATGTGGGCCACTGCCTAAGGGCCATGCCAAAGGGCCCTCTGGCGAGGCCCTCAGGCGCAGGCCCGCCAGGTGCGGGTGCGCCTTCCGGTGGTTTTTTTAACTTGCCGCGGCTGCCCCGATTGGGCAGCAGGAGCCTGCTGGTGGCTTGAGGAGGCGGCCCCAAGGACGTCGGTGCTCTCTCCCTCCAGGGAGAGTGCTGGGGCGAAGAGGCTTGATCGCGCCTTCCGGCGTTTTTTTAACCTTGCCGCGGCTGCCCCGATTGGGCAGCAGGAGCCTGCTGGTGGCTTGAGGAGGCGGCCCCAATGACGTCGGTGCTCTCTCCCTCCAGGGAGAGTGCTGGGGCGAAGAGGAAATTGGGAACAAAAGCCGATGGGGTGGTACGGAAGTCACAAGATGGCATGCAGGACAGTGATGAGAAAGTTAGTATTAGATGAACCACAACCCCCTTGGCACAAAAAGTGAGATTCTCACATCGGCATGATTTTCGATATGTGATGGGGACTTAACCTCTACCAGCAGAAAAACAGAAGAAGAGCCAGCCTGCTAGTGATTACCCAACACCCAGTGGCAGAAGAAGATGAGAAAAGCTGTGGCCATGGTGAAGTGTGGGCAGTCTGCTGGCAGGGTCCCAATCTATGGCAATAGTGAAGAAGCTGACCTAACACCCAAATAAGGTTATAGGACTCTGTGGGGATGGGGATGGGGAGTGGGTTAAGGGAAAACAGAGTGAAAGTGGGAAGAGGAAGAAAGGCAGGGTCGGCCTGTCCATTGTGCGAGAATGTTGTTCGCACAGGGACTCGCGCTTTAGGGGGCACCGGCCCAAAAATATCCCGCACTGAATGGCAGGCAGGGCTGCTATAGAGGGAGCCAGAGAGAGCCCGGCTCACCTCTAACAGCTGCGAAGTGAAGTGCGTCTTTTTTCCTTCACTTCAGCAGCTGTACTGAAGGTTAGAACGCTGCCGTGCTGAGTGCCAGGAAACAGGAAGTCCCCTTTGACTTCAGCGTGGCAGCGTTCTAAACGTCAGTACAGCTGCCGAAGTGAAGGAAAAAAAATGCGCTTCACTTCAGCAGCTGTTAGAGGTGAGCCGGGGCCTCTGTGGCTCCCCTTAAGCATTTTAGATAGCTGCGGGGCTCTTCGGGAGAGGAAGGGAGGGGGGGCTTGGACTGGAAATGGGCTGAGTGGAGGGGGGGGGGGGCTTGAACTGGAAATAGCTACTACTACTACTACTAAGCATTTATAAAGCATGTGATAAGGAAGCTTATCATGACAGAGGAGAAAGGGATAAAGGAAAGGAATTCACCCTTATAAAAGGACCTATTTTGCAAGGTCAGAGAAACAAAACCCCAATCACACCTAGAAAGCAGGAAATTCCCAGATGGGATAGGTTTCAGAGTTCCCCTAGTGGAGAAAAGGAGAGGGAATACAGACCCAGGGTAAAGGACCCTTACGTCACTGAGTTCCCTAATTACCCAGCTGCCAGGAGGCAAGCTGATCTCCGTCACCTGAGAGGAGAAGAGGTGGGGCTGGAGCCTTGGGGATTTAAGTCTAGGATAGAGAAAGAAGCAGGGGAGAGGAGGAGGAGAGTCCCAGAGAGAGTCTCAGGGAGAGACCCAAGCAGAAACACAAGCTGGAGGACAGGACGAGGAAGCACAGGAGAATGGTGGCCAGAACATGAGAAAGAGAAGCTGCTACAAGCCCAGGCCCAGGTATGAGCCTTGAAAGCTTGTCTAATACAGAGCAGTGCAGAGTTGCAAGGGATACTCTCAGCTCTAACAGAAGGCAGTCAGCTGAACCCTGTGAACTGGAAGGAGAGGTAGAGCCTATGCAACTAGGTGAACCAGACCTAGCTGTGAATGACGAAGACTCATACATGGATTGCTCCTTGTGCCAATCCTTTACTGCAGAGGGATTGAAAGAAAACCACCCTTAAGAGAAAACCTTCAGAGTCAGGTAACCTTGAAAGCCTGTGGATGGTTTTGTGCATGTCCTGTGTTAAAAAAGAAATACGTTTGCTGAGAAAGCAAGAGCAAGCTGAAGCTCTCTGATTGTGCTTGATAAACACCTGATATCCAGAGCAGTGCACCGGCAAGAAGCTGAGCTAATGGTGAAAGGAAGGAAAGTTTTTGGCTTTGTTTTTGAATATTCCTAAAGCATGGAATAGAGCATTATTTGCTTATGAGAAGTTTTTGTCCTGTTAAAAGTTTTACTTTGTTTGTAAGGAGACAAACCAGCCTGGAAGTGTTTGGGACTATGAGAACAGAAAACTGCCATTGAGAAATGCAGTCTTTTTTTTTTTGCTTTAAACAGCAATGCTAGCCAAGCTGGTAGCATTGACTGTTAAAAGGTTTTTCCTTTGAGTTGAAGAACACTATAAGCTGAAAGTTTGCTTTGAGTTTATTTATGTCCTGATGTGTATTGTGAAGAATCCTGGAGAAAGTATCCAAGGGTAGTATTTGTAAACCTTGCACTTGAGTCAATAAATTCTGTCATTGCCTTATCATTCGAGCCAACTACAGGTGTTTTTTTCTACCTGAAGCCAAGTGGATTGTGACTGAACTACCTTTCCCAAAAGGCATGGCAAAGGAACCAGTCAGTTAAAGGCTAAAAGGTGAAACTTTCTATGATAACCACGCCCCTCCATACTGGAAGTAAGGGGCAAGGGCATGACAAGCGCTACCAGGCACACGCAGCGCTGTACAATGAAAACACAAAAAGACAGTCCCTGCTCAAAAGAGCTTACAATCTAAAAAGACAAAACAAGGAAAGGAGTAGAAAAAAGATAAGAACAAGGGCAAAGAGACAAGAGCAGGAGAGACAGGACAAAGGAAAGATGTAAGAACAAGTGTAAGAGGAAGAAAGAAATGTGAAATAAAAGAGGGGAAGAAGGAGAACAGCAAAATGAAGAGCCAAAGGCAGAGGCGAAAAGATGAGTTTTTAACTTGAGTTTGAAGAGGGGCAAAGAAGATGCCTGACGTATAGACAAAGGGGTAAAATAGCTGATGGGAAAGGGGGCTTGGATTGGAAATGGGCTAGGTGGGGGGGGGGGGAGCTAGGACTGGAAATGGGCTTATGGAGGGGGGCTTGAACTAAAAATAGCTGATGGGGAGGGGGCTTGAACTGGAAATGGGCTGATGGAGGGGCTAGGATAGGACTGGACATGGGCTGTTGGGTGGCTGGGATTGGAAATGGGCTATTGGGAGGTCTTGGATTGAAATGGACTCATAGAGGGGCTAGGACTGGAAATAGACTCATAGGGAGGGCTTGGATTGGAAATGGGCTGATTTGGGGGGGAGCTAGGACTGGAAATGGGCTGAGTGGGGGGCTTGGACTGGAAATTGGCTGAGTGGAGGGGAGCTAGGACTGGAAATGGGCTGATGGTGGGGCTAGGGAAGGACTGGAAATGGGCTGATGGGTGGCTGGATTGGAAATGAGCTGATGGAAGGGCTAGGATAGGACTGTAAATGGATGTGGGAACTAGGACTGGAAATGGGCTGATGGGGGGCTAGGGTTGGAAATGGGCTGATGGGGAGGCTTGGATAGGACTGGAAATGTATAGGGGAGCTAGGACTGGAAATGGACTGATGGTGGGGCTAGGATAGGACTGGAAATGGGCTGATGGGCTAGGATTGGAAATGGGCTGAATGGAGGGGGGCTTGAACTGGAGATAGCTGATGGGGAGAGGGCTTGGACTGGAAATGGGCTGAGTGGGGGAGATAGGACTGGAAATGGGCTGATGTGGGGACTAGAAGGGAGCAGATGCTGAGTGGGGCTGGAACTAGAAGGGGGCTGATGTTGGGGAGGACTAGAATGGGATAGGACTGGGAGAGTGAAATGAAGAGGGGGAAATATTTTGTGTGGGAGAGAAGAAAAATCTATGATTGGCTGGGTATTGGGAGAGTAAGTGAGGATTGAGGATGAAGGGGTACAGTTTGAGTGGATGAAAAAGGAATAAAGAAAGAGATGGAGGAAAGAGCAAAAGGAGAAAGATCAGTATGTTAAAGCAGATGTAGAGAGAGAATGGAAAAAAAACTAGAAGAGAGAAGAAAGGATAAATGGACAACAGACAATGGAGAGTTAGCAGAAGACTAGAAGAAACCAGAAGAAAGTGACTGGAGTAATTACAACTGAAAAATAAAATGCACAAACAACAAAAGGTAGAAAAATATTTTATTATTTTGAATTTATTAACTGGAATATGTCAGCTCTGGGAAATGTGCGTCTTTAACGTCTGCATTTTGTTTAGTACAAGTGGAGATTAATTTATAGTTTTATTTCTGCAGTGTTGTTGTACAATCCAAGTTTGGCTTTTCGGGTTCCCAGTTTAATTATTGTCTTCCTATTTCTAAATTGTGATCCCTTATTCTTTGTTTGATGATGGTCTATGTTCTGCATGTGTAACCGAGCCTAGGTATTCTGTTTAAATAGTTTCTCTTTGAGAGTGCCACTTGTTCTTTTTCCCCAGTAGGAGATGTATTGGTATTCTCTGAGATGTATTGGTTTAATATTTGCAGTGTTGCCTTTTGATAGGTGGGGTTTGGTGCTTTATGAGTCCTGGTAGTACTGTTATGATATCGTGAGTTTGCTATGGGTTCTAAATGGGCAGTGTTTGTAGTACTTCCTAATGTGCCTGGGGTTTAGCACTAGAGTATAGTAATGTAGAAATCCGGTAGTCTTTCTTTATCCAGACACTCATTAAGAGGCATGTTTACTAAAAGTTAGTGCATGTTAACATTATGCAAATATTTATGCAAATGAGGCCACTTATGCAAATGAGCCCCTGCAATGAGTCTCCGCACATGGCCCCACACCCCCCTTGGGCCGCCCCTGAAGAAAGGTACAATGGAGAGAGGGGATGGAAGAGAGAGTGCAAGGGGAAGGAGGAGAGAAAGAAGAGTGCAAAAGGAAGGGGGATAGAGGGGAAGGAAAGAAGAATGAAAGGGGAGCTGAAGGGAGTGGGGAAGGAGTGCAAGGGAGCTGTGATGTTGATGAAGTGAGTGTAGGGGGAACGGGAAATGTGCATGTTGAGAGGCCAAGAGCTAGAAACACATGTTGTCCAACACCCCCCCCCCCCCCACCTCACCCCTATTGATATCCCTATTCCCCAGACATCCACAGCATATAACGCCTCAGATAAACACCTACATACTCAAAATAAACAGACATACATACCACACCACTCTCTAAAGCCCCCCTTCACCCAATGACATCCCCTTTACTCTAATGAGACACCATTGTAACAAATGGTTAAGTGTGCACTTTTCAACTTGTTTAAGTGTTGTTTTATGTTTATAAAAGAAAACAGTAGCAGCCAACCCCAGGATCCCCCCACACCCATTGAAAACCTCGTACATCTAAACGTGAGAGAAATCATAGCTACATAGCAGATAAAGCCCACGTCAGTGATATACAACAATCCTGATACTCAATGTATCCCAAAACCTCAGACAAACTCACTTTTTAGATTTTTGTTAAATTTGTTAAATCAGCTGCCATCATTAACTGCAGTCCTTTTTATTATAAAACATTAAAAAACCGGAGAGCTTTTATTTTTATCGTGTCTTTCTGAAATGCTATCAAAGCATCAGTATTTCACCAGTTCACCTTTCAAACTATCTTGTTGCCAACACCATTCTATTGTATGAACCACATTATTGTGTTTCAAAGTAATATACAATATCTTCTGCATCAAGGTGATAGTACTTGATAGTAATGTGATCAAGATCATATCAGCTAAACCGTCACTTAGCTCCCATATAGATGTGCTTCCCTTCAATATTTCAAATTCAGCAATCCCATGGATATTCTGCTCAGTATTATACTTCATATTCTGTAATTCCTTCTTTTTATATTCTGCTCAGTATTATACTTCATCTCCTGCAGTTCCGCCTTTTTCTTGATGCTGTAAAGGGATATCAGAAACCTCCCTATTTAAATGGCCATGGAGTTTATTTGGAGATCTTCTATCAGGAGACCACTTCTCCTTCATTCTCCAATCGTATCAGCGTATATCAATCAATTTGATTATTCAATCCTCCTAGTTGCACCGTGTTCAATGAATATATCCAAAATTGTTCCAAAGAATTGAGATACTGTTGGCAATCAGCCCCTCTCCATTCCTTAGGTACTGTATCAATAATACGCCACTGAAGATCAGAGAAAACATGGGTTTTTCCATTCACAGTGATCAACCATAGGCGCCCCTACGTTTTGACAATTTAATCATGAGCGATGTTCATGTAAACATTGTATCATTGTCCTGCTGGTAAGTCCAACATAACTCAACCGGCAAAGACATTTTACAATGTACAGTATACTACAAAGAATGTCATACAATTGGCCAACAAGCGAGACTTAACAGTCTTGTTTGAGGGGTATGCAGTCCAGCTGTCACCTACAATAGTGGAGTTACAAAACTCACATTGATTGCACGGATAATGTCCTAAAGATGTTCCTCCTCCCTCCACTTGATGTTTCCATATAACAGATTTAGAAACATAATTTGCAATGTTTTTACCCTGTCGATAAGCTACCACTGTTTTTTCTGCAAAACATGCATGCAATTGCGATATAGACCAGTGTTTGATAATCAAAGAAGCTACAGTGGGTGCCCGTATTGAAAAGGAAGAACACAAGCCAGAGGGGCCACTTGATCTGCCTGCATTGATCCTACCAAAAGCAGGTCCCTTTGGGCATATAAACTCCTTAGATAAGCTTGTCTGATTATTTGTTTAGGATATCCCCTTTGAATATACTGATGTATCAATAACATGGCCTGTCATTTGTATTCATCAACATCAAAACAGATCCTACGGAGACGAAGAAATTGGTTAATTTGTAACCCTACTTTTAATTTATATGGATGATGACTTGTAAAGTAGAGTAAGTTATTTTTCGCCACCTCCTTCTGGTACAGTGTAGTATGCAATCTCTTCTCCTGTTTAATAATAGTAAAGTCCAAAAAAGGAATGATTTGAAGGCTACTCTTACCTTAGAATTGTAAGTTATTTTTACAGGTAATTTTATCCACTGTAAAAATTCAGACAGCTTATTCTGGGGACCTCTCCACAGACAGAAAACATTGTCAAGGAACCTCCTCCGAATCTTAATATACTGCATCCATTCAGAATGATAAAGATATTGTTCTTCAAACGCGGCCACATATAGCATCCATCCATCTGTCAATAGGAATCTTCCTTTTAAAACAGGACTAAATAATTTAACTTGAGCCCAGAGCTGACTTGTGGACTTACTTCCACAGAAAGCTTTCAGATCCAGTCTTGTTTGTGAATGTTTATCTTACTACATTCTGGGATAAGTTAACTAAAAACAACAAAAAAAGATTCTCTATTAATGGCTTGGGGGTGATGCTACCCTCTGGTAGCTATAATGACACATGTTAGTACTGTGGCTCAACACACTGAGGCAGTGTGCATATGGCTGGAGAATCATAGGTTCAAGACCTGGCTACAGATCCTGTATCTACAGGACAGTTCACACCATTGCAAGGGGCCTTTACATTTCATTAAGTAGGTCTGCTGGGGGTATATACATATAGTGCTGGTGGGCAACAGGTTAATGGCAGGACTCCTGGGCCCAGATGAGGAATTTGGATTTTGCAACTGTTTTAGAGGGAAAGCTGATGGCAGACAGTGATCATTTAGTGACTTGAAGCTTGGAAAGAGGTGAGATCTTGGGTTTAATTGTTGATTTAAACAAAAAAAAAAAGCAAAACAGTTCTATTTGCTTTAGAGGTTGTAAATTAACTTAAGAACTTAAGACATGTTATACTGGATCAGACCAGGGTCCATCAAGCCCAGAATCCTGTTTCCAACAGTGGCCAATCCAGGTCACAAGTACCTGGATGGTTCCCAAAGGCCACAGGTTCCACTATGCTCGTCCGGGGGTAAGCAGTGGATTCCTTAGGTCCTTTTTAATAATTGTTTATGGACCTTCACAAACCTTTTTTAAACCCAGATACATTAACAACTTTCACTACATCCACCAGTAATGAATTGCAGTATTTGATTACACGGCATGATGAAATCTGCAATACAGATGTGCCTGGTGACAGTCACTTTCTTCGCCTGGGCAATGAGGAAAAAGAGCCCTTTGGCCGATTTTGTCATTGCTACAGGATGATGGGCAGGGTGGCTGACTGTTGCTCGCTCTGGACTGCAGGCGCCCGATCGCTCATGAGGTGTTGAGGAAGCTGCTTACTGTCACGGATGGCAGTCTGCTAGGATATGAGACCCGTCTTTTCAGATACGCCTTCTCCTTAGCGTTCTCCAGGACACTCAGGATAGGAGAGCTTCTTTCATCCTCATGTTCCTGGTTCCATAACAGGATTGCTGATGCCCTTTCTCATTTTAAGATGGCAACATTCTGGGCCAGTGCTGCTGGGACAGATGCAGTCAAGACATCCTTTCCAGAAGCAGTGTGGGCATTTGGCCCGCCAAAGTTTGGAGCCTCTTGATAGGTTTCCTGGGCAGAGCGTACCAGGCCAACATACTTGAAGGCCCGGGATCACTTCCGTGACTTTTGTGTGCAGGACAGCATCAGGGAGGGTGACTGCTTTAAGACCAGCACCATACTTCACTGGATATTCTGCTACAGGGGCAGGAGTAAATCCGTAGTAAGAATGTGCTTAATGGCCATCACCCCTTTTGCCAAAGCAATGGGATAACAGAGCCCTTCGGTGGATTTCATCATTGCAAGGATAATGAAGGGATGGCCAACCGAGTGTCACCGCATGCCTGACTGCAGACCTGTAGCTCTAAGATGGATCCCATGAAAAGGGGGGCAAAATTGTCATAGTCACCCCTGCCAGGAGACCACACGTGTCTGGGTGGAAATGTGAGGATTGCAGATGATTATGCCCAATGGGAGGTGAGCAGCTTTGGTCCATGTGGGCAGAGCACCCCTGTCTCACTTCTGGTTCACCAAGTTGTGGAAGAAGATCATCGCAGAGGCGGATCTTGAGGTTGGTTATTACGGCATTCATCCCTTCCACATTGATGTGGCAACCATGGCAGCTGAGCTTGGCATGGCAAGGAAACAAATCATGTTAATGGGCGGGTGGCGCTGTGACCTTTATAATATGTACGTTCACCCAAAAACTAGGGATTGACAAATGTTTCTGTGACTAACCTGATTTTTCTTGTGTTCTTCTTTCGATGGTTTGCCCTAGGTGAAACTCCATAGGAAATGTGGATATGAGGCCATCCATACAGCCACTGGGTGCAAAGGAGAACCAGGAGCAGACCACAGGGCTTTAATTTGGGCCTGAATCCTGCAGAGGTGTCGATCGTCAGGATAGGGGTGTGGGGAATGATATGGGAACTGCTGGTTCCATCCCTTCCATCCCTTTTGTGCAGAAAAAGGGCACTCAGGAGCCCTTGTGTCTCAGTGGTGCATCTGGAGAGGGAACGATTGGCCAATACTACTAGATTACTAGGACTTTTGTGTTGTCATGATACCTTTTATATAATCATGTTTGTAATAAGTTAACCTTATGATACCCAAGTTTATATACCTGTTTGCTGTAAACACGGAATAGCCTGTTATTCTGTTGATGTTGTTGTATGTGAACCGCGCTGATACCAAATAGCGCGGTATATAAAAGATTGTAATAAATAAATAAATAAATACCCGCAGTGTCGAATCATCCAGAAGATGCAGCTGGTCGACATTTTCTCTGGGACTCGGGTGGTGTGGTCCCATATCGTACCATGGAGGGTCTGAAAAGGCAAAAAGGTCACACTGAGCAGTGGAGAAAATGAGACAAAAGGCGAATGGATGGTTGGCTTGCTTCATGGAGTCAAGCGAGAGGGGGAGTTGCATTAGGCATGACCTCATCGATGTAAGTTGCCCTGGCCTGTGTCATGCAGCCAGCATACACCTGTTGGACATCGGCATGGATGTTTTCCTGTGCACAGTTCAGGACATGGTAGAAATGCTGTTGGTCACAGCTGAATACCAGGTGTAGCCCCCCGACAAGTGAGGAGTCACTGTCGGTGGGATGTGGCCAGAAGTTAAGTGCCATCGGACTGAGCACACAGCCATACAGTTGAGTATAAGGGATTGGTCACAAGGAAATTGTCATCCCCCTGACAGGGTCGACAGATTCGCAGCAGGATCAGCCGGTAATGTGCCTCCCACACTTTGACAGTGGGGGTAGGGAGGGATACACCTCATTGCCATGCAATGAAGCTACAGGGTAAACAAAACATATTATAATGCCTCTATATCGTTCCATGGTCAGACCGCACCTTGAATATTGTGTGCAATTCTGGTTGCCGTATCTTAATAAGGATGTAGCATTATTAGAAAAGGTTCAGAGAAGAGCCACCAAAATGGCTAAGGGGATGGAAGGATACTCCTATGAAGAAAGGTTAAAAAGGTTAGGGCTCTTTAACCTGGAAAAGAGATGGCTGAGGGGAGATATGATAGAAGTCTATAAATTAATGAACGGAGTAGAACGGGTAAACGTAGATTGATTGTTTACATTATCAGAATATAGAAAGACTAGGGGACATGCAATGAAGCTACAGGGTAAACTATTTAAGACTAATAAAAGAAAATATTTTTTCACTCAACGTGTAATCAAACTCTGGAATTTGGTCCCGGAGGATGTAGTAAAGGCTGTTAGTGTAGCTGGGTTTAAAAAAGGTTTGGACAAGTTCTTGGAGGAAAGGTCCATAAACCAGTATTAAGAAGGGACCCAGGATATCATTGCTTGACCCAGTACAAGCATTGCGGAACCTGTGTCTTTTGGGGAAACTGCTAGGTAAGTATGACCTAGATTGGCCACTGTTGGAAACAGGATACTGGGCTTGATGGACCTTGGTCTGACCCAGTATGGCATATCTTATGTTCTTATGTTCTTATATTAAGTATGCAGCAATCCTGACCTTTGATGGCCCTGGTCAGAAACAGAGAAGGAAGATGCTGCTGCGACCAGGGGTATAGTGCACACTATAACGGCATGCTGCCCCACACAGTGTATTACGAATAATGTGTATCAGTTACGACAGTAATGGTTAAGAAGTGTTTTCAGGACAAGGGGCGGGCTTTGACGGTACTTCTCTTTGGCGAGTATGGGCTGTACGTCTCGAGGATAAATGTCAGAGAGGTTTAGGGCAATTTAATGTTTTATGTATATTTGAGAATTGTACACTGTGAATTCTGGTTGTTTGCTTTATTTATTTATTTATTTATTTAACTGTATTTATATCCCGCTTTTCACTGGGTCAAAGCGGTTTAACATTAAAGGGAGGGGGCAATAATCAACTCTGGGGTTGGGGCTATCATCGGGGGGCCAACACTAATGATCTGAACAGATATTAAAGACATAGACAATGTACATCAGTCTCTTAGAGAATAGAGCCGGGGGAGTGAATTAGGGGGTCTGTGGGGTAGTCAGTGGTGGGTGCTTGTTCCTGGTCTGAGGAATTCCTGGAATAGGACGGTTTTTAGTTGTTTCCTGAATGTCACGGGATCTCCGTTGCTTCTGATATGACTGGTGAGGGATGGTGGTGGATGGTGAGGAAGTTGCTGGTGGTTTGTCTGGTTGTTCTGTTGTGGGTGGGTTGGGGCAGTAAGGTGCGGAGCTGGGAAGTCTGAGTTTGGTAGAGGGTTTTGTGAATGAGTAAAGCAGATTTGTATTTGATTCTTGCTTCGAGAGTGAGTATGTGCAGCTCCCTCAGGACTGGGGTGATGTGATCTTGTATTTTTGCTTTCTGGATAATTCTTGCTGTGGTATTTAAGGCAGTTCGTAGTGGGTTGGTGTGGGTGGCAGATAGACCGTGGTAGATTATATTTCAGTAGTCCAGGTGGGGGAATGTCATGGCTTGCATGACTGTCTGGAAGTCATGCGGTTCGATGAGAGGTCTGAGGCGTTGTACTGTTTTTGCCTTGTGGAATACTATTCCGGTAGTTTTTTTGATCTGTTGCTTGAGTGTGAGTGCTTGGTCTATGATGATTCCTAGGTATTTTATGTGTGGTTGAATTTGTATTTGTGTGGTTCCTATGTTGAGGTGTGTAGGTGGTGTGAAGTCTGGGTCTTTGGTTACTATGAGGGCTTCTGTTTTTTTTTTAATGTTGATGGATAGGTTGTTCTTTTGTAGCCAGCTGGAGACTTCTATGAAGTAGTCTGCTAGGTGTTTGTTCATTGGGTTAGTGGTTGTGATTGGACCATAGAGCATTATGTCATCCGCATAGATGTGGTAGTTGATGATTGAGCAGAGTGGTTGCAGGTAGATGTTGAAGAGCATGGCAGATAGTGTGGTTCCTTGGGGTACTTCTTGCTGTTGCTGAAGGGGGGGGGGGAGGTTGCTATGTTTGTGCGGATCAATTGTTGTCTATTGGTTAGGTAGGAGTGAAACCATTGAAGTACGACATTTTTGATGCCAATTGCTTGGAGTCTGTGTATGAGGATGTTGTGGGAGATGGTGTCGAAGGCTGCAGATATGTCCAGGAAGATCATAGCATATCTAGAGTGCTTGACCTGTGTGCCTTTGATGAGGGTGTTCATTAGTGATGTCATGAGGGTCTCAACTCCGTGGAATGGACGGAAGCCATGTTGTTGTGGGTCAGTATGTTGTTGGCATCTAGGTGGTCTTGGAGTTGTTTCTGTACAATCTTCGATGATTTTGGCGGTGAACGGGAGACTTGCTATAGGTCTGAAGGAGGCGGGGTCAAGGGGATCCAGGTTGTGTTTTTTTAGGGTTGGGCGGATGATTGAGGTTTTGAGGAGGTCTAGCATGCGTCTTTGTCTGAGGGATTCATTAATAATGTGGGTTAGTGGTGCGCTTAAGTCCTCCTTGGTTTTCTTTATCCATTCTGTAGGGCAGGGATCTAGTGGAGAGGTGGTGGTGTTTAGGCGGGAGATGGTTGATTCTATTTTTTCTTTTGTGATTGTTTTGAATGTGCTCCAGTCTGTGTCTATGTTGGTAGGGTGGGTTGTCGTCGTCTCTGCATTCAGTTGTGGATTTTGTGGTTGTTGAAGCTGCTTGTATTGGCGTGCTAGTAGTTCTGGCGGGATGTTCGGTAGTTGGTCGGAGTGGTTGGGTGCTTTTGTTACTTTCTTGATAATCTCAAAGAGTTCCCGTGGTTTGTTTATTGAGGTGTTTATGATCTTTGTGTGGTAGGTCTTTTTTGCTTTATTGGTTTCTGTGTGGTATGCGTCTAGTTCACACATGTATTTTGTTTTGTCGTCCTCTTTTTTGTTTTTTCTCCACTTTCTTTCTGCTTTTCTGAGTTTGGTCTTTAATTTCCGTAGGTTGGGGGTGAACCATCGGGCTTTTGTTGAGGTATGTCTGGAGGTTTTGGTCTTGTTTGCTGTTGCACTGGATGCAGATGAGATCATGGTATTCCAGTTGTAGATTAGGTCGTTGATATTGGTGGAGCTTGTTTGGAGTTTAGGTAGTGTGTGTGCCAGGAAATCTTCTTTGATGAATGGTTTGAATCTTCTTGTATGTTGTTTGTTCTCATTGTTCTTGTTAGTATGTTGGTAGATGTGGGATAAGTTGATGAGGTAGTGGTCAGACCATGGTACACATGTGATTTCTGGGTTTTTGCATGTGGTGGCATTTTGGGAGTTTAGGAATATGAGGTCAAGTGTATTCCCTTTTTCATGTGTTGGTTCGTGTATGATCTGAGTCAGGTTCATTGCTTCCATGGCATTGCTGAAGGCTTCGGCATGTTTGTCTTGGAGTGATGGGAGGTTGAAGCCTCCGAGGATTATTTGTTCTTTTGTGGCGATGGCGCTCTCAGATATGTGTTGTAGTATACTCGATAGGTCGGTGCTTGAGGTGGGTGCTCGGTAGATCAGGCATATGGAGAGGTGTTTGTTAGTGAGGGTGAGTATGTCCGCTTCATTGGTTGTTTCTGAGGTATGATTCCTGAAGTGGAGGTAGGCTTTCGCAATGATGGCTACTCCTCCTCCTCTGGTGTGTGTTTGAGAGCAGTGGTGAAGACTGTATCCATTCGGTGTTAGTTGGTTCATGAGCACAGTGTCAGTGTCGGTGTCTGTTAGCCAAGTTTCTGTTATGCATAGGATGTCAATCTTTTGGGTTGTGATCAGGTCTTGGAGCATGTGGTATTTGTTTCTGACTGATCGAGCGTTTATTAGTGAGATGGAGAGAGGGCCGCTATTTAGGGTGTTGGGGGTGTGGATTGGTGTGGGTGGTATGTGGATTTCGCCCATGTAAGGCGGGGGTTGTTGGTGTTTTTGGTTTGTATGGTTGTGATGTTTGGCAAGGGATGGTTGGAGAGTGAGTCTGTGGTGGAGGGGTGCAGGGTTAGGAATGGTACTAGAAGGTAAATTGGAGCTAGGAAGGGTAGCATGGCTTGTAGGTGTACCTGTGTGTCCTGGGGCTGTAGTTTTTCTTCTGTAGCTTTTTTGTGGTGGTTTCTGTGGTTGTTTCTGCGGGATATGGGATAGGTTAAGCTGTGGCCAACATTATCCAATAAACTCTAAATATTTGTGGTAAAACTGGTTGTGCATTCTGTCAGTGGCGAGGGACGACTTAAGCAAGGGGACATGGGGAAGGGCAAAAGGGGGAGAGAAGGGGTGGAGGGGAAAAGGGGAGGGGCAGAGAAAATGGTATATACCTGAATGCCACTTGCCGGGTAGAACTTCCCCGTCTTTGAAAAAGGTTTGTTCATTAATACCCTTTAAGGGGGTTATTCTGAGCCATGAATAACTTCCCCACCAGTTGTGTGGGGAAGTTACACAGGGGCGGGGAATGGGCGGCCCGGGGTGGAGAGTGGGCGGGCAGTGGACGGTCGCTGGCCCTAGATGTACAGGGCCGATTCTAATGTTAGCCCTGTATGTCTGGGGCCGGCAAAATGTCCGGGGAAATTATTCCACCTTTGAGGTGGAATAAATTCCCTGGACATTTTTTTTTAAGTTGCTGGGGCACAGATGGGGCAAGGGAGGCAAGGGTTTATTCATCGCAGCTCGACCCTGGAGTTAGAAAGCCGGATTGGGGGTTGAGCTGCGGGGAATAAACACTTTAACTGGGCAGCCGGCATCGGGGCTTTTAAATAGAGCCACGGTGCCATGGTAACAAGACGCCATGGCACTGTGGCTCCCTTTAAAAGCCCTGACTGAATTAGTTGGGCTACTAATGTACATGCAGGCTGGGACTGAATTGCAGTCCTAGCCTGCACATACATACTTGTTCGTGATTCTGATCCCGCGATCCCCTCTGTACGTCCGGTTCAGATCTACGTCCAGGACAGAATCGGACTCTTAATATTTAAATATTTGTATCATTTCCCCCCTATCTCTCTTCTCCTCTAGGGTATACATATTTAGGGCTTCTAGTTTTTTCTCATATTCCTTCTGGCGCAGGTACCACATCATCTTGGTCACCTTCCTCTGAACCATTTCAAGTCTTTTTTTTAATTAGAAATTTCAGTTTGTTACATTAAGCAACCAATACGAAAGCATGCCTCAATCACATCAACCCAAAGAAACAATATAGAAACATTGCAAAAGTCTACATTAAGGGAGGGGGGGGGTCACCAGAATGGACCAAAGCATCCAAAAAACAAACTACTAAACCCATTTTACACCCCCAACTGAAAACATAAGAATATGAAAAGAATTACAGTAGGTCTACATATCCACAATAAACTTTTCAAGATGTGATACCTCCATAAAGATAAATCTATTGCCTGAGTATGTTACGATATATTTACAGGGAAGTTTTAAAGAAAACGTTCTGCCAGTCGGCAGAACCTTAGATTTTAATTGCAAAAATGATTTCTGACGGAAATACCATTATGGGCTGCCACAAAAAGGGACAGCCTTTTTAGAAAAAGAAAGCTTCATAATAGCACTATTTTCTATCTCCGATCTGAAGATAACTAACAAAGTTGCCCTTTTGGAAACATTTTCAAGAGGATTCCAGAAATTAAGTTAGGTCCAAATCATCAACATTTGCTAGACTTCTATTTCTCCCTCTGGAGTCTTTAAAACAATACTTTGAGGTAAATAATAAATGGAGGAAACAAAAGAATCATCATAGGTAAGATATAATAACGTTTCCGTCACATATTTTTTAAACAACTCCAGAGGAGAGAGAAGACGAACCACCGGAAAATTTAGGACTCTAAGGATCAAGGCCCTGCCATTATTTTCCAAAATTTCTAATTTATTATATAATAATAAACTATCTTTAATAAAGGAGTTGCCCACAGCTTGTACATTCCCAATACTACCCTCTAACCTGAAGATTCTCCTGTCTGTATCTGAGAGCAACTTTCCATGTTGCTGTAATTTTTCACAGTGTCCTGAGAAAACACACAGAGTTGAGTCAGGATATATTTAAGCACCCCTTCCATCCTGTTAATGGCCAATCATATGTCTTTTAAGGAAATATCCCCTAAGCTAGGATCTGGAACTACCAAATGAGTAGAAATAGGTAAAGTCACAGCAACTGGGTATTACAGTTCAGAGTCAGAGGAAACATTTAATTGGCTGGCCTTTACTGAAGATAGTGGGGTGGAGGCAGATGGAAATAAGCCCACCAAAACCACCAGCTGAGGGGGAGGAGTATGTAACCCCAAACTTAAAGAGGTGTTGTGCAACAAATTTCCCAGAAGTAGCGGCACTTACCACATATTGGCCCATAGGGCACTTCACCAGATTAGCCATAGTGGGCATCTTATGTTTAGCTTTCCACTTCCCCATTTGAAGAATGCAAAGGGAAATTCAGTCCTTAGTCATCCTCGGGCTCTCCAAAAGGGTTCCTAAGGGGCATACATGCCCCTTAAGTCAAGCCCCTTTGGGCACACACCCATGGGCACATGCCTGCAGCCACATTCCGTGGTGCAAGTTGGCTTTTATCCCCGACACTTGGAAGGAGGAGCTGTGACGTCTGTCGGTGCACAAAGATGGTAAGAGGACCCCTGCTCTGACATCCCTCGGTGCTCAGGCAGTAGTCTAGACAGGTGCCTCCAAGATCCTATGGTGCAAGCCGGCTTTTATCCCCCGACGCTTGGAAGGAGGAGCTGTGATGTCTGCCGGCGCACAGAGATAGTAAGCAGACCCCTGCTCCAACGTCCCCCAATGCTCAGACAGTAGTCCAGATAGATGCCTCCCCATTTCAAGTCTTTTTATTGTATATCCCCAAAACTGAACACAATACTTTAAGTGAGGCCTTACCAATGACCTGTACAGGGGCACTAATACCTACCTCTTCCTACTGGCTATTCCCTGCTGTATACAGCCTAGCATCCTTCTGACTTTGGTTACCGCCTTGTCACACTGTTTCGTCACCTTGAGATCCTCAGACACTATAACCCTGAGGTCCCTTTCTTGGTCCTTACATACCAGCCTCTCATCCCAAATCACATACATTTCCTTTGGGTTTCTGCATCCCAAGTATATTACTGCATTTTTTTTGCATTAAATCTCAATTGCCAAGCACTTGACCATTCTCCTAATTTTTGTAGTTCTTTTCTCATGTTGTCTACTCCCTCAGAAGTGTCTACTCTGTTGCATATCTTTGTATCATCTGCAAAAAGGAAAGCTTTACCTTTTAACCCTTTGGCAATATCACCAACAAAGACAGCAGTAGCGATCCCAGGACTGATCTCTGAGGCACACCACTATTCACCCTCCTTTCTTCAGAGTGAGTTCCATTTACCACTACCCTCTGTAGTCAGTCAACCAGTTCTTGATGTAATTCACCACCTTGGGATCCATCCCCAGGCTACTCAAGCCTCTTATGAAGAACAGTATCAAAGGCTTTGCTGAAATCTAAGTAGACAACATCCATTGCATGCCCTTGATCTTTTTCTCTGGTCACCCAGTCAATCCATGATGCCTCACATCTTGCAACCCAATGACTTTCAGAAAAATCACTATCCTTTCTTTCAGCAGCCCAACAGAAGTAAGGCTTATCGGCCTGTAGTATGCCTCCTCTTCTCTTTTGTCACATTTGTGAAGAGAGACCATATCAGCCCTTCACCAATCCAGCAGTACCTCCCCAGTGACAAGGAATCTATTAAACACATCTTTTATGGTCCCTGACAAAACCTCCCTGAGCTCCTTCAGTATCCTGGAATGCATCTGATCTGGTCCCATGACCTTGTCCACTTTTAGTTTTTCAAGCTGTCCACAAACATCTTCTTCTGTGAATGATGTTACATCTATTCCATTTCCCTTGTTATCTTTGTCAGCCATGCATGGCCCTTCTCCAGGATGTTCTTTTGTGAACATGGAAGAGAAGTATTTATTTAGTAATTCCACTTTTCCCTTATCACTTTCCACAAATCTGTCCTCAGCATCTTCGAGTCTTGCAATTCCTCTTCCAGGCTTGTCTCCATGACCCACTCATTCAGATCCACTTCCCCCCATCTTACCCTAGTCGCTTTGCCCTACTGATACTAGTTGACTGGAAGATGGTACCATTTTGTTTTATGGATGCAAAGGAGGAGTGTTTACTTTTTAGAGTCACAATTATTTGGGTATGGAGGGGGCTCTTGGGTTGACTGATGTTGCTTTTTAATATGCAGCAAAAAACAATTAATTTTCTTTACTTTCGTTTTTTAAATGAAATGAAACAAAAATTTCATTAAAATTTCTTCAGACAAAAGCACATCCCTAACAGATACCTGAATTTTCTAATAAAAAACAGTTGGAAGATAAATATGCTTGAGTGCCCTCAGGTTCTCCATAATATTTATTAGGCAATGGTAATATTTAATCCATTGGGAGATATTACTAAAGTAATTTTACATTTCATTTTACTGCTCTTTGAAAACATAAATGATCATTACTCTTTTTGGGTAAAACTCATTTTTTTTTTTACTTCAAATAGAAATAATTTCTGCAATGCTTTTGGCTTTAAAAAACTCTCATTATTTGCAGCTTCTGTCGTGGTGTCTGTCAAAGAAGATGAAAAGATTCTGTCATTTAGAGCTCTTTTATTTTGAATAGTCCTAAACACTAGCAGCTAGCTAAGAGATTTACTTTTCATAGCTCACAAGGGATTTCTACAACTGTCAGATCTAAGAAGTCTTATAAACCATTTCTCTTTGAATTATTTGATGAAAGCTTCCGGTGACAAAAGTTGAAGCGATATCGAAATCCATGTACTCATTGTCCCTGCCCTTCCTGATTTTTCAGTTCCATATTTTGTTCATGACTTAACACTAGAAGCCCCAAAGTGCGTCAATTGACGCAAATGCATCTTTGAAGTTGTATACCAGCGCCACTGCTAGAACCATGTCAGTCATGTTCCATGACTTTGTTAGCAAGGTCAAGATGTTCAAATATGTGCATCGAAAATTAATGACAGATGCACCACCTAGCGGGAAAATGAATTTATACCTAGAAGCCCCAAAGTACGTCAATTGACGCATTCAATTGTCTTGGATGTGTCAATTGACGTACTTTGGTGCTTCTAGGTATAAATTCATGTTCCCACGAGGTGGCAATCACTGTTTACAGTTTTACTCCGACATTACAAACAATAAACACACGATGACGTCATGTAATGACATCACATACTGCACATATTTAACAAATAAGTAACCTCACATTAATTCACATCTGCATTTCATGCTAAATGCAGTCATCGTGATAATGCGTCAATTGATGCACTTTGGGGTTTCTAGGTAAAATTCCTTTTGGGGCTTCTAGTGTTAAAATAATATTGCTGGCCTAGTCTATCACAGGTTTTTTTTTAAGAAATGGAAACTAAACTGCAATCAAATATCATTTTTTTCCTTAACCTGCTGAAATCATTTCAGTAATATATTAACACAATTGGACACCGGGCTGGTGGCAGAAGGTTGTGTATGGTTATATGAATCACCTGGTTTCACTTCCTAGGTTAGATCCACTGTTCTCTTGGTGAGCTGAAGTTTTGAATGCCATGGAGGCAGAGTGCACAGGTAGTCCTAGCCATGATACAATAGTGACATCTAATTGCTGGATTTTGGGCCTACAGTATGATTGCTAGTTCCAAAAAAAGTCTGGTGCATGACTCCTAGCTAAGGACCATCACCATGATGGTTAGGTGAGTTGAGAGCATATATAAAATTGTGAAAAAAATACTCAGGTATTGAAGAATGAAGGAGCTGAACTGGAAACCTAGAGGAGCAGGATGAAGATAAGACAAAAACACAATTGTTTTAGAAATGCACTCTTAGACACATCAAAATATGCAATACAAGCTGTTGAGTCTATGCTGACTCTTGGCAACTCAACAGCTTTGCAAACTGTGATTAGAAGTAGATTGCCAGGTCTTTCTTCTAAGGAAATGGAGAGTAAAGTGATCTGTCCAAGGGCACAAAGAGTTTTGGTGGGAATCAAACCCTAGTCTTTTGGTTATGAGACTATTGCCCTGATCACCAGGCTGCTCCTCCATTACTGAAAAGCCCTTTGGCTTTCATGGCAGGGTGTGACTGGAAATAGACTGGATCCCTTTGTGCAGTGGTGTACTGCAGGGGGTCAGCTCTTTCTGCTATATTGTTTAATATCTATGTTGCTCCTGTGTGTTCATTGTTGCGGAGTTTTGGTGTTTGTTATCATGTTTATGCTGATAATTTTTGATTTACCGGTCTTGATGTTTCTGTTGGGTATGCTTTTTGTCTTTGTTGCAATGTTTGGGAGTTGTGGAGACATGGTTTGCTCAGCATGGGCTGCATATTAATTATAAGAAAACAGTGATATTGTTTATCTTTCATGATAAGTCCTTGGTTGTGCCTACTGTAGTGTTGCTGGATGGCCATTTGGTTGCTGTATGTAATGAAGTAGTTTATTTAGATGTGTCGGATGCGTGGTTGGATATGAGGGTTGATGTTACTAAACTTGTGTGTTTGTTTTTCAAATCTGGCTTCTATGTCAACTTCGGCCACTTCTTACTCCTTCTGATTTCTGATCTGTGTTTCAAGCAGTGTTGTCTCCAACATCTGATTATACTAATGTGGTATTGATGGGTTTGCCATCTTCTATCTTATCAGTGTTGAGGTTAGCGCAGAATGTTGTGGCAAGGGTAGTTTTGAGCAAATCACAGTTCAACCATATTACACCCTGTTTGCATTCTTTACATTGAATGCATATTTGGTAGCAGATTATGTTTAAGGTTCTTTGTATGGTATTGAAAATATGATTGGGCTTATCTGCGTCTTGTTTGGGTGAGTTGTTGCTGTGGTATACTTCTGCTTGTCTGGTTCAGTGTGCCTTTTGTGATTCTCTTATCTTGTCACCTGCATTTCGGACTAGTTTGCATGTTACATATTCTTGTGCTTTTGCACCGGCTGTCCCTAATTTATGGAATAGTTTGCCTGATTCCTTGCTGTGGTATCTTGTCCTTCCGTAGGCATCTGAAGTGTCACCTGTTTCGTCAGGTGTTTGATGATTGATTTTGTATCTGATTTTATGCTTTGTCAATGTATTTTTATTATTTATGTTTTTTGTGCCACTTTGAACTGCCAATACTGGACTTTTGCAACATCATCTACCAGGGACTACCTATCCAGTCCATCTACCCTTTGCAATTGCTATAAAACACGATGGCCCATGTCATAACTGGGTCACCAAGAACCACCCACATAACCCCAACATTGAGACAACTACATGGGCTCCCCATAATCACCAGGACCAAATACAAAGCAATACTCACCATTTTCAAAATCCTACACCAACTATCACCACCAACACTACAAACCCTCATCAGCAAGGACCCTGAAACAGAACAAAAAGAAAACTCAATGAAAACCTACTAATAATACCAAAGACCAAAACCAAAGCTAAACAAACAACCTGTCATAGAGCTTTTTCAATATATGCTCCATCACTCTGGAACGCCCTCCCAGAAAACATAAGAACCACCAATGACCTGAGGGACTTTCGGAAAGCCTTAAAAACACACCTTTTTTTGGAATACTATGGACCAGAACCTGAAAAACTGTGCGACACGCACCCACTTCAATGAAATATGAACACATTCAATTATTCTACCTTCCATACAATAGCAGCAACCATCATAACCAACATCAAGAAACCATGTATCCAATATTGTTAATACCCCTGTTATATCCAAGTTTTTAATTCCTTCTTCTATGTAAAGTTCAGTTTGTATTACATCACGAACTAGAGGCAGGTGTTTTCCACGCTTCTGCCAATCAAGGAGAGTTTTGTTTCATATTGGCTGGTTATAGTGGTAGGTTTTTAATTTACATTTTGTGAGTGTTTTAGACTTTGTAATTGTTTATTTATTATCATTTTTTATAGTAGTTCTCCTAGATGCCATTTGGTTTCTAGGTGTCTTCACTGATTCCCTCCTTATCTCCTCCTTTTTTAATCCTTTTTCTTTTAAGCGTATCATGCAGTCGTTTTTTACTCTCATATAATGGTTAGTGCCCATGGCACATCCTTCTAATCCTCCTCATCTCTCTTTCCTCTTTTTTTCGTAATTTTACCTGTGTTTTTATTGTCTTATATATATATTTTTGGTACAAGTATTTTAAGTTTAGCTTTTTTATATTGATGTATTTGTTATTGTAATCTGCCCTTTATTAATTATTTATTGCAACATATGTATTTTATCAATGTGTTATCGCATTATAATTATTTTTGTATTTATTGTTTTATCTGCTGTGATGGAACATATTTTATTATTTACGTTTGTTTAATGTATTAACATATACGTTTTATTTGCTGTGGTTTTATTTAACATGTATATGAATGTTTTGTAGTGAGCCCTTAACCCCTGAGGAAGTGGTGTACGAAACACGGCCTGTGTTGGGTTTGGCACACCTGATCTGTGGAACAATAAAGGCAATTTTAGAACTCCCTGCCACGTCTCTTGACTGGTTCCTAGTTGCCCACGTGGCGGTTTGCTGCTTTTTGGTGGATATTCAATGCTTGGGTCATATGCATCCCCAGCATTGAATATCTGGGAATCACCGTACATGCAGTAGCGAAATGGGCAGAAGCGATATTGCATGCTGCCTGGTTAGCATCTGCACCTTAAAAATATGTGAGGGTTTCCCTCGCCTATATTTTAGGCACAGGTCGCTAACTGGGCATCATGCAATATCGCCGCTGCCCAGTTAGCAACAATCTCTGACTTCATTCCACCCCAGAACACATCCAACACACCCCAATGTTAACCAGATAGCATTGGGACATGTAGGGGATTTAGATGGGGATATTCAACAGCACTAACTGTGTAAGTACCATTGAATATCCCCATTTAAGGCATTTACATGGTTTACTGGGCTATAAACATTGTAAATGCCTTTTGAAAATCAGACCCATAATCTTCATTAGAGATGTACAGGTCAAAACAATTCATTTTGTATTGTTTTGTTCTCATCTTTTGTTTTTTTTTCTTCAATAGCGCACCTTATTGTGCGCACACTATTATGCAATAGGATACACTATTATGCAACAGAACACACTGTTCGCACACTATCGATGGCAAACAGGAAATGATGATGCTGTCGTTTCCTGTTTTGTGGTGATCCCAGCTTTCTTTTATAACAAAAACATGTCTAATCTTTATCTGCCATCACTTCCTAGGCTTTTATGTTTTTTTTGAGCTACAGATACAAAAGAGGAAGGCCCAACATGATGGTTCACAAACTCCAAACAATACTACAATAAGGTCTCACCATGAGATTATCCAACAATTGGTTGAACTAACTTTTTCCATTATGTTTTACTACCAGAGACCAAACTTCACTTATTTTAAGTGAAGTTTTAAGTATCACTGTTCCTACTTTACAACTGTTTTTGTAAGTTATTTAGTTTTGTTCTATGTAAGCGAGACAATGTGCTCTGTACATTACTGGTTCAACTGCTTTGAATTATAGAAAATTCGTATTAAAATACATTTAAATAAAATAAAAATAAATTATTCCGATCTCTCATTTAGGTTATTGCATCTGCTCCTTAAGAAAATAAGATATGTCATTCTGGGTCAGATCAAAGTTCCATCAAGCCCAGTATCCTGTTTCCAATCCAGGTAACAAGTACCTGTCAGATTCCAAAGGTAGAGAGATTCCTTGATGCTTATCCCAAGGGTAAGCAGTGGATTTCCCCAGTCCACTTTAATAATGACTTATGGACTTAACATAACATAGTAACATAGTATATGATGGCAGATAAAGACCAGCATGGTCCATTTAGTCTGTCCAGCAAGTCTGTCCATGGCTACAACTGTAGCTCTGTGCAGGTCACCCCATCCTCTATACCTGTGTTTAGGGTTGTATCTGCTGCTCTGTGCAGGTCAGCCCCCCTCTATTTACAGTATTGAAGTGTAAAAGATATTTAAGTTTACTTATATTTCATACTCTTGTCATAAAGGGATCCACCAAATATGTCCAATGCCACCTTGAACTCCGTCACCATACCTGCCCACACCACACCACCTCCATTGGGGGTGGGGGGTAATCCAAATATCCATCACCCTTTCAGTGAAAAAGTATTTCCTGATGTTGCTTTTAAGTTTACTGCCTTACAGCTTCATTGTATACCCTCTAGTTTTACAGTTTCCTCTTCTTTGAAAAAGGTTTGGAACTTGTCCAAACCTTTCTTAAACCCAGCTACACTAACACTTTTACTACATGCTATGGCAATGAATTCCAGAGTTTAATTACATTTTGAGTGAAAAAAATATTTTCCCCAATTAGTAAGATACTGTTCTCCCCCTGAATCATCTCGCTTACCTCCAATCTATTTGAAATTCAGCCACATGGCTAATCTTCCACCAGTGTTGTTATGCTCAAATAACTCCTCTTCTCATATCACTTCATTGGCTCCCTATCCATTTCATCATCCAATTCAAACGTCTCTTACTGACCTATAAATGCATTCATTCTGTGTTTTTTCATTCCCTCTCCTTTCTTACTCTCCCTATACAGCTACTCAGGAACTCTGTTCATCAGGCAAATCACTTTTATCTGTGTCATTCTCTTTTACTATCAACTCCAGACTTCATTTATTTTATCTTGCTGCATTGCATGCCTTGAACAGACCACCTGAGTCGGTAAGTCAGACCATCTCTGGTCCTATTCAAATCCAATATTTCAGCCAGGGTCATTGGAAGATATAAGCTTTCAAGCAGCCATATCATCAGTGAGGGATCCCCATTCCCCACTCGTTGGCTGCCTCTTTGGAGGGAGAACCTGCCTTCTCTTATGATCTGGTGTGTTGTTTAGCTTGGCAACAGTCTTGATTTCAGTGTAACATGTATCTGCTTCAAGTTAATGGCTGATAAAGTCCACTCAAAGGAGAGGGTTTTAGACTTTAGGAAAACTAAATTTGCCAAGATGCAACAATACCTCAATGAGTCATTAACGGCAGGGCCGGATTTACCTTGAGTGAGGCCCTACGCCAACAAAAATTGTGGGCCCCCAGCAGGGGCGGCCCAAGGGGGGTGCGGGGCCTCATTTGCATAAGGGGCCTCATTTGCATAAATATTTGCATAATGTTACCATATACTAACTTTTAGTAAACGTGCCTCTTAATGAGTGTATGGATAAAGAAAGACTAAAAAATTTCTACATTACTATAATCCAGTGCCAACTGCCAGACACATTAGGAACTACTACAAACACTGCCCATTTAGAACCCATAGCAAACCCGCCGTATCCTAACAGCACTACCAGGACTCACAAAGCACCATACTCTACCAATCAAAAGGCAACACTGCAAATATTAAACCAATACATTTCAGAGAACAACAATACATGACCTACTGGGGAAAGAGAACAAGTGGCAATGTCAAATAGGAATTATATAAACAGAACACCTCAGCTCAGTTACACATGCAGAACATAGACCATCACCAAACAAGTAATCACAATTTAGAAACAGGAAGACAATAATTAAACTGGGAATCCCAAAAGCCAAACTTGGAATGTACAACACTGTAGAAATAAAACTATACATTAATTTGCTCTTGTACTAAACAAAGCGCAGACGTTAATGATGCACATTTACCAGAGCTAACATATTCCAATTAATAAATTCAAAATAAAGAGATATTTTTCTACCTTTTGTGCATTTTTTTCAGCTGCAATTGCTCCAGCAACTTTCTTCTGGTTTCTTCGTGTCTTCTGCTAACTCTCCATCGTCTGCTGTCCATTTGTCCTTTCTTCTCTCCTAGTTTTTTTCCATTCTCTCTCTACATCTGCTTTAACATACTAATCTTTCTCCTTTTGCTCTTTCCTCATTCCTATTTCATCCACTCAAATTTTACCCCTCCATCCTCAATCCCCACTTACTCTCCCAATACCCGGCCAATTGTAGATTTTTTATCCCTCCCACACAAAATATTTTTCCCTTCTCCATTTTACTCTTCCAGCCCCATCCCATTCTAATCCTCCCCCAACATCAGCTCCCTTCTAGTTCCAGCCTCACCCAGCATCCATTCCCTTCTAGTCCCTGCATCAGCCCATTTCCAGTCCTAGCCACCCATCAGCCCATTTCCAGTCCTAGCAGCCCCCCAACCCAATACCAGTCCTAGCCCCCCATCAACCCACTTACAGTCCTAACCCCCATCACCCCATTTTCAGTTTAAGCCCCCCCTATAACCCATTACCAGTCCTAACCCCCCATCAGCCCACTTCCAGTCCTAACCCCATCAACCCATTTCCAGTCAGCCCCCCATAGCCCATTGCCAGTCCTACACCCCACCATCAGCCCACAGCCCATTACCAGTCCTAACCCCATCATCCCACCTCCAGTCTTCCCCCCAGCCCATTTCCAGTCCTAGCCCCCCCCATAGCCCATTACCAGACAGCCCCCATCAGCCCACAGCCCATTACCAGTCTTAACCCCCCCCAAAGCCCATTACCAGTTCTAAACCCCCCCAACAGCCCATTACCAGTCCTAACCCCATGAGCCCACCTCCAGTCTTAACCCCCCCAGCCCCTTTCCAGTCCTAGCCCCCCATAGCCCATTACCAGACAGCCCCCATCAGCCCACAGCCCATTACCAGTCTTAACCCCCCAAAGCCCATTACCAGTTCTAAACCCCCCCATAGCCCAGTACCAGACAGCCCCCATCAGCCCACAGCCCAGTACCAGTCTTAACCCCCCCAAAGCCCATTACCATTTCTAAACCCACCCAACAGCCCATTACCAGTCCTAACCCCATCAGCCCACCTCCAGTCTTAACCCCCCCAGCACCTTTCCAGCCCTAGCCCCCCATAGCCCATTACCAGACAGCCCCCATCAGCTCACAGCCCATTACCAGTCTTAACCCCCCCCAAAGCCCATTTCCAGTTCTAAACACCCCCCCCAACAGCCCATTACCAGTCCTAACCCCATCAGCCCACCTCCAGTCTTAACCCCCCAGCCCATTTCCAGCCCCACCCCCCCAGCCCATTACCAGACCGCCCCCAACAGCCCACAGCCCATTACCAGTCTTAACCCCCCCAAAGCCCATTACCAGTTCTAACCCCCCAACAGCCCACAGCCCATTACCAGTCATAACCTCATCAGCCCACCGCCAGCCTTAATCCCCCAGCCCATTTCCAGTCCCAGCCCCAGCCCCCCCAATAGCCCATTACCAGTCCTACCCCCCCCCCCGTCGGCCTAAAGTAAAATTTAATTTTAAAAAAAAAACCTGCTGGCTGCCGCCGCGGGACCCCCGCTGCAATGTCGGTCGGTCCCTCCATGCAGGCTGTGAGAGGCGCGAAGGCAGACTGTCTCCCTTCACGTGTCTCACAGCCTGCATGGAGGGAGGGAGGGAGGGAGGCATCGACATTGCAGAGGGGGCCCCCGCGGGTCAGTCCATGCTGCCGCGGCAGCAGAGGGGGCCCCGCGGCGGCAGCCAGCAGTTTTTTTTTTAAATTTTATTTAAAAAAAAAAGCCTAACTTGTTCATTTTTGTGGGCCCTTGCCAGCTGTGGGCCCTATGCCATGGCGTACATGGCGTATAGGAACAGCTGGGGGATGTAGAAAAGCAATGGGTAAAACTGTCCACAGAACATTTTCCCAGAAGGATTGTGGTTTTTCAAGGTGGGTTTGGGCAAAGATCAGGTGTGCTTTTTTATGCCTATCTTTGAGCTGTGGGATCCTCCTTGGCCTTTGCTCATGAGGTCCTTCTTTATTTAGTGCATGACATATGGGTTGAAACCACCAATCCAGATTGCTCCAGGTCAGCCTTAAGCTCTTTGGATGTTGTATGTGGTGTTTTTCCAACAGTTCGTACTGACCTTCAAAGACTTCTTGGATTAATTTTAAGGGTAACAAACCTTTTTGTTAGAAAAGTAAATAAATGTAAAAGGAAAAGGAGGCAGCTATAGTTCTCAAAAGGAGTGGAAAAGGTGAAGGAAAAAAGGACGGCCTTCATAAAAAAACAAGAGATCACAGAAAGAGAAAGACAAGCATCAATATTTGGAGAAGGGAATCTAGGAACATAGTCAGGAAAGCGAAGATACAAAAAGAGGAATAATTAGCTAATGCAATAAAATGGCGGGACAAAACATTCTTCCAATATGTTAGTGAGAGGAGGAAGTGCAAAAGAGGTATTGTCAGACTTAAGGGTGAAGGGGAGGAATATGTAGAAGCTGATGAGGATAAAGCGGAATTGCTTAACAAAAATTTTTGTTCTGTGTTCACAGATGAAGGGCCAGGAGAAGGACCTCAGAAAATGCCCACAAATAGGAACAGAAGTGAAAGGGATCTTGAACAATTTTCAGAAGACTGTGCTTGTGAGAAACTAGCTAAACTAAAAGTAGACAAAGCGATGTGACTGGATGGGGTACATCCGAGTGTATTGAAGGAACTTGGGGAAGTTCTAGCAGCTCCACTGTCTGACTTTTTCAATGCTTCTTTAGAGTCGGAAGTAGTCTCAGAGGACTGGAGAAAGGCACATGTTCCCCTTTACACAAAAGCAGAAGTAAGGGTGAGGTTGGGAACTACTGGCTGATTAGTCTGACCTCTGTGGTGAGTAAATTGAAAAAAAAAAAGGCTAGCGAGGTTTCTGGAGTCCAATGCATTGCAGGATCTGAGGCAGCATGGGTTTACTAGAGGCAGGTTTTGTCAGCAAATCTGATTGATTTCTTTAACACCAAGACTAGAGAGTTGACCAAGCGAGAGTCCTAGATGTGGGGAACTTAGATTTCAGTAAAGCCTTTGACAACGTTCACACAGGTGATTTATAAATAAAATGAGTACCCTAGAGATGGCTCCTAAAGTGACAGACTGGGTTAGAAACTGGTTGAATGGGAGGCAACGAAGGGTACAGGTAAATGGAGCTCACTCTGAGGAGAAGAATGTTACCAGTGGTATGCTACAGGGGTCTGTCCTTGGTTCAATTCTTTTTAACATTTATATTAGTGATATTGCAGAAGGGCTGTCAACACTGTTCCCTCTAAGCTGTGCGCATGTGCGCGCGCACACACCTTGCCGAGCGAGCGCACATACTTCACAACAGAGCGCACAAAAATTACGGTTCTGATTCTGATAGAAAACAACACAGACGTCTTAAAATTTAAAAGTTGTGATTGTAATTACTAGAAATTTTCCGCTTCATTTAGTAATCGTCTATTTTAATTTAATTTGATTAAAATCAATGTGGTGTACATACTGTATTCTGACATGTAGTCAAATTTTAAAGTATATAACTCCGTGTGTCGTTATGTGGCGCACAAAAATTTTTAACCTTCTTTCAGAAGCTGCACAGCTGATATTTTATGCGCACGCAGCCTACAGAAAATTAGAGGGAACATTGGCTGTCAAGTAAGGTTTGTCTTGTTGTGCATGATGCAAAAATCTGCAATAGTGTAGACACCCAGGAAGGAGTAGATAACATGAGGAGAGATCTAGCTAAGTTTGAAGAATGGTTGAGTATCTGGCAGCTGAGATTTAAGACTAAAAATGCAGGGTTGTGCATTTGGGCTGCAAAAATCCAAGGGAGCAGTACCATATAGGGGGTGAGGTACTTCTGTCCATAAAAGAAGAGCGGTACCTGGGCATGATTGTTTCTGATTATCTTAAAGTGGCTAAACAGGTAAAAAGGTGATGGCGAAAGCCAGAAGTATAATGGGGTGCATAGGGAAAGGAATAGCCAAATGGCCAGCAGGAAAAAAGAGGTGATAGTGCCTCTGTATAAGTCTTCGGAGAAATCTTATTTGGAATATTGTGTGCAATTCTGGAGACCACACCTTCAAAAGGATATTAAAAGGATGGCCTCAGTGCAGAGCGTGGCTACCAAAAATGTCAGTGGTCTTCGTTATAAGACATATGGAGACAAATTTAAAGACAATATGTATACTTGAGAGGAAAGATGAGATAGAGGAGATATGATAGAGAGATTTAAATATCTCTGTGGCATAAATGTATAGGAGGAGAGCCTCTTTCAATTGAAAGAAAGCTCTGCAGCGAGGGGGCATAGGATGAAGATAAAGGGGATAAGCTCTGGAGTAAATGTGGCAATATTTCATAAGAACATAAGAAATGCCATACTGGGTCAGACCAAGGTCCATCAAGCCCAGTATCCTGTTTCCAACAGTGGCCAATCCAGGCCACACATACATGGCAGCTTCCTAAAATGACACACAGGTTCCACAATGCTTGTACTGGAGCAAGCAGTGGATTTCCTGGGTTCTCTTAATGGTTTATTGACCTTTCCTCCAGGAACTTGTCCAAACCTTTTTAAAACCCAGCTATGCTAACAGCTTTTACTACATCCTCCAGTAACAAATTTGATTGATTACGTGTTGAGTGAAAAAATATTTTCTTTTATTAGTCTTAAATGGGTTACACTGTAGCTTCATTGCATGTCCCATAGTCTTTCTACTTTTTGATGGCGTAAACAATTGATCTATGTTTACCTATTCCACTCCATTCATTAATTTATAGACCTCTATCATATCTCCCCTCAGTCATCTCTTTTCCAGGTAGAAGACCCCACCTAACCTTTTAAGCCTCTCCTGATAGGGATATTCTTCCATCCCCTTTACCATTTTGATGGCTCTTCTCTGTACCTCTTCTAATTCCACTATATCATTTTTAAGATACGGCAACCAGAACTGCATACAATATTCAAGGTGCTGTCGCACTATGGAACATTACAGAGACATTCTAATATCCTTTGTTTTATTTTCCATTCCTTTCTTTATGATTCCTAGCATTCTATTTGCCTTCTTGGCCACCACTGCACACTGGACAGAGGGTTTCAATGTGTTATCCACAATGACACCTAAATCTTTTTCCTGGGTGGTGGTTCCTCATGTGTAGCCATAGTGTGGGTTGTTCTGGTGTAGATGCATAACTTTGCACTTGTCCACATTTAATCAGATGTTTCACCAAGGCTTCCGAACCAACACCACTTGATGTCTTCTATATGTCACTCCTCTGCAAATTTGAACCATTCAGGACTCACAACCAGGTCCATCAGTCCTCAGCAAAGGCAAAATGAATAATGACAAGGCACCTGTTGGTTCAGACGCCTTGGTGGAACATCTGATTTCCAGATATTTTCAGATAAGTGGGCGTGTATTAAGTTACTTCATTGAAGAGTAAAACACTTGCAGGGATGCTTCATCTTAATGGAATGGCATACTTATATGTGGCAAGTTCCATTAATTTTGAGACCTGAGAATCTCATTTTAAAATTGATTAATAAAGATCCACTACGAGGGAGGTTTTTTCTCTCAATTATAATTTTTCACATTTCTATGGTTTTGGAGATTATGGATAAGAGTAATAGTAGGTGAATAGAGAGCTTAAAAAATCATCTTATTATAGGAGGACATGATTATTGGCACCCTTATAAGTAATTCAAATCAGTTTAAACAGAAGAACCACATTCCCATTGCAGTAAAATTAAACACACCTGTGATCAATTGTCCATACTCACATGACTTGAATCAATCAATGAATGATGGCTCTAAATTGTAAAATGGCCACATTCACTTCCTGATCCATTTTCATCATGGTGAAGACAAGAGAGCTGCCTGAGACCATCAGAAAAGCCATTATCACCAAACATCTATCTTCAAAGGGGTACAAGGCCATCTCCAAAGACCCTGGGATTCCTGTGTCTACAAGTCAAAATGTTGTTAAAACGTTTTATGCTTATGAAACTATCAAGAACCTCCCAGGACATGATGGGAAGAGGAAAATTAATCCAAGAAGTCTTTGAAGGTCAGTACGAACTGTTGGAAAAACACCACATACAACATCCAAAGAGCTTAAGGCTGACCTGGAGCAATCTGGATTGGTGGTTTCAACCCATATGCCATGCACTAAACAAAGAAGAACTTCATGGGCAAAGGCTAAGGAGGATCCCACAGCTCAAAGATAGGCATAAAAAAGCATACCTGATCTTTGCCCAAACCCACCTTGAGAAACCAAAATCCTTCTGGGAAAATGTTCTGTGGACAGATGAAACCAAACTTGAGCTCTTTGGCAATGCAGTCCAATGATACATTTACAGGTGAAGAAATGAAGCTTATAAGGAAAAAAACATCCTTCCTACAGTAAAATATGGAACAGGTTCCATAATATTGAGGGGCTGTTTTGCTGCCTCAGGAACTGGAGGCCTGGATGGTACTAAAGGACTCATGAAGTCAGAGGACTACCAAGGTACTTTGAAGTGAAATATGTTACTTAGGGGCTTGTTTACAAAGCCGCGGTAGCGGTTCGCAATCGTTATCGGAGCCGCGGCTACCGCGGCTTTGTAAACAAGCCCCTTAGTGTCAGAAAACTAGGTCTGGGTCGAAAGTCATGGGTCCTCCAGCAGGACAATGACCCAAAACATACTTCCAAAAGTAGGACAGAATGGTTAAAAAGGAACAAATGGACAGTTTTAAACTGACCAGCAATGAGTCCTGATCTCAATCCAATCAAGAACCTTTGGAAAGAGCTGAAATCTGCCATTGGTAAAATGAATCCTGGAAACATTCATGAGATGGAATAAATCGCAGCTTAAGAGTGGGAGAGACTACTAGAGGACAGATGTATGAAACTTATAGATGGGTACAAGAAACGTTTAGAGGCTCTCATCACTGCCAAGTGTTGTGCAATCAAATATCAGTGAAGGGTGCCATTAATCCTGTCCAGGTCATATTTTGTTTTTTTTTCCTCAGAAATTACTATGTCTATGTTGCACAGACTTTTTTTTCTTGTATACCTATGAATATACTATTAAAATATTATGATGACATACAGTTTGAATATTTCCAATTATTTCTGAAGATACTATACACAACATACCTAAAATGCAAGGATCTCAATCAATGTTCCCGCTAACCTGCGCTGGGTCCGCCGCCAACATTCCTGCCGGCGGAGGGAGGTGCAGAGCGATCGACGCTCTGCCCCTCCCCCCACCGGCAGGAATGCCGGCAGAGGACCCGGCGCAGATTAAAGAGAACATTGCGAAGGTGCTGCGGCGTGTGTTAGACACAGGGTCTAACACACGCAGCAGCACCCTCACAGTGTTCTCTTTAATCTGCGGCGGGTCCTCTGCCGGCAGGAATGTTGGCGGCGGACTCAGCGCAGGTTAGCGGGAACATTGGTGCCAATAACACTGACCACAACTGTAGATGCTGCTATCCGGACATCTGCTTCTGAACATTGACCTCAATACTTATAAGCTTGGGAAGCATCAGAAGAAAAACTGTCAAAGCGACCGCCAATAAGAGCTGGAAGCCGCACTCTGAAACCTACGAAAATATGAACATGGTTGAGAAATTTGTGTACTTTTACCAGCAGGTTGACTGGACAATTTTTGAAGGCAGATTTTCATGGGTAAAATGGTTGTTTACCAACAGAAAGGTCTTTCAGTATTTCATTTCATTTCTTAGGAAGCAGAAATCCAAAGGAAATGTACAAGATAGGGAGCGAGAGGTTGGTGTGCATGGACCAGGAGAAGGACCTTGGTGTGATTATTTCTGAGGATCTCAAGGTGGCAAAACAGGATATTAATAATGTGGCAATTACATTTAACAAGGGCCTAAAGATTTTTACACTTTTGAGAATATAAACATCAGGCTATTTTTTTTAGTAGGCTGGATAAGATGTTACACAAATTAAGTTTCTTCTAACCTGACAGTAGAGAGGGGGCAAATGAGAGACCATAAGAGATTTTTACTTTTTCTATTCAGTGCAAAGACTGAATAAGAGTGTACTTTTTTGAAAGTGTTTTCAAAAAAATTCCTACTGAGCTTCTAATCAAGAGAAATATGATCAAAAGCAATAGCCAGAAAGATTTGAGAGAGGGATCATTTGTGATCGCAAGATAGACCTGAGCAAAATTCTTCCTCATCTGCGATCACTCATCTTGGGAAACATCAAAGTCTGAGTAACAGAGACTCCGTACTGAGATTGAAACATATTGTTTCACTCCTAGAAGGTGGCATTGTAGAAAATGTTGATTGATGTTGACTGAAAGAGAATGTATGCTAGTTGCCATTGTCCTTAGAATGTCCATTTTTTCATTAGAAAATCACCTCGGGCTGCTCTTTTGCCTTTCTTATTGTGCTACTATACACTGCTTCCTACAAGGCACCAGACTTGCAGAGAATGGAAAAGAGGAACTTTGGTTTTCAATGTAATGACAATAATGATTGGCCAGCAATTTTTAATATCACCACAAACATATTGTTTAATAACACAATACAGTATTCTTTCTTTATAAAAACTCTTTTATGACAGTTGCGGGGCTGTATAACAATGAGTCATCTCTCCTCAAGTAACTCTTTTGTGCAAACTTTGGTTTTATTTTAACAAAACTTCCTAAGTTATTTTGACAGAGAGAAACCATTTCATGTCACATCAATTGGGCAGAGTAGTTCCATTGAAAAAGGTGTTTTGGTATGAATTACCAAAGTCCATTTTCACTAAAACTGTGTAAAGAAATACATAAACCTTTTCTTAACATGTTTATCTTATGCAGTAATAACTACCTTTCCTTGCTACTGTATGGCAATGTCGAAAGTCCTAATGAGGGGCCCCAAGCAAAATTTTGCTGAAGGTCCCCCAATGTTGCCCCTCCTGTGGTATAATCTCTCAGTGCGGCTGTTATTGTGAGACTTCGACCTGGGAACCTGGAGCAGAGGCAGGGTGGCAAACAAATTAAAGCAAGCTGTTGCATGTAAGGGCGACACGCTGTAGTGTGGGCCCCCGTGCTGCCCAGGCCCCCTTCCATTGCAGGGGCTGCTTGGGTGGAATTTACACTACTGGGCTGTGGAAAATCTGTGCATCTGGCACCAAACACTGTGCTTCAGAACTGGTCTGTGCTCTTGCTTAATTAATACATGAGGCATTGCAAATATGTATGCTACAGCATATCTCATTTAATTCTTTCCTACAACAGGAACAGAATAAACCCAGCTGCCAGGTGTCTTCAGGGTGAGAGCAAGAGGGGACAAAGGAAATCTAGCTGGACCAAGGAGTGGAAGTATTGTACTAGAGAACAGGCCTTTTATTCTGTAGTGACTGCTGGGTATGATCTCTTGTGTGCCCTTTTATCATTTGGATTACCTTTCTTTGTGTCTGTTTCTTCTTATGAGCAGGTGTTTATATCTAAATGTTGTGCTGTATTGATCTTTGTCGGTCCCTGTAAGCCTCCAGGAACAGGGCAATATCTAAAGTTCCGGCATGGAATTTGCCTTGAACTACTACTGAAAAGGTCTGAGCTAAATCCAAAGTCCAAATCCCCAATATTTATCATAGAGTCTGAAAGAGAGGGAGAGTGTGACCCAAATAGATCTTATGAGTGGTTGGATGTATGTGGCTTAGAGTCAGGGCCTGCCCCAGAGTTGGTTCAAGGTGTGGGCGCCCCAGGCAAACCTTCAACATTACGTCCCCCTGGCTGTCAGAATCTATTGTTTTGCTTTAACTGTAACCGCTCTTTGCTGCCCCCCTGAAGCTGCCACGCTACCTGATGGCAGAGTTGCCAAGTTATCCAGCTCCAGGAGAGATTTTTTTTGCCAGTTCTGTTTTTAAATTTGTTTTGCAATGCAGTATGGTACAGCATTTGAGGTCCCTGATTTTATCCACTGGAATCAGTGCTGCAGGTCTCATAATGCATGAGAATGAGACTGTCAGAAATCCAGGACTGGCTTAAAATCTCATTTCTGCAACTGAGTAACTTGGCAATTCTTGGCTGGGCCGGCCTTGGTTAGAGTGGTCGCAGTAGGAGAGCAAGTAGTGAGATAATGGTCAGGAGGAAGAATGGACAGGAGGGGATGGTGGCTGAGTCACTAAGAACAGAGATAGAGCAGAAAGAAAAGGAAAAGGGATAATGAGGGTCAGAGAACTGGGAAGATGTAGGGAAGAGATCAAGGTGTGGAGCAATAGAGGCAAGAAGCAGGACAATAAGAGCAGTGGAGAGGAGTAGTAAAAGGAGAACAAGGAAGGAGGTGAGAGACTTAAGTTACTTGAGATCACAAAAGGGGCAGGAGTGGACATCAGTGGAGAACAGGAGGTAGGTAGGGAGGGAGAGATAAAGGGAGGAAAAGGAACGTGCATTAAGGCAGGGAGCCCTTCAGATGCTACAAATGACATAAATATGACAACAGGCTAAAGAGCACTCTGATTCCCTGCATCCAGTCATCCAAAGAGCAAACAGTGCTTCATGGAAGGCGAAAATACTATGTTGCTAGAGAGAATGGTGAAAAATATGACATTCTGTGTGACAAACAGTCCACGAAACTGTGCCATGTGGCCAAGTGGAAGTTTTAGAAAGACTTAGCAGCATCAGCAGCAGCAGCAGCAGCAGCAGCAGCAGAGATAAGCCGTTAGGGCATTCTACTGTATACTGTGGAGCAGATCAAGCATTGCACAAGGATACTAAATGCTGGTTTAACCTAAAGCTTTCCAGAATATGGGCATGCAAGCAGAAACCTGCCAAGGGAAAACCATGCCCCAAACAACATCTAATTTTTCTCTTATGTTCTGAGGGCCTAGAAGTACTGACTAGGGAACGGACACCTCTGAAGAAATGCCTGAGAAGGTAGCAGGTAGCAGGTAGCAACTCATTCAGGAGGAAGTCTCCCACCTCTTGAGAAAGAGAATCCCTTTCTTACTAGCCTTGACTTGAATGGCAGCAAAGCAAGGGTGAAAGGGGGTGAATAGGTATTGTGGTTGTGTATTCTACATGGGACCAGAAAGACCAGGGTTCAAATCCCACTGTTGCTCCTTGTGGCCTTGAGCAAGTCACTTAACCCTCAACTGCCTCAGGTACAAACTTAGATTGTAAGCCCTCCAGGCACAGGGAAATGCCTCCTGTATCTGAATGTAACTTGCCTTGAACTACTACTGGAAAGTCGTGAGCTAAATACTAATTAATAAATAAAGGGCAGCTGCAATTTCAACAAGCTGCAATTGAGAATACCTGTGTATCCCCACTTGCTGTAGTGGGGATCATGTTCGTATGTTCCAACCATGTACCTTTTTCTCCTCTGTCCTATACAGGTGTAAGGGCCTGCTATGTGAAAGCAGTTTCTGGGCAGGGCTGGCGGGACCATCAGGCAAACCAGGTGGTCGCTGGAGTGCCAATGGTCAGGGGGCACCCACTGCTACTATTGCCATCCCCCATCTGGGACATGCAGGGGCAGCCAAACAGTTACAAAGATACCAGAGGACCATAGTTACCTTCTGTTCTGGCACCACAGTGCCATTAACACTTATGCCCCCTCCGATTCCACTTTGTTTAATAGGAAGGAAATGAAATCAGAGCAGAGAGGGGGCAGAAGCATAAACAGCACTGTGGTGCTGGAACAGAAGGTAACTGGCACCAAGGTGCCTTTTTTTAAAATAAGTTTTCAAAAAATACTTACAAAGCAAGTATTTACAAGAAACATAAATGAAATTAGCTAACAAAGCCACCAAATAAGTACAGGTGCAAAATCAAGTCGTTAAAACCCACATCATGGGGAGGAACAGTTTACAGTAACACCAAAGTAATATAAAGAGCATTCCAACTCTACAACAGCAGCCAAAATACCTTAATCCCACCTAAAACCTCACCTACAGTCCCTTAATTTTCCCTATCAGCAAGAAAGGCTTCTAACTGCAGAGGGTATGTGAAGACAAAAATAGTCCCCTGAAATGTGACTAAACAAGAGTATCTCATAAAAAAGGAGGCCCCTAGGGACAGAACTCTTGGCTTTAGAGCCAAAAAGGTCCTTCTGCAGAGTTGCGTGGCCCTTGAGACATCTGGAAATAATTCTATCGTAGCACCACAAAATAACAGAGCTTTGTTCTTAAAGTAACTCTTAAAAATAGAGACCTTATCCTGCTCAGAGAAAAAAGTGGCTATCAGAGTAGCCCTGGTAGGTATATTATACTGTGAGTCATCCAAAAATTGAAGTAAATCTAATT
Organism: Ichthyophis bannanicus; assembly: GCA_033557465.1. Classification (NCBI taxonomy): domain Eukaryota; kingdom Metazoa; phylum Chordata; class Amphibia; order Gymnophiona; family Ichthyophiidae; genus Ichthyophis; species Ichthyophis bannanicus. Next base: position 722,558,479 of record CM066034.1, on the reverse strand, counting down.
CTATCTGAGGTTGCAGCATATTAAAATCTCTGGAGGACTCATTGGATACCCTCCTTCCAGATAAGTAATAAAACTTAGAAAAGGCAATCAAATCAGAATTAGGTATTGCAAAGACCTCTTTAAAGTATTTGTGTAACAAGATCTCTGGAGAAAGCAATTGACACACTGGAAATATTTAAAAATCAAAATATTTTTAGCCCTAGCAACATTTTCAGACATTTCCAGTTTGCGATGAATTACTAGACTGCCTTTCAAAGCAGAGGCACTAAATGCCTGTAGTGAAGAACACTGGGTCTCACATTTAAGGATTTGAGAACTTAAAGAGTCCACCCACTCTTCAGCCTGTCCTAAGCTTGTCACAGTTTCTTGTGAAAAGGTACACAACTGAGAAACTTTAGTCACCAGAGTCTGCTCCAGTCAGGTGACCACCTGCCAAATATCTACCAGAGAAACCTGAGAATCAGGTATTTCTCTGGTGTCTACTGGAGGTGGTGACCAGGACGCCGCCTTAAAAGTTCCCATAGATAAAGGCAGAGTACTCTGTTGCAATGGTTGGCTCACGGTTGGTCCAGGTAGAGTCATTGTAATAGGGGGAGAGGGTGGAGTGTGATCTGGAGAATTTAGTGACGCCCCTTCTAAACACAGAGAAAGGGAATCAGTACCTTCAAGAGGGGAGGGACCCACCTCCTTAGCCACTACGTGCTTGTCCATTGGTCCAATAACACCTTCAGATGCAACAATTACCTTTTTCTTCTTTTTCCCCATGGACAACAGTTGGTGACCACAGGGGCAGAGTGGTGCTTTCTAGGTGCTCCCAAGGAGCCTGCGATGCTCCTTGTATCATGCGTCTTAAATCATGCCACGACCTCGTGCCTAGCAGCAGCTTATACTTAAATGCAGAGAAAGCCCCTGATGACGTTGGGTCTGTCCTGCCTGCAGTCTGACTCCTCTGGCGCAGATGACTCTCCACCTGGTGGTGCCTTTTTACATGTATTGCCACTGCTGAATGTCCTGGAGAGGGGCAGCAGTGGCAGCAGTGGGCATGGAGGTGGAGCAGGAGTGGCACTGGGAGTGAGGTTTGCCTAGGGTGCCTCATACCCTTGCATCGGCCCTATTTCCGAACAATTTGATAGTGAGCCCTGAACCAAAGTCTTGGTTCTCACTCTATTGTGATCCCTGATTTTTGGAACGGCCTGCCAGAAGAATTATGTAAGGAGTCCCCCATGAACATTTCCGTAAAAAACTAAAACCTCTGCCACTGTTTGATGACTGTTGATTTGAAGTAGTGTAATGGGAGCATTAGTGGTTTTGACTGGTCAGTGCTAATATTCAGTGTTGACAAGCCAAAATTAACCAGATAACTCTGGTCAGTGAAACAGCTATCTTAAAGTTAATCTGGCTAACCTTAAACTAGATATTCAGTTATTTTGTATGTCTATAGATATATCTGATGAATATTTTTTTGTGGATATCTCATGTAACTGGTCTTCTTGGTATGTCTTGAGCTGACAAGGTTCACTGTAGGCGCCCCTGAGATCCCACAGACTCTCTATACATCAGAATTACTCCAATCATGGTAAAGCATCAGCTTTAGGGAATAAGTCCTTCCAATGCAGAGTCCTCACGCAGTTGTAGTGTTCTAACACAACATAAACTTTACTGAGTAATAGGCCTGGCCAGGACTTGTGCTCCATTAGGCAAACTAGGTGATCACCTAGAGAAGTTCACCCTCCAGGGTGCCTCTTTCCACTGCTGTCACCCCTCTCTGGGACCAACAGCAGCAGCAATAGCTGCAAACAGCCCCGTGGCATATACTTTCAAGCTTTGGCGCCATGGGACTGTTTGCTTCCGCCCCTCTCTGACTCTTGATGCCAACTTCCTGTTTGCACAGGGGCAGCAGTGATAGCAATGGGCACCATGGGGGGAGGGGAGGTGCACCACAGGGCAGGCACAAAGTATGAGGTTTGCCTAGGGCACCTCATCTCTTTGCACCGGCCCTGAGGCTGGCATGGTCCATTGTGCTAACCATACATTTACATACGGTGACTGCTCCAAAGTGGGGCCAGTAATGTCAACAGCAACCTGCAGTACTGTGTTGGCCGATGGAGTAAGCAGTGGTGCCGAGCCTGACTTCTTTCTAATGCTGTCCCAGCAACTGGAGAAGCAGGCAGCGGCAATCTTGACTTACTGTTTCCTTGTATTCCTTTCCAAGGTCGGTAGCAGCAGTCGGTGCTTATGAGGGCATTAACGTCTAGTACACGGGGTCATGAACTGTGCATCAAAACTTAATGTCATAATAAATGCTAGTTGTTGAGGCTGACCTGGGTAAGAGGGGAAAGGAGAGAGTAAGTCAAGGCTGGTGCTGCCCATTCCTCTTACTGCAACCATGGCATTAAAGAGGATCAAGCTTTGCACAGCTGGTCACCACATCAATTGACTCAGTACTGCAGATCACCATCCCACAGGAGCAGATCATCACTGGAGTCAGGTAGGGTCCTACTGAAGGCTCATCAGGGAGAGCATGAAGAGAATGTGATGGGAGGGTTTTTAGAGAGGGAGAGAGAGAAAAATACAGTGAAAGATTTTGGGGGGAGGTACAGGTGAGGAAAATGTGGTGAGCGCTTTTACAGGGAGTAGAAGGAAGAATGAAGTGGGAGCTTTTTGGTGGGAGAGAAAAAGAGGAGAATACAGTGAGAGCATTTGAGAAGAGAATATTGAGAGAGCTTCGGGGGAGGGGGGTGATATATGTGCAGAAAAATGTAGTAGAAGGTTTTTTGGGTGGAAGTAGTGAGAGTTTTCAGGGAGGGGTTGGAAAGAAGCTGAGAATGACTGAAGATGGAAATGTGGAGGTCAGGGAGAAGGAGGCCAGGAATGTAAGCCTCAGGGTCAAAGAAGAAGGGAGTACTTTTGATAGGAGGATGGGGTATTAAGAGAGAAATAGGACTGGTTACGGAATGGAGGGAGAAAGGATCATGGAGAGAAAGAGAAGATCGGGCTGTGAGAGAAGACCCCAGTTTTAGGAAGGCACTAAGAATCCAAGAAAATAATGTAGAATGAAAGGAATGAGTAATGGAGGAAAGAATAGTGAAGAAAGAGGTGAAAGGAGGAGGAGAAGGAGGGAGAACAGGGAATGGCACCAGCAGGAAGAGGAGAGAAAAAGAAGGCAAAGAGAGAAATAAAGACACAAAAGGGAGAGAAAGAATGATACTAGGGGCCATGTTTACTAGGCCGTGTGCCAGTAACGCATACATGGGCCACTCTACTAGCGTGGGACTGTGCGCTACCTGCAAGGGGATGGGTACAGTCATCTCCCTGCATTTACTGTGCTTCACTGTGGTAAAAATGGCTGCAGGAGCAACTAATGCCACTCACTGAGGTGGAGTTATTTGCACCCGCAGTATTTGTATTGAGTGGCAACACCACCACCCGCCCAATTGCCACGCCAATGTTAGCTACCAGGGAATCATGAGATTCTTAGAGGAGGTCTCCACGCTATTTTCTAGCACCATGTCAAAACCGCATGCTAACTCCACGCTACCCTTTAGTAAACATGCCCCTAAAAAGAGAATAAAGGACATTAGAAAAAGAGAGAAAATGAAAAAGGAAAAGAGATAAGATCTGAGAATGAGAATAAAAGAGACTGAACCAGAACATCAACATAGTGACTGCAAAGGCTAGAAGCTATTTTATCTGATAGAGAATATTTATAACTCATCAGTGTAAAATATCCCAGAACCTTATTGAAAGCCTCCGACTGTGACATGCCTCCCACACAGAATTTACATGTTGTTGATATCTAGATGTTGTTGGCTGTTTAGAATTTTTCTGGTGCATTATTAATTCACTTGTATGTAAGACATTCTTGCCAGCCCTGAGGCCTTTGTTTTGAGTTTGAAATATTTTAGGTATATTTTGAGAGTAGGTTAACACAATTTTTCCTGCAGATAATTCACCGGAGAATCATTTCTTTCCCAAAATGAACTGCTCAGCTACTACTAGTATCATAGAATCCACATATCCTGGCTTAGAAGTGAGGTTCATGACTGTCAAGGTATGCGCAAAACTACCCATTCTGAGAAATTGTCCTGAAGGAAACAAGTGCCCCTGATGCACCCACCAAAAATGTCATAGCTTTTATTTAACACCATTACGCTTGTAAACTGTCCTCAGACACTCAAAGTTATTGCTGAGGGAAAGTGAGAAGCTTATAAAGGAATCCATTAGAATCCAGGGGAGAGAGGGAAGAGCACAGTAATCTTTTGCGCAGGGCAGCAAAAACAAGTAGCATTAGTCCTGCTGAGAAATTTCTTCAATAAATGTAATTTGGTATCTGGCATGTCATCCATAATACATGATGAGCTATGCAGTCAGTAAATCAGCTGTTCTCTTGAATACTCCCCTGTTCCTCTGAATTTTAGGGCTCTCCCTGGGATAGGTGGTAAAGTTTGTCACTTATACACAGGCATCATCTTTGTACATGGGATTTACTGCCTCCTCTCCTCCGCAATGTACTGAGTAGGCCCTTTCACTACTCTGGGTAAGCTTCTGGTCAATGGCTCCTGCTTCATCCATCCAAAGGGCACTAACTAGGCATCCAATTCTCCCTCTCCCACCCTCCAAAAAAGGAAGTTTTGCTTGATTAGCCCCAAGTCCCTCATGCTAAGGGATACAGAGGCAAACTGAAAGATTTTTAGTAACAGCAGACAGCCTCCAGTCACAAAAAATATTTCCAAACTCCAAAATTATTAGCTACCAGGCTTCATCCCACAAAGAATAAGGACACCGAGAAACTGAAGCTTTTGCTTAACTCTTGGGCAACATCCTTCTTTTTTTTACTAAGAAGGAAAAGTGGAACAACCTTTCTTCCATAAAGAAAACAAAGAAAAGGAGAACCAACTCAGCTATTCTCCAAATGAATGCTAAAGGAGGACAGAACGGGATAAAATGCTCCTTCTCGAGCCTTCACAGCTTTCAGACTCTGATTTCATTGCTCACTTCTCTTCTGCCATGGTCGGTTACTAACATGAAATTTGGTAGGGATGTGCACCCGGAAAATGTTTTGGTACATTTTTGGCTCCTTTGGCCTTCTTTTTCCGATGTTTGGCTGTTTTATTCAGTTCACTTCCCATATTTGTATAAATAAAAAAAATTGTAGTGCATGTTAAATCTTTTGAACACACGCTAATTGACAATAAGTGGAATTTTAGAAGGGACGTCCAAGTGCAATCTGGGATGTCTAAGCCAGAACGTCTGAAAAAAATGCAGGTATGTCCAGGTGCAGGCTTGATTTCACAAACATGGCCATGCCTGATATGGACATCTGTGGGGACTTCTACATAGACATCCCTAGAACCATGTTTCACCACCCTACATCTAGGCTAGCCTAATTGTTATAATAATGGGTTAGGGAAAGGAAAGCCAAGAGTTCAAATCTCATTGCTGCTAACATTGAAATTGTGCACAGCACTAGGGTTGATGGTGTGTATCTTCTTTACACTCTCTAGATGTATTTCAGCCAGAACAAGCACTTTCTGGATGCTTATTCATGCCTGGAGCAGGTATATCCTCAAAAATGACTCTGTACATGTAGGATGTTTCTGATATCAGGTAGTGAGGTCCAGGTTCCTGGGAAAGGCACGACAAAATGCTCCGAGAGACACGACAAAATGCTCCAAAGCAACATCGAACAGAGCCTTTAGACTATGCGCCCCAAGTCTCTGGAACTCCCTACCACCACACATCAGAGCAATCCCCAACTTGAGCCAGTTCAGGAAGGCCTTGAAACACTTTCTCTTTATCAAATACCTCACTGACTGCCCCGAACCCCAGCCACCAAGTATGATCAATACCCAATAACTCCATCTGACTTGTATATAGTTACCCTATTCAATGCTCCGCATATGTATATAGTTTACCCTGTTCTCCAAGTTACTTGTTCCTGTTCAATGTAATGACCTGACTTTTGTTTATTGTCGGATACCATTTTGTTTTATGTAAACCGCGCTGATCGCAAATAGTGCGGTATATAAGAAATTCAAATAAATAAATAAAAAAAAGGCCCCAGCCATGCCCCTTTTCAGACTTGGATGGGATGGCCCCAGCTCTGGCTTCTAAAATGGCTTTGGACATCTCTATGCCTGTTTTCATACATCCAAAGCACAAATTGGGCTTCTAAAAGTCCACCCAATGCATATTAATTCATAGGTTGACATTCCTTAAATTGGTTTAGTATAAACTAAAGATTTAAAGCACACTAATGAACCAAATATGCAATAATGAATGGACATCCCTGCGGTTTGAAATGACCCAATATTGTATACTTTAGTGGGGAAAAATGGTATCTTTCTTTAATCTATTCTACCTAGCATGCCTCTTCCCTTGGGATTCTTACACCTATAATCCACAATTATCTTTGGCCTTCTCTGGGAACCCCAGTCTTAGGATATGCTCATAGGGAGGGCAATAATGATCATTGCCCACCCTTAACATAGAGAAAAATATTTGAGTTTTTCTACAGCATATATGTTTTTTCCCACATTGTGCAGAAGTGTTCCTGGATGTGGGGAGGGGGCAGGAGATTGAACAGAATGTGTAGTGTCATATATTCAGAATTACATGTGTTATTTCAATGTGTTATGAAGGTAAATTTTTCAACTAACATAGTAGCATAGAGGCTATTCTGTGTTGAATGCCTCTATGTGTCCAGTCGGAACCGGATGCACAGAGATAGAAGCGATTCTGATCCTGCGGGGCATGTCTAACCCCCGCGGGATCAGACTTCTATTCCAGTCAGCCTGCGTGTACACGTCACTGCCCGGCTACCTCAGTCAAGGCTCCTGAATGGAGTTGTGGTGCCATAGCATCCAGTTGCCATGGCCCCACGGCTCCATTCAGGAGCTGCAATCCCCGGCAGCCACCGATGTGCTTTCCCCACAGCCCGACACCCGATCTGGCCTCCCACAGCCAGGGTCAGGCTGCGGGGAATCCCCTGCACCCCCTCCTACCTTTTATATGCCCCGGGCCTGCTGTCTCCCCCCCCCCCCCCCCCCGTCTAGGGGAACTTATTTCACCTCAGAGGTGGAATAAGTTCCCCATCTATTCTGCTGGCCCTGGACGTACAGGGCCGACATCAGAATAGGCCCTGTACGTCCAGGGCTGCAGATCGCCCACTGCCCACCCTTTCTCCACCTCCACACTGCCCCTTTCCCGCCCCATCTAACTTCTCTATACAAACTTCCTGTTTGTTTGGGGAGGCTTGGCAGGGACAGGAAAAGCAGATGAATAGTGGGAATGGATGTCCATCCCCACTATTCATTGCTCAGAATAGACCCCATAGAAAATGACGGTAGTAAAAGATAGTTTGCATCCTCATCGCTTGAAGGAGAGTCTGCCATTTGCGCAATTCCTGCGTTACTGCCAGAATTGCTCCACGGATCTTGCAAGCTTCTTTTGAGTCTCGGGGGTATCCTGCCCCTTTGGTTCATCGCGCCCGGTTACGTGCTCGTTTTAATGATCGAGATTGGCTTCTGGTTCCACGGACCCGATCTACATCGATGGATTCTTCCTTTGTACATTTTGTTACCAGGTATACTCCTCTGAGTTATCAAATCTCGAAGATCATTCAACGGCACTCTCATATCATGTGTTTGACTCCAGGCCTGCAGCAGCATCGCATTCGCTCAGTTTACACCAGGGGTTCGAATTTGAAGGATATCCTCTGTCCATCGGCATTTTCCAGTGTTTCACCAGCGCCTTCAGTACCTGGGGGACACCGTAGTTGTGGTCACTGTTCTGGTTGTTCAGTGATGGAATCTTGTAATAGTTTTCATTATCGGCGCCGCTTTGTTCGGCTATATTATTCTACGTCTTGTGAGAGTTCCAATGTAATCTATTTTTTTCGTTGCCCTTGTGGCCTTGGCTATGTGGGAAAGACTAGCCGGGCTCTATGGACTCGCTTGATTGAGCACCGGAGTCGCCTTTGCCATAAGGTTGAGGGTGCTCCTCTGGTTGATCATTTTCAATCTTTTTGGCATGCTTTTGAAGATTTGCAGTGCCTGGTTATTACACAATGCACTCCTTCTGTGTATGGAGGGGATTTGCAAAAGCTATTATCTCGGATGGAACAACGTTGGATTTTTTCTTTGCAAACTATTGCTCCTGCGGGTTTAAATGATTCTATCGAATGGAAAAGCTGTTTATGACTTTTTATGTCAGGGAGGGTGGGTTTTTGGGTATTTATTTATATTATTATCCCCAGTTCACACCCAGTTTATCTTCCCTGTTATCTGTAAACCTAGTTCAGTCATGTATTGACAGGTATATTGTTGTTTATTGTAAACCGCACTGATGACAAATAGTGCGGTATATAAAAAATGTTAAATAAATAAATAAAAATAAATTTTGGCTTTTTCTTTTTTTTACCTGTTTGCTGGATTTTTGGAGTGATTTTTCTTTTTGCTCTGGGGTTTGTGGCACCGGAATGTCAATCTTCGATCCGGCCCCAGTTTGATTGGTTCATGACGTCATGCTTTTGTCTTACACTCTATATCTTTTGTGAGAGCGCATGCGCTGGCGTCTTGGGGAGGTGAGCCGTGGTTTGTGCTCATTACGGCTGCAGTTTGCGTTCTGGTTGCTCCCCTTTTCCCTAATGACTTTTCTTTTTCTTTTTCTTTTTCTTTTTCCAGCTTGCAGGGTATGTTGATTGTTCCCAAGATAATTATTATTATTATTCTTTTTTTATGCCTTCTTGTGCCTTGTTTATCGACTGTTTTTTTGAGAGGTTGGAATCCTGTGTTTTTTGTGACTGCATGAGATATGTCTGCTTTTTTCCCCCCTTTTTTATTTTTTGTTTCTTGGTTTTGTTTCTAGCTCCGGTGCAAGTTTTTCTGCGAATTGGTTCCTTTGACAACTTGTGGTGACAACGTACAGTGAGTGGAGAGTGAATTTGGCTCCCTGAAGAAGCCGTCGAGGCGAAACATCTGATGTCGGGGCTTCCTGCCACCTCTGTTTATCATCTGCAAATAAGTGCTCGGAGTTTTGTTTTTGTTGTTTCTGTTTTTGCTGTTTGCACCAAGGACTGTACCATGCTGTTTAGAGAGCCTGCTGGAAGCTTGCTGGAGGCCTGCCTTTATTTTATTAATTAGGCTGGCTGGAGGTTTTTTTCAGACCGTTGATGTGATATGTAGTCTGGTCTTGGGCATAGACGTTGATACGTCGTCTTGACAGACTCGGATCCTTTTGTTTTTTCATTGGAGATTGCTGAGGTCTTTTTTCCTCCGTTAATAATAGGCTTTTCTCTGCAGCAAAGGGGTATATGTTTTTGTTTTGTTTTTTGCCTATCTCATACATATGTTTTGTTCTTGTGTTTTTTTGGGGGTAGTTCCTTTTTAGATTTGGCTTACATGTTAGCCCCTTGAGAGTTCTGTTAGATACATAGATTTCACTATGGTAGTAAAAGATCAGCATGGCCCATCTAGTTTGCCCAGTAAGACAGCTAGAGTTGTACCTGCTGGAGCTAGAGTTGTACCTGCTGCTCTATGCAGGTTACCCCCCTCTATTTTTTTTTGAAGAGTAACAATTATTTATTTGCTTTGTTTCCATCTTCTTACTATATAGGGATCCTCTATGTTTGTCCATGCCTTTTTGAATTCCATCACACTTTCTGATCCTACCACCTTTTCTAGGAGGGCATTCCAGGTATCCAACATCCTTTCCATGAAAAATTATTTCCTGAAGCAGCTTTTAAGTTTACCTCCTTGCAGCGTCATTTCATGTCCTAGAGTCCTATAGAGTCCATTCTTCGAAAACGTTTGTTTTTTCATTTATATCTTTGAAGTATTTGAACGTCTGTATCTTATCTCCTCCTGTCACTAGTATACTGTATAGATATTTAGGTCCTCTAGTCTCTTCTCATATGTCTTCTGTATCATTTTGATCACCATTCTCTGAACCACTTCAAGTCTTTTTGTGTCTTTTGAGAAGTAAGGTCTCCAAAAATGAACACAATACTGCAAGTGAGGCCTCACCAACAACTAGAACAGGAGCATTCATATCTCCTTTCTTTTGCTGGTTATGCTCTCTGTATGTAGCCTAGCATCCTTCTGGTTTTGGCCACAATCTTGTCACATTGTTTCACCACCTTGAGATCCTCGGATACGGTTTTCCCAAGGTTCCTCTTCTGGTCCATGCACATTAGCCTCTTGCCCCTATCGCATACAGCTCCTTTAGATTTCTGCATCCCAAGTGCATCTCTATGCACTTCTTTTCATTAAATCTTAACTGGCAACCATTAGACCATTCATTACATTTTTCTTGAACTTCTCTCATATTGTCTACTTTCTCTGAGGTGTCCTTAGAAAGTAGATGCAAATTTCAGGAGGGCAATTTTTGAGCAGGACAATAATCGAAGCAAAGATATATGAACACTACTAATTTGACTATTAGTACAAACTTCATGGCTAAAAAGTACTTACCGAATGCACCAACACAGCTAGTTTGATGATTGCTTCCTCCATGTTTAATGAGACAGTCTAAACAAACATTGCAAAATCAAAGAGCCATGACACAGACAAATTTCAACTCACAGAATGCAAAGACAACTAAAGCCTGTTCAATAAAAGCCAATGTATTCCTTGTAAGTCATTGTTTTAAACAACTTCTCCATTGTTTAAAAATCAATGGAGTCATTATCAAGATCCCTGGCTATCTGGCAGCTTGAAGGTACATTTTGTGGTCAAAATTAAAAAGTTCAATGGTAGTTCATCAGCATGCTCCCAGTGCAAAATAAATCTACACCTTGCCACTTAAACAGGAAAAAAAGTACTGAATCTGGAAAGATGCTTCATTTCACTAATTTGGTATTGAAGTTCATTTTATCATGGATATATATTAATGCGTGCAGGCAATATAATTAAACCTCACAGGATCACCTTCAAATGCTATTCTTGTTTTGCCATCGATGTGGGGGAAAGTGACTTAACATATATAAGTCAGATTTACAGTAAATCCCCCAATTCTTCATCTGCCCATATTTGCCCATTATTAAAGGTTGAGTACTAATATGCAGATTAAATAATGCCCACTTTAAAGTTATTTTTCTCCATTTGTTTTCTTTCTAAGCCAGAGTATGTAGAGTATGATTTCAGTTTCTGAAATTTACTGCTAATGCTTGGCGTAGTACTTGCATCATGCTAAAGAGAGCCTCCTTCTGGAGTCTGTAAGATGTAACATGCATACGTAATTTATTCAGGTGTGCTTGGAAATTATTTTTTTTTTATTTTTTTATTTTTTATTTTTTTTTTAGGATAATTTTACAAATAAATCAAGAAAGCTTAACAATGCACTCTCTTGAAGAAATAGACTGGCAAAGGGAAATTACAAAAAGAAAATTCCAAATATACATGCATAGTAAATAACACAATTATCCAGTCAATCTAGTCCACAATATGGGGGGGGGGGCTATCCACAAAATTTTATATATATGCTAAGAAAACCAAATATGTAAGAATACAGGCAGCACAGCTATTCAAACAATCACTATCTGAGCCTCTTATGTGGAGGGAATGGAATACTCCAAACACCTGGCGTTGATAAAGGCTAGCAGTTGGGAGGGCTCAAAAAATACATACGATACATCATGGTATTTCACCAAACACTTACAAGGATGTTTTAGAAAAAAGAGCCCACCCAGCTGCACAACCCCAGATCTTAACAGAAGAAATTCTTTGCGTCGTTTTTGCGTTTCTCTGCATAAATCAGGATAAATACGAACCGCATAGCCCCGGAAGGAAATTTTCCTTTTCCAAAAAAAAAAGCTTCAATAGCCACTCCCTGTCCGAAAGCAAAGCAAAAGTGACTAAAAGGGTAGATGACTCCAAAGATTCCCGAGACTCTTCTAACAAATTAGTAACATTTAAAGTATCCCCTTGTACCAATCCCCCTTCTGTAGGGCTACTAGAGACAACACGCTTCACTTTGGGCAAATAATATACTTTAACTAAAGGAGGCATTAACTCCGAGGAAACCCCCAAAACTTCTACCAAATATTCTTTAAACATCTCTTTTGCCCCAATAGAAGGAGATCTTGGAAAATTTACAATTCGTAAGTTATTAACACGTGACACATTTTCTAACTGTTCTAGTCTCATGAGAACAGACAATGAGTTCTTTTTATATGCATCAGAATGTTCTTCCAAACTAGTAAGTCTATTTCGTAGCTCTTCTTCCCCCAAGGAGATATCTGAAACTTTTTTCTCCAATACAGTCACAGCACCAGTGGTAGATTTTACCTTTGTGGTTAAAGAAGCAACATGTGGAAATAGAGCTTCTCCCAACGAGGCAATAGCTGTCCATATGGATTCCAATGTAAAGTTCACCGGACGTTGCAGAGAAAACACTACATCCATATTCAAAACAGGGCCCTCCACTTCAAAGTGTGTTTGAAGAGCAACCCGCGAGGCAGAAGAACCAGCCTGCATCGCGCACACTTCTCCTTTAGGGGCCAAGGTGGATGGACTAATCGGGAGCTTGTTCTTTGCTCCATTCTCCAGCTCCTCCAACACATCTCTTTCTGGCCCACCCGAGGCACCTCCAACCCCCGACATAGCAGGAGGAGGAATCTCCAGAAAGCCCTCTGGCAATGCGTGGGTGCGGGAAACCTTGGACACCGGACTCAGCAACGGGGAGAGAGACAACGCCGAAGTGGTTGCCGAGCTATCCTGCTCCGACAAAACCGCTAGCCGGCACTCACCACCGTCAGCGTCTGAACCCCGAGCAGCACGCACTAAGTAGGCATCTAAAGGCCCAGAAGAAACAGGCATCGAGGCAGCAGAGGGTTGGGGGGGCACCGGCCCTGATTTGCCTTTCCGCTTTCTCCCCATTAGAAAATCGTGCTCACACGGAACGCCAGGCTGCCGCCATCTTGGAATGCCCCCGGTCCCTGGAAATTATTTTTAATCAATCCTGTGGGACCCAACATGATGGGAAATATTTCTGTAACTTTCTGCCACATTTTCTTAGGCTCTGACTGCATAGAGCAGCCCAATTGTTAGAGCATTGGCTTGAAAACCAACAGACAGGGGTTCAATTCCCACTAGCACTCCTTGTGGCTTTGGCCAAGTCCATTGCCTCAGATAAATCCAAGTTATCAATGTCCCTGTTTAATATACATTTCCAAGTTTAAGTTACAATGTAAACAGCTTTGATTAAAGTGGTATAAAAGACCTGTTAAATAAATAAATTTTCTTGGTACTTGACGATCTTCTCCCTCACAGAGTGATTGACAGAATAGTCACTTGGGACTGACCTCTATAATTAATGCTGTTCCGGTGTTCTTCTCCTTGACCATTATGTCAGGTTTCCTCGCATCCAGTTTCTTATCCGTAGGACTCACACCAGCAGCCTGATCGACTTCGGGGAAAGGAGCGGGCAGGTAAGCTCCTCCCTGCTCCCTCCACCAAAGCCAATCAGGTCTCCACAACCAGGAACATTAAATCGGAGTGCCAGCAGGTGCAAAGGACTCACACTGGCAGCCCAATCAACCTCGAGGGAAGGAGCGGGCAGGCAAGCTCCTTTCCACACTCTATCCGCAACCAGGAACTTTAAATTGGAGTGTCAGCAGGTGCGCCTGCGTGCCTTGCCAGAATGCCCTTTGGCATACACCAAGAGAATAACAGAAGCCACCTCTCCCCAGGCACCAACCCAAATCTACTCCCATAAAGCCTTGACAACCCAAGAACAACTAAACCACTATAATTCAATAGAAACTCCTCTATCTTTGGCCCTACGTTGTCTGTACAACCGTCCAAACCACCCAATTTGTAAAAGCTGCCAAGCTTCCCAGCACACATAACTCACACAACCAGCACATCGCACATCCATAACAACATTGTGCTCTCCATATATGCAACTATTTATGCCCACTTGGCCCTCATAGTGCTAATCTTAATATCCAAAGCCTACCTATTCCCCCATAACCACTTCTTAATCACACCTTATGCATACTATTCCTCAGCCATTCCTCATTATGCACATACCCAACCTAAAAATTTCCATCGCCTAATGCACATACCTACCCTCCCGCAGCTTAGAGACACACACTCCTCCTCCTCTTACCCCACATTCACGCTCAACTGCGCATTAATAAATGCACGTTCAATTAAGAAAAAGATAAAATTAATCAAACACCTCACCATAAGCAATGACCTGGACATCATGGGTTTGATTATCGAAAGCATTTACATGGGTAACTGCCCTAGTTATCCATGTAAATGCCTTAACAGGGAATTTTCAAAGGCACTTACATGGATAGTGCCTTCGAATAGTCCCTGGTTTGTCCCTAACACGCCACAATGCTATGCGGTTAACAGCGGGGTGCGTCGGGGGCATTCTGGGGCAGTGTGGAGGCAGGCCATGGTGAAACCCATGTAGCATCAAATTTTGATGCTACACAGTTAGCGCTCTGAGCCTTAAAGATAGGCGCTGTAAGGCGCTGGTGCTGTGTAGCATCGTAACGCCAATTTTTTAAAAGGGTTCCAGGGGTGATCTGGGAAACTATAGACCAGTGAGCCTGACATCAGTACTGGGAAAAATGGTAGAAACCATTATAAAGAACAAAATTACTGAATATCTAGATAGTCATGGCTTAATGGGAGACAGCCAACTTGGCTTTAGCCAAGGAAGGTATTGTCTTACTAATCTGTTATGTTTTTTTGAAGGTGCAAATAAACAGGTAGACAAAGGTGAGTCGGTTGATATAGTGTATCTGGATTTTCAGAAAGCTTTTGACAAGGTCCCTCATGAGAGAATTTTGGCGAAATTAAAAAGTCATGGGATAGGAGGCAGTGTACTATTGTGGATCAGGAACTGGTTAAAAGAAAGAAAGCAGAGGGAAGGGCTAAATGGCCACATTTCCCAATGGAGAAAGGTGAATAGTGGAGTACCCCAGGGATCTGTACTGGGTCTGCGGCTTTTTAACATATTCGTAAATGACCTGGATGGGAATAACGAGTGAGGTAATGCAATTTGCAAATGACACAAAATTATTCAAAGTTTTTAAAACTCATGAGGATTGTGAAAAATTGCAAGAGGATCTTGATAAATTGGAAGACTGGGCATCGAAATGGCAGATGAAATTTAATGTGGACAAGTGCAAAGTTATGCACCTAGGAAAGGACAACCCAAACTATGGTTACAAGAACAAGGTTCCACATTAGGAACCACTACCCAGGAAAAAGATTTAGGCGTCAATGTGGCTAACATGTTGAAACCCTCTGCCAAGTGTGGATTGGCGGCCAAGAGAGCAAATAGAATGCTAGGTATCATAAGGAAAGGAATGTAGAATAAAATAATGGATATTATAATGCCTCTGTATCACTTCGTGGTGCGACAGCACCTTGAATATTGTGTGCAGTTCTGATCGCCGTATCTTAAAAAGGATATAGCATTATTAGAAAAAGTACAGAGAAGAGCCACCAAAATGGTAAAGGGGATGCAAGGATACCCCATGAAGAAAGTCTAAAAAGGTTAGGACTCTTTAATCTGGAAAAGAGACAGCTGAGGGGAGATATGATTGAAGTCTATAAATTAATGAATGCAGTAGAAAGGGTAAACGTAGATCGATTGTTTAAACCATCAAAATATAGAAAGACTAGGGGACAGGCAAAGAAACTACAGGGTAACCTTTTTAAGACTAATAAGAGAAAATATTTTTTCACTCAACATTTAATCCAACTCTGGAATTCATTATTGGAGGATGTAGTAAAAGCTGTTAATGTAGCCGGGTTTGAAAAAGGTTTGGACAAGTTCCTGGAAGAAAGGTCCATAAATCATTATTAAAGGGGACCAAGGATATCCACTGCTTGCCCCAATACAAGCATTGTGGAACCTGTGTCTTTTGGGGAAACTGCTAGGTACTTGTGAGCTAGATTGGCCACTGTTGGAAACAGATACTGGGATTGATGGACCTTGGTCTGACACAGTATGGCATATCTTATGGTCTTATTGAAAATTGGTGCTAAACGAGTAACTTCTGCATCCTCCTAGCTGTGCGGTGATACCAGAATTTTTGATGCTGGGGCCCCATACGACCCCGGCATGGAAAATCCGGGTTATGTGGGAGGGGGCGTGCTATGCGCCAATGCGGTGCATAGCACCGCCCAGATCAAAATCGTGCCCCATGTATATAAATGAAACCTGGACACATGAAATAGACTCAGTATATCGAATCATCTCACCCCACAAGGTTACCAATTACATCACTACCCTCGATCTCAACATCAAGGGAGTGGAGTACTCATCCTCTCCAAGCTTCAACACAACTTCAGCATCCACTCCACCTACAGCACAAGTGGATCAGACGCTCTCACCATCTCAAATAAACTCCTCACAATATGCCTCATATACTGGCCACCATCCTCTCCTGCCTCTGACCTAAACAGTATTCTGGAATATGCACTTGCGACTGCCAAGACAAACTAAACCACCATACTATTAGGGGACTTCAACTTACCTTCTCTCCATCAAAACCACACCACCACCTTCCTTGATGCTATGAAAGCCACGGACTTTGAGTAGATCTTACAAATCCCCACTCACGACAGAGGCAACATTCTTGACATGATCTTCATCAACAATGTTCCCCCCTCCCCCGCACCCCACACTCCCTACACAAATACAAATACAACCAGTTCTCTGGTCTGACCACAGCCTCATCAACTTCCATCTCCCACTATTCATCTGACCCCCCTCCCCCACCTCTTCAAAACCAACTAAAAGAAGATTCAGACAATTCGACAAAGATGAGTTCCTGAACAATATACTCCCTTCACTCGATGACAGAGCAAGTGACCTTGAATCCTTTACAGATACTTGGAACAATACCATCCAGATAGCCTCAGAGGCACCAAACAATTTACACCATAAGAGCAACAAAGTCCCCAGTACACACCAGAACTCCAGTGAATCAAAACCAACCTACCAAAACTAGAAAGAAAATGCTGAAAAACTATTGACCGCAACTAATACATGTATCTGCTAGAAGAATACAGAGCAGCAACGGACAATGCAAAATAAAAAATGATAGCACTCCAAGTTAATCAACTCATCCCTCATCCGACCAAGAGAGCTCTTTGATCTTGTGAAACAATTAACCAAGCTCCCTACCTAGCCCACTCCAGTCAACACAATTAACCCCCAACAACTAGCAGACTACTACAAACAACTACAACGACAAACCCAACTATGAGATTTCTCCCTATCTCACCCCTTTACCACTGCAGTACTCTGGTCATCCTTTCACTCCATTAGCACTAGCCACATTGAATCTATCATATCCTCTCTTAATTCTACCACTTTGCCCCTAGACCCATGCTTGGTATCCTGGATCAAGGCAAGGTCATGCATTTGGGCTGCAGCAATCCAAGGGATCGATACAATATAGGGGGCGAAGTACTTCTGTCCACAAAAGAAGAGCGGGACCTGGGCGCGATTGTGTCTGATGATCTTAAAGTAGTTAAATAGGTAGAAAAGGTGATGGTGAAAGCTAGAGGGATGCTTGGGTGCATAGGGAGAGGAATAGCCAGCAGGAGAAAGGAAATGATAGTGCTTCTGTATAAGTCTTTGGTGTGCCTCATTTGGAGTATTGTGTGCAGTTCTGGAGACTGCACCTTCAAAAGGATATAAACAGGTTGGAGTTGGTGCAGAGGGTGGTTACTAAAATGGTTATTGATGTTCATTATAAAGCATATGAGGACAGACTTAAGGATCTTAATATGTATACTTTAGAGGAAAGGTGGGATAGAGGCGATATGATTGAGACGTTTAAATACCTCCATGGCATAAATGCACAGGAGGAGAGCCTCTTTCGATTGAAAGCAAGCTCTGCTATGAGGGAACATAAGATAAGGATAAAAGGGGATAGACTCAGGAGTAATATGCGGAAATATTTGTTTATGGAAAGAGTAGTAGATGCGTGGAATAGTCTCCCAGTGGATGTGGTAGAGATGAGGACAGTACCTCAATTCAAAAAGCATGGGACAAACACAGAAGATCTCTAAAGGAAAAAAGGGGATTGTTACAGTGGTTGATATGGAAGGGCAGACTAAATAGGCCCTGTGGTCTTTTTCTGTCATCATGTTTCTATGTTTCTAATGTGGTAAGGAGGGTGCAGCACAGCCCTGGGAAACAAAGAAAAAAGAAACTTTTTCTTCCATAAGGGGGATGGGCTCACCTAAGCACATGTTCCAAAATGAAAGCAGTGGAAAAACCCACACTTGCAAAGCTAGGCTGAGGCCACACCCAGACTCCAGGGCAACTATAGGAAGTGATAGGAGACACCTGTGGGTGGGGCCAGGAGAGAGAGCACGCTTGCAAACATTTAAGCACAGGCAAACAGAGCGAGCAGGAAGCATCAGCAAGACCGGCAGGAGAGAAGCAAGACACGGGAACAGCTTGAAAGACGGCAGTCGGGAAAGAGCCAGAATCCAGGCTAATTGCACTCCTTCCAGGAGAGAGGAAGCGAGAAGGCTAGCTGTGAGGAAGCTGGAGCAGGAGGTCTCAGCTCCATCTGAAGAGGAACAAGTCTTCAGGCTTGGAGAGCCTAGAAGGGCTAGAGACAAACACTGCAGTGATCCCCCAGGCATCTCTGATTCAGAGGACGCTACTCCTAGGAGATGCCCTTGCTGTAAAAGGTCTACAGTCAAGCTCAGAGGTAGGAGGGGAAAGTTTGAGGGAGTTAATGTGTGTGACTCTGACTCAGAAATAAGTATACCCGATTCTGAGGAAGAAGCTGTACCTTATGGGATGCATGCCAGGAAGAATGCTTTTACAGATAAGGTAAAGCAAACAAAGCCTTTAAATGTTTTACTAAAGGGAAAGAAGTCTGAGAACACTAATATAATCCCGGGAGAAGAAGGGAAGTTCAGTGGGAAAGACTGTTCAAGCTTCTAAAGGAAGTAAAACTTGAAATCCCTGAACCTGTCCAAGCCCCACAGTCATGTAATGCAGAGGAAGACATGGAGGTGGAATTCTGTGGAGAGGAACCTGACTCCACAGACTCCCAAATGGAATGTTCTTTGTGCATAATCCCTGACTGAGAAAAGCTAAGGGGTTAATAGGAAGGAAACCCAGGAAACAGTTATCCTGATTATTGTAGCTAAGAAGCTTTAGAGAGAGAAGGAAATCTCATGGTTAAAGCTACAAGAACACTTGTGCTGAGTGAAAGTTTAAACACAGCAGTTTTAGTTTCTGTGCTGACAAGCAGAGAAGTGTTTTAAAGTTAAAACCTGAAGCAGCTAAGGGAAGCTAAAAGGTTGCTGGACTCTGTTGTCAAATACTAGTTCAATTATGTTTGTTTCTGGAAGAAGAAATTCTTTTGTTAAAGAGCTGGAAGAAACTGCTCATTGATAACACTGCTGAAATACACTTTTTGTAAAGAAAGTTTATTTGGAGAAAACATCCTTTTTCTATTGTGCTTGGAGCCTTCTACAAAGGTCTGTTTGCAAAGCTGAAATTTAAAACGAAAAATTTAATAAATTTTCCCGTGTTGGCCAAAAATACCACTTGGACTGCTTTTTGCACGCAACTACACATTCAGAGGTCTTAGCCCTGAAGCTTAAGCAACATACAAGATACAAGATGGCCCGCCACTTTCACTAGGCAACCGCCTAGTGGGGGCGCTGGCGCCACACTAACTAAAACCGAACTCAGTCCCATCATCACCAAGTTCACTCAAGCATTGCTCACCCA
The DNA here is from genome assembly GCA_033557465.1 of Ichthyophis bannanicus. Taxonomy (NCBI): domain Eukaryota; kingdom Metazoa; phylum Chordata; class Amphibia; order Gymnophiona; family Ichthyophiidae; genus Ichthyophis; species Ichthyophis bannanicus. The sequence goes on along the minus strand of CM066034.1, from coordinate 722,538,736 downwards.
AGGACTTATGCCTGCCAGCCTCAAATCTGCCTCAATTCACCCAATTCTCAAAAAAACCAACCTTGACCCAGTGGACCCAACTTCATACAGACCAATCGCCAGCCTTCCTGTTATGGCCAAAATCATTGAAAAAGTGGTATGTCAACAGCTTCAAGAACATATCAAAAATCATGCTCTAACAACATGGCTTCCGCCCTTACCATAGAGTCAAAACCCTTCTTCTCTCCCTTTTAAACACTCTCATTCAAGGTACCCAGACTGTGCAACAAGTCTTTCTTGATATCTCAGCTGCTTTTGACTTAGTAAACCATCCCATCCTTCTCCAATGCCTCCAATCCATTAGAGTTCAAAATACAGTATTGAATTGGTTCCCGTCCTACCTGACTAATCATCATCAGCAAATCAGGATGAGAAACATTTTCTCCACCCTCATCATCCAAACTCAAGGAGTTCCACAAGGCTCCACCCTCTCCGCTCTGCTTTTCAATTATATCTTCAACTGCTCTGCTCGATTATAAAGTCCCACAACCTACTCTACCACGTGTATTCTAATGATGTTCTAATCTACATCACTTCGATACCAATCACCTCACCTATGCAAAGCTACAGCACTGCTACTCCGAAGTATCACAATGGCACTTTTCCACCAACTACAAGAAAATGGAAGCCCTATTCATCACTAAGGACAACACCTTTACTCCCCCTACATCCATAATTTTAAACAACATCCAAAATCATGGTACAGCAAGAAATAAAATACTTCAGCATTGCCCTGGACCCAATATTCACCTTTAAACAACAAGTGAAGAAAATGGTGAACTCAATCCACTAAAAGATCCACACCCTCCAATCCCTTGGTTCAATTCTGAACTCCCCTGATTTCAGATCTCTACTCCAAGCAGCAAGCCTCCCAATCCTTGACTACTGCAACTCCATTTATCAAGGATTCTTGCAATCAACCAACGTACCACTATATACAGTGCTTCATAATTCCGCACGAACCCTCCTGGCAGCTCCCAAATAAGAGTACATTACACCCATTCTCAAGCAACTCCACTGGCTCCCTCTCAACAGTCACATCAAATACAAAACATTGATGACAATTCACAAAGCACTAACTGGTCTCTCCTCCCCCCACCTTCACAGTCTCCTACACTCTTTTTTCAATCCAATATGCCAAGCCAACAGAAACACTCTTATTGTCCCCCACTCAAAAACAAAGAGCACCCAGCAGGCTTGCTCAAAAGCATTTGAACTATATGTACCAACCCTCTGGAACTCTCTCAACCAAAAGCATCAAAGATCTTTCAACATTCAGGAAGCATCTGAAGACCCTGCTACTCATTGAACACTATGGACCTAATCTCACCTAATCATGCCTCCCCTTCAGAACCCCCTACCCTTAACCTTATCAATGCTCCAGTCCATACATCCATGCACCTCAACATAAATATACCACTGTAAATAGTTATTTATATATAGTTAACATTTTATACTCCATGTTTATACTCCATTGTAACTTTGAGTTTTTGTAAATTGCTTTGACCTGGTGAAAAGTGGCATAAAAGCACAGCTAAATAAATAAATATTTTTATACTGCTTCTGTTTGGATTATCAAGTGTCCATGTGATCCTTAAAGCAGATAATAATAACAACGGGAAATGGAGCTCACAAAAAGCTAGAAGAATTAACTCGCCTCCACTTCACTTTTTTATTATCATTGCTCCATCCCAACAAAAGCAGAACCAGTCAATAAAACATATTGCAGTATAAGTCAACACAAAAAACTTTATTCAGAAGAAATGTGTTATTTATCCATTTAAATCAGTTGGGTCTGCATTGTGCTGAAACCACTGCTGTTAAATGCTGCTTAAAATCACTTCTTACTGCTTAAATACCATTCCAACCTCGGCCAGTGGTTTCACCCATCTCTGGGTTTCATCAGGAAATTTCCTTCAGCTACCCCTGGACCATATCATAGGGCTTTCTGCTAGCAGAAAAAAATCAGCATAACTGCTAGCAGAAAGCCCTATGATACGGTTCAGGAGTAGCTGAAGGAAGAGCCAGGTCACTGAAGGGCTACAAGAGATTTCTTGATGAAACCATGAGTTGGGTGAAACCACTGGCCATGACTAGAGGGCTTTATCATTAACACATGAGGACCATAGGTCAATTTTAGCAGGCAATGAAAAAGGTGCTGATATTCAGCACTGAATACCCCCTCACAAAAAGCCGTTCCTAAATGTATCCTGCTAAATGTTTGAGGTACACAAATCTAATTGTGCAAAGAGGGAAAGGTTAGAGACTTTTTTGTGATGGACTTTATATTTAAGTAGTTATTGCATATTTTTAGCACTAACCATCTAAATTTAATTATACAATTCAAGTCGCACAAATTGTAGTCTATGTTTAACTAGTAAATTTTATCCAGCTAAATTTAAGGAAATGTTTCATTGTTAACCCATCTGGTTAGGTTTAGCTTTAAATTTGACTCAAGATATCTGTGTGAAATTTCTTAGTTATCTTATATGCTCGGTAGGTTTTTGAACATTGGTCTGTATTTGTTTGATGTTGCGATAGCCCCACACTATGCTATCATATTGCTATTTCTGTATTGAGAATTTATTACAAATATTGAGATCCTATTTGCAGTTAGCATATGGCCTACTTTAGTCATATTTTTTATGTCAAAAGATGCCCACATTTTTTTTCAGAAGAGCAGAAATTATAATCCTTGTGTTATTTGTATGGTAGGGGTGAAAACGATAAGTCTCTACATAAGGTGAAAAAGCAAAAACAGCCAAAATGGATGAGTGAAGAAACTCTGAAAATTGTCCAGAAATGCAGAGAAGCTAAAGTCAGAGGAGAAAGAGAAGCAATCGCAGAACTCAACAGAGATTTCCAATGTGCAGCAAGACAGGACAAGGAGAAGTACTACAATAACACATGCAAGGAAATAAAATCAGAAGCTATTACAGGAAGAACAAGATTGGCTTTTCTAAAGCTATGAGAGTTAAAGAAAAATAATTCCAGCTTCGAATTGTAATGCTACAAGATGCTAAGGGATCCATATTGAATGATACTGAGAAGATCAAGAAAAGGTGGAAAGAAAATACAGTCATTATACTTAAAGATCAAGTGGACCAACAGCCATTTCAACCTGTACCTTCTGATCAGGAATCATTGGTGATGAAAGAAGAAGTTGAAGTAGCATTGAAAACATTATCAAAGAACAAAGCACTAGGCATTGATGGCATTCCCATTGAAGTATTACAGCAATTGGATGAAGCTGTTACCATACTTACAAGACTCTGCCAGGAAATTTGGAAGACAAATTCATGGCCAACTGACTGGAAAAGATCTGTGTTTATATCAATACTGAAGAAAGGTAACCTGACTGACTGTGGAAATTATTGCACATTTCTCTGATCCCACATGCCAGCAAGATTCATAAGAACATAAGATATGCCATACTGGGTCAGACCAAGGTCCATCAAGCCCAGTATCCTGTTTCCAACAGTAGCCAATCTAGGTCATACGTACCTAGCAGTTTCCCCAAAAGACACAGGTTCCGCAATGCTTGTACTGGGTCAAGCATTGATATCCTGGGTCCCTTCTTAATAATGGTTTATGGACCTTTTCTCCAGGAACTTGTCCAAACCTTTTTTAAACCCAGCTACACTAACAGCCTTTACTACATCCTCTGGTAACAAATTCCAGAGTTTGATTACACGTTGAGTGAAGAAATATTTTCTTTTATTAGTTTTAAATAGTTTACCCTGTAGCTTCATTGCATATCCCTTAGTCTTTCTATATTCTGATAACGTAAACAATCGATCTACGTTTACCCGTTCCACTCTGTTCATTAATTTATAGACTTCTATCATATCTCCCCTCAGCCGTCTCTTTTCCAGGTTAAAGAGCCCTAACCTTTTTAGCCTTTCTTCATAGGAGTATCCTTCCATTCCCGTTACCATTTTGGTGGCTCTTCTCTGAACCTTTTCTAATAACGCTATATCCTTTTTAAGATACGGTGACCAGAATTGCACCCAATATTCAAAGTGTGGTCTCACCATGGAACGATGTAGAGTCATTATAATATCTTTTGTTTTATTTTCCATTCCTTTCCTTATGATACCTAGCATTCTATTTGCTCTCTTGGCTGCCGCTGCACACTGGGCCGAGGGTTTTAACATGCTATCCACAATGACGCCTAAATCTTTTTCTTGGGTGGTGGTTCCTAATGTGGAACCTTGCATCGTGTAACCATAGTTTGGGTTGTTCTTCCCTGGGTGCATAACTTTGCACTTGTCCACATTAAATTTCATCTGCCATTTTGATGCCCAGTCTTCCAATTTATCAAGATCCTCTTGCAATTTTCCACAATCCTCTTGGGTTTTAACAACTTTAAATAGTTTTGTGTCAGCTGCAAATTTGATAACCTCACTCGTTATTCCACTTTCCAGGTCAAAAAGCAGCGGACCCAGCACAGATCCCTGCTGTACACCACTATTCACTTTTCTCCATTGGGAAAATTGGCCATTTAGCCCAACCCTCTGCTTTCTATCTTTTAACCAGTTCTTGATCCACAGTAGTACACTGCCTCCTATACCATGACTCTTTAGTTTTGCCAAAAGTCTCTGATGAGGGACCTTGTCAAAGGCTTTCTGAAAGTCCAGATACACTATATCAACCGACTCACCTTTGTCCACCTGTTTATTCACACTTTCAAAAAACATAATAGATTAGTAAGACAAGATCTTCCTTGTCTAAAACCATGTTGGCTGTCTCCCATTAGGCCATGACTATTCCACTCAAGATCATTCATCAGAGATTACAACCATACCTGGAATGAGAACTGTCTGACGTGCAGGCAGGGTTCAGGAAAGGGCGAGGAATGAGAGACATTATCCCGGATGTGAGATGAATCCTTGAAAGACAAAAGAATACCAAAGGATATCCATGTGTTTTATTGACTACAGCAATAAAGAAAGGACTAGCAGTCAAGAAATCCGACAATGTATTACTCTTGGTAGAATGGCTATGAAGGACCTAGACAAGATCCTCAAAAGCAGGGATGTCTCTCTCCATGCAAAGATTTGACTTGTCCAGGTCATGATATTTTCAATAACGTCATATGGATGCGAAAGTTGTTCAGTGAAAAAGATAGGAAGAAAACTAATGCCTTTGAGCAACATAAAAACATAAACATACATTTTAAAATAAAATCATGAAAAGAACAGATGACTAAAAGGATAATGTAAATACAAGATAAAACTCCATAAATATATGTGTTATAAATGAAATGCCAAAGTGAACAAAACATAAAACATATTGAATATTAAATTACACATATCATATGAACATATATATTAAATAATTATAAAAAGCTAAAAAAGGACGTGACAGGTGACATATAAACTGTGTATCAATAAATACCTCTGTGTTGAGAAATGAGGACACACCAACTTGTGACCCTTGTAAAATAAGTACAATTCCTGTACAACTAAAAGTATAATAAACAATAATGGGATAAAATAGGAACACTATTTGCAGTAAATTACATAACATATAAAAACTGTAAAAGAACATATAAAACCTATACAATCATCTTAAAAAAGAAATCTTCTTAAAAAAGAAAAGAAAGTAGAACATAGCAGGAGCGAAGAACATCCTGCGAGCTCTCCCTGGAGGGATAGAGCCGGCTCCCACCGCCGCAGCTAGACCACCTCCTCCGGATCCATCTGCCCAATCGGGGCACGCGTCGGCGAGTTCAAAAGAAGGGCGCCAGCCTGTAGCAGCCCATTCCATCCTGCGAGCTCTCCCTGGAGGGATAGAGCCGGCTCCCACCGCTGCAGCTAGACCGCCTCCTCTGGACCCATCTGCCCAATCGGGGCACACATCGGCGAGTTCAAAAGAAGGGCGCCAGCCTGTAGCAGCCCTTTTCATCCTGCGAGCTCTCCCTGAAGGGATAGAGCCGGCTCCCACCGCTGCAGCTAGACCGCCTCCTCGGACCCATCTGCCCAATCGGGGCACGTGTCGGTGAGTTCAAAAGAAGGGCGCCAGCCTGCAGCAGCCCTTTCCATCCTGCGAGCTCTCCCTGGAGGGATAGAGCCGGCTCCCACCGCTGCAGCTAGACCGCCTCCTCCGGACCCATCTGCCCAATCGGGGCACACGTCGGCGAGTTCAAAAGAAGGGCGCCAGCCTGCAGCAGCCCTTTCCATCCTGCGAGCTCTCCCTGGAGGGATAGAGCTGGCTCCCACCGCCGCAGCTAGACCGCCTCCTCCGGACCCATCTGCCCAATCGAGGCACGCGTTGGCGAGTTCAAAAGAAGGGCGCCAGAGGGTGCACCCGCGCCTGAGGGCCTCACCAGAGGGCCCTTTGGCTTGGCCCTTAGGCGTGGCATGAGAGGTGGGGCCCAATGGAACCTCTGAGCTACACTTGTTCCATGCCAGATCGATCCTCCACTCTCAAAACACAAGAGTGAACGATATCCCACCTCTACACCAGCAGAGCATACGATCAGAACGAAAAGTCAGACAGACTTTCCCACAATGCCTTCCCAACAATGACGCCTTCCAAGCGCCACAACTAGGACTGTTAAGGCCCTACTGTTCCTTGACTGACCCCCATACTTCACTGACGTACCATTATGGTCTACTGATGTTTTGAAGCAGTGCGAGTCCTCTACCGGATCACAAGGTAACCGTCTGTTTAAAAGAGGACTGTCCTGTTCCAACAAAGTAATTTAAGTGAACGCTAAGAAACATTGTAACTGAACGAGCATTAGTCATTATTAGATCGTTCTGATCTTTCTTAACAGCCTGTATTTTAAGAGGTTCTCCAGATTGCCTAAAGCTTTATTGTTGACCTTTTGCCTAATACTTTGCTATTTGACCTTTTGTCAAATACCTAATTGTCCAGCTACTCTCACTACCACCAGTCCCATTTCCCACATACTCACACTCATTCTGAGCCCCACTTGTCTCCGCTAAGCAATTCAGGAACGTGCCAAGATGGCTCTATTCTTATCACTAGTGGCCATCTTCCTCACTGCGGTGCTCCCCAACATATCGCATGCTTTCAATCCCCGCACTAACTACATCCCAATACTCCACAGCACTGGAAGGAGATGGTCAGAAAACCCCTACCACACCACATCAAAAACCACTAATACATTCCATCTGCACTTACTCCACATCCCCCTACAGAACATAAAGAAGAATCAATCTGAGAAGCACCATCCCCAACAGCCCATGAAATGCACACTCATAAACGCCAGGTCAACTCGCTCAAAATGGCCAGCAATCACTGACCTGATAACACTCTATGACCTTGATATCTTAATGATCACCGAGACATGGCTGACCGACTGCGACAACGTAACTATCAATCAGATGATGCGAGATGGTTTCTCACTTTTTGCCTGCCACAGAGCCAACCAGAAAGGAGGAGGAACACTCATCCTTGCTAAGGCAAAACTACAATTTAAACTAAACGATTCCACCACCTCAACCCACGTGGACACGATCACCATATCTAATGGTCATTGTACCATCAACCTACTCTATCGAGCCCCAACATCATCACCTGAAGACCTACCAACAATAATTAACCTTGCCTGCAATTCAAGCAACCCATGCTCTGCAAATTGGCTGTTGGGAGACTTCAACCTCCCTTCCCTACAAAACACACAAGAAAAAACATTCCTCGAAGCACTAGATGAGCTGGGCTATAAACAGCTCATCGATTCTCCCACACACACGAAGGGGAGTATCCTAGACCTGATTTTTGCCCCTCAGTCTGAAGTCGACACCATCCAGCACCTACTGATATCTATAACTCCAGTACCCTGGTCTGACCACAACCTGCTCAGATTTTACATACCTGCCACCCGCTGCCGCATGAACAGTAGCAAAATTCATGCCCCTTCCGCTAGAACTCCATCAACACGCTTTCGACCCTTCGTCAAAGATGAAATCCTGGAGAAGCTACTTCCTCTCCTCACCGACACAATCCTTGACCCAGATGAGATGGTAGCCAACTGGAACAGCAGTCTCAGTGCCGTAGCTCACCTCCCCCCTATCAACAAGGAGTCAAGGAGATGTGAACATGCACCATGGTACTCCAAAGAACTACGAACATCACTCCTTCATCTACGCAAACTAGAGAGACAGTGGCGCAGAACCCGATCTACTGAAGCACATTGCGCATACAACTCCCACCTGTTAATACATAGAGAGAAAATAATGGAAAAGAGGAAGCAGCACCACACAGATATTCTAAAACGATCATCAAATAAATCACATGACCTGTTCAATATTGTAAAATCTTTAACAGGTGACCCAGCTCTAGCACATCCGCATATGCCCCAACCACAAGACTACTCTGACTACCTACAATCAAAGATGATCCAGACCAGTATTAACTCAACCTCCTCCAATATCACCAACATGCACACTGTGCCACAGCCAACACCATTCCTCAAATTTTGTGAAATATCCACCAAAGAAATCGAGGACACTATTGTCGCGATCAACCTCACCACGGCACCTAATGATCCCTGTCCAGCCAGTTGGATAAAAGAGCTACGATGTAACCTAAGCTACACTCTGTGCGAAATACTAAACCAATCATTATCAACAGGATCCTTCCCTCAGAATCTCAAACACACATCAATCAGGCCTCTGCTAAAAAACAGTAAACTTGACCCATCCAAAGTCGAATCCTACAGACCAATCTCCAGTATCCCCCTACTTGCCAAGATCTTCAAAAAGACTGTTCCGCATCAGATCCAACAGCACATCGACACTGAAGCACCCCTCGACCCATCTCAACATGGATTCAGGGAAGCACATGGCGTGGACACCATCCTAACGACCCTCTTCAACGACTTAATGACAGGACTTGACAACATACACCAAGGATTCGTTCTTATCTTCATGGACATTGCAGCTGCGTTTGACTCAGTAAATCATGAGATCCTGCTACAACGGCTCCAAGATAAAGGGATACAAGGCACCGCTCTACAATGGTGCAAATCCTACCTGATTAACAGATGGCAACAAGTTAAGATGGGTACCTTGACTTCAGAGCCTTTCCTTCAGAAACAGGGGGTACCCCAGGGATCATCCTTATCAGCACTGTTTTTTAACATTTACATGCAGCCCATCTGCACCCTGATCCGTTCCTTAAACGTGCGTTGCCTTGCCTATGCAGGTGACATCCTGCTATACATCCCATTCAGGACTGACCGGCCCGACTTTTCACCCATTACAAGATGCTTTGAAATAGTTGCAGACTGGCTTCTCACCCAAAACCTACGAATTAACCACAGTAAAACTGATGTTCTCTTCATCACGAGAAATCAGAAGTTCACACCACCTCCAGCACTCCAAGTTAAAAATACAGAGCTCAAAACTAAAACCACAATTCGCTATCTAGGCATCACACTAGATCAGCGACTTGACATGATAACACATGTAAAAAACGTCGCAAAAGCTGTATATCATAAGATTGGAACATGACGCCTTCTTCGACCACTCCTGGACTTCACTGACTACCGGACTATATTTCAAGCCCTAGTTATCCCACACTTGGACTTCGCCAACATCATCCTCCATGGGCTTCCACAGTCAACCCTAAATCCACTCCAACTTGCCGTGAACTCGGCCGCTAGAGTACTTGTAGGCGCGTCAAGGTCAGAACACATTACGCCTGTGATGAAGGAGTTCCACTGGCTACCTCTACAAGCTCGAATCCACTACAAGGCACTTGTCATGACATTCAAAGCACTGAGGAACCAGCCCCCTCACCCAAAAGTAAATTAATCAACAGCATGCCTGACAACAGGAACAGAAGATCTGCAATGCGGAATGCATTAGAAATCCCTAAGATAATGACAAAATGCCTAAAAATAACAGCCAATAGGGCCTTTTCGGTTTATGCACCCACAGCCTGGAATGCCCTTCCCTCCGAAATTCGATCTATCATGAGCCTTACCCCATTCAGAAAAGCGATAAAATACCACCTATTCCAAAAATACTACCCAGAAGGCAACCCGGAGAAACATGTAATAGGCCCCCCGACCCCCATCCATATCTGCCCCAATACTGTAAGCCAACGAGAGAACGGATAATCAGCGCTTCCTTTGGCCTAAACCAATCCCATCAATCCTACTCAATGGCGAATATTCTGTAACTTTGTAAAATGTGTTGTAAATAGTTCTCACCCAAGCTCTCACCAAGTTATTTACCCTGTTCATTGTTCATTGTAAGCACAATGTGTTTTTGTTACATTGTACTATCGTTGTTCATTGTAAGCACAATGTGTTTTTGTTACATTGTACTATTGTACTGTTTGCTGTAAACCGCACTGATCTTAATAGCGCGGTATATAAGAAAGCTAAATAAATAAATAATAAAATGAGAAAAATAAATTATGATCATAGTCACATATCAGCCAAGAACATAAAAATATATAAAAAAAACCTTTCTAATCATGGTGGCACCTATCAGCCATAACTATCTATTTGAAGAACAAATCCATAAAGTAATATAAACTGTGTATAATGATGGGATTCGTGCTATTAAAAACTATCTCTAAAGGATAATATATTCATTTGATGATATTACAACTAGTATCAGACAAACGAAGAGCAATTTAAAAACGTTACGTATCGCGCGATAACGTTATGTATCGCGCAATAACATCGCCGCTGCGACGTTAGCGCTGTTTAGTAAACATACCTCTAAGGCACTTTGAGAGGAGTAAAATGGCAAGGAGACTAGTATAGCACCCAGATTGGCTGCAAGCAAGACCCTAAATTATACCAGGAGGACCAGCACAACAAAGTAACCACATTGGTAGGAAGATCCTGAATTATGCCGGGAGGACGATAACAGTACCCAAATTGGCTGGAAGGCACTAAAACTGCAAACGACAGCCACGCAGCACAGTCCCCAGATTGGCTGGAAGGCCCTGAGTTAAGCAAGGAAGACAAACAAAGCCCTAAATTATGCCAGGAGGACCACAGCACTCAGATTGATTGGAAAGCCCTAAAACTATAGAGAAGAGCTAACACAAGAACAGAAGAACAGGGCTGGTGCTAGGGTTTCTGGTGCAAATTATAGATCTGTGCCCCCTTCCTCATTATTATTAATACTGGCTACAATTCTGAACTCTTTTCACATTTTACTAGTATTTCTCCTTCAAATCCAATCTTGTAAGAAAATTGCAGTGAAGGGGAAAATGCATAGCCAGAATAAAAATAACTATTGAGCAGTAAAAGCATCATATAAATAGGCTGTGACAGTCCAAAAGCATGCTAAATATTAGAAATGGATCAAAAGAAAAATACTTAGTGGTACAGACATCTCAGAACAATTTTACTCATTGAAAAATTATGCAGGAGAAAGATTTTGTACAGAATGTAGGAATCAGTAACATGATAACCATGTAGTCAATGCACATCTAGAAACTAAGGGGTACAATTACTAGATAGCACTAAGGGTGCAAAGGTGTCATTAGCAGGTGTTATCAGCACCTGCTAGCGGATAATGCAAGCTTAATGATTGGTAGCTTTTTAAAAGGCATTAAGATACAAAGGGGTGGAGAAATGGTGTTAACTGAGTGGAGTGTCGGTGGGCAGGTGTTATTAACAGGTGTTAGAGGCACAACTACCGGATACCTTAATGGCAGCTCAAAACTGGTGTTAAGGGCTTATTTTGGAGGGAGAGTCATTTTCAGTCATTCAACACCACACAGGGAGGCAATTTACATGTTAGCAGTGTGCAGCAACCAGAAGGAGACCTGAAATTAGTGATAGTAGTGGTCTATTGGCAGTCACAGCATGGTGCCCTTTCAATAAAGGGCACTGTATTGTTAGTGCCAAAGTGGCAAAGGTGGTGCCATGTGAGTGATTGAGAGGGGCCAGTTAATCTGCTAGGCATACCAGGCAGCTAGCAATAAATAAGGTCACTTCCAGAGTGTCAATTGATTATTCAATCAACCCTAAACTAACACTCCATGTATTTCAACCACACCTTATAGCACAAAAATCCAAATTATTCTTTCTTAGTTCTTTTTTCATTCATTCTAAAAATATAAATAAAAGGAGGGAAGGGTCTCAGAACCAATGGGACTTCCATGTGGGCAGCTCAGAAATATCTCTGCTACTCCACAACCCCAAAACATAAACGACCCAACAATAATTCCTCCTTTTATATGGTCCTTTCACAGCATAGCTTCTACAGGAAGATATAGCCACATAGTGTGTAACTTAGCTGAAAATAACCGCTGCTGAGCAGTCCCATTCATTCTTCAAGCTGCAAACTTGCAGTCAACTCCATTCCAGCAGACTTCAAACCCGTAGTGATAACACAACATTAGTAGCATCAAACTTCCATTTCCCAATGTCCCCTCAGGAAGTCCATATAGCGTTTCGCCAACAGCTTCATCATGAGAATTAGATGCTATACCATGAAAGAAAGAATAAACTTAATACATCATCCTCAGCTATAAAGATAAAGACAAGCATACAAAAAAGCTCAACAACCAAAACAAAACATACAACCAACTACCATAATCTTATTTTTTACGACCCAACTTCACCAAACTTATTCACCAAACAAACCCAAAAAACGCTGCACATGCGACTTTTATAACAAACCCTTCACAAGCTGCTTAAACCCAATAAAACACCATTACTTAATCAAAAACCAAAGAGAAAAAAAGAAAAAGAAAACCAACCAAAAAACATATCTCACATACATATTCCCCAATCTATTTGAGAATTTAGATCACCAGGATAAACAGTCCCAAGCCTAAAAATCCATCGCTGCTCACAAACCAGCAAAAACCTGTTCTCTGTTCAAACCATTCCTCCCACCAGCAACCAAATAAACACAAAAGCATCATAGATCTGCAAACACATGATCCAACTCCAAACAATGCTGCACAATTGGAGCTTCTCTACGTCTGCATTTCCATCTACTCCTATGCTCACCCATCCTGATCTTAAAAGGGCGAATGGTTTTCCTATGTAAAAAAGACCACAATGATAGCATATACAGTAAACCTCATAAGAAGAATCACACGTAGTATGATTCTGCAGAGCATACTTTCTCTCCTTATATAAAAAGGATGTAGTCTCCAATGAAACGGAGCAAATACAACAGCTCCCACACTTCCAATGACCTGGTTGTGACACATGAGCTGGAACCAGCGGATGAAGACACGCCGGATTCAATATCTCGTTCAGATTCTGATCTCGAGACCACACACATCGAGGCCATATACCAGTCAATCCTGGAATTAACTGCAAAATATTAGCATGTCTATGTAAAATACATTGGATCTGATAACTCAAGGGAGAAAAAGAAGAAATAAAACGAACACAATGATCATCCTCCCTCTGCACTCTATCAGCATGAGGCCAAAGAAACCAATCTCATCTAGCATGTCCTGACAGTCTCCAGCCACACTGAGAAGCTACAGCAACACCTGCTGGATGGCACAGCATGATAATAGCACACACACACTGAGTGGGCCTTAGCAACATGGGCACCCTCAGTGCACGCATTAGCAAAGTTCTAGCATTAAAGGAGTTCTAAGTCCAAGTAAGAATGCCAACTTACACCTCTTTTGGGCAGTGGGATCATGTGTTTGTGGTTGTGTATTGTCCAGAGGATTGTGAGCAGTAGTAATGCACTGTGCATGTGTGTGATGCCCAGGCTTTATGACTGTGCATACAACAAGCTGCATGGTCAGTTCTTCTGCAACTCCAAAATCTGTGTGAGACACCATTTATGGGTAGGTTAGTTTCCAGTGAGCAGTTGCAACTTGTGGGAGTCATTGGCTGACTAGCTGTGCCTGTACACCTCTTGTCCTCAAAGCTTTGGCACTCAAATGCATTCCCAGTTACACCATCATCAAGGCACATCCCCATAGCATGCCCCTACACTTATCTCCCAACATGACACTGCTGTACAGCTTCCATATCGCCTACTGGTTTCACTGGAGTGAGCTGGGGAGGGGAATGGTCTCACCAGTGAGAGCTCTATCACATGTGTGTGTGCAGCAAACCTTACCTCTGACTGAGCATCCAGGCCTCAGGAAACACCTAGTTGCATAGGTGAGAGGCCTGAGAAATGCCAATAGCCACAATAGCTGTATCAGTGGCAGTACTTTCAGGCCCCTGGTACAGCTGCAGCCTGTTGGGAGCTAGGCTCACGTGGAGGCCTGGCCTATTTGATTGTCCAATGGAGTCACTGAGTTGGTGAAACAGGAAAAAAATCTACCATGTTACTTCATGCACCTTGCTCTTGTCCTAAGCTGCAGTCACAGAGTGCAATCTGGGGTTCTCTTAGCTACATGCACAGTATGCACATACAGGCATGTCCATCTCAGGCACATCTGCACACAATATACACTATCTCAACACTGTCTACTGATCATTGACTACAGCTTTTAGCATGGCATTATGGTTTACTTCAAAACAACAACCAGCAGTATGTTTACAGAGACAACATGCATTGGTTTGCCTGTTTGTGACAGTGGGACACTGACTTCTGAATGGTGCATGCACAGTTCCAGCAGAAGAAATACTGTATGCCATAGGATGTCTTGTTGGTCTCTGTATTGCCCAGTGCCAGGAGATGAATATTAGGGGGGGGGAGGGACAGTCCATACCTGTTTTGAATGTACTCCTGCTAGGTGGCATTGCTGGCCAGAGGCTCTGTTCAGATGCATAGAAGCTCTGAGGGCCTATCCGGTCTCTGCATGTTTCACATCAGAGGCCCTGCATGACAGCCTCATCCACTCTCTGTGGGTGCCAAGTGGGACGGCCACAAGGATATTGTTAGAGTACAAAGAGGCTGTGGATAGTGGCGTATGTATAGCCAGCAATTATACTAACATCTAACCCCATGTCCAATCTGCCATGCTTCCACATGCTCTTGGTGGGGTGGTGGGAATTGTGTATGAAGCATAGGGGAGATCATGTGCTGCACAGGGCATTTTTGCAGTGGCAATGGCCAGGGACATGACGTAACAGGGGAGCACGAGCATGGCACTATATTCAATGCTCACTGCCAAAAGCTGTGTAGGGGGACACAGTCTTCTAGCATGTGGGCCAACATGCACTCGCAGTCTTTCTCTAAGCAAGCTTCCAGTGCTCTTGGCATTGCATTAGCCATCGCTAAGTTCAAACGAAAAGGGTATAGAAATGAGGAGCAGAAGATTCTGGGTACTGTCTACAAAAGAGCAGTTTGCAGAGGATGTACATGAGAGGATATGCAAACAACTGAGTCATCAAAAAATGGGTCCAAATCAAGCATGGCCTGATTGCACATAGCTGTTCACGCTGCAAGATCATTCTCACTGTGACCATGCTGTGACCATGTCAAGTTTATATATCCATATAGTGCTATATAGGGTTAGGCTACAGTGACATGGGTACTGTTTTTGCTATGGTAATCTAGTCACTAACCAGGCTGCTGGCTGTCCATGCTTTTTGTACAGAACCAAGACATTCGTGAGTGGCTGACACAGTCCAGTGTTGTACAGCATCTGCAGTTTGATTGTGATGGATCTAGTGGATTCAAGTTCTCTGAAAGAGAGAAGAACTGCTTTCCTGGGCTATCTCTAGCCTGCTGGTGACTATGATTTTGGCAGGCAGGTGTCAGCACCTACTCTTCCTGCCTAGACACCACTTCACCACTTACTGTATTTAGGTTTCTTGCAAACAGGTGCCCAAGCCCTAGAGCGTGGCATATGATACACAAAAGTCCCTAGCCAACAGTTGCATGACACAAGTGCCAGATGGGACATGCCACTCTGACATACTACAGTCATACAAAGTACAAAACATTTAGCAGAACATCACTATTCTAGACCTGTAGTATTTTGATAGTAGAATAGATGTGCTTCAGAATCTGGAGAGACCATCTATTGTGGGGCTTGGTCTGGGGACCAGGTGACGTGTGCTTTTCCCATCATTCAGGGTGGTCCGTGAAAAGGACATTTGAACATGTGGCAGCTGTTATGGCTGCGAAGCACACTACATGCCAGCACATTCCAGCGCTGATGGGATGGATCGCTGCATTCTCCATTGGGTAAAAAGTAGTGTATATGTGCTCAGATTGTGAGGTGCATCCTGGGAAATAAAGAGGCAAACTAATACTGGCTCACATAGCCCACATTGAAGCCATAGTGGCAACCCTGATCACTGGAGCATTGCCCAGTACCTGCATGTCTTGTATGACGAAGGAGCAAATGTGCATGGACCCACAGAAAAAGGCAGGATGGTTTGGGATGGACTTCATGAGTCATGAATGACATTTGAGTTTGGTGTATGTGCAAAGGTCTTGTACTGTATCTTGTAGTATAGAGCAGGTCACAAGGGAATGAATGCCCTGCACAAGTGCTGCCTCAGGGATTAGTGGCGGGGTTGGCGGTGGTAAGCAGGGGGGGGGGGGAAATGATGCACCACCTTGCTAATAATATGGCTGGTGGATGGCATTGTCCGGTGGGGGGGGGGGTGTCATATTTTGACTTATGTATATCATGATTGGTTATGCTGGCTCGGGGTGGACGCGTGTTAAAGTTTGTTAATAAAGCTGTGATCAAAGTTTGTTACCAGTCTTGAGTACATTGTGTTTTATTGGGAATAAGGGAGGTGGAAAGAAACCAGTTGTGGGTCAGTGGAGATTAAAGGAGAACGCAGAGAGGCCAGGTGTCCGGGCTATCCCAGTTACTGTGCTGGCCTCAAAATGGCTAAATAGATTCCAGCATTTGTTTATTCATTATTTAGCAGTAATTAGTTCACACATTTCCAGTAGTAGTTCAAGGTGAACTATAATCAGGCAGTGTAGGCATCTCCCTATTGTGGATATCAATAGGAGAATACCATAAGAATATTTCAATTATTGAGTCATAAAGTATAAAACATAATTATGTTCATAGATGAATTAGTTTATTTAGACCGAGTTGGTAAATGGCACAAATATCACCATACTCTGGAATCATTATTTCTACTAAGCTGCATGCAGAAAAGCATTCTGCCTATTCAAATTGAATGCATTAAACATGATATATTGAAAAAGATTAATTTATATCCTTGTAGACATGCAATTGTCTTTTATTGCTATTAATATGCACATTTTCTTTTACAAAATGTATGAAATGCAAACATTTTAGATAAATCTTCTAAGCATATTCATCAAAGTCAGATTTCTTTGTTGTTGTTCTGGGTTTTGTTTGGATTCTGAAAGGAACTGCATGTTAACCAGCTTTACATAAATTGTCGGCATCATTTTGACTTCAAAGGCAGATAGAACACAGGTGCATTTTACCATGCCTGACCTTCTAATGTGACTATTATTACAACTACAGTCACCTCCAACAAAGTGATCACGGTCACAAAATCTTCCTACATAGCAGAAAGACTAGCTGAGATGGTGCACCTCTGAGTCTTAAGTTCCAAATCTAGGTGTGGTGAACTTCTTCATTCTGATCAGAGCAGACAGTGCTTCATGCCATTAATACTGACTTATGTTAGGCAAACGGTTTATACGTAAATCAAAATCAGTTTTATAAAATGTAAATCTTATATCTTAGGAGAGAATGGATAAACAATGTTTTACTTTCTACTTACATTAGATGGAATTAAAGTTCACATTACTGGAAGAGTAGGCTGTTCTTCTCTAACGGGCTGATGCAGAACATGGGCGGCCCAAGGGTGATGCAAGGCCATGTGTGGAGACTCATTGCAGGGACTCATTTGCATAGGCACTGGACCTCATTTACATAAATTTTATTTATTTTATTTTAAAATATATATTTGTTGCCCATCTAAAATTTTAGGCGACTTTCAAAGGAATCCTTCACAAGCCTCTTTTTTGTCCTGGCAATGACTTAGAAATCATATTTCTATATGCGCAATATTCCTTCTTGAATATATATTTCTAAGTCCATTTTTTAGTTATTGGGCAAGCATTAGAAAACTAGGAGGGGTACTTACCAAGCTATACTAAAATATCCCATTTTAGCTCAGGTTAATTTACCACAGGAGTCACTAACCTGCAGTAAATTAATACCACGGGTTAGTATGCCCTGAAATATATTAATAACTCGACTTGTGATTAACCTTGAAAGCTGCAGAATTCTTCTCCCCAGGTACATCAGGCTGCTAATGCATGGCCAAATGCTTCCAGGGAGCCTTCTTAAAAGGGCCTCTGCTTAGAATATTGAAGGGAGGATGTTCCTCTGCTTTCTCCCTCTCTTCATCAAAAATTCCTCCCTGAAGACATCCCCACCCTCCCCCAGAATGGACTCCCATACCCTTCCAAAATGGACCCTCAGACCCCCCTCCCAAAGAAACCCCAAATCCTCCAGAACCAACCCTCCAAAGTCTCCCCACAGACCCTCTATCCTCCAATCCCCCCCTCACAAAACCTTCCTGGGGGTTCTCTGGTATCTAGCAGCTAGGACAGGAGTAATTTAGTCATTCCTGCCCCATCTGGCTCTGAGTTCAAAATGGCACCCGTTAACCCCTTATGAAAGCCTCATAGTACCACTACTAGGGGTTAAGCTGCTATATAAGGGCTTTTCACCCTTATCTGGCAGCATGAACCCTAGCGGTGGTACTGTGAGACTACAGTTAGGGGTCACCTGGAGCCACTTTAAATCTGGAGCCAGATAGAGAAGGAAACCCCTGGGGATCGCTTCTCTCCCATACTGCTAAACACCAGGGACTATAGAGGAAGGCTCTGGGTGGGCCTATAGGAGAAGTTGGTGGTCTTTAGGGGCTAGGAGAATCTTTTTCGGGGGGGATCAGTGGTGGAGGGATCTTCTTCCAGAGGCTTTTGAGAGAGTATTGGCCAAAGGCAGGGATGTGCACTGGGAGAGTTGCCTACATGGCACTTTTAAACTAGTGGTCCTTTAAGGTGGTGCTGAGGTGCATTGGGCCACATATTAGCAGCATGATGCTCCTGGGAGGAAAAATAACACCAGTTCAAAGTGGACATTATGTTTCCTTGAATGATACAGCTTGCTAAGTCCATCATAAGTTGCATTATTTAATTTGTTTAATAATGAGGCGTTTTTTACATCTCATTAAAATGCAGTAAAAATTTGCAGTTACCTCAGGTTCATTTCAAAAATTAATGTGTGGTATCTTTCCATATAGTTAACATTGCAGATTAAGGGGTATGTTTAATAAACTGCGGTAACGTTACAGACCGTGCGTTAGGTAACGTTAACGATCGTTAGGTAACATTAACGCGCGTTAATGTTACCTAACGATCGTTAACGTTCCCGGCTGCGGTAAACACCGCAGAGGGTGGAGAGAGGGCAGAGAGTAGGGGTCAATGGGCGGGGAGTGGGCAGGGAGAGGCTCCCTGCACACTAACGCGCTGAACTGAAGGGCTGAATCCTACCGCGAATGAAAACCTGTCGTTAGATGCACATTTGCAGGAGAGAGAAACCATTTCAGTGTCAGCAATTTACAGCATAGACAGGGAGCCCAAGAACCGTGATAGTAGTGCTCCATTTCCAGCAACAGCATAGTGCCCAAGTATGAACGGCCACAATGGCGATTGTGCAAATGGGGCACAGGGGGCTGCAGGTGGGACATGTAGCGGGGGCAGCTGGGGCACAGGGTGGACTAGGCGGGTGCCTAGGAACATAGAAACCTGAAATCAGCATGACAGCAGCTGACAAAGGCCAAACACAATCCACCTACATCTACCTGGTTCACCCGAGCTAACAGTCACCAGGGCACTGACCTAACATCCCCCCAGCCAACCCTCCCCCAAGTGGAAAGGACATACTATTGATAGGCGGTGATGGGGGGGATGTGAGGATGCTCATGTATGTCTCCTGCTCCAGACCACACTCCCTAGGCGACCACCTACCCACACAATGGATGGTCTGAGACTGCGCACCACCAGCACCGACAGCATATGGTCATGCCAGCATGGCAGGGGGTGTGTGCCCATGCTGGAGGAGGCAGTGGCACCTGCCTGCACCTAGGCCATGCCCTGTACCAGTACGTGGTGTGCTGTGCAACATAAAAGATCTGCTGAGGAAAATTACAGGTAGCCCCAGGGACTACCATGCATCTGTGGCAACAGTGTGGTGCAATACACCCAGCCAGTATGTCCAGAAGCAGAGGGTCACAGGTTCAAGTCCCAGCTGTGGTTCCTGTGGAGCATATGTTACCCTACAATGCAGATACAACAGCAACATGTGCAAAGCCCAAAGCAGCGGCGAACAGGGGTACAAACACCCACTCACACAGGCTCCACAATCCAAAGATGCATGGAGAGTCAGGCTGTTGGCCCCAGCATTGAGCTGCAGTTATCACCAGAGCACTACTACTACCTCCTGCACAGTTTAGCAGTGTCAGCACTGTGATCAGGACCAGTGTGGCGGGCAGGGTTGCCAACCACCCGTATCTTTGCACAATGCTGCAATAGGAGTGTGTGTGTGTATGTCTATCCATTGTTCTGTTGCTGCCCACCCGTCTCTGGGTCCAAGATGTCCCACTGTTACCAGCGTTAGCCTGAATGTGTGCATAATGAGGAGCAAGGTGTTGTGGGTATGGCCCGGACAGGGCTGATTGGCCAGGATGCATCTTCACAGGGTGTGGGGCAATGGCTGGGACACTGTAGTGCCCAACCACCGCCTGCGTGGACAGGGTGGCCACAGCATGTCATGCTGGGAGGGCACTCACTCTAACCGAGCAGTGACCATGGCATGTCTAGGTTCCCACATAGCGCTCTACACTATCTGCCTCCAGTGATACTTTTGTGTTCCTAGTGCTGGGGTCCCAGTCACTGAGATGGCTGCTTGGTGCCTGTAGTTCCTCTGTGAGCATGCACTATGGACTGGCTAGTGGACTGTCTGCAGTTATACTGTGCATGGTTGGAACACCTATAAGGCACAGTCTGACTGTGCTGTCTGCTGGTGACTGGCAGACAGTGGTGTGAGGCAGTTGGGGTTTTCCAGACCTAACCCCAACATTGCTGCTGGTCTGCCACTGCCCCAGTCATAGGTATGGCTCTGGCCCACCAACCCTGGAGGGCTGTCTTATACCAGCAGGACGGAGGTTGCTTCACCGGGGCTGGGGCACCTGTTCCTTACCTACAAAAAGGGTGATGTGGGCCCTTTGGGGTATGTAGTGTATGCCACTGTGACCTACAAAGGCACTCCTACACAAACCTCATGCAAGGCTGCATATTTTCTCCATACCTGTTTATTTTATATGCAGAATAAATCATCAGAGAAGTAGGACTATATGAAGATAACAGATGTGAAGATTGGTTGGAAGACTCATCAACAACCTTCACTATGGTGACAATAACATGCAACTGGATGAAAGTGAAAATGATCTAAAACATGAAGGTACCTAGGGGCATGTTTACTAAGTCCCATGCTAGTAACGCAGGTTTGGGCCACACTACTAGCATGGGGCAATGTACTAGATGCAGGGAGGGAGGGGGCAGAGCAGTAGTTACTACCTGCCATGCACTGGCAATGTGAGCTTTCAAGGCCTGTGCTAATAGTACAATGACAAGAATGCCCACGCCCCTACCAGGCATCACCCTGATGCGTGCAGCCCAGGTAGCACCGGGTTTTTCCTGCAGCGCCCCATGCTACATTTTAGTGTGGCACTAAAATCACACTGAAAATTAGCCCGCACCTTAATGTGAAGTAGGCAAAGATCCTGACTACTAGCCAAATCAATAATTTCATCCTTGATGGAGTTGAAATAGAAATATTAAATAACTTCAACCTGCTTGGATCCATAATCAATAGTGAAATGACAAGCAGTCAAGAAATCCCACAATGCATTGCTCTTGACAGAATGGCTATGAAGGACCTAGATATGATTTTCAAGGGCATAGATAAATCTTTGGGTACAAAGATTCCATTTGATTAAGCCATGGAATTTTCAATAACTTCCTATAGATTTAAAAGTTGGGCAGTGAAGAAGCAAGACAAAAAAGAACAGAGGCAATCGTCATTGCTTTAACTAAAATTGGATATTCAACGTTGGAGCCTATCCTGCGTCCAGCGTTGAATATCCAGTTTCACTAGACAGTGAATTTGGCTATCCAGTTAGAAGTGATATTCAGCCACTAACTGGACAGCAAAACTGCATAAAGTTAGGGAGCCATTGATCTGTCTTAATTTTATCCATTTTAGCTATCCAGTTAGTGGCTGAATATTCCTGCTAACCAGATAGCTGCTTGGGCTGCCCCACCTTTGCCCACATACTGCTTTACTGTGGTCTACAGGGGTATTCAGTGGTATTATCCAGATGTGCCACTGAATATTGTGATTGCTGAGGTTTATGTGGTTTACTGGTGCTTCAAACTGCATAAATCCATTTGAATATCACCCCGCATTAAAACCAATTCATACAAAAGTAGACATACATAATCTGGAATGAGTGGAGAAGCAGTCTAGTGATAAAAGCAGTGGTCTGGTGACCGAGACCAGCGTTCATTTCCCACTGGTACTCCTTGTGGCCTTGGGAAAGTCTCTTTACCCTTCCTTTGACTCAGAAGAAAGACCTGGCAATCTACTTCTGGTCACATCTTTCCAAGAATACTCAGGGGCTTCTGGGTTGCCAGGAGTCAGCACAGACTCAACAGCACTTTAAAAAAAAAACTAGTAGCATCAGTTGTCAATATTCTAAAACATAAAATAAGAAATTAATATGAATAAGAAATACATAATAAAATAGTTAAAGCGTGCACCAATAGTATGTGCTTAGGCCACGAAACAAGAACAGAGGCTCATGCCAACTTCAGGGGGCATACGCATCTATATCCCTATTATTAGTAGATTGCTAAGATGTGGCACAGCAGTAACTTGACACACAAGTGGTGCCCCTAACACTATCCACTGAGGTGGCATTCGATGTACCCACACTAATAGCAACAGTCGTAGTTAGCGTGCTCCCATCACAACCGTGCTAACTACAATGCACCGTCAATGCCAATGTTTTATCTCCAGTCTACTCTGTCTCCAATCATTTCCGCTGAGTCCTGTGTTAAATTTTTGCGTGATATGCTTACCGTGCACTGAATCCTATACTAACGGTTAGCATGGTTTAGTAAGCATTTATTTATTTAACTAGGCTTATAATGTATATTCAGGTACTGTATATATATTTTTCCCTTGTCCCCGAAGGGCTCACAATCTATATTTTTGTACCTGAGGCAACAGAGAAGTAGCTTGCCCAAGGCCACAAGGAGCACCTGTGGGACTAAAAACCCCAGTCTTTCTGGCCCAAGGTTGCATGTCCCATAATCTTAAAATCCACTTCTATACCAATAGAAGAAAGCTTTTTAATATAGTTCACTCTAAACCGATTCTTAAAATCTACATTTCTTAATCAAAAGAATAAAATAATAAAACTATTTTGAAATCCATAATATTAGCCTATACCAAAGATATCTAACATATATCCTGCACTCCAGCAAATCCATATTTGAAAAGTAATAAAAATTACCATTTTCAAATCATGATATTGAGCAATCTAGAGAATAATTTCTCACAATTGCAATTTAACTCCATCAAAATAAAACTCATTTGTAATAGTACTTTTTTTTTCAATTTACAAACTATCATAATGCAGCCATTTTACTAAAGCGCACTGTGGTTTTGCACCTAACACACCAATGGCACACAAAACCACCTTAGCTGTCAGGGGCATGGATTGCATATCCCTAACAGGTCTTGCGCAGCACCGAATGGTGACATAGGGGCAGTAATACCACGGGAGCAGTAACTTCACCTATTGAGGGGGAGGTAATTGCACTCATGCTAATTGCAAGATGCACGGTGCGGTGTTTATCCCCATGTTGACTGTGCAGTGCTCATCATTTATTTATTTATTTATTTATTTAGTAAACATTTGTATACCGCTGCTTCCTACGATCAGCAGCGGTTTACTTTACAGAATCATAATGTATCATACAATACAGTAATTTTTTAAGATACACATTTCGATTGGGCAATGATTTACATAAAACAGGAAATAGCAATTAGATACATTATACATTGGATTGGGGCGCACAAATCTAAATATACATTTCATTGTAGGTGCGTGTGTGGGGCCTAAAATATACATATATACAAGATTACATACCGGTATTCCAAATGCCGTCGTGGCAGGCAAAAGCCATCTAGTTGGGGTAAGGTGTCGCACTTAGGTCAGGTTGTAGTGAGCCTGAAATAAGTGGGTTTTGAGTTTCCTTCTAAATTCACTCAAATTATTTGTCAGTCGCAACTCGTGTGGGAGTTGGTTCCAGTGGATTGGTGCTGTATATGTGAAAGCTCTATTGCTTGTTTCTACTTTGACAGTTCTTATGCTGATCGGAACACAGAGAGCATTGAGATTTATGGTTCTTCTGCACCTGTTGTGTGGTTGAATAGTGATTAGGTTATCGAGGTAGGACGGTGCAATGTTGTGAATGAGTTAAAAAGTTGTTATGAGAAGTTTGAAAATGATGCGAGCGGCAACCGGGAGCCAATGCAGCTCCATTAGCACTGGGGTTATGTGATCTGTGACGCTTTTTTCCATGATGACTCTTGCAGCAACATTTTGAGCCATTTGCAAGATATTTAGGGTGTTCTTCGGAAGCCCTTGCAGAATGGAGTTGCAGTAGTCTAGGTGAGGAATGATGAGAGCTTGTGCAACAGTCCTGAAGTCAGATTTCTCGAGGATATTGCGAAGTGGTTGAAGAACTTTCAATTTGTAAAAAATGGCTCGGTTAATTGTTCGGAGGTGTTTATCCATCCTAAGGTTGCTGTCTAGTAGGACCCCTAGATATTTTATTGCAGGCTTCGTGTGATATATGTTTTTGTTAAGGGTGACTGTGGTGGGCGGGATGAAATTGGTTTTCTTGGAGATAAACATGACCTCTGTTTTCTTGTGGTTTATTGACATGTTGTTTTGTTGAAGCCATGTTTGGAGCATGTCAAGGCATTCTTCTAGTGGAGTGTAATCCGGTTGTGTTATGTCAAGGTGTGTATACAGCATCACATCGTCAGCATAGATGTGGTAATTGATGTTGCGCTTCTGAAAGATCTCGCAGACCGGTTTTATATACAAATTGAATAGGAGAGATGATAAGGCGGACCCTTGAGGAATCCCCTGGGTTTGGGGGAAGGCATCGGCTTTATCGTCGTTGAATTGAACTTGTTGCATCCTATTGGATATGTATGATGCAAACCACTTTAAGGGGGTCCCTGTTATACCTATGGATGCAAGACGGTTTAAGAGGGTGCCGTGGTGTACTGTATCAAATGCAGCTGAAATGTCGATAAATATAAGTATGAACATAGCATTTTTGTTCTCGAGACCCCTGAGGAGGTTGTCAAGGAGTGCCAGCAGTAGGGTTTCTACTCCGTGATGCTGACGAAACCCATATTGATGCATATCTAAGGCTTTCCTATCGTCGATGTGATCCTGCAGCTGCTGCTGAACCGCTTTTTCGATTGTTTTAGCTAAGAATGATATGCTCGAGATCGGGCGATATGATGCAGGGTCACTTTTGTTGAGTGTTTTGTTCTTTAAGATGGGTCTTATAAGTGATCTCTTGAGATGGGTCGGCATTGTACCTTGGAGTGACTGGTTAACAATGTAGGAGATAGGTTTTGCGATTTCTTTCTTAGTTGCTTTTATCCAAGCCGCTGGGCATGGGTCAAGTGGGGAGGTGGTGGAGTTTAAATTGGTTATGATGTTTATGATCTGTTGTTCACCTAATTGCTGGAAGGTACTCCATTCTGTTGCCGACTCTGACTGAGAGACGGTGTCAGTTTCTCGAGGGGTGAGGACTAAAGGCATGCTTTGATCGATGATTGTGAGTACTTGCGGGTGTAGTTTCTTGGCGTAATGATCTGCAAGCGTCTGGGCCTTTATTTCGTCGGCATAGACAGTGTCCTGGGAGGTTTTGGTGAGTGATTTGACAAGTTCAAATAGCTCTCTGGGTCTATTAAGAGCTTTATTGAGTAGGCTAGTGTGGTGAACCTTTTTTGCAAGGTTGACCTCATTCTTGCATTTCATGAGGAGTGTTAGGTATAGTCGCTTGCATTCCTCGGTTTGTGTTTTCCTCCATCTTTTTTCCAGTTTGCGTAGCTCCCTTTTCATTCTGCATAGAGTAGTAGAGTACCATGGTTCAGTTCTTGTTCTTGTTGCTGTGTTTGTGGCTTTCCAGGTTGGTCTTGCTGCTGCTTCGATCCCTGAGTTCCATAGGTCTACCAGCTTATCTAGGTCCGTGAGAGTGTATTCAAAGCGTGAAGATATAGATGTTACCAATGTTTCACTATTGAATTTTTGGAACTTCCTTTGGTGACGTGTTTTTGGGTCGGCTTGAGATTGTTCATTTATGGATGGTAAGTGGATTTCAAATTCAATTAGGTAGTGGTCAGACCAGGGGACCTGGGTTACTCGAGTTTCAGGTTTTCGTATTTCATTTAGTTGCGTGTCGGATGATATGAACACCATATCTAGGGTGTTGCCTTTGCTATGAGTGGCTTCCTGAATAATTTGATCATATCCGAGCTGGTTCATGGCTTCAAGGAAAGTGTCGGCCTGCATGGGGGGTACGGATGGCAGGTTCAGGTCACCCAGGATAATTCGCTGTTTCTTGATTGAAGAGGTTGAGATGATTTCTAGTGCAGTGGCCAGGGTTTTGTGGTGGGATGAGGGGGGTCTGTAGATTAAACAGATGGTTATCGTTTTATTCTCAATCTTGAGTATATCGATGCCCTCGGATGCAGTTAGGGACGTGTTCGTTAAAAGTAGGGAGGCTCTGGCAAGGATGAGGACTCCTCCTCCTCTCCTGCTAGGTCGCGGGCAGTTAAATACTGCATAGTCAGGTTTAGTTAATTGGTTTACTATTGCTGGGTCAGTGTCAGTGAGCCATGTTTTCTGTGACGCAGAGGATATCGGGTTTGTTGTCAGACATGATGTTGTGGATGATGTGTGTTTTATTTCTAATAGACCTGGCGTTGATAAGGCAGATCGTGATAGGGGATTGCAATATCTGGCATGGTTGCTGGTGCTTGCTTTTATTAGCTGTGGCTGCCGGCTTCCTGTGCTTTTTTAGCTTGGAGCCGCGCTTATTACGGGGTTTGCCTGAGATCTTAACTACTGTATTCAGGTCTGGCTTGGGCATTGCTTCATCCTGAGCAAGGTAAGTAGGACATAGCAGAGGGACTATCGGTATCAGTATTGGGCCATGAATAACTATTGGTTGCCATAATATTGTCTGGTGGTATGGCAAGTGTGGTACATATGCATATGTGGCTAGTGTTAGGCAAAAGCAGAGAGCAAGCTTATAGGCGATGAGAGCCATGAGGTCACAGGACAAGGTTCAAATCCGATCTACAGAATGTTACAATCTCTCTGGTGGGTTAATTTTGCACTTACGACAAACTGCCTATAATAATGTAAGTATAGGTTAGGCACGTATAAGCTCAGATATTATAGCTGTTACAGACAAATTGCCGATTATTACACTATGAAGCAGCTAAAAATTTTCAATGCATTCAATACACAGTGTTTAGGATAAAAGGTTGCTAATGCTCTAATACATAGGTAATGCTCTAATACATAGGTAGGGGTTGCAGTGATAGAGTAGTAGTTCAGAATGGGCATCTGATCAGTGTGACACAGCGTCAGTTTACGAGTGAGCTTCAGTGTCTATAGTTATGTTTGCAGTTAATGTGGTATTGCTTGTGAATATAGTTCCGCAGTGAAAGCGTTTACCTGGTCAGGAGCTCTGACGTTGATAACAGGAGCTGGCGTGCTCAACCTGGATAAAGGGAGCTCTAGCTGCATGGAAGTTGTCGCCTCGGGGTTCAGCGGCACGGTGGGTTCGTTGTATTTCCTTTTCGGCAGAGGTGGTTGCATACCTCTGCCTCTAGCGATTAGAGGGCGGGTATAATTACAAGAGAAAACTTGGTGGTCGTGTTGCCGATGGTATCTGGTGCTGGCGAGCTCAGACCCATCCAGGTGAGCTCAAGCCGGGTGTGGCTGTAGTGACTTGTTTTGTTTGTATTCCAGGGCGTTTTTCCTAGTGCGAGGTGCAGGTCGAGTTTTTCCTGTATGCCTACAGTCCTCTGCCTAAGGGCCATGCCAAAGGGCCCTCTGGGAAGGCCCTCAGGCGTGGGCCCACCAGACGCGGGCGTGCCTCGTAGGGACGCCACTTATATGAGGAGCGGTGTGTCGGCTTTTGTTGCTCCCACTGCCCCGATTGGGCAGGAGCATTCCCACTGCCCCGATTGGGCAGGAGTTCAACAGGGGACTGCCGAAGGCAAAAGCGTCTCCCTCGGAGTAGGGACACCGCTTATATGAGGAGCGGTGTGTCGGCTTTTGTTGCTCCCACTGCCCCGATTGGGCAGGAGCACTCTCACTGCCCCGATTGGGCAGGAGTTCAACAGGGGACTGCCGAAGGCAAAAGCGGCTCCCTCGGAGTAGGGACGCCGCTTATATGAGGAGCGGTGTGTCGGCTTTTGTTGCTCCCACTGCCCTGATTGGGCAGGAGCACTCCCACTGCCCCGATTGGGCAGGAGTTCAACACCCTGCTCCTAACCTTCCCATTTAGCACCCCATCACACAATTCTCAGCACAAAAATCAGCCCGTTCTTAGTATGATGGCACACACTAACAGTTACTGCGGACCGAAAATGGTGCTAACTGCATTGTGTAATTTAGTAAAAGGGCTCCTATATCTGATAATTAAAAACATTCTATGCTTCAGCTAATCCATATTTAAAATTCAATAAATGCATACAAGTACACTTATAAAAGCATCTCAAGAAATGCTGTATTAACTAATGCCTTTCCCAATTAATCAGTCCTTCGGTTCATAAACATATGCCAAACTACATACTTACAAAAAATTTTTCAACTTCATTAAACTTTCACAAAATTGCTAGCACACAAACACCAAATCAATGAAAAAGAGGAAGATGCTGTTGCCCTTTTCCCATCCATAGGGCGACTGACAGCGCCAAATTAACATATCATACATACCTGCTAGTCATTAAAAATATTTCTCAACAATATATTTATTAATATTTATAATATGAATGTGTATATTGTACAAGTGACATTTATTCCAAATTTTTTTAAAAATAAAATAAAAGATTACAATCAAACATCATTGTTGCACAAAATGTGCTTACCCTGCAATCAAATACACAACACAATTTTTAAGAGCTGCATTGTTATCACAATCATATCATTTAGATCTGCACACAGTAGCTCTTATATCCAAACCCAAGCCTCAGGATTAAAACATTGCATGTACCAACACATCACGGCATTAACTAAAACACTGGGCTCCTTTTACTTACACTTTCTGCCACACAGTAAGAGAGGCCCTGTTGTTTATCTAACCAGCCCTGCAGCTCAAGAGACCAATGTTCTAAGTTCATCTTAAAGGTGACTATAACATTATTTACTCAGTACCCTACCCCGCAGCATTTTACTAAAAGAGATTATTACTTCCAATCTTGCAGCTCAAAAAGTATTGTTTATACAATGACTTCACACTTACTGGTTTATCCTTTCTGCACAAAATGAAACATTACTTATACTAAAAAAATTGTGAATTTATCATCAGCTTAAAAAATAGTGCAAATTTGTCTATTTAACATAAAAAATCCCAAAATCTTTAATTACTTAACCGTTCTTCAGCCTGTTCACCACTCCATATATACATTAATTAATTGCTAATCTCATTATATTCAAAAATTGATCTAACTTCTAATCATCTGTCATAATAACATATATTGTCTTTACTTCTAGTATAATGGGCACTTTAAAACATTCTCTATACCTAAAAGGGCCCAAAACCTCTCATTATTGTTCTTTTGTAGCACCTTATTCACTATCAACTCTAAACAACCGATTCAAAATTAATTAATAGATGTGCTATAGAATTCCACAAAGGTCCTCAATAATGATTCAGAAATCAATAATGATTCATATACAACCTATTAAATTCATATCCAACTTATTAAAAAGAAAACAGTTTCTCTAAACATTTTTTAATTCTATTCACATTCATATCTTAATCAAATGACCAATAAATACTAGGACAATAATAATATAAAATAATAATCATACAGTAAAATAATTGTTCTCTTCCATCATTCCTTAAAAATACTTTTTAAGTAGATCTCAATTATTCAGTATTAGCCTTCAACTAACACATTTCAAAATCTGAATTTCAATAATCCATTTGGTCAAAAAATATTTTAATTTGTGAATAAGTTATACTCAAAACAACAAACTTAAGAAACTTACGAAATTCTTGAATGCTTCCTAGTTGATTCAATCAATTAGCCTTTTAAATCAAAATAACTGAATTTAAAAAATGACTATAAAACCAGATAAAATTGTTAAAAATAATAAAAAAAACAACATTTTGAAAAGCAATAATCGTTAAAAAGACTTTGGGGTATGTTTACTAAAGGCTACTGTGCATTAATGAAGTTAAAGTGTGGAAATGTCACTGCACCCATAGAAATAAAAAAGCTGTGGGCAATTAACCTGCTTTACTTTCACTAACGTTTGCTAGAAACTTTAACGTTGGATTTCAGAAGGGACATCATGGCATCGGGGGGAAAGTGCAAATAAAGATGTGCTTCAAATGAAACCAATTTCATAACTGGCCCGGTGAATGTGCTGACACCATATGAAATTGCCATGCAAACATCTAGGAGATTGCACATAGAGTGCAAGAGTCCCAGCAGCATGTGTGGCCCTATGGAAAATATGGTGATGCAGACTTGCAAGAATCCATTAGCAGAAACAGGGACATGGACGTGTATGTACTGCACGGACAGCACTAGCAGGAGGACACAGTGAGAAGAGAGTGTGATGGCAACACAGCACCTTGCATTTCTCTAGTGGAAAGACCTGGAGGCTCTGTTACCTGGTTATTGAGCATGGAGCCATGTTATATCCACTCACATGACACATGACCACCTACCACAAGGCATGCAGGATCTGACAGAGATCCACAAGACTCTTGCACAGTAAGTGGCAAAAATGTAAAGTACACAGTGGTGCAGCTGGCTCTAGCCCTAAAGATGTGTCAGAGGGACAGGAATAGGGACCAGGAATGGGCAGGGGGACACAAATACTGCAGGGAGGAATCAGCAAACACATAGGGGCATGTTTACAAAGCAGTGGTAGCGGCCTCCGTGCGATATCAAAACTGCGGCCTCATTGAATTCAATGGGGCCGCGGCTCTGATATCGCAAGGAGGCTGCTACCGCTGCTTTGTAAACATGCCCCTATGTGTTTGCTGATTCCTCCCTGCAGTATTTGTGTCCTGCTGCCCACTCCTGGTCCCTATTCCTGTCCCTCTGACACATCTTTAGGGCTAGAGCCAGCTGCACCACGGTGTACTTTACATCATATATTGGGTGGTCCCATACTGTAGGTGACAAGGAAAGTTGTAGTTCCAGTGGTCACACAGTACACAAAGTGGAAGTGCACAACACAGTAGATCAGTGGGTAAGGGGGAAACATGGCAACAGCCCCTCTGAACATAGCAGAAGTGTGACCAGGATCCATGGGAGCAAGGGAGGCTGTAAGGGCATAGGTATTGTCAGAAATGAGGAAAATAGGATGGGCCAAGCAGGGATCAGGGCACAACCACAGGTGTGGACACTTGAAGTCCACACTGTGCATCAGGAGGGAATCTTTAGATTAACTGAGAAAGAAAAAATGCATCCACAGAAAGAGCTGTAAAAGGGACCACCCAGAGACATGCAGCTAGTATTGCACAGAAGTCTCCAAAAAAGCAAGGATGGAGGGGTATATGGGCATGAATTGCCTCCTCCCCAGAAGGCATAGTGAGATCCATGGACCAACAACAGCAGGTCAAGCAATGTGCTCCCAGAGCTGATGTAGTTAGTGGGTGTCAGATGGAGAGCAAGAGAGGGGACGCCAGACTTGCAGGGTGGCTCCATTTAGAATGTCGTTAATTTCCATTCCCACAGGAGATACCAGATAAGGAGGACATTGAGGCCGTGAAGACATGTTTCAGGGTCATCAAGTGTCAGAGGCTGAGTTACCTGCAGTGGCTATGGAGAGAGCAGTAGGAATACCAAGGTATTTAGTATATCTGCAGACAGAGCTGTGGCATCAGATGCAGGAGCCTTGTGTGATAGAAGTTCCTGGTGAGGGCAGTACATGTCAAGGATCAGGTAGCATGGAGAGCACAGCAAGGGGAAGGGTGCCCACGAGTTGCACAGACAGAGAGGACAGCATATGCTGGTTCTGAGTAAGTGGGGATCCAGAGCCAGCTATCTGCTGTGCAGGTCAGTAGGAAAGGGCATTCAAAAGCATGACTGACATTGGGGGATGAATGCAGGATGGGAGATGTGTTCAATGCAGAAGGTGCCTGAATTGTCCACAGGTAAATATCTTGTGTGTCAGGACAAAGTCAGGAGCAGCACTGAGGATCCCTGTTTAAGGGCATGGCAGGGCCACAGTTATGAGTGGCAGAGGGATGTGAGAGCAGCACGTGGATGACACTTTGGAACTGCAAGCAGGATGGGTTGTGCATGTGGAATGGATGGCAGAGGTAAATGAGTGTTACAATTGTAGGTTGCTATAGTGCCGCCATTTGTACTGTGCACATGCAGCTCATGAACACTCTGGGGAATTGTCTAGAATTGCTGTGGCTACCAGATGATGCAATGGAAGAACAAATCAGCCCAGATGTCCCTCTTCACATAGAGTGCAGCACAGCGCATGTCCTCTGTCAGCCTGCCCCCAGCTCCATGAGGGTGATACCAACATCATGATGGAGTGGGTAATAGAAGAAGTCCAGTCCAGT
Organism: Ichthyophis bannanicus; assembly: GCA_033557465.1. NCBI lineage: Eukaryota > Metazoa > Chordata > Amphibia > Gymnophiona > Ichthyophiidae > Ichthyophis > Ichthyophis bannanicus. The sequence continues at coordinate 722,505,848 of CM066034.1, read as the reverse complement.
GTCAGCCAAATCACAGAGGACTTGAAATCTCTTACGCACAGCAACTGTTGCAGAGCTGGCAGCAGCAGAGGATGCAGAGGTAGGAGCAACTGAGGGTGGCACAAATGTCACAGGTAGACCACTGGAAATCCCCAGTTTGTCAAAGCCAGAGCAGCCACCACCTGATCATCAACACCTCTATAGAGGCGAAGGAGAAGGAACAGAGGAAGAAGGCTGTGGAAGAGGATGAGGTGTACACCATGGACATGGAGGAACAAGTTGTGGGGGGATCACTAGTCCCTGAGATTTGTGCCCACCCTGGAGCCACCTGAAGGACTTTTGAGGCTAGACTCTGGTGCACCACATGACCAATCTGGATGCATGGAGATGCTGTGGAATGGTCTGAGGAGAACGAAGGGGAGTGGGGTGGTGGGGATGGGAAGGGAGAAGGGGGAAGTGAGGGCTTTGGTGCAATAATCTGGGCCCAGGACCTCATCTTGGGGCATCTGGAGGGAATACAGACAGAGCTTTGCGCCCTGTCAGATGCTGTACAGCAACTGTTCAAAATTTCACTGCAATAATACCTCGTAATATTTTTGTCGGAGCTAAGCCATGGGAGGGATAGGATATTCAACCTATCCCCCAACCAGACTGCTAGCTACTTTTTTTCTTTTTTTGGTCCTGTATTAATTAGACCGTGCCATTTAAACTTAAAACAACTTTTTTTACTTAACTGAAGTTTCTCGATAACCTTGTAACTATTCCGCTGCTCAAAAGATTGTCCAGTAGCATGACGCACGCGTTTTGAGCCATCGGGCTCTGTTTCAAATGCTGTTAAACTGCTCTGATTCTGGCAACGAAGTAACAGAAGACGCCGTCAATGCGGCCAAGGTACATTTCTTCCTTTGTAGGTGCAGTAAAGACTTTCACGTATTTAAACAGAGACCACCCAATGAGAGCAGGGAACACCCCATTGATTAGGGAAATCCCTGCGCTGATTGGTTTGAATACAGAAACGTCAGAGTATGTGTCAGAGGATGCCTTGCCATTCAATCTCACGATTGTGTTCCTAGCTGACAGTAGTGCTCACAGAGATGGGTGCTGGGTTCTGCATGAACCATGGCCAACACCTATGAGAACTAGAGAGGCTGCCCAACATGGACCCTATTTGCAGTCAAGGCAATGAAGGCTACACACTGTCTTTAGGCACAGATACCCCAAATACAAAGCTACTCAACCCACTATGCATGTCACTGCATGGAACTAAGAAAGGTAGGAGGAAGAAACAGATCCACCCTCAAAGGTATAACCCCGTGATTCCCAAATGTTTTCGGCCCGCCGCCCCCTTGGTCCCATAAATTTATTACAGTATCCCCTCCCTCGCCCAGTGAGGCTATGATTCAAAACAAATCATTTAAAATGTTGATAAAAGGTTTTATTTAATTAATAACATAAATGGTATTGTTTAATAACATTAATGATGGAATTAACATTTTTAAATTTTTATTTAATTTACAACACAAAAGCAATTCAAATTTGTCAAAAAACAATTATAACAAAATGGTTTATCTACTCTATCTATTGAACATGTTTAATGGGATGGATGGGCTTGATGAAGTGATACCAGTTTCTCAATGTCTGCTTTAAAGTTACTGAGTAGGGGCCTTAAATTCCCACGTTCAACTATTTGGAGTTGATTTCTTTGGGGTATGTTTACTAAACTGTCTTAATATCGCAGCGGTGGTATTATCGCGCGATAAGTGACATTATCGCGTGATAACGCAGCGGCGGCGTTAAGGCACACTAACTCTGTGAAATCCGGGTCTGAAGGGTGGAATAAGGCTTCCCAGAGGGCGGAGAGAAGGGGTCAATGGGCGGAGAGTGGGAGGGGAGAGGCTCCAGGCACACTAATGCTGTGGAATCTGGGTCTGAACACTAACGCCAGTGAAACCCTCGCATTAAGGCACATTTGCAGGAAAGAGAAAACCATTTCAGTTAGCAATGTGCAGCAAAGGCAGGGAAACCCAGAATGTGATAGTTGTAATACATGTGCAGGGAACAAAGAGGCAAATAAACATACAAAAGGACCAGAACCACATCTAAAAGCCCAATAACCAAGCTGGCCAAAAGTGATATTAATGATAAACATAAAGCAACACCACTGACAAAGCTCAAAAAATAAGATATCAGGTTTGGAAGGGTCTATTCTCTGTCCCCCTACAAAGTGAATGATCCCACATTGAAATAGTGCTGATCATGGTTTTTTCATGTCTATATTGGGCAGGTTTGTTATGGCGTGCACATGTGCAGTAACAGCAGAGTGGGCACGTAGGAAAGGGCAACTGTACTGATGCTGTAAATGGGATATAGAGAGCTGCAGGCGGCACATGCTGAGGTCCAGCTGGGGCACAGTGCATGTTAGGCAGATGCCTAGGTGGCACATAGGAATGCCGAAACTGTAAAGCAGCAAGACATCAACTGATGAGGGTCCAGGATGGGCACAAGTGTGTGTCCCACAGTGTCACAGGGGAGATTACCCAGCAGGTACCCCAAGGGCACATAACATTGGCAGGCGGTGTGGGGAGGGGGGGGGAAGCACGCATGTCCATGTAGGCACCCCTACCTGAGATCCCACACCATAGGCAGCTGCCTACCGGCATACTGGATGGCCTGAGACTGCGCACCACCAGCACCACCGGCATAATGGCATGGCAGCATGGTGGCGGAGGGGTGTTGGTGGCGGAGGGGGCAGTGGCATCTTCCCACAGGAGATCATGGCCTAGCCCCGTTTAGGTGGGTGCCGTGCATTGCAATACAGGGTCTGTCTGACGAACAGTCATGGTATCCCCAGGGAATGAACTGTCCCTATGGCAACAGTGTGGTGCAGTACACACAGCCAGTGTGTTCATGAGCAGAAGGTTACAAGCTCAAGTCCCAGCTGTGGCTCCTGCCAACCCAGTCCCCATATTTTACCCAGTACTAAACTGTGGTAATAAAGACGGAACCTTTATTGCAGATAACATAAATATGCCTGAAACGCCTATATTTTACCCTACAGAGCACAGACACCATAAACATGTGCAATACCTAGAGCAGAGTTTCCCAACTGCAGTCCTGGAGGGCCAAACACCATTCAGGTTTCATGCTGTCCCTAATAAATATGCCTGTGCTGCATTAGTATGTGCCGCCCCCATGGTATGCAAATGTATCTCATGCATATTCATTAGGGACAGCAAGAAAACCCGAACAGTGTTTGGCCCACCAGGATCGGAGTTGGGAACCTCTGCCCTAGAGCAGCGGCCAACAGTGGCATAAACACCCACACCCACAGGCTCCACTATCCAAAGCATCATGGAGAGTCAGGCTGTTGGGCCCTGCGTGCAGCAGCATCTCCCAATAATAGCACTTGCATACCTTAGCAATGTCGCCCTAAACCTGGGAATACGTTACACATATATCAAAAGGTTGCTATGATTAATGGCAGATGCAATTCCTAAGTTAAGCACAATTTGCTGATAGAGCTGCATCATAGCAACCTTTCTGATATCTGTGGAGTGTGTTTCAGTTTTGGTTTCTGACAGTGTTTACCACCCCGGGGAGTGAACCCAACAGTATTGTGTACCATAGCCATGCCTGCACTGTGCCCAGGACTGGTGTGGTGGCCAGGGCTGCCAAAAGCCTCTATATTTGCATAATGCTGGCATAGGTGTGGGAGTGTGTGTCTGTCTATCCTGTGTGTTGTGGCTGCCTACACCTTACTCAGCGCACACTGTTTGCACTGTTTCCAGTTTTAGCCTGCCAATGTGCATAATGAGGAGAAAGGTACCATGGTGGCCTGGGCGGGATGCATCTGCACAGGGCATCGGGCAATGGCTGGGACATTGTAGTGCCCGGCCACCACCTGCACGGACAGGGTGGCCACAGCATGTCCTGTTGGGAGGTCACTCTCACCCTGACTGAGCAGTGACCACGGCATGGCTAGGTTTCCCCATAGTGCTATATAGTATTTCTCTTAAGTGATAAGAACATAAGATATACCATACTGGGTCAGACCAAGGTCCATTAAGCCCAGTATCCTGTTTCCAATAGTGGCCAATTTAGGTCATACGTACCTAGCAGTATCCCCAAAAGACACAAGCTCCACAATGCTTGTATTGGGTCAAGCATTGATATCCTGGGTCCCTTTTTAATAATGGTTTATGGACCTTTCCTCCAGGAACTTGTCCAAACCTTTTTTAAACCCAGCTACACTAACAGCTCTTACTACATCCTCCGATAACAAATTCCAGAGTTTGATTACACGTTGAGTGAAAAAATATTTTCTCTTATTTTTCTTAAATAGTTTACCATGTAGCTTCGTTGCATGTCCCCTAGTCTTCCTATATTCTGATAGCATAAACAATTGATGTACGTTTACTCGTTCCACTCCATTCATTAATTTATAGACCTCTATCATATCTCCTCTCAGCCGTCTCTTTTCCAGGTTGAAGAGCCCTAACCTTTGTAGCCTCTCTTCATAGGAGTAGCCTTCCATCCCCTTTACCATTTTGGTGGCTCTTCTCTGTACCTTTTCTAATAACGCTATATCCTTTTTAAGATACGGCGACAAGAATTGCACACAATATTCAAGGTGCGGTCGTATTTATGGGTTCTCTTTTCTGGGGCCCAGTCACTGACTTATCTGCTTGGTGTGTGTGCTCACATCTCCTCCAGGAACATGCACTATGGATTAGCTAGCAGACTGTCTGCAGTTAGTATGTGTATGGCTGGAACACCTTGCAGGGTGCACTGGTTGGAGACTCACCGTGCTCGCTGCTGGAGAATGTCAGATAATAGTGAGGGGCAGCTGAGCATTTCCAGGCCTACTGTCTGCTGCCATTGCCTTATTGAGGTGTACAGATCTGCATTGACTGCCCTGTAGGGTGCCTGTTCCCCAGCAGGACTGGGGTTGATGGTCCCCTCTACTACCACCATTGCAGGGATGTAGAATGTGGATCTGTTGGTGGGAGAGCCTTTCTCCCACCCTGAGCCCCAGAGGGCGGGTTGGGTGGTACTGCATAATCCACCTATGGGTCCAAACACCTCCCCTTCACTTATATCATGTGACCATGGTACCCACACAGGATATGCACTATTCTGGGTGCATCACAGTCACAAGGGCTAGATGTGACTGGGAAATATGGATGGACACAGGTGTATCCTAGGTGTGTCTGCAAGAACTGCCTATCACACACTGGTACTGATGGTGATCTGAAGCATAGCCTATCTCAGCTAAGCCAGGTGCTGTGGACCTGGTGCTGGGCGCCCCACCTCACCCTCAGGGTGAGCACAATACCCCCACAATGTGTCGGTCTGTAGCTACTCTGTGCCAGTAACACACAATGTCAGTTCCCCCTACTAGGCCGAGATGCTGTGGGGGTGCATACCCCATCTTGTGATCATCTGTAGACTGCTGATCTGCATGTGCAGTGCATCATGGGTACGGGTGGGTTAACCCTATCCTGGTAACCACAGCAGACAGTTTGTGTGGTGACCTGCAGTCCTTCTGTAGCCAGCCAGGGGTTTGTTAGCAGCTATAGAGATGAAGCCTACTGGTTACTTCACTGACTGTGGCAGCAGAGGTCATGGGTTTGATCCCACAGTGGTGCTGTTTGATAGGGCTGTCTGAGGCATTTCCTTTTTTAATTTAAATTAGTGCTGCCAGCAAAAACACCCTCACAGTGCTGTAACCTTAAGGTGCCTCATAAGGCGCCTTATAAAACACTTTATAATGTGCCCTCTGGAGTGCCTTATAGGGCGCCTTATGCGGCACCTTAGGTTATGGCACTGTGAGGGTGTGTTTGCTGGCAGCACTAATTTAAATTAAAAAAGAAAATGCCTCAGACAGCACTGATTTAAAGTAAAAGGTAATGCCTCAGACAGCCTTACTCATTAAGCCCACTGGGGGATCAAACTCATGACCCCTGTTTCATCAGCCAATGTATTAACCATTGTGCTACACCTCTACTGCTGTGCTTGCACGTCAGTGTGGCTAATTAAAGCTAACGCGCGTTAATGTGCCACGGCTCCCTCTATTGCGTGATAACCCGAAATGCTACCTTAAGACCGGAACGCCCACTACCTTATATGGCATTCGTCGCAGTAAGACTGCAACTAACACCGGTAACATTAAGACGGTTTAGTAAGCATACCCCTTTGTTTGTGCCTATCCCTCCAGTGCCCCCATGCTGCAACCTTGTCTTTCAATGCCCTCCGGGGGCGGTGCCGCACACTTTGGGAATCATTAGTATAACTAAAGTTGGCACTGAATGTATGTCCATTTTATTCTAGTATCAGAACATAGAATTATTGAATCTAATCAAAGTGATATCAACTTCCTATACAAATGTTTTTATAAAAATGATTTTTGTTGGACTCTTCAATGCATTGTCGCCGTATACTAATGGCAGTATAACCTACGGTACATTTTGCTCTTATTTTCAATAATAACATAACGTCATCTCAGTCCAAACCATAGATCACATTTACCACTTCAAAACAAAGGTTCTACATCAGGGAGCAATATACTTTAGCTTTATTGTAATCTGTAACTGTCCATCCCATCCATTTATTCATATCTCTAAAGTCTTCATGGCACCAAATCACTTTACGAAAAATGGCAATGGCCATTATAAAGTGATTTGGTACCATGAAGACTTTAGAGATATGAATAAATGGATGAGATGATCTGGCGCTGCCCCTGCATAGAGCTGATGAAGAGCGTGTAGCTCACAAAAGCTTGCCAAAAATGTATTAAGTTAGTGCAATAAAAAGGTATCACCTACAGCTTGTTTGTTGACCTTTATTTGATCAGAATAGAACCCAATTAGTATAACCAGCCAATATATTGAAGATGTAGGACCAAGCTTCAGGACTAAGCTGTGTTTTTATTAATTTTATTATAAAATGACAAATTCTAGTAAAGAACATTAATTTGAATAAAAGCTGAATTGATTGCATTGCCAAATATTTTTTAATTAAAGTGGACCAGAATAGGTTACTCTGGTTAATAACATTTTGACATGTTGTTCTTATTAGTCCTACATAAAAACATTTTCAATATATTAGCAGGTTATATTAATTGGGTTCAATTCTGATAAAGTGTTGTTTTGTGATGACCCGTTGTGGGGTTTGTAGCTGAGTAAAATATCAGCATGACATTATGCAGAGCACAGCACAGCACCTCTGTGAGCCCCAGGCAAATATGAGTAACAGAACATTGCTGCCACACCCACCCATAAGAGCATTGCTGTGCATGCAGGCGCTATTGCCTGTGGGATCCACAATTCCAGAGAGTCCATAGAGGGAGAACAAACAGCTGCTAGATGCATGCAGTGACCCCGCAAGAACAGTAAAGCCCATATCCATCCCTGACATACCAGCAGTCAATGAGGACTTTCATGTAACTGGTTCTGGAATCAAATCTGAAGCCGCCTATCCCACATGAATGTCTCCAGGAACAGGACATTTTGGACATCAGGATGTTTAAATTCTGCATTTCCTGGACCCACTCACATACCCTTAAAAGTACAGTCACACACAGGGACGGAGCAAGGAAATGAAGTGCTCTAGGAGACCCTCACTCCTTGCACCCCCCTCCCTAGCCGTCCCTCATTGCCATTGCAGTTGCCCCTCACCGGGACCTACAGTGCAGGGATAGCTTGAAACAGCCCCGTTGCACTTACCTTCAAAGTTCGGCATGGCAGGGCTGTCTGTTCCCACCCCCCCCCCCAACCGATGCCAGCTTCCTCTTTGCCAACCCTGCATAAAAGGTGTTTTGACCCTCAGCTGGAACATAAATGTTTGCAAAAGTGTATGGCTCACCCCGCACCTTTACATTAAGAAATAGTCATCAGCACTGTTAATCATGGGCTGATTCAAGAACTTCCAATTGTAAACCCTGATGATATAGGATAGCCAACCTCTCCTTTTACTACCCGAGGTATCAGAAGCCACCCACACTTCCATATAAGGATTCCTTTTTAGCCACCCCTGATCCCTTCTCCGCAGGTGGGTCTCCTGAAGGAAAATTACATCCCCCCCACAATAAAGCTGCTTCCTTAAATAAAAGAGAGCAGGTTTTTGAGGAATTAAGCCCCTTAACATTCATAGCTACCACCCAATGCTTGTGGTCAAACATACAGGGAGGAGTGGCCTAGTGGTTGGTGCAAGTTACCTCAGGCTGGAGGGCCAGGGGATCAAATCCTGCTAGAGGACAGCAACCTTGGGCTGGAAGGACTGGGGTTTCTAGCCCTACAGGTGTCTGTTGTGGCCTTGGGCAAGCCACTTTACCCTCCATTACCTCAGGTACAAAAGCATAGATTGTGAGCCCTTTGGGGACAAGGGAAGTATATATACAGCACCTGAATGTACACTGCTTTGAGTTGTAGAAAAGTGGTATATAAACCTATTTAAATAAATGCATACTTACCCTGAAAAGCATCCATTCAAACATCTGCAAGCACACCCTCTCGGCCCTACTCAAACACAACATCTCCATTTGTACTCCTAACCATACAAAAAGCCCCCTTCCCACAATGTACATACCTCTAATCCAATCCCATTTAATTTCTTATCCTCTCCCATCAAAATCCACTTTCTCTCTCCCTCCTGTGCCCACCAACACTACCCTGCCAAGAAGGCAGACCAGGAAAGTTCCCTATCAACCTACAAACTAAGTAGCCTAGGGCCCTCACACCCTAAGCTGCACCCCTCTCCTATAGCCTATCACTGACACACCTATACCCCTCACAACAATCTCCCCAGCTTCAATCAAACCAACAACTATAACAATCATCAGCACATACTGTCCCACGCCAAGCCAGGATCCGCATAAGTCTGCAGCCTTGCCCGTCATATTCAAAAGGAATATTCCAGATGGTTCTCCTTTGGCTCTAAATTCCAGATTAGTACTTGTTGTAACTCAAGCCATCAGTTCCAAAACAATCATTTGCTAGACGTGCCCACCTTTTTCCACTTCCCTGGTGAAGATCCATGTGGGGGCTTATTAGGAGGTCTTGGGCAATCCTCTTTTGTCAAGCCTGCTATGCGAAGCATGCACCAATCCTCATGCAGGCCTTTAAGAGAGTGTTTTTCTCCTCAAGGGGAATGCCTCCAGGCATTTATGAGAAATTGAAAGGCCCATGAATACTTTATGTTAGCCCTTAAAAGCAGGTCCCGCCACTGGGCAAGGGTAAACACAGAGAGATCCTGATATAGAGATACTTGCGCATTACTATAGGGCATATGTCTCTTTTCCCATCCCTTATGCAACAGCAAGGCCGCATCAGGGAATTTAAGGCTTCTCACAATAATGTCTCTGGGTTTGTTGCCAGGGGGAGTATAGCTACGCTCTTCTCCTGCACATCCCCCTTCAACAGCTCCACCCATAAGGAGTACATCACCTCTTCCACATTTTCACCCCCCTAACCCCCGTGGACTCAGGAACTCCGTGGAAGCGCACATTATTTTGGCGATTGCGATTTTCAGTGTCATCCAGTTTAAACCATAGTTCTTCCACTTGCATCTTATGTTGATCTGTGACACACCGCAAATCATTAATAATTTCAGCATGGTCCTCTAACTTCACCTCAGCCTCTTCGTGCCTTGCACTGAGCTCCCAGATGTCCCCTTGAACATCCTCAATTTTCACCATCACATCTGCTCTCTTTGTGTGCAAGTCGGCCGACATCTCGTCAAAGCCCCAGTGGAACTCTCTTTTGAAAGCTATGGCATTCAATAGAGCCGGCCCCTGCTCACTGCTATGCTCTCCGTCCGAGTCCATGGATGCAATGCTAGATGGGGAAGCTGCATGTGGCCCTGCTCTGTCTTCCAGGCACGGTGAGGATCGCGATTTCTCCCTCACCCCCACAGATTTTGACATAGCTGCCATCTGATACTAGGTGAGGACTGCTTACTAAACCAAATCAGTACTTGGGTGCTGCGTTTGATTCCTGAAATGAGCCCTTTTAGTGCACGGGTCAGAGGACCAAGTGCCTATTCGTCCAGCTGGCGTCACTTCCTCTCATAAAATCCATAATAAAAGATGTCAGCATTCTGAGGTTATCAGTCCTCTTGCACAATGTTTCTGCAATAGTATATTTGTATGTAAAGATTCAACGTCCATTGTCACTATCAAAAGGAGTCTATAACAGTTTAATATCTTAAACTGTTTAAAAGGAACAAAAGGTAATAGAGTAATATAGCATATGATGCCAGATAAAGACCAGTATGCTCCACTTCCTGTGCCCAAGAAGCAGGACTGGCGTTAAGGGGTGGCAAACAGAGCAATTGCCCCGAGCCTCATGTGACATGGAGCCCCAGGAGTGCCTTAAGATGAAAGAGGCATAGCTTGCAGGTGGGCTTTGGGATCCCCTCATCAGTTTCTGCCCTGGGCCTCTGCATGTATAACACCCGCCCTGCCAGTAAGGTGGCTAGAGTGGGGGTCCCTGCTGCTCCATGCTGGTCACTCTCCTCTATGCCTTTGTTTAGGGTTGTATAAAAGATATTTGAATTTGTTTTGATTCCATCCTCTTGCTATATAGGGATCCTCTGTGTCTGTCCCATGCTTTTTTGAATTCCATCACTGCTTTTGTTACTGTTTTTGCTCCTAATACCTCCATCAGGAGGGCATTCCAGGCATCGAGTACCTATTCAGTGAAAAAGTATTTCCTGACGTTGCTTTTAAGTTTACCTCCTTGTAGCATCATTTTCCCCCTCTAATTTTACAGCTTTCCCTTCTTTGAAAAAGGTCACAAAAATGATCCACAAAAAAATTAAGGGGTTCCAAAACTGAACCAAGACCTGAAATAATGGGTCTTCCTGTGGAGGGGCAGGGGGTGGCTGTCAGATTTATTAATTTGAGGTAACACATACAATGGTAGGTAAATTCACTCATTGTTGGTTAACTAGCCTTTCTTCCTATTGCTATTAGAGAATCTATATCATTTTTCATTCTCCATGCAGGATTTTCTTTCAAAAGGTTCTTAACAAGCCTTATCCTTTAACTGTCATTCCATTTCACCAATATACTTATCCCTATCCATGATAACAACCACTTCCCCTTTATCAGCTGGTTTTATCATAATATCATAATTGTTTTTTTAGCTCCATAATGGAGAAGAGTTGAGAAGGACGTGCATAGATTATTAAATAATGTATTCTACATGCACACTTCAGGAATTTCTACACGGACATTTACACCTGCACTATTGCTCTAGGATATATGCTGGTATTGTATAAAGGCAAATATGTGCCTATGTGTCTTCATAAAATGCGCTTAAAGTAGTTGTGTTTTGGCTGCCTTAACCTAGGTGCCCTGTTATAAAATTACTCTCAACATGTGAATTAGTACTCACTGTCAAGCCACCACATTAACCATTAGAATGGGCCCTTGCTAATTGGGCCTGGTTTCTAAAGTGCACTATGTATTTGCATTTACTGCACTTTAACTGGCAAAATTAATATGCAGTAAATGCAAAGCCTATGTGGTAAATACGGGGTGGGGGGTGTGTGTGTGGAGGGCATGCCCAATATTTAGTGCACAGGGCACAATTACCATGTGCAGGGGATCATATCCCCTGCCTCGGCCACAGATGTGCTGGAAAATGACGCAGCTGTGGTTGTGATGCTGCTTCCCCACCCTCTGAATCCCTTACCCCCTCAACTCCAACTCCCCCGATCTGGTCCCTACTGCTAGGGGTGAAAACTGAGAGGGACTGCTTCTATCCCAGCACCACTAGACACCAGGAAATCCCCTGAGTAAGTCCTGGGTTAGGTTGGGTGGGGGGATGGCTGGTGGGGGTGGGGGGTGGGAGCTAATTGGAAGGCTACTCTTGAGATGGGGCTAATTGGGAGGTCATCTTCTGTTTGGGGATGGAATCTGGAAGCAGGGGTTTGGTACAGAAATCTCTTTTGATGCTATATGTGACTTTCAGGGCAGGGGGTTCTGAAAGGGAACAGAGAGGCTATTGGGGCAGGGGGGTGATTGTATGGAGGTGGAGGTATTGAATTGGAATAGCTTATTGTTCCTTTGGATAAGAATCGGATGGTGGGTTAGAGGAGTGAGAGGCTATATGATGGGGGGGGGGGGGGCAGCATCATCACAACTACTGGTTTGACATAGGCCTGTCAGCTGCCATACTTTCAGACTTGTGGTAGCACAGCTGCACTTAACTCCACCTATTGGCAGTTGTGATAGCTAGCATGTGGTGCCATCCCACCTACCAGCTGACACTGGCCATTACGCCCTCTCTCTGCCAATACCTCGCCCAGTGTCTGCCCTGCTGTGCACTATGTAGCTGGAGCAGGATTTTAACATGCTGGCCGATTTTAGTATGTCATAACGTTTACTGTGGACATGCAGTAATAGTGTGTGTTAAAATGTGTGATAATCATTACCACATTTTAGTAAACATACACTTATGTGTTTAACACAGTTTAATAAAAAGGCCCCTCAAAGTAAGTCAAGGCTAGAGAGGAAATGACAGCTTGGAGTACTATTTTAATTATTATGTGATTATTTTCCTATTCCTACTTACTTTGCCCTCAGCACTGACAGTTAGCTCAATCCAGTAAGAGACGTGGGCAATTGAAATCCAGAATTTTTACTGTAAAAGTTAAAGATGCGATTATATAGTTATAATAATCATCCTTCAAAAGAAAAGTAATAATTCTCTTTCAGGAGCTTCAAATCGTGCTGTCTTCTTTTTTCCTCATTACACTATGATGGCAATTATATAACGATTAGTTGGCAAGTACGCATGTATGAATATCATATGCAATATATTTCGAGGATTAAGGGGCCCTTTTACTAAAGTGCACTAGTAGTTAGAACGGGTTCCGGTGCACCATAACCATGTGTTATATCCTGTGCTAATTGTTAGCGGGGGTCATGACAGTTAGTATGGACCAATTTCTGCACTCACTTCAACTTGTGTGGTGGAACGGCAAATGAGCAGGTTAGGGGCTGTGAATGGGTGTGATGAGCACCATGCAGTCAGCACAGGGATAAACACCATACACTGTGACTCTTTTAATTAGCGTGGCTGCAATTACCTCCACCTCATTAGGTGAAGTTAAATGCATCCACAGTATTAGCACCCCATGTTACGGTACTGTGCCATGCAAAAACTGCTGGGAAAATGCTGTCCAGACCCCTGACAGCTGGGCTTTGCATCTTATTGGCATGTTAGTGTAAACCCACAGCACATTTTACAAAAAGTGCTGCTTTCTTTTTATATGCATGTACATCAGGGACGTCCTTATAAAAAGGGTGTGATCTGAGCAAGGAATGCGCATGGTAAATATATTTTAATAATTTGGGTGCTTTCCTTTGATTTTTTTAGGCATTTTTTCAGTTTGTTTCACACATTTGTTTTATTTTTATTTTATTTACTCTTTATCATTTTACATATTATGAAAAGCAAAATATACAAAACAAAAAGAAAATTGGAAAAAGCCAAATACAGGCATTCCCACAATGTGTTCTTATTGATATTATGATTGTTTTAATATAATGTTTTCCTGCGTATTAGAATGTTTAAATATATGAAAATACATCGTATGCACATTAATTCATAGCTTAGCTTGCATTAAGTAAATTTTGCACGCACTGCCTTTCTTAAGGTGCAAACAAATTGAATGCACACTAACAAATGCACATCCCTGGTAGTCACTCTGTGTTGCTGTTCGTACTTCTTCGACCTCTGCCGCCTCTTGCTTTTCTTTTTACTTTATTATTCCCTTTGACCCTCAAATCTGTTCTCTGCTCTCTCTTCTCTTCCTTCTCTGTCTCCTTCATCCTTTCTCCTGTGTCTACCTATTTTTTTTTTGTCTCCCTACCTCCCTGCCCTTCCTCTATGTTACCATGTCTCTGTATGTGGCAGTGTTGCTGATGGTGGGTCTGATGTAAGTGCTGGTGGGTAAGCATTCTACAATAAGTGGTGTGCACAAGTGGTTCCTGTGTGCTCTGGCTTATATAAAGGAGAGGCAACAGAAGAGGAGGTGGTACTCTCTGCCAACTTAACACTCCTCTTTTCCTCCATAGAACGTTCTCTGACCTTTAACTGCTCAGCTGGGGAAGCACTGGGATAGTCACAGCTATGCCTGAAGGACTACCAAAAGGGACTGCTACTGCTGGAAAGAAATCTGCACTTGTAGGTATTCACCTGCTGGGAAATTCTCTAAACCTGGGGGGAAAAATAGAATTATTTATTTATTTATTATTATTATTTTATTTAGCTGGTTTTCTATACCGCCTTTCAGAATGTCAAGGCAGTTTACATGGAACAAATTGAACACTAACGTACATGAAACATTTTTCAGTAACTCAAACATTAAGGGGTATGTGTACTAAAGGGTGGAAAGGGAGCAAGCGTGCCGTTAATGCGCATTATCAGCACCTGTGAGCAGTTAACGTCAAGGAAAGTGCCGATAACACTGGATTAACGTATGGAAGCGGGGCCCTCAGTGTTAAGGTAAAAGGAGGTGGAGAGTGGGCGGGGATAGTGTGTGCACTATTACTACAGGGTTGTGTTACCGTGCGTTAGAGGTCCCAGTGCTGGGAACCCTAGCGCCATCTGAAAGCTTGCAGAAAGGGCTATTTCTGAGGGGAGAGAGACTATTTTAATGTATGCAATGTGCTCAACCCATCAGAGTTCCCAAATTTGTGATAGTAGTGCTCCATTGGCAGCAACAGCATGGTGTCCTATTAAGAAAGGGCACTATATTGATGTTGCCAAATTGGCAAAGGGGGTGATGCTGTGGGTCTGCTAGGCTGACAAGGCTGCTGCCTAGGGCATACATCTGCGATGCCTGTTATGACTCCACAGTGAGAGTGGCAGCACATATACATGCTGCTGCAGCCAAAAAGGAGTTGTGCCACCCCCACTGCCAACATGCTACCATGTCAGCATTGTGTGAGGGTAGGGGTGGAAGGCACAGCAGATGTGGCCTGCTGCAGATGAAACGTTGTTCCGGCACTGTTTGTCTGGTGCTAGGCTGCAGTTGCCGGTGTGAGTCAGATACAGACAAAAATAGGCAGTCTCTTAGAGTGTCGCATATTAACTCAAATAATTTCTAATTCACTCTACACATATCAAAACCCCTAACTCAAATTTCAAATAACTATTTCAAAAATAATAGGGATGGTCTCAGACTTGATGGCACTTATATTTGCTAACTCCCAATCAATGGAAGGTAATGGTGCTTAAATAGCATCAATGACCAATCCACACTTATGTGATATATCCCAATTTATAACAGTCCCTTTAAAAAACTTTCTTATCTCTTTTATGGTGTGAGTCAGATGGCAAGCATATCAGCAGCACGTACAGCGGAGCACAGGTCACCCCTCTCTACCAAGACTGAAGTCAGTAGCATGCTTTCTCACAGCCCCCGATGGAAGGGAGCAGGAACAACAAGGTGTGCCAAGCTGCATGTGTGCAATGTCAATGAGGCTGCCTGCAGCATTGAAGCGATGGCTGTGCCATGATGACAGGGAGGGAGGGATCGGCCGGCATGCTGTCCACCCTGATCATTGGACCCTGGCACCTGGCTAGTTGTCCTAGTGGTTGGGCTAGCCCTGGGATCAGGATGCCCCCCACCTGCACATATTGAGTGAATATGTGCATTTGGGGAGAAAAATATGCCACTGAGGCAGAAAGATTAGGCAATATCATAACACCCCATCTCAGAGGAAAAACAACCACACTGCTTTCTCAATTGCCAAATGATGATGAGGACCTGTGTGTGAACCAATGGCCCTTTCATGAGTAAGCACTCATATAGGTGTCATATTTTTCTGTGCCACATGGGACTCCAAGCTGCTTAATGTGGCCTTTCGACCATGGTATCATTCCAGGAGTGGCCTACAAGCACACTCCATGAAATGGTTATGTTGGTCACTCTGCTAGGTCATCCAGGGTTTTGCATGTGTGTGTTCATGTATCATGCCCTGCCCCTCTGGCAGGACAGATCCCATACGTAAGATATGAGCGTCAGTTATATCAGCAGCATTTCAATGAAGTTCTACATACTAATCTAACAAGATGTCCCTCTTCCCTAGCAGCCTGAAATACCTTGTCAGACAAGTATGGCAGAGAGACTCAGAGATCCAAGCAGACATAGGCATACCTGAACTAATGCTCACATGCATCCAGACACTGACTCCAGATATACCCATGGACTGAGGAGTTCACGTGGCTGCTCTGTGGCACCAAACACAGGGCGAGTGTGTGCATGAGAGAAGGGTCACAGATTCAAGACCAGCCTGTGAATCAGGAATGGTATGTCTAGTTATGTAAACACTATCCTACTTTTTAAGAAATCGATCAGCATATACAACCCTCAACACTTTGCCCAGCAAGAGTCCACACACTCAGCTGCCACACTGAGAAGCTGCACCACCTACGACTGGATGGCAGAGGATGCTAATAGCACCAGCACACTGAACAGGCATTGACAGTGCCCACACATAGCAGAGCGCGCTAATAATGCCTGCACACTGAGCAGGCATTGACAGCGCCAGAGCATAGCAGAGTGCATTAATAGTGTCTGCACACTGAGCAGGTGTTGACAATGGTGGAGCATAAAAGGAGGCCTAAGCAGAAGGTAGGAATGCCAACCTGCACCACTTTTGGACACTGGAGTTGTATGTTTATGTGTGTCTGTTTGGTGGAATGCAAGAAGTTGAAATCCTCAAAGATTGCCTCGGAGAACAGATCCAGGAAGAAGGGGAAATCCCATTCTAGGCCCTGCCATCCCCGGCGTGAGTCAGAGGGGTCAGAGTGGGAGTGGCCCCACAAGCTTCCCTGGAAGGAGTAGTCGGTATCCGGCAATTGACATTGGACACCAAAGACCATCCTCGTCGAGGACTCCTCCTCCTCAACAGAACCGATGCTGGGCCCGAAGTTCTCGGTGCCCACGTCGAAGGCTGCAGAGCCAACTGGCATGGAGATCAGGATGGCAGCCTTAGAGAACAGTATATCTGCCCTCCTGGCCATGCAGTGGGCATTTATGTCTGGTTCCTCCGGTTCATCCTCCCTGACAACGGGACCCTCGACATCAAGGGCTTCCCTGGATGTCAAGGTGATCCTCGAGTGCCACTAATCTCGAGAGACCCATTGGCATCGGACGAGGTCACAGTCCTTTTCCTCAGGGCACCAGTCCCCTCCGGCGAGTGCATGTGGTTTGGACCACAGGTCCCCTGGAGGTCAAGGTCCTTCAGGCTCTGGCCTCGACCACAGTGATCTTGGGCCCTTGGACTTGACCTTGGACTTCAAGTTGGAATGGGAGACCAAGGATGAGGAGTCCCTGGACACATGGCAATACCTAGATGAGCACTCAGATCCATCTCCCCAAGTGTCCTGGCACTGTTCCCCACCCGAGGACATCACTTTCCTCGACTTTGTGCAGGACATAGCTAAGACGCTCACAATTGAGACTGAGGTCAAGGAGGATCCCCGCATGGAGGAACTGGAAATTCTCCAGTACGAGGCCCCTCCTAAGGAAGCCCTTACAGAGCCTGTTTCTCCGCTCCTAGAGTGCCTCCTTCTCCATATGTGGGAGACACCAGTGTCAGTGCCCACTGTCAACAGGTGACTCGACTCTGTGTATTGAGTCTGCCGAAGCCTTGGGTTCGAGAAGACTCATCTTCCCCACAACTTAATGGTCATTGAGTCTGCCATGCGCAGATTCAAGAGTCAAAAGACCCATTCCTCGGTGCCCCCTGGCAGGGAGGCCTGGACTGTTGACACCCTTGGCCAAAAGGTCTTCCAGGGCTTGATGTTTGCAAGCCGAGTCCAATCCAACCAACTATACATCGGCATGTACTTCAAAGAACTGGCGAGGGGGCTCGCTGGCTTCTCAGCATGCCTTGACGGTGAACCCCTTCAGCGGTTCAAGTCTCTGGCCTCGGCAGTCAAAGAGTGCTCAAAGTTTTTATCCTGAGCAGCTTACAATGACTTTGAGTCCTCAGCCAGAGTAGCCACAGTGGGCATCAGTGCCCGATGCCAGACATGGCTGCAGTCATCTGACTTCAAACAATAGGTTCAGGACAAACTTATTGATATTCTCTGAATCAGAGAGAATCTCTTCGGGAAACCCATAGCAGATAAGGCGGCTGAAATAGAAACTGAGTTCCTGACAAGGACCAGACTTTCTAAGTAGTCCTTGGTACAGCCCCATAAGAAAGCCCCGGGGAAGAAGCCCTTCTTCCTGAGGAAAAAGGGAGTTTTTGGTAATGCCTCAGAGTTCCAAACCTTCTTGGACCTCCAGCAAGGCCAACACCACAAGGGGCAAGGGCATAGCCTCCGCAAACAAAAGACCCCTAAATCCCAGGCACCGGCTCCGGCTCAACCTAGGGGGAGCTTTTGACTCCTTGGGCATGACCTCCCCTCCTCTCCCAGGAGGTCCCCAACAGCCCACAGGGCTGGCACTGTTTGCCCATAAGTGATCCACCATCACCAATGATTCATGAGTACTGCTCCTCCACCTCTAATGGGCACCACTCTTATATTTTTCAGGAGAGCCCATAAAACCTCTCCTCCACCAGACTCTGCTCCTCTCCGAACTCACAGGTCTCCTCGAGGACAAGGTGGTGGAACCAGTGCCCAAGAATCTTTGAGCACCGGCTTCTACTCCAGGTATTTCTTCATTCTCAAGCAAATAGGGGGCCTCGGGCCCATCTTGGACCTGCGGGACCTGAACAGATTTCTGGTAGTGAGAAGTTCAAGATGCTCTCCCTTGGAACACTGATACCATACCTCCAGCAGGGAGACTGGCTATGTTCCTTAGAACTAAAGGATGCCTATTCGCACATCCTGATCCATCCTATCCACCAAAAATACCTCCACTTCATGGTGGTAGGAGGTCACTACCAATAATGTGTGCTGTCCTTCGGGCTGGCCTTATCACCAAGGTCTTCACCAAGTGCCTGGCGGTGGTCACAGCCCACCTTCATCTCCAAGGGGCCTTTGTCTTTCCCTACCTGGATGACTGGCTCATAAAGGGAAGCACAGCTGCAGAGGTGCACCTCACCACTGAGCATACCATCCATGCCCTGCAGCACTTGTGGTTCGTCATCAACTTCCCCCAAGTCCCACCTCCCCCCGGCTCAATGCTTGGCATTCATAGAGGCTCAGATAGACACCCTCCAGGCCAAGGCCTTCCTCCCTCAGAAGAGATCAGAACACCTCAGGGGGCTAGCTGAAGAGGTATAGCACTGCCAGTCACTACCCGCTTGGCTTCTTCTCTGCCTGCTGGGCCACATGACTTCTACAGTCCATGTGACCCCATACGCCTGCCTACACATGAGGGCGGCACAGTGGTGCCTTCATTCTCAGCCATGGGCAGGTCTGGGACAGGGTGAGAGTGACCTGCCAGCTGGTGTACTCCATTGACTGGTGGCAGATCCTCCACCACCTGCAGGCTGGGGAGAATCCTCACCATAGACACCTCCTTGCTGGGCTGGGGAGCTCATTGCAAGGACCTCTGCAAACAAGGCAACTAATCTCAGATGGAATGCCAGCTGAAGATCAACCTTCTGGAGCTCAGGGTGATATTCCTGGCTCTCCGAGCCTTCTACCACTGGGCCAGGACAATGCGCTGGCAGACAAGCTGAGCAGAGTCCTACAGCCTCATGAGTGGCACCTGGATACCAGGGTGGCCTCCCAGTTGTTTAGACTCTGGGGCGTCCCCTCTAGTCTAACTGTTCACTAGCCTGGACAACACACAGTTGCCCAGCTTCTATTCCCACCAGCCACACGCGTCCCAGTTGGAAGCAAATGCGTTCTTGATTCCATGGACGGAAGGCCTCCTTTACATCTTCCCACTAACTCTACTGTTCATGAATACCCTCTTCAAGATCCAGCATGACAGGGCATCACTGACACTGATAGCCCCACAGTGGCCCGGGCAGCCTTGGTTCCCGCTGCTTCTCCACCTGTCGGCGGCATTGCCAATTTCCCTGGGACATGCCCCAGGACTGCTATCTCAGGAGAAGAGCTCTCTCCTGTACCCCAGCTTGGGGTCCCTGTCTCTTATGGCTTAGCTGCTGAAAGGGTAGCCCTGGCTCCCTTCAACCTCCTACAGGACGTGGAAGAGGTCCTTCTGGCCTCCCGCAAGGACTCCATGAGGAGGGCGTATGCTTTCATATTGTATCACTTCTCGGTCTGGTGCACAGAGAAGCGGGCAAACACGTTCTCCTCTTCAGTTCTGATGGTACTCCAGTACCTACTCCACCTGTTGCAGGTGGGATTAAAGTCCAACTCGGTCAGAGTGCATGTGCGCTGTCGCAGTGCATCACTATGCCATTCAGGGAAAACCCTTCTTGGCTCAGCCCTTTGTATCGTGGTTCTTGTGGGACCTCATGCTATCCAAACTCCCCGTCCTCCCACCAGCAGCGGAATGGGATCTCAACGTGGTACTCTCGCAGCTTACTAAATCACCGTTTGAGCCCCTGGCTACCTGGTATTTGTGGTACCTCTCCTGGAAGATTGTCTTTCTCATGGCACTCACATCAGCTTGCAGGGTCAGCGAGCTCCAGGCTCTGATGGCAGAGCCTCACTACACGAGATTCTACAAGAACAGGGTGGTGCTCCGCACACACCCCAAGTTTCTGCCGAAGGCGGTGCCCCCATTTCACCTCAATCAGGAGGTGGTGCTCCCCACCTTCTTTATGAGGCCTCACGCTGGCAAGGAGGAGACCGTCCTCCATACTGTGGATTGTAAAAGGGCCCTATCCTTCTATTTGCAATGGACTCAGGGACACCGCAAAGCACCTCAGCTTTTCGTCTCCTATGACCCCAGTAAACTGGAGCTCCCAGAGACTAAGCAAACTCTGTCCACTTGGGTGGCAGACTGCATTGTCCTTGCCTATGAGCAGGCTGGGATCTCACTAGACCAGTGGGTCATGGCATACTGCATCAGGGACATGGCTACTTCCATGGCAATTCTGCGTTCCATACCTGTGATGGAAATCTGCCGGGCCACCACCTGCCTGGAGAGGGAGTCCTGATGGGATAGTGCCTTCAGCCAGGTCGTACTCCATAATCTCTTCGGGGTGTAGGCAACTCCTGCCCCCAACCCTTCTGTGTTCAGGCTACCAGAGTGCTGGTTCTCCGCTGGAAGCAAGAGTCTCTCAGTTGGGACTTAACTGCTGCAGCTCATGGCTCACTTCTCTGGCTGCTGTGGCATTTTGTACAGGTTTTCAGTAGCATATAGCTAGGGAGTCCCATGTGTGAGGACTGACTTCCTGCTTGTTCCCACAGAAAGCATAGTTACTCACCTGCAACAGATGTTCTCTGGGGACACCAGGAATCAGTTCTCACAACTCTCCCTCCTCTCCTTGGAGTAGTTTATGTACTGTATTTTAATTTTTGCCATCTTAGCTATGTCATTAGACTGAGGCAAGATGGCACCCTTCGGCAGGAAGGGGACCACGCATGTGTAGTGCATCTCCCAAAGACTTTCTCTGAAAGCTGGGGAGAAGCTTCCACGCGGGCTCCGTTGGCACCGATGTCACCCACATCTAAGGACTGATTCCTGCTTTCCCTGGATAACACCTGTTACAGGTGAGTAACTATGCTTTTTGAAAATTGATTTGCATGTTACTTATTGTTTGACTGCAGGACAATAAGGCAAAGATCACAAATTATCATTTTAAATAGAATTAAATGCTCATTCAATCGTTCTCTTGGCCTTTTTTAAAGAGCTCCTGAGAATAAGGCTCCTGAAGCTGGTATCATAACTTATCTTACTTGCATATGAATTGTTCCTTACTAATATATTCAAACACATCTCCCTCATTCAGGCTCCTTTTCTAGTAAGTAACTCAAATTCTTTTCTGAATGCCATAAAGTGAAACGCTCCCCAACAACAGCAACTTATTCCTAGTAGAAACTTTAGCAAAGGCTGACTGGTCGATGTTTACCTCACTCTTGCTGACAGGAACTTGGTGCCCTGCCATCCAGACCAACTGACACAACGCAAGAAATTGTTAGCCTACCTTGGATTAGGAAAGGAATTTCATTCTTTCTTGTCAGTTTTTCATTACTTCTTATATCAGATAGATTTTTCATACACATCTCTAAATCCCCCATATTCCTGACCTGCATGAAATGAGTTGAGTTTTTTTTATTTGCAGTATTATTTGTTCTCTCTTTAGATAGATGTGGCCTTTCTTTAACTCACTGCAGAAGATAAACAGAGAGGCAAGTGTCGTAAGAAATCACAGTCACGGTAAGAAAAAATGAGATGATGAAGAAATGTTCAGAAAATATGAGAAATATGATTATGATGATCTTTGTAGATAAAGATATACTTATGAAGTTGAATGTTTTTCAGCATATCAGCAGTGCACACATGATGGGCAACAGGATCATTTTTACTTTTTGCCCTCTCTTTGTTTCCAAATAAATTCTAAAATCATGTCTTATCACTCTCAAAGAACAGTACAAATTAATGCAATCTTCCTGTTGGCGACTGGCAGTTTCTTCTTGTTCATTTGGCTTTCTAGCTTGGGGTTCTATTTACTGAACTGTACTAGCTGGTTATTATTGGAATTAGCATGTTAACAGTTAACACAGTATCTTATTAGTGCACACTATAATTCCAGCATTAAACAGCTAGTATGGAAGTGGGCATGGAACTGCTGATTGTTGAAGCCTCCCTTTCTGTCATGTGCTTCCCTTCTCTCCATGTTTGTTTGCTTGTTAAGTCTTCCTCTAATAGACAGCACTTGCTGTCTCCAGTACAAGTGATTTAATAATTTAATAAACCTTAAACCTTAATAAATCTATGGAGGGTAATTTTATAAGAAGCCACCTACTTTATACATGAATGTAGGTGCCTATTGAAACACTATTTTATAGAGAAAAGTAGGCTCCTACTTTTCTTTATAAATACTAGCATAAGTGATCGAAAACACATAAGTTTAAGGTGTGATCGCTTATACGAGCGGTAGACCACATTTGTCTGACATGACCTACCTGGGGGAGGATATTTAGCAGTGCCAACTAGCCATTCTAACATGACTAGCAGTGCTGCTGAATCTTAAACCCAGATATTCAATGCCAAGATCATACCTGGCCCTGGCATTGGATATCCAGGTTGCCCAGATTGGCGGGAAGCTAACCGGGTAGAGGCGATATTCAATCGCTGCCTGGTTAGCTTTTTGCTGCGAACGTTAGGCCAACCTTTAGTGTGCCTTATTTTCACCACTTTGCCATAACTGGGCAAAGACTCAATATCACCACTACACAATTATGGACAAATGCCACCCCACAGAATGCCCCAGCACTAACTAACTAGCATCAGGATGTGCAGTGGTGGCACCTGGAGGTATTCAGAAAGATTAGAGCAAGGTGGGAAAGATGCTGCATCAGGAAAGATAGGTTAGAGAGTGCCTGGCTCACCATGCCACCAACCTCTGCTGTCAGCTGGGATCAGGCTGTAGAATATAAGAAATGAACAGGAAAGGTTTGAAAGAGCATCCAGCTCCAACCCCAAAACTTCCCCACCCCTCTTTATACCCTGTCTCAAAGCCACATGATCAAACAGTAACACAATACATACATCCAACCATCCCACAGTTTCCAACACCCATCCAATCACCAGCCTTCAACATCCAGCTCTAACTCCAGCATTCACCATTACCCACATCCACACACCTACCACACCCTCAACTCCATTCGCAACCCCAAATATCTTACCACCCACAGGACCACCATCAGGCAACACCCAAAGCAATTAAAAAACAAAACATCAAGAAAAGCTTGAAACAAAGCTGCCAAACTGTCCTCCAAATGCAGAAAGACTCCACTTTAATCTACAGTGTTCCCATTGTGCTCTGTGATAGTGTGATGTGCAGTGGGAAGGGTTTTATTTACAACACAGGCCAGACAGCAGTTCAGGGGGGAAAAAGCAGTTTTTGTTTGGTCCCAGCTTTTTAAACTTCCACAAAGCAAAACCCAGAATAGACAGCAGTTCAGGGAAAATAAATGCAGCTTTACTTCTGTCCCAGCTTGTTAAACCTCCACAAGTTCATTCTCCCGACCCTTCCTCTAGCCCCAGTTAAAGTTCCTACCTCAGAACTCCTTTGAACGTCTTGCCTTGGAAGGACTTCTGGCTCCACGAGGCCTGCAGCCTACTGGGTTCTTAACATCTCTCTCTGAGCCCCACCCTCCCAGTCCTGTACTCTGGGCCTCAGACTCTTTTAAAGTGGACTATTTATTTATTGTATTTTATTTATTTATCAGGTTTTTATACCACTTTATCCTTCAGTCAAAGTGGTTTATATTGTAACTTAAACTTGGAAATATACTTTAAACAAGGGATAACTTTCTGAGGCAATGGAGTGTTAACTGACTTGTTCAAGCCACAAGGAGTACTAGTGGGAATACCATTAGCTACTCCTCCATTATTGATAATCCCTTTGGAGAGATAACATTCTATATACCCAATTACACACCCTTCTCCTCAGCTGAACCATGCCCCGTTGTGCACCTGCCTCACCCAGGACACCTACCCAGGAAAGGAAGTCCACATTCAGGTAAGCCTGACCAACCTGATGGTAGACCCGGAACTGGTAAGATTGGAGTCTCAAAACCCACTGCATAATATGTCCAGTCAGCCACTTAAGGGGTTAGTGGCCCGTAATTAGCGTAAATGGATAGCCGAGCAGGTAGTATTTGTAGGCTTCAAGCACCCACTTGATAATCAGGGCCTCCTTCTCAATCACCGCATAATGTTTCTCCTGAGGAAGCAGTTTCCTACTGATGAATGTTATGGGATGTTCTTCACTCTTGACTTCCTGGCTCAGAAAGGCTCATAGGCCCATCTCTGAGGCATTAGATTGTGCAAGATATGGTAGAGAGATATCAGGGCTAATTGGGACGGGTTCAGAGCACATGGCCTTCTTGAGATGCTGGAAGACCAGTTCCAGATCTGGCAACCACTGGATCCATTTGGGAGCTCTCTCTTAGAGGAGATTGGTTAATGGCTCTGCCACTTCTGCAAAATTAGGGATGAACCAGCAGTAATAATCAATCCAAGGAAGGCACAAACCTCTTTCTTCAATTTCTTCTATAGTTGAGGTTGTATCTGCCCATTCTCAATTAAATATTGAATGTCCCAACCTTCCAGAAAACATTTCTTGAAGTCGGCCTTCAACCTGGCCTTCCACAGGCTGGTCAACATGGCTTGTACTTGGGTTGGATGAGCTGTCTAGTCTCTGCTGCAGATGATGATTTCATCAAGGTAGGCAGCTGCATATTCCTTGTGCAGTCTCAGTAGGTGCTCGACTAGATGTTGAAACATGGCAGGAGCACCGTGTAATCCAGAGGGCATCACTGTAAACAGGAACAGACCTTGTGGTGTCAAAAAAGCAGTCTTATCCTTGGCAACTGGAGTCAAGGGCACCTGCCAGTATCCCTTGGTTGAATCCGAGGTTGATATAAAGTGTGTTCCACTGAGTTGCTTGATTAACTCATCTACTCTGGGCATGGGATATGCTTCCAGTTTAGAAGCTGCATTGACCCTCTGGAAGTCTATGAGTGTTGACCAGTCACTCATAGACTCTTCTATAACTCTCAGGTTAAGCATCTCTTCTAGCTCCATGGTGATGGTCTGTCCCCGGACTTCCGGAATCCGATAGAGTCATTGCCGGATAACCACTCCAGGGTTAGTAATGTTATCATGACAAATGAAGTGGATTCATCCCGGGTGGGTGGAGAACACCTTTAGGTTTCGGTGGATCAAACCTTCTAGATCTCTTCTTTGGGCAGCAGAGAGCTGATCTCCAATCGGGACTTGAGCTGGATCCAACGGGGTTGAAATTTACGGCCCAAAATCATCTCCCTGTACCATCATGACTGGCATGGGAGTCCTCTTTTTCAATCGGTTAATGTGGTAAATTTTGGCTTTCTTCCATTTATCTGGCTGAGAAATCTTGTAGTTAACAGGCCCACTTTCTCTTTCACCTCATAGGGCCCCTGCCATTTACAGAATAACTTGTTCTCGAATGAGGGCAGCAAAAAGGTGTGGTGCATGGCTGTCTGATTGTAGTCCCTGGTTTGCTAGGCTTGTGCGTTTTACAGACTGAGTTTGGCCACCTCTCTGGCTTTCCTTAGCCAGACTTTCATTTGTATAACATACTCCACTACATTATGCCCAGCATGGGGTTCTTCTTCCCAGGTTTCCCTTACCACGTCTAATATGTCTCTTGGCCATCTTCTAAGGAGCAATTTAAAGGCAAAAACCCCATGGAACTCTGAGATACCTTGTGATGGCAAACATCAAATAGGGTAGGAGAATGTCCCAATTCTTTCTGTCCTCCTGCACGAACCTTTTAAACATCTGCTTCAGACTTTTATTGAATCACTTGATGAGGCCATCCGTCGGTGGATGATATACTGATGTTCTCAGCATATTGACTTTCACCAAGGCACACACTTGCTCCATCACCTTGGATACAAAGAATGTTTCTTGATCTGTGAGGATCCCATTGGTTATTCCCACCTGTGAGAATACTTCCCAGAGAGCGTTCACGATCGTATAACTCGGTCTCTGGGTATCAAGTAGCATTGTTTAGTACGACTAAAATATACTTATTGCCTCAAGTGGTTCGCTCCAAGAGACCTAACAGGTCCATGGCCACTCTTTCACATAGGGTTTCAATGATAGGAATAGGCACTAGAGGGGCAGGTGGGGTTGTGAAGTTGACAGGTGGGGCATGACTGGCAATATAACTGCACCTTTTTATAGACCCCAGGCAAGAAAAATTGAACTAAAACACACTAGTGTTTTCTCCACCCCCAGCTGTCCCTTAATAAATGGCTATGGGCCAACGATAACATCTGCAGACGACAGAGCCGGGGAACTATCAGTTATTCTACTTTTTCCCCCTCTAGGGTCCCTTTGGCGACTCACTATAATAAATCTCCCTTTAGCACAAAATAAAGGAAGGTTTGTGTGGGGGCTCTTTGCCTTTCTGCTCTGGAAAGCGCAACTCCATTACAAGCATTTGCTTCTAGGTTTTGGCTTGGGTCACACATTTAACTGCTTGCTTATGAGTCCTGTCTGTCTGTATTGATATATATATTTATTTATTTTATCATTGCTAGTGTGCTTTTTACCTTATCTGTATTTTTTTGTAATATTGCTCAGCACCCTCCTATCTTCAGCTATCTGTCTCTTGCTTCTCCTAAAAACTAACTGTAACTGCCCCTACACTCTCTCTCTCTACTATCTGGTCTCTGTTTGTTGAGACCAAGTTGATATTCAAATCTGATATCTAACTCTACCTCTTTCTCTGCTGTTTTCACTGAGTTTTAAATCTTCCTATGTCTGTTATTCTAATCTACCTGAGAGTGTGCAGAAAATGTAGTGACAAGTCCTTCCCTCCCCCTCCATTGAGGCATTGTTAGCCTTCTATTTTCCTCCCTGCTCATGCATACTGACCCTCTTTGCCTTTCTGCTCTGGAAAGTGCAACTCCATTATAAGCATTTGCTCCTAGCTCTTGGCTTGGGTCAGGCATTTAACTGCTTGCTTGTCAGTCCTCTCTCTCTCTTTATATATATATATATATATATATATATACAGGGTGACCCAAAAAAAGTGAGAACATCTCGTAGCATATGAGTTATTTAAAAATTCAAAAAGACAGATGTAAACGATTGACATTTACAAAAAAAGATGGCGACGGGAAATTGTCGAAATAAAGACGTTATATAGCTAAAAAAGGTAAATAAGTAAACTATTTAAGCTTTTAATTTACGAGATGTTCTCACTTTTTTGGGCTACCTGTATATGTATATATATTTATTTTTTCCTTGTTAGTGTGGTTTTTTTTACCTTACCTGTATTTTTTGTAATATTGCTCAGCTCTCTCCTATCTTCAGTTGTCTGTCTCTTGCTTCTCCACCCCACAGCCCACCCACCCGCTTGCAAACAGTCTCTTATAGCTATTCTGGACTCATTACCATTATTACTCACAGGTACCCCCAATCCCCTGAGATGTTTCTCTTGCCTTTCCTCCTATATTTTTCCTGACTTATGCTCCCCTCTCCATCTCTTTCTTATGGCTCCACATCACTTTCTCTTCCTATTGTTGACATTCCCTAGTCTTCTCCCCTCATACCAACAACTTTAAACCCCCCTTCTTATCATCCCGTCTTTACCATCCTCATTTCTCCCACATCTTGTCATCTATCCTATCATCAGCTCTTGAGTTTCACCATTTTCTTCCTCTCTTTCAGCCATCTCCTCCCTCTGAAAGACCCCACCCTCGTTATTACTATGGCATCTCCTCTCTGCTCCTTCTCTTTCTGTCATCTGGATATATCAGTCTGGGTATATCATCTGGATATACCAACCCTGGCCACCCTAGACTTTTGTCATACTCTCAGGATAGATCCTCATGCAACTGCTCAAATCTTATTCATATCTCTCTCTCCTTTCCCCCTCCTCTCTCCCTTTCTCTTGCACCTTGTGAAATGCACACTCCATCACTAAGCTTACTTTTATTCATGATCTCTTTATCTCTAATGCTCTCCATCTTCTTGCTCAAACTGAGACCTGGCTCCTCCCAGAAGATTCAGCTTCCGTCGTTGCCCTCTGTCATGGCGGCTACCAATTCTCCCACATGCCTCGTCCCACTGGACTTGGTGATGGTGTTGGGTTTCTACTCTTTCATTTCTGCCAATTTCAATCCCTCCTGCCTCAGCCTCACTCTTTTTTGTCCTTTGAAGTCCACTCTATCCACCTTTTTACTCCATTACCTTTCCGGATAGCTGTTATTTATTGACGCCCTGACAAGTCTGACTTTGATTAGTGGCTTTCCTTCTTTTTGTATTCATCTTCCTCCTCCCTTATTCTTGGGGATTTTAACATTCATGTTGATAACTCCTCTGATCCTTATGCTTTAAAGCTCCTTTCCCTTATCTCCTCATTCAGCCTCCAGCTTTGCTCTACTACTCCCACTCACCAGCATGGCCACTGCCTCAACCTTGTCTTCTTCTTTAATGGCTTACTCTCAAACTTCTGTACCTCAGTTCTTCCCTTATCTGACCATCACCTGATAAGCTTCACTTTTCATCACCCCCCACCTTAATCCCACTCAGTTTCCTCCAACCTCTTTAGAAATCTTCATGCTATCGACCCATCGGCTCTCTCCAATACTGTTTCATTACCTCTTTCCTCCAGTATGTCATCTGAGTCTGTTGATGAGAAAGTAGCTTCCTATAGCACTACACTCTCATCTGCTCTGGATGCTCTTGCTCTGCCCATGCCACATCCTGTAAGGCATACTGTACCTCAGACCTGTCAGTCTCCAACTACCCACTATCTACATTCCTGTGCCTGCTCAGCTGAGCGCATTTGGCTCAAATCCCGCACCCTTGCGAACTTTCTACACTTCAAATTCATGCTTGCCTCTTTCCAGTCAGCCATAGCACTCACCAACAAGACTATTATGTCCACCCTGACTAACTCTCTTGCCTCCGACCCTCACCATCACTTTACAACTCTCAATTCTGTCCTCAAGAAGTCTCCACCTCCAATCCTTCCCTTCCTTTCTGCCCAAAATTTTGCTATTTTCATGATAAAGTCCACAAGATTACACTCCATTCTCCCACGAAGCCAGCTCCATCCCCTTTTACCTCTCTTCACTCCCAATTCCCCTCAACCTCTGCCATCCTTTCTGCCTTTTCTAAGATGTCTGAGGAGGAAACCACACATCTTCTTTCCTCCTCCAAACTCACTACATGCTGCTTTGATCCTATTTCCACCCATCTCCTAAGCTCCATCTCCTCCGCTGTCATCCCTTCCATCTCTGATATTCTCAAGCTATCACTCTCCATGTCAATTGTTCCTGCAGCCTTTAAGCTCTTCAAGAAACCCTCACTAGACCCTACCTGTCGTTCTAATTATTGACCATCTCTCTCCTCACCTTCGTTTCTAAACTACTTGAACATGCAGTTCACCTCCATTGCCTTGACTTTCTCTCCTCTCAAGCTCTACTGAAACAGCTCTTGCCAAAGACTCCAGTGACCTGTTCTTGGCAAAATCCAATGGCCTCAACTTGATCCTCATCCTTTTTGACCTTTCTGCTGCTTATGACACTGTTGACCACCACCTTCTCCTCAATACCTTGTCCTTGCTTGCTTCTGTGCTATCTTGGTTCTCTTCTTATCTCTCCCATCACACTTTCAGTGTTTGTGCTGGCGGATCCTCCTCTACTGCTATCCCATTCTCGATGTACCCTAAGGGTTTGTCTTGGGTCCACTCCTTTTCTCTGTCTACATCCAGTCTCTTGGTGCACTCATCTCCTTCCATGGTTTTCAGTATCATCTCTATGCTGATGATTCTCAGATCTACCTCTCTACACTTGAAATCTCTGCGGCAATCCATGCCTATCTGACATTACTACTGGATGTCTCACCGCCATTTGAAATTGAACATGACCAAAACTGAGCTTCTTATTTTTCCCCCTAAACCCACCTCCCCCTTCCTTCTTTCTCAATCTCTGTGGATAACACTCTACTACTCTTTGTTTACCCGTTTTTCAACCTTGGCGTCATCTTTGACTCCTCCCTCTCCTTCTCCACACATCTAACTGATAGCTAAAACCTGTCGTTTCTTTCTCTATAACATCAGCACAATTTGCCCCTTCCTTTCTGAACACACTACTGAGACACTTCTCCACTCTTTAGTCACCTCCCACCTAGACTATTGCAACCTCCTCCTTCCTGGTCTCCCTCTGAATCATCTTTCTCCCCTTCAATCTGTTCAAAACTCAGCTGAACAGCTAATCTTCCACCAGCCTCGATATGCTCATATAACTCCTCTTAAGTCGCTTCATTGGCTCCCTATCCGCTTCTGTATCCAGTTCAAACTTCCCCTATTGACCTATAAATGCACTTATTCTGCTGCTCCTCACTACTTTTCCACTCTTACCTCTTCCTACACCTCTCCTCAGGAACTCTCTTCTGGCAGATTGCTTCTCTCTGTGCCCTTCTCTTCTACTGCCGACTCCAGACTTTGATCCTTTCATCTTGCTGCTCCTCATGCCTGGAACAAACTACCTGAGTCTCTTCATCAGACTTCATCTCTGGCCCTTTTCAAATCCAGGATGAAAACTCATCTCTTGGAGGCTGCTTTTGGATCCTGAACCTCTTAGTCTCCTATGTATTTCATTACCATTCCCCTAGATCTATCCTTGTCCTCAGCTGATGTGTTGTTTGTCTTGACTAGATTGAAAGTTCTGAGAAGCAGGAACCATCTTTTACATGTGTCTGTACATTGCTCTGTATGCCTTGTAGCGCTATACAAATGAACAGTAGTAGTAGTAGTAGTAGTAGTAGTAGTAGTAGTAGTAGTAGGATTCTCTGTTACCTACTGGAATCCCATCCACTTCCAAAATCTGCTCTCGGGCATATTTAAGGGACTCATCCTCTTGCTGGGCCCTCCTGAAGCTCCATGGGTCTTCTCCCAGCCTCCACTCTGGGAAAGAGATAGTTGTATTTGGGTCACTATGGCTGAGCCCTGAGCTATCCCCAGGGGTTTCTTTCCTAGGCACTCCCTCACTGGATCCCTCCTCCATAGCTGCCCCCAGATTCTGTTGGTAGAATAGCTTTCCTGGTGATGCCAACTTCGGGACTTTGTAGACTTAGACTTCTCGACATATAGATCTGGGTCTTCCAGCAAAAAGACTCTGGGAAATTTTCCTGGCCCAACTTAGCAGAACTGTCAGCTAGCCGGGCCCATATTGCTCTGAAGTTTGGGTAGTCTCGACTGATTACCATTGGATATGGGAGCCAGGGCAGCACCACAACCTCAAACGTGACTTGTCCTGCTGGAGTCTTCTATGCCGTGGGATACTGCCTCGGTTCTTCATGCACACAGGCCAGTGTTACCATCTTTGCATAGCCTATTTGAAATTGGGTTACGGGTTTTCTGGTGAATGAGGGTCCGCAACCTCCCAGAGTCTATCAAGGCCTGGAGGCAGGTTCTCTCAAGCTCCACTGGAATCACAAAGGTCTGGGTCCCTGGGTGAGGGGTATCCACAAAAGCGCAGGTGTGAGGGGTGGGTAGGCTGACATCCATGGAGTCTTCCATACTTAGCGGACACTCGTAAGCAAAGTGTCCCCAGGCGCCACACCTAAAACAAGTGAAGGGATCATGGCTGGGACCATGCCCTCACTTAGGAGGTGATTTTGGGGGTCGGAACATGGGAGCCAACATCTGTTCCAACTTCCTCTTCTGTCCTCCTGGGCTGACGGGTGGCTTCTTCCCCTTCTCACTGGCCACGTCAGTCATCCGCTGGGCTTCATGATACCCCTCAGCTATTTCCAGTGCACTATCCAGTGCACTGGCTCATCAGAGCAGTCAAGTCCTCAAAAAACTGCTCCAATAGCACAATTTTGGCTATCTTGAGCCTAGTATTTCCCTCTGGTTGCAGCCACTTCCAAGCGAGATCCTTCAGTCGACAGAGGAACCCCCAAGGGCCCCCCCTTTCTGAATCGCTAGCAGTAGGCCTCTGGGGTACAGCTGGCTCAGTATGGTGGCCTTGACAGCTGCATATTTAGCTCACCCTTCTGGGTTGGCATCCTGGAATGCAGCCTGACTGCTGCCCATCAGCAGATTCCCCAAATAGTCCATGTCTTCTCCAGTCACCCAGCCATGCGAGCAGTTCGTACAAAGTTCACCAAAAAGTGGTCAGGTTCATCTTCTTTTGTCCATTCTTCCACTGGAGGGTGGAGCTTCAGTTTCTGTTGGGCCTGAATCAACTGCTGCTGCTGTTGTTGCTGCTTTTCCAACAGGGTGGGTTGAAACTGTTGTTGTCGCTCCTGATAGTGTCTTTGTTGCTGCTGCCCTTTGGCCAGAATCTGGATTCCTCTTCTGCAGCTGAGTTAACTCTGCAGTATTCCAGCTCCAACAACATTTAGCGGCCTCTAGTGGCCAAAACAAAGCCTGCCTGTTTGGCACTGACAAACCTTCTTCAAGCTCCCTAACCAGGGTGAGGCTAACCCCTCTTAGCCGACACAAAAAAAAAAAAAAAATCCTGACCTGCTGTAGAGGTCCAGCCCTGGAGATACATGGATTTGCCCTCAGTCATGTGGTTAGAGGAAATCCCCAAGCTGACACCATATGTGGTAGTGTGGCGTGCAGTGGGAAGGGGTTTACAACACAGACCAGACATCAGTTCAGGGAAAACAAAAGCAGCTTTACTTCTGTCTCAGATTATTAAACCTCCACAAGCTGGGTCTCCCGGCCCTTCCTCCAGTCCCAGTTAAAATTCCTACCTCAGAACTCCTTTGCTTATTCCTCTTGTCATTGTGCCCTTCTAACACTTGGTCCTGTTTTGCTAAAGCCCCATTAATCTCTGACTTGATCGCTTTGTACTCCTTGGATCTGCTGTTTCTGACTGGAAACAGTACAGAGAAAGACGATTAAAATGCACCAGAAGACTTATGAAAAGAGACTACAAGACCTAAATATGTATACTCTAGAGGAGAGGAGGAACAGGGGTGATATGATACAGACATTTAAATACTTAAGGAGTATTAATGAACAAATAAACATTTTTCAAAGATGGGAAAGCTGTAACATTTAGATGGCATAAAATGAAACTGCAAAGGGGTAAACTGAAAGGCAATGTCAGGAAATACTTTTTCACTGAAAGGGTGGTGGATGCTTGGAATGCCCTCTTGATGGAAGGGAAAATACAGTGGGAGGCAAATACAGTGACAGAATTCAAAATGGCATGGGACAGACACAGTAGATCCCTTTATAGAAACAGGATAAAATCAAAATAAACTTAACTGTCTCTGATATCTCAACAAGTAGAGGTGACCTGCACGGAGCAGTAGGTACACCCCTAAACAAAGGCATGGGAAGGGGTGACCTGCATGAAGCGATGGGCGCACCTATTCTTGCCACCATACTGGGCAGACTAGATGGACCATGCTGGTCTTTTATCTGCTGTCATATATTAGGTTTCTATGAATCATGGCTTTGGGAAGGTGAGGAATCTATTTTATATCAGTGCCTCCCCACTGATGATACTATTTTCTCCACTCCTTACCTCTCGAGGGCTGGGGATGGGGTGGTTATAATCTATAGGGCCTCCTCTCCCTCCTGGAGATCTTGTCCCCATCCTTCTCTACCCAGAATCCTTACTAGTCTCTTTCAAATCTTCCCCCCGATCCATACACCATATGCCGATATACAATCTGATTTCTCATCATCCCTTCCTCCTTCAGGTTCCCCGATCTCTGACACTACTGCATCTCTCAATCAACAGTCATCACCTTCATCTACTATCTTTTCCTCCCCACTTTCACTGACTCATACCTGGCACTCTTTTCAGCTACCCTCTCTGACCACTCTCACCAAACTCATTTGCTCCAGTAGGAAGACTACTTGCTCATCATGGCTCACTGTGCCCTCCTTAGCCCTCGTCCCGACCGTCCATTCCATGTTGACTAATAGTCTTTCATCAGGCATTTTTCCCTCTGCATGGAAATTGGCCATTATCCCCTTCTCAAAAAACCCTCACATGATAGGACTCTCCTGGAGAATTATAGACCTGTCTCTTATCCTCCTTTTCTTTCTAAAATTTTAGAGCAAATAGTCTTTTCCCAGCTTAGTGATCATCTTGACCATGCTAACGATCTTTACCCTCGCCAATCTGGTTTCCATCCTGCACACTCCACAGAAACTATTCTGACATCTCTTCTCAGCTCTCTCAATCTAGGATATATTTCTTTGGTGGTCTCTGTGAATCTTTCCTCAGCTTTCAATCTTGTAAATCACTCTCTTCTTCTTTCTCATTTGGTTAACGTGGGTCTCCACGGAATGGCTTTACACTGGTTTCATTCATTCCTCTCTGGCTGTTCCTTCTCAGTGTTATTGGGTTCTGATTCTTCCCCCTCATGCCCTTTCACTTGTAGTATCCCCATCCTGGCCTCACTACTTTTTAATATTTTTCTCTCACCTCTCGCCACTATCATACAGGAATATGGCATTTCCACTTACTACTGCAGATAATATCCTTCTTCTCTCTCAAGCTGATTTCATTCTGCCAGATCTATCCTCTATTAATGTTTGCCTTTCATTGATTGCACTATGGTTGAACACTAAAAGGCTCAAATTCAATGTCTCAAAAACTGCAAGCTGGATAACCAGATCTACAAATGCACCCTCCTTTGCACCTCTCCTCAACGGTACTTCACTTTCACTTGTCACTAAAATTCATTTTCTTGGGATCAATCTGGGCTCTCAGCTTTCCTTCCACGATCACATTAGTGCAGTGGTCATGAGTTTGTTTTGTGATTTATGGCAAATACGTTCTATCTGGTCCTTTCTCTTGCCTGTAGCTCTTGATTCTCACCTTGCTTGTTTCATGCTTAGATTATTGTAACTCTGTTCTTGCTAGCTTACCCAATTTTCAGATTAAAAGACTCCAAAAATTTTCAAAACACCATGGCCCGCTTACTTGCCCATGCTTCTAAATCCAATCACATCACCCCTCTCTCTTGATCGTTTCCACTGGCTTCCTGTCTCATTTGATATTCAATTCAAGATCCTTATGCTAACCCATAAAATTCTCTACATTGGCGCTCCTGCTTACCTCTCATTCTTGATCGTGCCATATGCACCCTCCCATGTGCTGTGCTCTATCCATGATAACCATCTTTTTCTTCCTTCTGCTTTGCAAGCCAGGTATGAGTCTATTTCAATCAGCCTTTTATTTCCTTGCCCCTCATCTTTGGAATAGCCTATCCCTTGAATTATGATTGGAACTCTCCTTCAAACAATTTAAATCCTCCCTGAAAACTCATCAGTTTCTTACCACCAGTTAGCCTCTTTGCTGTATAGCCGGCATCCTTGCATCCCCATACCTCTGCATCCCTTTCATCCTTCCCTCTCTCTCCCTCTTTCTTCCCTGTTATCCTCTCCTCATGACGCATTCTTCCATCTAGTATGAATGCTGCTTTCTTATCTTTTAATTGGAGTTCCTTTTCCCCTTTAGGATTTTATTGTATTTTTATTGTAAACTGCTCTGATGTTACATAGGACGGTATATCATATTTTTAATAAACAATAAACAATCCACTTCTCGTTTACTGTCCCCCCATCAGATGCCATGTGGTACCACCTTTTTCTCACTCTTTCAGCGACCATTATCCATTACCCCAACCTCAACATTTTGGGAGATTTCAATGTTCTCTATGATCTACCAGTCAAGATGAAGGATAAGCTTTTCCTTCATTTTACATCAGATCTCTCCCATTTACATTGCTGGACATCACCCAAGCTTTCTCTTTCTTTCTTTCAGTTTCTTTCACTCTGGTCCTTCCTTGGACTGACCACCATTGTATCTTTTTTAGCCTCTCTTTTTTCCCTCCTTTCCAAAATATCAGTGATTGTCTGCCTTTGACCTGTTCTCTTTCTCGTAAAATAACCCCTGCTACTATTTCTTCCTTTCCTTCATCTGATTTTTCTTTCCTGCTGTCTTTGACTTCCATGGTTTGACTCTGCCTTATGTTTAATCCTGTCACAGCTGAGACAGGCAGAGTGACACCAGAGGAAAGTTCTCTCAACCAGTTCCTTGGCCATCTGCAATGCACATTATTCCTGCTATTGCTCCACAATATTTCACTTGCACTATTTTATCCTCTTTTAACCACTCCAAACAGCTATATTGCATAGTTTCACACTTCTTACATTCTCCGATTTCTCAGAGAGGAAATGGCATTCCATCTGCCAAGCAATTTGCTCATTTCCCTCTTTCTTCATCTCCAAGAATTCTCCCTCCTCCCCCCCCCCCCCCACACTTCTCCTCTGTTGGTTCTCACTCACAAGTGGAGTTCTTTCAACCTTCCTTCTCTTGCTTATCGCCCTAAGTTCATCAGTTCCATGGGGAAAACAACCTGCTCTATCAATCCCATTCCCTCCTCCTGGATTCTCCTTGATTCTCTTGCTCATCTCCCTAACAGCTTTTGTTCAGGCACTTTTCCTTCCCTTTGGAAGATAGTCTCAATTTGAACCCTTCTTAAAAAAAACCCTTCCCTTGACAAATCTGTCTCGTCCAGTTATAGGCCTGTTTCCAATCTTCCATTTCTGTTGAAGATCCTAGAGAAAGGTTTTTTTTCATAACTCAGCAAACATCTTGAAAAAAATTGGTATCTTACATCCTTGTCAATCTGGCTTCCACTTGATCACAGTACCAAAACTACTCTTGCCTCACTTCTTAGGAAAGTACATCAGTCTTTTGATCATGGTGATATTTGTCTCCTAGTTTCTCTTAATCTCTCATCAGCATTTGACCTGGTGGACCACTCTTTCCTCCTTTCTCGTCTTCACAACATCAGTGTATGACAAATTCTTTTCTTTCTGACCATACTTTCACAATTACACTTGATGACACTTCCTCCTCCATCTACCCACTAACCTGTGGAGTTCCTCAGGGTTCTGTTCTTGCCCTTTCTCCTTTTCAATATTTTTCTTGCCCTGTTAAACCTTCTTGTACAGCAACTGGGAATTTCAGCTTATTGCTATGCGGATGATATCTTTCTTACTTTACAAACCCATCCTGCTCCTCCTGATCTCTCTCCTACAATGGTGTGCATATGCTGCATGATCAAGATATTCATAGCCTTATTTTGACAATCTTTCCAAATTCTGTGACAGAATCCTGGCTTATTATATACTGTTTTGTTGCAAATTTAATTTGGCAGCCATTTCTGCATGCAAAATTAGTTGTCTGTGAACTTTTGTATGGCTGTCATGAGGAAATGATGTCTCAGTACAATCAGCCAGATTCTATGTCAAAGCAGGATCAAAATGAACCAATAGGAAGTCATATTTGATAGCAAATCAGTGCATGGTATTTTGGTGGCATATAGGGTTTGAATTTAATATGGATCAACTGGTGTGTATCATCTGATGCTCTACGTCCTGGCATGGTGAAGAGGTTGCATTTTCTATCAATGGAGGACCGGGTCCAGGTGATGGTTTTGCACAAGGAGGGTTTTTCCAGCCCACAGATTGCAGCAAAGATCTGCTGTAATAAGAGCATGGTTGTCCACATAAGGAGACAGGAAATATGCAGGACCGACATCGTAGCAGTCGGCCTAGAAAGTTAACCAATAGGGATGACAGAGCCTTGATAAGGACACCTTTTGGCAACTGCAACTAACCTCCCCTGAGCTTCTGTGAGAATGGAAGGAGAAGTGTTCTGTTGTAGTTTCCACTTCCATTGTGAGGTGACGATGCTTGGAGCATGGGTTGAGGGGTTGCAAGGTGCGGAGAAAGCCACTACTAATGACAGAACAGAGGAAGAGATGCAGTGAGTGGGCATCCAAGTACTCAAAATGGAGCAGCTTACTGGAAAAAGTTCTGTTCAGCAATGAATGCACGTTCTGCATTCTGGATGACCAGGGCAAAACCTATGTGAGGAGGTTTCCTCATAAAGAGTACAATGCACAATGTTTGAATATCTCCATGAAGCATCCAACCAAGTTCATGATCTGGGGATGCATGGCAGCCAGTGGTGTTGGAAGACTCCATATCATTGATGGGATGGTGAATGCAGTGAAATGCATAGGAATTCTGTAGAAGTGCATGCTGCCATTAGCTGAGCAACTGTATCCTGACAGATATTTCTTCTGCCACTGAGCAAAAACTGTTGCCAATTAGAAGAAAATAAATGGAGTTCAGACTATTGACTGGCCAGCTCAATAACCCAATTTCAACCTGACTGAGAATCTTCGGTACAAGGTATCAGTTGAGATCGCCAAGAAGCAGCCGCGGACCAAGTGAGAGCTGATTGAGTCACTGATTGCAGCCTGGAATTGCATCATAATGTGAGAACACCTCGTCAAACTGGTCCGTTCCATGCCAGACAGATGTCGTCTGATGAGAAAGAACAAGGGCTGGCCTGTGAAGTACTAATGGCCACCAACTACAAAAAACAGCCCTTTTCAGGGCTACCTAATGAAATTAAGAAGACAACTGCCAACATACACAGAACAGAGGAGACAACAACCTTTTGGGCACACATTGACTTTTTGTACACAAATTCACAACCAAACAAACACGGGTATTAAACAATCATAAAAGAATGCTCAAGTCTTGGCAAATTTGTCAGATTTGTACAAAAAATAAAAGGGAAGAAAATGGCATGTAGAAGGGCTGTAAATTGTAATACATTTTGTCTTTGTGATCCAAACAACTAAAAACTGCCAATTCAGCACTACCTATGCAAGACTTTTTCACACCACTATATCAATGATTGCCTTGCTACCATTGCCTCATGGATACCATATAATCGTCTCTTACTTAATATCCCGAAGACATCTGCAATTTAGCTCTTGAATACCTCCTGATCTTTCACCATTACCCCTCTACTCTAATGCTCCTATCACTTTGGTCTCTGTCATCAAGTATTTAGATGTCACCTTTGACTCACTCTTGCCTTTTAATGATCATATTAGTGCAGCTATTCTCCTTCACACTCTTGATAGGGCCCAGTCATTTCATGTCAATCACATTTTCCTCCCCTCTGTCTCTCAAGCCAGATATGAATGCACCATTCTGCTTTCTATTTTCTTGCTCCCAAGCTCTGGAATGACTTTCCCCTGAAATTAGCCTGGAACCTTCCCACACTAGATTCAAAACCTCCCTTAAAATCTATCTGCCTCAGATAGATTGGTCTTGTTGTTGTTAAGTATCGTCGAGTTGGTGTCGACTCATGGCGACCCTCTGGATAGTTGTCCTAAATTGTGTTCGGTCTTCAGTCAGGTGGCTCATTGTTGACAGACTGGTACCCGTAGCTATCTATTAATGGAGTTCTTTTTCTTAATTTTCTTTATGTTTATTGTAAACTGCTTTGCTGGTTCAAAATTGCAGTATTTATCGAGTTTTAATAAACTAAACTAGACTTTAGAAAATATATAACCGGGGAGCTGCACCGAGCGCTTGCCCTGTCCAGCACCAACACTATAACCCCAACCTTATCCCACTCCCAGAAATTTCCAGACCACACATGAATTGGTATAACAACAGGTCGCAGCTTTAATTTTTCCATAACATCTTAACACTTTAAACATGTATAACAACCCAAAACACAAACCCGGTGCGGAGCGTTACCTCACCCGCCATATGACTAGCAAGGTGACAACACTACCGCACCTAGCCGGTCAAACCACCGGACAAGTTACTACCACCCCTGCCCGACTTCGCCATGTCACTAGCAAAAGTCTGCTAGGAGTTCACCGGCCG
Organism: Ichthyophis bannanicus; assembly: GCA_033557465.1. NCBI lineage: Eukaryota > Metazoa > Chordata > Amphibia > Gymnophiona > Ichthyophiidae > Ichthyophis > Ichthyophis bannanicus. Next base: position 722,465,542 of record CM066034.1, on the reverse strand, counting down.
CGGGCACCCTGCCCCGCCCCAAATAGCTATGGCTCCGGACCCCGGACACCTCCGGGTTCCCGCCGTCACCCACAAAAACCCCCCCCCCCCAAGCTGCAACACCCCCAAATCCCCGTAACCCAAACATAATCACAGGGTGGGAGGGCGGGACACCGGCCAGTCTCCCTCCTTCCCACCATGTGCTCAGCGGGCGAACTCGCAACCGCTGCACATGGCTCAGCTCACTCCCTGATTGGTTCCAGCCGCGCGCATCCCGCGGCGGAACCAATCTCTTTAAATGATGCGCCCTGCGTCACCGCACAGCCGCGCATCCACCTCTCCACCCCCCTCACTCCCCCTGCTTCTATCCTCCGCTTCCGGCCCTAGCAAAAGGGGCCGCGTCGAGGCTCGCCCCCGGTTAAATTCGGGCACCGGGACCTCGCCCGTGCCCTTTTCATTAGACTAGCATATTAAATGAAGAGCTTGCTTATAACAGAATGATTTGATCAAACTGATGATTTGTGGCTTGTAAGCGTATACATTTTATGGTGATATGTTTGGGCAAATATTGTATTTTACTTTGGTTTTGTAAGTTATAAAATTTTGTAATCCACTTAGAAATTGTTGCATAGGTGGATTATAAATGATTTAAATTAAATTAAGTTAGTTGCACTGTGGGAATATGCAAGTTGTTTATTCTATGAGGGGGAGTTAATAAATGCAAACTTTAATGGAGCATCTAACCAATTTAAATTTATCTTAATTATTGACTTCCCCAAATTTGTTTTTACAGGAATCTATATGCACATTTCCCTATGCAGCTTCTGTTTGATATTATTGGACTACTTTGCACAAACACAGCTGAAAAAGGAAGTTACATCACTTACTAAGGTCCAGATGATATACAGACTGAAAACGCATGACTTCCTTCTTCTCATTCAAAACTTACCTTAGAACTTAATTAATTGATGCATCTTCTCTGGTATCAATTAATTTCAAAATAGCTATTTTAACTATTCTGTACTGAATTTCCTTTATTCTGAAAGATTGCTCTTTCCAAATTAATATGTGAGAAGTATTCTTTGAATTAGTCTGAACTGTTAGTATTTTAAAATATATTTTCTACTCAAGGAATTCATTAAGATTAATGATGTGATCATTTGGATATAGAAGTTTAATATCTATATGTAAATGTGCAATTATATTAACATTTATTATGTAAGAATAATATACTCACATTAATTAACCTACTTATTGTACAATTAGAGTCCTGAAAAGATTTACACCAATCCATCTATCAGGATCATTTTTGAAAATGGATATTTATTAAAAAATATCATTTGACTTATAGAATTGATTTTAGTGTGAAAATAATTTATTTTCTAATTATGGAGGTAATTTTATAAGACTTCTTTGTGAATAAAACACTGTTTTACAGGTAGACGTAGGTGCTTATAAAATTGCCTGGAGATATGCATTCATTAAACTATGTGCTCCCAGTGCATAGGAACATATTTACTAAGCTGGGCTAATGGCTAGCACAGGCTATTTGTAACTAGGTTCCTTTGTAATTCCTTCCCATTCAACATCAGGATAGAATCTTCTTTAAAAAAAATGTAAGAAAAGGCTTAAGACTTAATTTTTGAGCTAGTGTTTAGTGTATACTATGCTGTATAGCCCTAGGGATAAAGCTTTGACCCAACCTTATTTGATTTTTTTCATTTCTTTCTTACTTTTTTGTTATATTTTTGATTTCTTTTTTTTTTTCACCTACCATTCTGCTTGCTTTCCGTCTTTTTGTTATGATTTATACTCTGTAAACCACTTTGTAGCCTTGGCTAAAGGCAGTATATCAAATTTTTGATAAACGATAAAGGTGTAACTTTGGGGGCAATTTTGTAAAGGCTTTTTCATACCTAAAGGCATTTTTATGTGCGTTAACGGACTTTTTAACATTACCTCAGGTGTTCCACATGTAAAAGTATGTGTGGTGAAAAGATGACACATACTTGTACATGATCTGGATGTGGGCCTGTTTTGGGGCAGAGTTTGGGCAGAGTGCTGACAAGAGTCATGATTTACATGAGTATTTTATAAAATACATGCATATGCATGTACTTTATGCACTAAGGGGGTCATTCCACTCTGAATTGTGGGGTTGTACATCCAGGTTGTACGTGCAACCTGCGCTAGTGGCTAGGACCGTATTCCGTTCCATCTGCTTCCCACACGTATAGAGCCGTTGTGCAGGGAGTGCTGGATGGGGGTGGGAGTGGGAGTGGCAGCGCTGGGGTTTAACGAGGGTGCAGCGGGGGGTGTGGCCTGCCACCAGGACATAGAGAGACCATTCAGGTCAGGCCTCTGTATGTCCCCAGGAAGTGACTTGGATGCCTGACTTATTCTACCCCGAAGGTGGAATAAGTGCCAGCTGCCCCACTGATTGAGGGCTGCAGCCCCCTACCTCAGTGTGCCACTTCGGGGATGAATCAGTCGCACCAGATCGGCCTTCTGGGACCTCCCCAAGGGCCAGATGGTGGGGGGGTGGGGTTGATCGGTGGCTGGGCACTCAGTTGCTCTGGCTGGATGTGCCAGTGCCAGAGCTGGAGCGTTGGGAGGGCTGGCCAGACAGAGCATTGGAGTCTCCCTTGTCAGAACCAGGGGCATGCCAGGCCATCTAAGTGCCCTGATTCTGCAACTGCAGTAACATATAGCTCCCACGGTTGCAGAATCGGGTACAGAGTGGCCCTGTATATCTTTTGGCTGTCCGGAGACCCAGACGTGCCCCTTGCAGATTCGGCCTTTATGGGGCATGTTTACTAAAGGACATACAGCTAGCACGTGTTTGAGCTGCAAAAGTAATATGAAGCCCTGCGCTAACATTTGAGGGCATGTGAGCCTGTCCCTCTCCTGTTAGCATGTTGGTAACATGCTTCACCATGCTAACCAGCATACAGATGTGCTTATTGCCACCCCCTGAGTTGGCATTAAGTGCACCTACCCTAACAACCCCTCACTTGGTTTGCAGCTTGTCGTGCTGTGATGGCTTGTGTGCATCCATGATGCTGGGGGCTAAGCTGTTAGTAGCTTAGCTTCTGGCAGGGTCTCCCAAGAGGGACAGATTTCAGCTGAGTTGCCATACCAAGACAAACCACCCATCTGGGCAGCAGCAGAATGGGACGGTGTTGGGGCCGTTTACTTCACCTGTTGATCCAGAGGATCTGCAGGTACATTAGCGCTGTTGTGGCCAACACAAGGAGACCTATAAAACCAAGGTCCCAGCTGCTGTGTAAACCGGGCCGTTTACTTCACCTGTTGATCTGGAGTACATGAGGGCACATTTGCACTGTTGTGGCCAACACAAGGAGACCTATAAAAGCAAGATCCCAGCTGAGGGATGCAGCCACAGACATGTCCTTGTGGCATGTACAAATGGGCGAGTTCAGCTCCTTTTCCTCTACCCCGCTGACCTCCGCAGCTCCCCCGATCGGGATAGAGCGCCTGAGCGGGAAATCCTCCCACTCAGAAGCTCCTGCCCAATCGGGGCAGTGGGAGCAACACCGAGCAGCAGAGCAGCCATAAAAGTGGCACCCCAGCCAGAGGGGAGCCGCTTCAGCCAACACCACCACCCCGCTGACCTCCGCAGTTCCCCCGATCGGGGTAGAGTGCCTGAGCGGGAAATGCTCCCGCTCAGAAGCTCCTGCCCAATCGGGGCAGTGGGAGCAACACCGAGCAACAGAGCAGCCATAAAAGCGGCGCCCCAGCAGAGCGCGCCTGTGCCTGGCGGGCCCATGCCTGAGGGCCTCGTCAGAGGGCCCTTTGGCGTGGCCCTTAGGCGCGACCACAACACAACACAACCACTAAGGGGACAAGCAGAAGTTCATCAGCAGAAAACTCCAGGAGGAGACCCTATCGGCAAGAAAACACCAAAGCTACAACAGCCAAGTAAGCCCACCTAAATCCAACATGGCCACAACCATATACCTGCCGGTATACCTCCTCCTAACACACCTTATCCCCCAGCACACAGCCAGTCACTACCCACCCACAAAGACCCTATGGATACCAACACCCATGCCAACTTACACCCCACCACATAAGAACATAAGAACATAAGATATGCCATAATGGGTCAGACCAAGGTTCATCAAGCCCATTATTCTGTTTCCAACAGTGGCCAATCTAGGTCATATGTACCTAGCAGTTTCCCCAAGGGACACAGGTTCCACAATGCTTGTATTGGTTCAAGCATTGATATCTTGGGTCCCTTCTTAATAATGGTTTATGGATCTTTCCTCCAGGAACTTGTCCAAACCTTTTTTAAACCCAGCTACACTAACAGCCTTTACTACATCCTCCGGTAACAAATTCCAGAGTTTGATTACACGTTGAGTGAAAAAATATTTTCTTTTATTAGTCTTAAATAGTTTACCCTGTAGCTTCATTGCATGTCCGCTAGTCTTTCTATATTCTGTTAAGGTAAACAATCGATCTACGTTTACCCGTTCCACTCCGTTCATTAATTTATAGACTTCTATCATATCTCCCCTCAGCCGTCTCTTTTCCAGGTTAAAGAGCCCCAACCTTTTTAGCCTTTCTTCATAGGAGTATCCTTCCATCCCCTTTACCATTTTGGTGGCTCTTCTCTGAACCTTTTCTAAAATCGCTATATCCTTTTTAAGATACGGCGACCAGAATTGCACACAATATTCAAGGTGCGGTCTCACCATGGAACGATATAGAGGCATTATAATATCTTTTGTTTTATTTTCCATTTCTTTCCTTATCATACCTAGCATTCTATTTGCTCTCTTGGCCACCGCTGCACACTGGGCCGAGGGTTTTAACATGGTATCCACAATGACGCCTAAATCTTTTTCCTGGGTGGTGGTTCCTAATGTGGAACCTTGCATCGTGTAACCATAGTTTGGGTTGTTCTTCCCTAGGTGCATAACTTTGCACTTGTCCACATTAAATTTCATCTGCCATTTTGATGCCCAGTCTTCCAATTTATCAAGATCCTCTTGCAATTTTCCACAATCCTCTTGGGTTTTAACAACTTTAAATAGTTTTGTGTCATCTGCAAATTTGATAACCTCTCTCGTTATTCCACTTTCCAGGTCATTTATGAATATGTCAAAAAGCAGCGGACCCAGCACAGATCCCTGGGGTACACCACTATTCACCTTTCTCCATTGGGAAAATTGGCCATTTAGCCCTACCCTCTGCTTTCTATCTTTTAACCAGTTCCTGATCCACAATAGTACACTGCCTCCTATCCCATGACTCTTTAGTTTTGCCAAAAGTCTCTGATGAGGGACCTTGTCAAAGGCTTTCTGAAAGTCCAGATACACAATATTAACCGACTCACCTTTTTCTACCTGATTATTCACTCCTTCAAAGAAACATAACAGATTAGTAAGACAAGATCTTCCTTGTCTAAAGCCATGTTGGCTGTCTCCCATTAGGTCATGACTATCTACATGCTGAGTAATTTTATTCTTTATGATGGTTTCGACCATTTTTCCTGGTACTGATGTCAGGCTCACTGGTCTGTAGTTTCCCGGATCACCCCTGGAACCCTTTTTAAAAATTGGTGTTACATTGGCGATCCTCCAATCTTCAGGTATTAGAGATGATTTTAATGATTGTTCACAGATTACTAATAGCAGGTCTGCAATCTCATATTTCAGTTCTTTCAACACCCTTGGATGTATACCATCCGGCCCAGGTGATTTGCTACTCTTCAGTTTATCTAATAGTTGTAATACATCTTCCTGATGTATCGATATTTCCTTCAGTTCTTCCGCACCTTTAAATACCACTTCAGTCATGGGTAACATCCCTACATCTTCCTCAGTAAAGACTGAAGCAAAGAATTCATTCAATCTCTCTCCGCTATCGCCTTGTCGCCTCTTAGTGCTCCTTTAACCCCTTTATCATCTAATGGACCAACTGACTCTCTCACAGGTTTTTTGCTACGAATGTACTTGAAAAGGTCTTTACTTTGCGTTTTTGCTTCCGCAGCAAGCTTCTTCTCAAATTCTCCCTTTGCCTGCCTTATCAATGCCTTGCATTTGACTTGCCAGTGCTTGTGCTGTTTCCAGGTTTCATCGTTTGGCTCTTTTTTCCATTTCCTGAAAGATGCTTTTTTGGCAACAACAGCCTCTCTGACCTCACCTTTAAACCATGCTGGAAGTTTTTTGGACTTCCTTCCACTTTTCTTAAAGCGTGGAATACAGCTGGTCTGGGCTTCCAAGATAGTATTTTTCAACAACAGCCAAGCCTGATGTACGTCTTTAACCTTTGCAACTGCTCCTTTTAGTTTTTTCTTAACTGTTTTCCTCATTTTATCATAGTCTCCCTTTCGAAAGTTAAAAGGTAGTACTGTGGATTTCCTTACTTTCCCTCCTCCACTAATTAAATCAAAGGCGATCATGCTATGATCACTATTGCCAAGTGGCCCCAACACCCTTATCTCTTGCACTAGATCTGGTGTTCCACTAAGGACTAGGTCTAATATGGCTTCCCCTCTGGTCGGTTCATGAACCAGCTGCTCCAAGAAGCAGTCATTTATTTCATCTAGGAACTTTATCTCCCTAGCATGTCCTGACGTGACACTGACCCAGTCGATACTGGGTAATTGAAATCACCCATTATTATTACTGCGCTGTAACTTTTGTTAGCTTCCTTGATTTCTTTGAGCATTTCATCATCCATTTGGTCATTCTGGCCAGGTGCTCGATAGTACACCCCCACTGCCATTGCCTTCCCCCTTTTATATGGAATTTCAATCCATATAGATTCTACAGCAGATTTTGTTTCCTGCAAAACTTTAATCCTTTCTGAGTCAATGCCCTCTCTAACATAGAGCGCAACCCCTCCACCAATTTGATCAGCTCTATCATTACGATATAGTTTGTACCCAGGTATCACAGTGTCCCACTGGTTGTCCTCCTTCCACCATGTCTCTGATATTCCAATCATATCTAACCTTTCATTTAGTGCTATATATTCTAACTCTCCCATCTTATTCTTTAGACTTTTAGCATTTGCATACAAGCATTTTAGAGAATGTATTTTATTCATGTTAATTTGGCTATTGTTAGACATGGGTAAATTGGGATCTTTAAGCTTTGTCTGCTCCATACTTGAGGGCATTTGGGCTACTTTACTCTTTTGTGGAACCTCTCTGCTTTTGGTAGTATCCTTCAAGGATACATTCTTCCGAACCATCCGCTCTTGGTCGACTGTCGGCTTTCCCCTAATATCTAGTTTAAAAGCTGCTCTATCTCCTTTTTAAAGGTTAATGCCAGCAGCCTGGTTCCATCCCGGTTAAGGTGAAGCCCATCCCTTCGGAAGAGCCCCTCCTTTCCCCAGAATGTTCCCCAGTTCCTAACAAATCCAAAACCCTCATCTCTGCACCATTGTCTCATCCACGCATTGAGACTCCGGAGCTCTGCCTACCTTTTGGGTCCTGCGCGTGGAACCACAACACACAACCTGGAGCGCACCCAAGAAACTCAAACACAACAAACACTCAAAACACAAGCACAATCCACACACAAACCCAACACACAACCCCAAAGCAGCAAACACCCCTAACACCACCTCCATAGAGCTCATCAACACCAGGTCCATAAGGAACAAAATAAACACGATCAAAGACCACATAGACAAGCAACAGCCCAATATCCTATGTATCACCGAAACATGGCTCACCCCCACTGACAATGTACTCCTCAATCAAGTAGTCCCCCCCGCATACACAGCATTCAACAGCCCATGCACACACAGGAGAGGGGGCGGGGTTTATGTTTATTCGATTTGATATACCGCCCTTCTGTGATAAGCAAGGTGGTTTACATTTCATAAAATACAGTAAAGGCACGAGGCCTAGTAGAAAAGAAAAGGAACTACAATCAATGACAGGACAGTAAAAGAACAAGAGAGAGAGGACAAGACATAAGTGAGACAGTTATATAAAGGGTGAGGGGAGGTCGAAGGCCAGGGAGAAAAGGTGGGTCTTGAGGTTACGCTTAAAGGAGGCATGATCGGGGTCTAAGCAGAGGGAGGGGGGGAGGGAGTTCCAGAGGGCCAGACCGGTGAAGAAAAAGGCAGAGGAACGGGTGGAATGCAGATGAGCAAGGGAGGGGGAGGGGAGGTTAAGGCGTTTGAGGTGAAAGGAGCGAGGAGTGTGTCTGGGAGTGTGAAATGTAATGAGATCAGCTAGGTATTGTGGGGTGCTAGTGTGGAGAGCCCTGTGCACAAGAGAGAGTAATTTGAATTGAGCGCGGAAGGGGACCGGTAACCAATGAAGATGAAAGAGAAGGGGTGTTATATGGTCTCTGAGGGAGGAGTGGGTAATGAGGCGTGCGGCAGTATTTTGAATCCTTTGAAGTCGTGCCTGTTGAGATTTGGAAAGGCCAGTAAGGATAGAGTTAGAGAAATCAACGCGTGACATGACAAGAGAAATTAGCAAGGTTTTGAGGGCAGACGGGGAAAGAAAGGGGTGGACTGCACGGATCTGTCGGAGAGAGAAAAAAGAGGACTTAGTGATGTTAGAGATGTGGGCCTTAAAGGAAAGATCAGACTCAAAGAGCACACCCAGGTAACGAAAAGTAGAGACCAGAGGTATGGGGGTGCCAGAAAAAGAGGGGGCCAGCGAGGACGATGGGGCACCATGGGAGAACCAGATAGCAATAGTTTTGGTTAGGTTGAGGTGAAGACAGTTCTGAATCAGCCAGTATGCCACAGTAGAAAGACAGGAGTTCAGCGCGGAGAGATCAGGGCAAGAGGGAGAAATGTGGTGAAGAAGAACTATGTCATCTGCGTAATAAAATGCAGAAACACCAGACTGTTGAATTAGTAAAGCGAGAGGGGCCAAGAAGAGGTTGAAGAGCAGGGGGGCCAGAACAGAACCTTGGGGGACCCCACATGGGAGAGGGAGAGTGTCTGATGCAGGAATGGAAGGAGAGGAGGAGAGAACAGCACAAGACTGGGAGGAAAGAAAGGAGTGGAACCAGCGGTAGACGGTGCTACAAAGACCCGCTTCCCATAGGCGGAGAAGAAGGGAGTGATCGACTAAGTCAAAGGCAGCAGAAAGATCAAGAGCTACCACCACCGAGATATCCCCGCGATCGTGAGCCACATGCAGTGCATTAGTGAAAGCAAGCAACACCGTTTCAACACTGTGACCTTGACGGAATCCAGATTGGCGAGGGTGTAAAAAGTTAGTAGAGTCAAGGTGGTGAGAGAGTTGTGCAAAGACGATTTTTTCTAGGAGTTTAGACAGAAAGGGGAGATTAGAGACAGGACGGTAGTGGGCGGGAACCAGAGGATCAAGAGAAGGATTCTTAAGGATAGGACGGACCAGAGCGTACTTCCAGGGGTGGGGGAAAGACCCTGTGGAAAGGCTAGAGTTAAACATGGAGAGGATATAGGGAAGAAGTGTACATACATGTGTAATCAATGTCTGGCAATCAAGTGTAAACCTGTAATCTGAATGTTTGTGTCCTGTACTGAATCATTATGTATGTTTTAATCCATGGCCTGTACAACCATACTGTTATGTATAGCAAACCGCTGCTGATCGCTGGAAGTAGCGGGATATAAGTGTACACTAAATAAATAAATAAATAAATAAATAAAGTGCTAGAGAGGGGGTGAGGAGCCAAGAGGAAGGGATAGGATCAAGAGGACAAGAAGTCTTTCTGGAGGAGGAAATGAGTTGATGAAGCTCCACAGTGGAGGTTAGGGAGAAGGAAGACCAGGTGTGTGAAAGCTGAAAGGAGGGGGGAGGGGATGCAACAGAGGGGGGGGGGGGGAGAGGATGGGGTCTGGTCAGGAAGGCAGAGATGCTCTTAGAGAAGAGATCTTGTTGTTGAAAAAGGATGCCAGCAGTGAAGGGGAGGGGGATGACTGAACAGGTGTGGTAGAGGATGAAGAATGAAGCGAGGTGAGAGATCTAAGTGTGGCATAGAGATGTCGGGTCTGATTAGGGGCATTAGAGATTGCATCGGAGAAGTATGTACGCTTGGCAGAGTGAACTTTGGAACGGTAGTATGAGTGATGTACTTTAAAGGACGCTAAAGTAGACGGGGAAGGAACCTTTCGCCATAGCCGCTCAGCTCTGCGGAGCTGGGTACGAAGCAGGCGGAGCCCTCTGTGGTACCAGGGATGTGAGGGTCGACGATATGGTGGGCAAGGGCACAGAGGGGCAAGACGATTGAAGGTGGCAGAGAGAGTAGAGGTCCAGAGGGAAGTCATAGCAAAGAACATCCTAAAGCTCAAAACCCAAAACTCCCCAAACTTAGACCTATGCAACAAAATCATGGTAGAAAACAAGCAGATGGCCCTGTGTCTCATTTACAGAGCTCCCCACGCTCCAACAGATGAACTAGCCTCCACACTAGAGACGGTCTGCGCAGTTAACACAAGTCACAAGCCTCTACTACTACTGGGAGACTTCAACCTCAGCTCTGCGACCAACAAAGACAAATAAACCTTCCTACAGGCCATGGACTCCTTACAATACACTCAACTGATCAACACTCCAACACACAGACACAGATCATCTCCAGACCTCATATTCGGCCCAACAACCTATTTGACAGAGGGGGCATCTCAACACCCACAGTTACCCCAGTATCGTGGTCAGATCACTACAGAATTAAAATAGAAATTACATCTCAAGGTGAGAGACACAATAAGACAACAGACCACCACCCGTGCGAAGAAGATTCAAAAGACCAATTCCTTCAGGACACACTACCCCACCTGGACCCCGAAACAAAAGACCTGGATGAACAAATATGCAAATGGAACAATGTCATCAATGCTGCAGCCAGAGCCAATGAACACAAAGCAAGGAAAGCACCCAAACCCAAAAGGCAGCACACCCCATGGTACTCAAAAGACATACGCAACGCAAAGAGACACCTAAGAAAGTTAGAGCGCCGCTGGAGACGCTTCAGATCTCCCACCACACAGGCCCTATACTTAAAGAAACAAAGGAAATACAATGAACTCATTAACCAGACTAAAAGAGAGCACCACACAAACATACTAAAGGCCTACAACAAACCAAGGGAACTTTTCGTGATAGTAAAAAACCTAACAAATGAACTCAATCCCGAAAAAGACGTGCAGATTGACCCACAAGCCTTCACAGATCACCTTCAAGAAAAGCTGGACTCTACACCACAACAACTGACAAATGGAACTGCCAACCCAACCAAAACCACCACAACTTGGGAGAAATTTAGCATCCAATCCACAAGACAGATGTCAGACATCATCACAACGCTCAACACAAGCACCGCGCCAACAGACCCATGCCCTGTAACCTGGATCAAGGCATCGAAGGAAAGCTTCATAAACACCATACACAACATAGTACACAACTCACTGACACAAGGAACCATGCCAGAACAGTTGAAGCTAGCTACCATACGACCAATCCCGAAAAAATCCACATTAGACAAGAGCAACCCAGCAGCATACAGACCAATCTCCAGCATACCGCTACTGGCAAAGATCATAGAAAAAAGTGGTACAACACCAACTCCAGGACCATATCGACGCACACACCCCTCTGGACTTACACCAGCACGGTTTCCATCCAAACCACAGAGTCGAAACACTACAGTTATATCTACTCAATGACATATTCCAAACCATAGACAACCACAAAAAAGGAACACTAATGATCTTTCTAGACATCCCAGCCGCCTTTGACACAGTGGACCACAGAATCCTCCTAACCAGACTACAGAGCATTGGAATAAACGGCACCACCCTAAGATGGTTCAACTCTTACCTAACTGACAGACAGTTCCAGGTCAAGATCGGTCCCAACACCTCACGACCCGCAAAAATCAAGCAAGGGGTACCACAAGGCTCCACCCTATCTGCACTACTATTCAACCTCTACATGCAACCGATCTGCAACATCATGAAAGAGCACAAAATACACTACACTATCTACGCAGACGACATCATGATAAGTGAAAAGCCCCCAGGTAAGTGAAAGCCCCCAGGTAGGTGATACATTAAATACCTTTATGGAAATGGGTAACAGGGGTAATATATGGAAGGCAGTGTGTATTAAGCATGGGAAATAAGATCCCTGAAGTTGAAGCTTTGGTGGGAGTGGCTGACTTGGATTTAGTGGCAGTTACAGAAACATGGTTCACAGAAAACCATGACTGGGATGTAACTATACCTGGCTATACTTTATTCAGAAAGGACAGGGTAGGAAGAAGGGGAGGAGGAGTGGCACTATATGTAAAAACTACTATTAAAGCTTTGGAATTACAGAGCTTAAAAGGGAGAGAGGAGGCATTGTGGGTTAAACTAGAAAGAGGGAAAGAGAAATCTATTTGCATTGGTGTGATATACAGACCTCCCTCACAAGAGGAAGAGGTGGACAGAGAGTTAATTGAAGACATACGCAGCATTGCTAGGAAAGGGGAAGTGCTACTGCTAGGAGATTTCAATATGCCAGATGTTGATTGGCACATTCCTGCTGCAGTATCATCTAGAAGTAAGGAGATCCTGGATTCTCTACAGGGAGAACTATTCAGGCAATTGGTAATAGACCCCACACGTGAAGGGGCCATACTGGACTTGGTGCTTACCAATGGTGAAAGTGTTTCTGATGTTGTAGTGGGAGATCATTTTGCATCCAGTGATCACCAGATGGTGTGGTTCAGTATTAGGACTAGGGCTGTTAGAATCCATTCCAAGGTGAAGATCTTAGACTTTAGGAAGACTAACTTTGCGAAGATGGGCCAATACCTCAGGGAGTCGTTAGTGGGATGGGAACAGCTGGGGGATGTAGAAAAACAGTGGGCAAAACTGAAAGGGGGTATTTTAAAGGCAACCAACCTTTTTGTTAAAATGGTAAATAAAGGCAAAAAGAACAGGAGACCGCTATGGTTTTCGAAGGAAGTAGCTGAAAAAGTGAAGAAAAAGAGGGAGGCCTTCATGAAATACAAGAGATCACAGAGAGAGGAAGACAGGCATCTGTATTTGGAAAAACTTAGAGAAGCTAGCAAAGTAGTCAAGAAGGCAAAGATTCAAAAGGAGGAGGAAATAGCCAATGCAATAAAATGGGGGGATAAGACATTTTTCAGATATATTAGTGAGAAGAGGAAGGGCAAAAGTGGTATTGTCAGGCTCAAGGGTGCAGGGGGGAATATGTAGAAGCTGATAAGGATAAAGCGGAATTGCTTAACAAATATTTTTGTTCTGTGTTCACAGATGAAGAACCAGGAGCAGGACCTCAGAAAACACCCACAAATAGGAACAGAAGCGAGGGACATCTTGAACAATTTTCAAAAGACTGTGTTCGTGAGAAACTAGCTCAACTTAAAGTAGACAAAGCGATGGGACCGGATGGGATACACCCTAGAATACTGAGGGAACTTGGGGATGTTCTAGCAACTCCACTGACTGACCTTTTCAATGCCTCGTTGGAGTCGGGAGTGGTGCCAAAGGACTGGAGAGAGGCTCATGTGGTGCCTTTACACAAAAGCAGAAGTAAGGATGTGGTTGAAAACTACAGGCCGGTTAGTTTAACTTCGGTGGTGAGTAAATTATTGGAAACGCTGCTGAAAGAGAAAATAGTGAGGTTTCTGGAGTCTGGCGGATTACAGGATCCGAGGCAGCATGGATTCACCAGAGGCAGGTCTTGTCAGACAAATCTGATTGATTTCTTTGACTGGGTGACCAGGGAGTTGGACCGAGGGAGAGCTCTAGATGTGGTGTATTTAGATTTCAGTAAAGCCTTTGACACTGTTCCTCACAGGCGACTTATAAACAAACTGAGCACCCTAGGGATGGACCCTAAAGTTACTGCTTGGGTTAGAAATTGGTTGGGTGGGAGGCGACAAAGAGTACAAGTAAATGGAGCTCACTCTGAGGAGAAGGATGTTACCAGTGGTGTGCCCCAGGGATCTGTCCTTGGTCCGATTCTTTTTAACATCTTTGTTAGTGATATAGCGGAAGGGCTGTCGGGTAAGGTTTGCCTCTTTGCGGATGATACCAAAATCTGCAATAGAGTAGACACCCAGGAAGGTGTAGATAACATGAGGAGGGATCTAGCTAAGCTTGAAGAATGGTCTAGAATTTGGCAGCTGGGATTTAATGTTAAATAATGTAAGGTCATGCATTTGGGCTGCAGCAATCCAAGGGAGCAATACAGTATAGGAGGTGAAGTACTTTTGTCCACTAAAGAAGAGCGGGACCTAGGCGTGGTTGTGTCTGATGATCTTAAAGTAGCTAAACAGGTAGAAAAGGCGACGGCAAAAGCTAGAAGGATGCTTGGGTGCATACGGAGAGGAATGGCTAGCAGAAAAAAGGAGGTGATAATGCCTCTGTATAAGTCTTTGGTGCGACCTCATTTGGAGTATGGTGTGCAATTCTGGAGACCGCACCTTCAAAAGGATGTGAACAGGATGGAGTCGGTGCAGAGGGTTGCTACTAAAATGATTAATGGGCTTCATTATAAAGCATATGAGGACAGACTTAAGGATCTTAATATGTACACCTTAGAGGAAAGGCGGGATAGAGGTGATATGATTGAGATGTTTAAATACCTCCGTGGCATAAATGTTCAGGGAGAGAGCCTCTTTCAATTGAAAGCAAGTTCTGCTACGAGGGGACATGGGATGAGGGTGAAGGGAGATAGATTCAGGAGTGATATGCGGAAATATTTCTTTACGGAAAGAGTAGTGGATCCGTGGAATAGTCTCCCAGTGGAGGTGGTGGAGATGAGGACAGTAACTGAATTCAAAAAAGCATGGGACCAATACAGAGGATCTCTAAAGGTAAAAAGTGGACTGTTGTAGTTGTTGTTATGGAAGGACAGACTAGATGGGCCTTGTGGTCTTTTTCTGTCGTCATGTTTCTATGTTTCTATGTTTCTATATACACCCCAGTCAACCTCGACAAACCCGACTACACCAGAATAACAGACTGCCTCAACAACATGTCCAACTGGCTACATGACAACAACCTGACCATAAACTACAATAAGACAGAAGCACTTCTCATCACACGAAACAACAGCTTCAGCCCGCCACCCTCCATCAAGGTCAACAATTCAACAATACTGTTAAAAAAGGAGGTGAAATATCTCAGAGTAACGCTCTATAGGGAGCTAAACCTACAGTCACACATCAGCAGAACCACCAAATATGCATACTTCAAGATGAGAATAATCAGACGCCTCAAGCCACTCCTCACACAAGATCATTTCCGCACAGTCTGTCAAGCTCTAATAACTCCCATACTCGACTTCTGCAACTCAATCTATACAGGCATATCAAAACAGTTGCTCAGACCACTACAAATGGCCCAAAACACGGCTGCACAAATAATATCCGGAGCATCAAAACAAGATCACATCACCCCCATACTAAAAGACCTACACTGGCTCCCAATCAGCTCACGTATCAAATACAAGACAATCCTAAACATATTCAGAATCAAACACAGGAACTCTGCCCTCAGCCTTCAACCCCTCATACAACCCAACGTCAGTACAAGACCTAGAAGAAGAGCCACATCGGATACAATCAACACGCCAAAAGACTACACAAAGGCATGCAAGTCCACCGCACGAAGAGCGCTATCAGTGGCAGCACCTGGAATGTGGAACGCACTCCCTGATGAACTGCGAGCCACGGAAGACACTAAGGACTTTCGGAAACAACTAAAGACTCTGCTCTTCCTGGAGCACTACGGCCCGAACACATAATGAGAACAACAAGTTTTATTCCCCTGTTTACTGTAACTCAGACGCTTGCTTATTGTGCTGAATTTTTTGTTCGATGTAAACCGCGCTGATGCCAAAGAGTGCGGTATATAAGAGATGTAAATAAATAAATAAAAATAAATAACAACCACGGACTAACGACTTATCCGCACACTCTTTGTACATACACTGTATAAAGCTCATGCTGTAAATAGCACATGCTAATCAACCCACCCACACGCACACACATCCACTGTACAATATATGCACACCTTGAAGACAAAATGCAAATTCCTTTGATTGTTTGCTGTGTATACTGCCTTGATTGAAGGATAAGGTGGGATAGAAATACCTTTTAAATAAATAAATAAAATAAAGATCCCAGCTGAGGGATGCGGCCACAGGCGTGTCCTTGTGGCGTGTACAAATGGGCGAGTTCAGCTCCTTTTTCACCCCTTCAGCTACCAAGGAGCTTGAGGAAGCTGGAATTTTTGATTTATGAGGAAATGGAAGAAGAAGACAACACTAGTGCGTACTGTTAATCCTTCAAAAACTGAAAGTGTTTGGTCCCATGGATAGACACTTGTCAGTGACACAGGCGTTAGAAACTTCTTCTGGAATGGATTCTTTGTTTTCATCAGTGGCCTCTTTCTCGGTATTGGAGGCGTTTACCCCAGCCCCACCCATTGGTTCTAATGCTGCTTTGAGCCAGATAACAGCAGCGGCGGAGGTTGGTCAAGGCTTGTCTGCTGCTGCATCTATGAGGAGTTCTCCTGTGACTTATCTGGTGCCCTTTCAGGTTCCAGTACCTCATCCAGTGATATTCCCTGTTAAGGTGGTCTCTACTGGGGTTTCTGAGGTTCAGACACCCTGGGCAGGGTGGGAGAGGTCTCATTAAAAGATTCAACATTAACTGGCTCATTACAGCAGTTTTCTACATTCACTGTTGACTCTGTTGCAAAGTTCAATCAATATGATGATCAGTTGGCTAAGCTTGAGGCTTATGATGTTAAGGTTGATGGTCAGATTGACGTGTTACAGTCCGCAGCTGCTTCTTCTGTTAAGGATAGCTTACTGATTCATTGCCGTATGGAGGCATTGGAGAATTCCTCCAGGACGTGTAACCTCAGATGTTTAAACTTTCCCTGTACTCATCTTCTGTCACCTCTGATTTTATTTAAGAAATATCTTTTCCTGGTACAGATAATTTCCAGGTTAATAATATTTATTATTTACCAAGGGATTTGAAGGTGTCAGTTCAGTCAGAGACAGCAGGAGATTTCGATCAGCTGGTTCCTCCTGATAGTTTAGACTTAACAACGTTTTTGGAGTCTTCGTTAGATGAAATCCTACAAGGGCTACATTATTGGTTTCTTGTTTTTCTTAATAAGATAAGAATCAAGTTTTGAATTTATACTTTAAAAAAAGGAGCGAGGTATTCTGTGGGAAACCTATTTTGGTCTTCCCAGATATAATTTATTTATTTAACATTTCTTATATATATATATATATATATATATATATCTTGCCCCACTCAGCTGCGTCACAAAGCTTTCTTGGAGCTGCAACCACATACTGTGGCACTAGGTGCAACCTTTTTTCTCATGTTTCCTTGCAAATGCTTAGTCTTTTACAAAATGTTTCTTATATTTTTGACCCTTCCCAACTTGAAGATTTCTTAAAGGGGAAGAATGGTTGAATTTTACTCTAGTAGGTGATGATTAAGAGGGATATTATTGTTTTGCTCTGGATCAGTTGTGTTTATTTGGGTTATCCTTTTGTATTGGCTCCAATTTATTCTTATGTTGTGGATGTTATGAGTGATTACATGGTTGTTATGTTTTAGTTTATTTATAGTTTTCATTTTCCTGTAGTTTCTGAATGTAATTTGGATAAATGCAAATTAAAAAAAAAAGAGAATGGGACGGTTTTGGCAGCAGAGGCTCACATTTCTGTGACAATGGTAACATTGGAATTACCTGCGTGGAAGAAAGGCCTGGCAGTCTACTTGCCTGAAAATACAGTGGATATTCACAACAAAACAAATTACACTCAACTGGCTACTGGGGAGGAACTGAAGACTTTTCAGAGTAAAGCCAGCATTTATGATGCCGTTGGATCAAAGTCCTCGGGACATCTGATTGCTGAGGTAGCTGTGCATGAAATGATAGAAACTGCAAAGATGTCTTACATATTGGGACATGGAATATACGAAGCATGAACCAAGGGAAGTTGGAGGTGGTCAAGAATGAAATGGAACATATACAACTCGATCTGTTGGATGTCAGAGAACTGAAATGGACTGGCATCAGGCACTTTCCATTAGATGATCACATGGTCTACTATGCTGGAAATGAAAGAAAAAGAAGAAATGATGTTACATTTATAATCAAGAAAAAATTTGTAAGAACGGTAATGAAATACAATGCATTCAGTGAACACTTAATTTCTATTCATCTACGAGGAATGCCCATCAACACAACTATAATGCAAGTATATGCTCCAACAAAAGCTGCAAAAGTGGATGAAGTTGCTGAATTCTATGAACAAGTACAAGCTGAAATTGACAGAACATGCAAACAGGAAAATCTCTAACATCAATGAAGACAAACCCTGGAGCTGACTGTGGTACAGATCACCAACTACTAGTAGGCAAACTCAAGTTAAAGTTGAAAAAGAGCAAGCCACTCATGCATGTAGCAAAATATGACTTTGAGAATAAACAACTGTAATTTAAAGACTGCTTGCAAAATCAATTTGCTGCTTTAAGTACAAATGACAGAGCATTTCAATCTGTACGTTATGATCAGGAACCATTGGTGATGAAAGAAGAAGATGAAGCAGCATTGAAAGCCTTATCAAAAAAAAAACACTGGGCATTGATAGCATTCCCACTGAAGTATTACAGCAATCGGATGCAGCTGCTACCATACTTACAAGGCTCTGCCAGGAAATATGGAAGACAACATCATGGTCTACTGACTGGAAAAGATCTGTTTTTATACCAGTACTGAAGAAAGGTGATCAGACTGACTGTGAAAATTATCGCACAATTGCTCTGATCCCACATGCCAGCAAGATTCTATTCAAGATGGCATCCATCTGTTCAAGAAGGGTTGACATGACTTCACTAGCAGACTGGCTAACCTACTGAAGAGGGCTTTAAACTAGATTCATTGGGGATGGGTGAAGAAAGCCCCCAGGTTAGTGAAACCTTAAATACTTTTATGAAAATGGGTAAAAGGGGCAACATATGGAAAACAGTGTGTATAAATGCCTGCAGCATGGGAAATAAAATCCCGGATGTTGAGGCCTTAATGGGAGTGGCTGGCTTGGATTTAGTGGCGGTAACAGAGACATGGTTCATGGACAACCAAGACTGGGATATAACTATACCAGGCTATGACAGGATAGGAAGAAGGGGAGTAGGAGTAACACTGTATGCAAAAAATACAGGGCTTAAAAGGGAGAGAGAAGGCACTGTGAGTTAAATTAGAAAGAGGGAAAGAGAAATCTATTTGCATTAGTGTGATATACAGACCTCCTTCACAGGGATAAGAGGAGGATGGAGATTTAATAGAAGACATACTCAGCATTGCCAGGAAAGGGGAAGTGCTGCTGCTAGGGGATTTCAATATGCCAGATGTTGATTGGCACATCCCTGCTGCAGTGTCATCTAGAAGTAAGAGGATCCTGGATTCTCTACAGGGAGAACTATTCAGGCAACTGGTAACAGAACCCACATGTGAAGGGGCCATACTGGACCTGGTGCTTACCAATAGTGAAAATGTTTCTGATGTTATAGTGGGATATCATTTCGCATCTGGTGATTACCACATGGTATAGTTCAGTATTAAGATTACAGCTGATAAAATCAATTCAAAAGCGAAGGTCATAGACTTTACTAAAACTAACTTTGCCAAGATGGGCCAATACCTCAAGGAGTCGTTAGCGGGATGGGAGCAGCTGGGGTATAAAAAAACAGTGGGCAAAACTGAAAGGGGATATTTTAAGGGCAACCAACCTTATTGTTAGAATGGTAAATAAAGGTAAAAGGAAAAGGAGACCGCTATGGTTTTCAAAAGAAGTAGTTGAAAAGGTGAAGAAGAAGAGGGAGGCCTTCATGAAATACAAGAGATCAAAGAGAGAGGAAGACAGGCATCTTTATTTGGAAAATCTTAGATAGGCTGGCAAAGTAGTCAAGATAGCAAAGAGTCAAAAAGAAGAAGAAATAGCCAATGCAATAAAATGTGGGGATAAGACATAATTTGAGTGATTGGATTTTGTGCTATTTTTATATTTTACACAGTATTAGGGAACTGCATCTCTTATTTATCTGATGTTGCACTGCATGTGGACTCTGGCTTCTTGGGGTTTCAGTTTAAATTTTGTCTACATATTTTTATTTTTACTTTAGATTGTGGTTACTTATTCTGTACTTGGTGAGGGTCGATGTGTGTGTGTGACTGAGGTCAGGTGTTCTGTTAACATGGAGTTTGTATATAAAGATCTATACTATACTGTAGTAATTTGACTTATTCAGCTTTTCAAATAGGTGTATGGATGTTTCAGGGCCCAATGTAGTATTTACAGTGATGCTTTTTTTGGATGGGCTCCTTATGTGAGTTTTGGAAGTTTGTGCTGATATGGTATGATATGGTAGGTTTGCTCTTTGTTGCAGGTTTTCTTTTTATTAGTTCACAGTATGCCTGGTACTGGAGAATAGTGGTTGTTGTTGTTGTTTAGTGAGATGATCAGAATCAGATTTCTTTTAAATAATATTGAGTTCTGTGGGTGAGTGTCCTGGTTCTGCTCTGCACCTACTGTGGATGCAAAATATATGTTGAAAAAGAAAAAGTGAGAACCATAACGCAGTTTATAACAAAATTAAAAATGAGTTATAATTTAGTCTTATAAACTGTGCTGTTGGTTTTTGCTGTCTTCTAGTTCCTTGGTGTGCAAACAGGACCATACCTAGCCCTGTGCAAGCAGTGCAGCCGCACAGGGCGCAAAGGCTTGGGGGGCGCATTTTGGCTGTCTGCTGTTACCCTGCCGCCGCTGGCAGGACAATAGCAGGCAGCCAAAATGTGCCCCCAAGCCTTTTTGCAGCACTTTAAGCAGGTCTGATCCCTCCCTCCTCTGATGCGATGTCAGAGCAGGGAGGGACAGATCTGATCAAAGTGGCGGCGCCTTTCAGATCGGGCGCATGCCCCCTTCTCCTCCCCATACCTCCTTCCAGCGCTGCCTGCTCTTTCCCTGCTGCTGGCACCGCCGTGAAAAAAACAGAGGGCGGCAGCAGCAGGGAAAGAGTAGGCAGAGCTGGACAGAGGTATGGGGGGAGAGGAGGGCGTGCACCCGAGCTGCAAGTTGCACAGGGCGTGATTGCAGCTCGATATGGCCCTGTGTGCAAACATCTTGCATTTCCTCCACATAATCTAATCAGCTTTTTGGTTTGGTTCAGTCTCTGATTGGATTTCTGAAAAAGCCCCGCCCCCTCTAAGGTGTGTGTGGGGGGGGCGCCATCTCATTCTTCGCCTCTGGCAGCAGATTGCCTTGAGCCGCCCCTGGCTCTAATTCTATCTGGTAACATGTTCCATAACAATGGAAATAAATATCCGAAGGCTCTATTGCTGGTTTGCTGTTTGGTTTTGTGGTAGTCAGCTGGGATTACAAGTGTATTTGTCATTCGGCCTCGACATTGGCGATCATTAGAGGTAGTCCTGATTAACTGTGATAAGGATGTGGGGGCTATATTTCTGATAATTTTGAATGTAGTCATTATTATTTTGTATTTGTTTCTGCTATGGACTGGTAACCAGTTGAGTGCATATAGTATAGGTGTTAGGTGTTCTGTTTTGCTTGAATTGTAGATAATGCGGCCAGCCATATGTTGGGCCGTTTGAAGGCTGAATAGTGTTTGCTCAGGTAATTCATGTAGTAGACTATTACTGTAGTCTGTGAAGAAAAATCATGGCCTGTAGCACTGTTCCAAATTTGTTACTCTGCAGTAGTGGTTTCAGGTGTTGTAACATTCTAATTTTGTTGTATATTGCCCTTGTGATCAGTTTAATATGGGATTTGAAGCTAAGGGTTTTGTCAATTGCAACACCCAGATATTTCACCTCTTCTTTAACTTGTAGCGTTGCTTCATTTACATCAATAGTGGTGGGTGGTGGTAAGTTTTGATTTCTGTTTATAAAGAGTACTTCTGTTTTTTTTTATAGTTTATATTGAGGTCATGAGTATTTCTCCATAACAACAACAAGCCTTATGTTTTAAGAAATGACATGTTTTGGTTTGACTGATTGTGAATATGGGACACTGAATGATCTCTTCACAACTCCACCTGGAGGAATGTGCTACAGGATGTCATGCTGGTCTTTGCTTTGCCTGCCATCATGTGGGAAGGCAGTGCCTGTAGGTGAATGTTGGGATGGAGATGGGTGTGGGGGGGGGGAGCTGTCCCATACATGTTTTGAATGTGCCCCTGGTAGGTGGCATAGCTGGCCAGAGGCTCTGTTCAGATGCACAGAAGCTCTGAGGGCCTATTCAATCTCTGCGTGTTTCACATCAGAGGCCCTGCATGACAGCCTCACCCACGCTCCTTGGGCAATGTGTGTGACAGCCCTAAGGATGTTGTTAAAGTACAAAAAGGCTGGGGATGGTGGTGTATGTGTGTCCAGCAACTGTACCAACATATAATGCCATGTCCAATCTTCCACGTACTCTTAAGGGGGGAACTGTGTCCGGAGCATGAGAGAGCACATGTGCTCCACTGGCCATTTTTGCAGTGTCCATGGCCAGGAACATGACATAATATGGGAGTACAAACACAGCACTATATTCAATGCTCACTGCCACAAGCTGGGTAGGGGGACATGGTATGTGACAGATGTTGGCCACTGTGGACAAACCCGCACTCGCAGCGTCTTTCTGGGCTACTTTCCAGTGCTGTTTGCATTGCATTAGCTGTCCCCAAGTTCAAACTAAAAAGGTGCACAAATTAAGAGCAGAGGATTCTGGATATTGTCCAAAACAGAGCAGTTTGCACAGGATGTATGTCAGTCAGAGGGAAGTAAATGGCAGAGATATCTTAAAGTGGGTCTTGAACTGATGTGTGCACTCAGGCCATGCTGATGCATGTTGAGAGTCCACTCTCACTTTGACAGAGCTGGGACCATATCATGGCTATCTATCTACATAGTACTATGTAGGAAGCTGTTTCTTTATGGCAGTCCAGTCACTGGTCAGACTGCTGGATGTCCATGCTGTTTGTATGAAGCCAGCATCTTCATGGTGGCTCTGTGTACATGCAGTGAATGGTAACTAGCACATCAGGCACAGATGGTATGGTAATGGGTTTTGGCAGGCCCTGAAGGTTGGCATAAGCACTACACCCCCCCCCCCTTCCTACCAGGACAACACTCACTGCATTCAGGTTCCTTAGAAACAGCTGTCCCAGCCCTAAAGCATGACAGAAGATGCCACACAAGAGTCCCTCACCAACAGGTGCAGGACAGAAGAGCGACGTAAGACATGCCAATCCAACCTGCTACAGTTGTGCAGTGTACCAAACTGTTAACATCACACACTGCATTCAACAGCAGCAGCATTCTGGCAGTGAAATAGATCTTCTCTGGAACCTAGAAAGACCATCTGTTGCAGTGCATGGGCTGGGGACCAGGTAATGTGTGCCCTTCCTCACAGTCAGGGTGGCTGGTGAAAAGGGACACTTGTATATGTGGCAGCTGTTATGTCCATCAAACATACAATGTGCCTGCACATTACAGAGCTCAAGTGATGGATTTCTGCATTCTCCATAGGGGCAAAAGTAGCATATAGGTGCTCAGATTGTGAGGTGAATTCTGAGAAATGAAGGGGCTACCCAGTACCAGCACACCATAGCTCACATTGCAGTCATAGTGGTGACCCTGATCACTGTAGCATTGTCCAGTACCTGCATGCCGTGTATGACAAAGGAGCAAGTGTTCATGGAACCCAGAGAAGGCAGAATGGTCTGGAATGGACTTCATGGGTCATGAATGAGGTTTGAGTTTGGTGTATGTGCAAAAGTACTTATCTTGTAGTGTACAGTAGGTCATAAGGGAACATATGCCCTGCACGTGCTACCTCAGGGATTAGTGTCACACAGCAGCCCAGAAGACCTCTGTGTGCAAATGTTGTTTGGCTTAGGAGGTATAGTGGCATCTTGACCTCTCATGTGGCTTGGGATTGATATTGCTGCTTTGTATCTGTTATGCAAATGCAGTATTGAATGTCTAGTGCAGTCCATACTGCATGTGTACCGCTGCAGACAGGCTCTAGGTGTGATTTACAACCGTCTCAGAATGTGCCTGCAGCGTTGTTTCAAGTCCGGGGTTTAGGCCATTACAGGCCTGTAGTCTGGTTTATTCTAGAGAGTGCTGTGGAGATAAGTGTGGAGGTGTAACTGAATAGTTAGAACACTGGTTCAGGAAACACCAGAGAAGGGTTCAAATCCCACTTGTGGCCTTGGGAAAGTCACTTCACTTTCCATTGATTTGGAAGAAAGGCCTGGCAATCTACTTCTGGTCTCTCTGCTGAGTTGCCAGGAGTCAGTATTAACTTGAGGGCATGCATTATTATTAGTTTGTTTTTATGTGTTAGGATTGCACATTGGGTCTGCAAGTATTCATATTGCAATCATACCCACCTGGCAGCATGACTTCATTGGCTCTGCTGCAGCACATTGCAAAGGGTCGTATAATTTCACCTTGTAGATGCATGACACATGAGTTGTACATGACTAGAAAATTTCATGACAACAGCCCACACCCTCTGCAGTGCCCAAAGAACTGAACACATAACCCCCTTACTCATACAGCTACACTGGCTACCCATTGTTAAATGCATAAAATACAATTCCATCCTCACAATCTTTAAAGTCATCAATGGCCTATCATCCGTCTACCTTCAATCACTAATACAAATGACAAAAATAGGAAATATAAGCACTAGCAAGTTAGTTGCAAGGCATTGATAAGGCAGAGAAAGAGAAAATTTGAAAAGAAGCTTGCCGTGGCAGAAAAACTAATAATAAAAAAACCCCTCGGTACATTCATTGCAAAATTCCTGTGAGAAAGTAAGATGATAGAAGGAGGACAAGGCCATAGCAGAGAGACTGAATGAATTCTTTGCCTTGGTTTTTACTGAAGAAGATGTAAGGAAGTTACTCATGCCGGAAATGACATTTAAACATGATGTATCAGAGGAATTGAAACAATGCTTGATAAACCTGAAAGATATAATACAGCAATTTAATAAATAAGAGTAGCAAATCACCTGGACTTGACTGGTATACATTGCAGCGTTAGAGATGTTGTGAATATTGGTAGCTTAGGCTGGCGATCATGACGTTGGGTTGTTCTCTGAGCTTGATGGTTTGATTGCAGATGTTTGATCACTATTTGAGAGGACATCATCAGTGTGGGGTTCCAAATGGTAATGCTTGCGTTTGTACTTTTTATTAGAGTTGGTGGTGACTCAGCTCTTTGGTTCGCAGAGATTGATTGGTTGGTTTCCCTGAGGGTTGTTGGGGGGGTGGTTGCTGTTCCCGGGCATTGCTGGTGGTGCCTCAGCTCTTTGGTCCACAGGGATTGGTAGATCAGGTCTATGTCGATATGTCTGTTTATTGAGTTTGTGGTGAAAAACCAGGCTTCCAGAAATTCTCTTTCTCTTTTAGTTTGTGCTATGATTTCAGTTGTGTTCCAGTTGAATTTTTGTCATTCAGAAAGCGAAACAACTGCTACAGGATACATCAACTTACCAGCTCACCGACAACGAACCAATGTGAAGTTCATCAACAAGATCAACAAATCCCTAATGAAACTTGAACAATCAAACCAGATCACAAGAGAAGAACACTGGCGAATGAGCGTGACCAAGTTGAACATCGCATAATTCTACAGACTTCCAAAAGTGCACAAAGAAAGTGTACCACTCTGGCTGATCGTCTCACTATCAGGCACACCCACTTACAATCTAGCCAAGGACATGTGGAGATGTCTCAAACACCTGACCTATGGGTCCAAACACACTATAAACAATGTCTAACAGTTTCTCAACCAACTAAAAGACCATCGGATTGACAACAGTGAAGAGATGGCATTGTTTGACGTCACAGCACTATTTACATCAATCGACCAAAACCTGACAGTCAGTATAATCTCAGACCTACTCAAAGAACAATTTATACAAACAGGGTCGCTTACAACACAAAGTATATGTGAACTCCTCCAGCTGGCCTATCAACTTACTTTGAATTCGATGGACAAATCTATGAACAACTGAAAGGGTCACCAATGGGATCCCCCATATCCGGCCTTGTTGCTGAGATTGTAATGCAAAAACTCAAAAGCATCATAAACCCACAAGTAAACCCAAAACTGTGGATACAGTATGTCAAAGACACCTTCATCATAAGAAAATGCAACCATATCGAAGAAACATTCCAACTACTCAACAGCGTCTTCGAGAACATCTGGTTCACAATGGAAATGACCAAGGACAACCAAACTCCCATTCCTGGATGTTCTTGTCACGAGAACCAAAACCAGCAAATTCCACAAATCAGTCAACAGGAAAGCAACATACACGGACCAAATCCTAAACTTCTACAGCAAACACTCAAAGTGCCACAAACAAAGCTGCATAAAAACGCTATTCAGAAGAGTAGAATCCCACTGCAACATGACAGAAGCTAAACTGGAAGAAGAGAAACACCTATACAAGGCATTAAAAAGGAATGGATACCCACGGAACTTCATCCGCAGATGCCTGCAGCTAAACAGCTCCAACCTCTAGACTGAAAGTGCACCCCGATAATTGATTCACCCTCCTTTACATTCAGAACACCTCCAAAATGACCGCAAGACTACTAGGAGACCAAGGCATTACAATAGCCCACAAACTAACCGTGACCCTGAGAAGAATTCTGTCAAAACCAAAAGGACAACTAGAGAAAGATCAAAGGACAAACGTCGTGTACAAAATTCAATGCGGTGACTGTGACAAGAAAGGTGTTGATAGTGCCTCGGCATAAGTTTTTGGTGCGATATCATTTGGAGTATTGTGTGGAATGCTGGAGACTACACCTTCAAACGGTTTTAAACAGGTTGGAGTCAGTACAGAGGATGGCTACTAAAATGGTTAGTGGTCTTCGTTATAAAGCATATGAGGACAGACTTAAGGATCTTAATATGTATACTTTAGAGGAAAGGTGTGATAGAAGTGATTATGATAAATGCACACGAGGAGAGCCTCTTTCGATTGAAATCAAGCTGTTGTAGTTGAATATGCTCCTTGGGCAAGCTCCTTGGGGCGACTCCTGGGGCATGGGTGGAATCCAGAGTGCCCTCTTCACTGAGTCCTGGAGGCACCTCCCTCACCCATCTCTCTCGGTTTCTGCTGCTCTTGCTATTCTCTGCCTCACTCTTGCCTCTGCTCATAGAATGGCTGCCATCCCCATTCATTGGGGCTGGCGGGCTCTGCTCCTCCCCCTCACACCTAACCGCTTGACCCGACTCCACTCGGGTCCCTTGAAATCTGATTCCCTGACTCACCAAAAGAACCAGCATCCGGCCTGCATCCATATCCCCCCATAACCGCTCCTCCCTTCAGTGCAGTCTCCTGAACTGTTGCTCTCTTTGTAACAAGTCTCTGTTGATCCAAGACCTACTTGTTCAAGATGATTTGGACTTTGTTCCTCTCTGAAACTTGGTTGAAAGAGGGGAGGATCCCCTCTTGAACCACTGTCTTCCCCCCAATTCCTCAGCCTTCTCCCTCCCAAGAGTTGGGTGTACCGGATGGCGAGTGGTTGTTATCTACTGTTCCTCCCTATCGGTCTCTCAACCCACCTTCCCTCTCTTCATTATCCTGAGACTCTTCTACTCTGTCTTCAGTTCTCCCCTCCCATATCTGTCTTTTGATCTACTCTCCTCCTTCACTGTGCTCTCAGCTATGGTATGATCTACTCACCACCATAACTGATGTTACCGTCCAATTCCCCCAACTGTTCATTCTGGACGATTTTAATGTTCATTTCCATGCACCATCCTCTGCCCGGGACCTCTCCTTTGTAACTCTGGCTCATGATCTAACCCTTTTCAAACATGTTATTCCAGCAACCCATGCTGCTGGCCACACCCTCGACCTAGTGCTAACTTCCTCCACCTCTTTGTTCGGCTCTCACATTTCGCAGTAAGTCTGCGGCCCTGCACTGACACTTCTATGTTTACTTTTGTATGCACCCTTTGCCGCTGCCCTCATCATGCTCTACTTGGCGCAGCCCATCCCATCCCCATCAGGCAAACCGCTGGTCGTGCCACATCACACTTTGTATGATAGAATGTTTCCCTGCCACTGACCAACTCCTTCTGACTTTTCCTCACCAACGACAGAGCAACAAGTCTGACTGTGGACGTCTTCTCTCACTACTGCCTTCGATCAAGTTGTTCCTATGCGTCCTCGGCCTAGCCTCCCCTCAATTCACTCCTGCCAACCGTGATTTCATACTGGGCTTTACCTTCTTTGCTGCCAATTACGACATTCCGAACAACCCTGGCGTAAACACCGCACGCCTGCAGCATTGCAGCACTTTAAGTCCTCCCACCAGGTATACCGTTCACAGGTCCACCAGGCCAAGTGCACACATTTCTCCTCCATAATCTCCTCAGCACCCAACTCCTCCCGATGTCTCTACTCTGTACTAAAGTCTCTGTCATCTTTACAGCCCCATCCACTACCCTTGGGCCAGCATCCCTCCACCCTCCCATTTAGCCTCATTTTTCGACTCTAAGATACAATTTCTGTGCTCATCCTTCAACCCTTATCCTCCTCCTATTCAGTCCTCCACCCATCCCCCTTCCCTTTCTCATACCTGGTCCGTCTTTTACCCGATTTACCCCCACTGAGCTTTCCAAATTGCTCTCTACATCTCACAAAACCTTCTGTTCACGCGATCCCATTCCCTCACTTTGGCTCTCAGAACCATCCCTAGCACTCCTCCCGATCATTCTCACCATCCTCAACACCAGCCTAGCATCCAAAATCTTCCCCACCTCCTGGAAACATGTACTGGTATGTCCCCTTCTGAAGAAACCCTCCCTCAACCCTCTCGATACCATCAACTACTGCCCAGTCTCTAATTTGCCATTTCTCTCCAAGATTTTGGAGAAAGCGGTCTTCTCTCAGCTTTTACAACACCTTGACCCAACTCACTTGCTCCATCCCATCAATCGGGCTTTCACCCTGGACACAGTGTTGAAACCATCATGCTCTTTCCTCAACGATCTACACACAGCTCACGACCATGGCGACATCACCTTGGCAGTCTCCTTCAGTCTATCTGCAGTCTTCGATCTAGTCAATCACGCTCTTCTTCTCTCTTGACTACGTGATTCTGGGCTTCACGGTACAGTCTAACGATGTTTTCACTCCTTACTACCCTTACTTTCCTTTTCTGTGCACTCAGTTATGGCTTTCTCTGACCCTGTCCCTCTCCGCTGTGGCGTCCCCCAGGAATCTGTCCTAGCCCCCCCTTCTATTTATCATCTTCCTAGCACCCCTCACCTTTCTCATCCAACAATCCGGCCTATCAGCATACTACTACTCAGACAACATTATCCTGCTCCATCACAGCTCTCCCATACAGCCTGACGTCTCTGCACTCAATGACTGTCTAGCCAATATCTCCACCTGGCTCACTTCCAACTGCTTACATCTCAATTTATCTAAGACACTCACAATTTGGTTCACCTTTGGATGCCCCTGTCTGACAGCTGCTCCGGTCCTTGCTAATGCTACAATTCCCCTAGTCTCCACAATCTGCTATCTCGGCGTGACTCTTGACTCTGCACTCTCCTTCCAAGAACACTCTCATTTCTCTGCCATCGCTCTTTCTACTACCTCTGCCAGATTCACGCCATCCATCCATTCTTGTCCCCTCAAACTCTAACCACTCTTCTTCTGTTCCTGGTGATATTCCGCCTGGACTTTTGCAACCTGGTCCTTACCAATATCACTAAGGGGCATGTTTACTAAACTCCGAAATTGTGCGGGTCCCCGTTAGTGTGCGTGTGCCATATAAGGAGTGGGCGGTTCAGGCAGAAAATAGCAAAAAACCGGGAGTAAGCGACCGGACCTGTGCGCGTCGCGCTAATGTGCAGGGGTCGACATTAGCGCATGGAAAGGCAAAGTGGCGCGCTGCTGGGTATACAAAACAACAGAGCCATAGTACAACAGTGAAGACACTCACCAATAGTGCAGGGGCCATGGGTTCAATCCCCCATTGTGCGCAACGAAAAAGGCCTGCTGAGGCAGCAACTGTAATGGGTAAAAGTGGTTTAGGAGGCAAATTAATTTTGAACGGCATAAGGCGGCGCACAGTTCTTTTTGGGCGGCATAAGGCGGCGCACTGGTCCTCTTGGGCGGCATAAGGCGGTGCACAGTTCTTTTTGAGTGGCATAAGGTGGCGCACTGGTCCTCTTGGGCGGCAGAAGGCGGCGCGCTGATGGGCACAAGGCGGCGCGCTGACGCACAAGTGCAGGAACAGAGCCACAGCACAATGGTTAAAACACTGACCAATGGTGCAGGGATCAGGGGTTCTAATCCCTCACAATGCCCAGTGAACAAGGCTGGCTGAGGCAGTATGTATTATGGTGAGGAGTGCTGTAGGAGGCTTTTTAATTTTATTTTGCTATCACTACTAGCAAACGCACTCACACAGCGTGTACACATACAGTGGCCCATAAGGCACATGTCACAGTGCACTGTCCACCAAGGCACCCTAGAATGTCCCCTATAGGGCACCATATATGTTGCGACACAGGATAATGTACAGTGCATCTTATATGGATGGCAACCATAAGGTGGCCTGTAGGGCGCCCTATAAAGCACTCTCAGAGGCACCTAATGGGTATAATAAGCTGAGGGTGGTTTTGCCGGCATTGACATATGTACAGTAAATAAAAATAAAGCTGTGGACAGCCCTATCAAAGAACCCCACTGGGGGTTTGAACCCATGACCTCTGGCTGCACAGGCAGTGACATAACCATTGGGCTACAGCTGTCAGCAAGCCCCTGGCTGGTTGCAGAGAGCCGGCATATCACCTCACAGACAGTCTGCTGTTGTAAACAGGATAGGGTTAGGCCACCCGCACCCATGATGCACTGCACATGCAAATCAGCTGTCCACAGATGCACACAAGATGGGGAATGCAGCCCCACAGCTCTCGGCCTGGTAGGGGGATGTGGCCGTGTGCACCCACACAGCACCTCGGCCTGGTAGGGTGTACTGAGCGGGTGTTGTACTGACTGGCACATAGTAGCTACACACCGTCACACTGTGCAGGTACTGCGCTCATCCTGAGGGTGCAATGAGGCACCCAGGACCAGGTCCACAACACCCTCCATGGCTGAATAAGTCCATGCCAGAGCTCCAAAACACTGTTACTCTGTGAGAGAGGTTGTTTCTGCAGAAACACCTTGAATATCTCTGTCTGTCTGAGTCAGGGGAACCCCTTATGGCCACCCAGGTGGGCCATGCACCACCATTCCTCCCCCTCCCCCACCCCAGTGGAATAACATTGGCTCCCATCAACAGATCAACATGCTACCTCCCTGCAATGGTAGCAGTAGTGTGGACCATCAACCCAAGTCCTGCCATGGAACAGATACCCTACAGGGCAGTCAAAGCAGCTCTTTACACATCCATAACACAATGTCTGACAGACATTAGGCCTGGATATGCTAAGTTGCACCCCACCACTATCTGCTATTCTCCTGCAGCAAGCCATCAGCCACAGCACAGCACTCCATCAGGACACAGACCAGCTGGAAACAGTCTGCTAGTTAGTCCTGGTGGAAATGCATGCACCCGTAACTGGGATGGCAGTGCACACCAGCAAATAAGTCAGTGTCTGGGCCCCAAACAGAAACCCATATATATCACATGAGAGAAATACTATATAGCACTATGGGGGTGCCTAGCCATGCTGTCATCACTACACAGTCAGGGTGGAGTGAAACCCCAGAGGCACATACAGAGGTCACCCTGTCTGTGTAGGTGGTGGCCGGCCACTACAATGTCCCAGCCAGTGCCCTATGTCCTGTGCAGATGCATCCTGGCCAGCCCACCCTGTCTGAGCTATACTCATGGTATCTTGCTGCTCATTATGCACATTGGCAGGCCAATACTGGCAATAGTGCTGGCAGTGTGGGCTGTGGAAGGTGTTTGCAGCCAACACGCACTGTATAGACAGACACACACTCCCACACGTATGCCAGCATTGTGCTACTATAGAGGAGTTTAGCAGCATTGCCCACCACACCAGTCCTGGGCACAGTACAGGCATGGATATGGTATGCAATACTGTTGGGAGACACTCCCCAGGGTGGTTAACACTGTCAGAGACCAGACCTGAAGCACCCACAGCAGACAGCAGAAAGATTGTTATGATGGAGCTCAAAGAGCAGAATGTGCGTAACGTAGGTATATCTATCTGCCAGTACTCATAGCACACGTTTGAGAGCTGTGTACCGTTTACCCAGGTGTAGGGTGACATTGCTGAGGTATGCAGGTGCTAGTATTGGGAGGTGCACGCAGGGCCCAATGTCCTGCCTCTCCAGGAGGCATTGGCCAATGGGGCCTGTGGGTGTGGGTGTGGGTGTGTCTGCCCCTGTTGGCTGCTGCTTTACGGCAGAGGTTCACAAATCCAGTCCAGATTTGCCACACACTGTTCGGGTTTTCGTGCTGTCCCTCATGGATATGCATGAGCTACATCTACATGCCATGGGGGTGGTGCATAGATATACAGCACAGGCATTTGTATGAGTGGCAGCATGGAACCTGAATGGTGTGTGTTCCTACAGGACTGCATCTGTGAGACTCTGCTCTAGGTAATGCCCCTGGTCATGGTGTCTGTGCTCCGTGGGGTAAAAGGAAGGCGTATGACCCCAGCAATAAAGGATTGTCCTTACTATCATGGTTTAGTTGTGGGAAAAATATGTGGACATGATTGGCAGGGCTTTGAACCTGTGACCTTCTGTTCTTGTACACACTGTCTGTGTGCACTGCACCACCATGTTGCCACACATGTGCTGGATTCCCTGGGAGGTCCATGACTGTACATCCGACAGGGCCTATCTGTTGCAGTGGACGGTGCCAGCCTGCACATGGCTAGGCCACTGTCTTCTGTGGCTAGCAGCCACTGCCCCCTCCACCACCTGTACCCTTCCGCCAACATGCTGGCATGGCCTTATCTTGGAAAAGCATATGACCTGATTGACATGTGGCACTCCAGGACTGCATTTGGGGGACTCGGCCGTCTGTAATGCCCATTGTTATGGTGTGTGTGTGGTGTTGGGTACAAAATGGTTGTGTGAACCATGCTTATGTGCTCTCCAATAAAGGGGTGTCTTTACTATCTCTGTTTAGTGGTGGGTAAAATATGGGGATTGAGTTGGCAGAAGCCCAAGCTTGGATTTGAACCTTTATCCCTCTGGTCCTAGGGCTGCTGGCTTTGTCCACTGCACCACACTGTGGCCACAGAGACAGTGCTGTCCCTGGGGATGCAAAACCTGGCCGGCGGAATCCTAAACCCTGCTCTGCACATTTGTACTGTGGGCTCATTCACCTTGTCTGGGGGCAAACGTGCAAATACACCCCGCAAATTACCGTGAAAAGAGGGGGAAAAAATATAACCAAGCTGGGCAACAGTGGTATTAATGGGCGACCATAGAAAACACTCCCAGCACAGCTCCCAAAAAGGAAATGTTTTTGGAAGGGTCTCCGCTCCGTAGACCCTTTCAGAAATCATTTCTTTTTTTGGGGGCTTTCCTGTGAGTGTTTTTTTATTGTTTCCCATTAATATCACTGTTGCCCAGCTGGGTTATAAGTTTTTAGAATTTTGTTGTGGTCTTTTTCAATTTATATTTGCTATTTTGTTCTGGCACATGTATCACACTGCTCACGTTTTTAAGGTTTCCCCGGTTTTGCTGTACATTGCGGACGGAAATGGTTTCTCTTCCCTTTAAATGCCCTCTACCGCGAGTGTTTCACTCGCGGTAGTTTTTACATGGAAATTAGGCCCCGATAATGTGCGGGGAGCCGCTCCCCTCCCCTTCCCCGCCCATTAACCCCATCTCTCCGCCCCTCAGGAGCCTTCCTCCGCCCTCCGTTAGCCTTTCCACGCCTCTATCGGACATTTGCGGGCCCGTACTTGTGCGGGGCCCGTTAGTGTGCCACGCACCTGTGCGGTGGTGACACGCACGTGTGCGGGGCGCTTGAGAGCACTTAAGTACCGCTTTTAGTGCGCTATTGTGCGGATGCGCAAATGTGCGGTTTTTAGTAAACATGTCTCTAAGACCCAACTCCACCGCCTGCAGTTGTTATAGAACACAGCAGCCCGGATCATTTCTCACATTTTTCTTCGGGACCACATTACCCCTATTCTCATTAAACTCCATTGGCTTCCCCTTGCCTACCGTATTCAATATAAAGTCCCCACCTTAACTCACCATGTCATATACTCCAATACCCCACAATACCTGGATGATCTACTGTACTTTCACACCCCCTCCCGCAGCCTCCGTTCAGTTCACGTTAATCGCCTGGTACTCCCGTCCTCCTCCCGTGCTCATCTTCGGTCCACTCTTCCTTCTTTTTCCTCGGCCCCTCCCTCTGGAACTCCCTCCCATCTACATTGTGCCAAGAGCCAATATTCTCAAAATTCAAGACCCTTCTGAAAACTCACCTGTTTCAAACCGCTTTTGACCTACCACCCACTATCTCCTGACTTCCGCCTGCTCCTGTCCTTCACGGCAGTCGGTCCCAGCTCCCTCTATCTCCTACCTTTTCCCCGCTTTCTCCTCATTTTCTCCTACTTTTCTTTCTCTCTCCTGCCATTTGTTGGAGTTCCTTTTCTTTTCTTCCTTTGGCTTATGCCCATCTTCTTTGTTTTGATAACTATGTAAACCGCCCTGGATTAATAAGGTGCGGTATATCAAGAATCTCAATAAACATAAATAAACAAAAACATAAACATTGTATGGCACAGGTTCCATTGGTATTGCATATCCCTAGAACCCTCCTACTGGACCTATGTGGGTGTCTCACCATATTGCCTCCTGTAATGTTCCTTTTGGGCACATGAGAAGTATGGACAAGAAATGGACAGTGGTTTCTGTGTGGGGGGGTACACCTAGTATTAGTATTTAGCTCACGCCTTTCCGGTAATAGTTCAAAGTGAATTACATTCAGGTACTGTATGTATTTCTACATGCTCATGCCCACAATTGCTACCCTGGCCCAGTCATTGCCTCTCTGCGGTGGGAGAGAGGGTATCTGGACCTGAACATCCTCCTCCACTGGCTGCAGCAGGAGTTTGTACTGCAGATATGCCTCAGGGTCATATGTTCAGCATATCAGTTGACTGGACCCTCTCTCCTCCTGCTTGCACCTGCCAAGAGCTCTCAGCCTTCCTCAGAGCACATAGATAATGGTTTCAGCGACATACAGCTGTCTAGGGGTGGGTCACATTGGCATTAGCATGTGAGTGTGACTGGCGGGAGGGCCCATAGCGCATGCCTTCAGTGTGCTTGAGCACTGGTTACTATTACCATGTGCTTGACAGTCTCAAGGGCACCTGAGCTTTCTTACTGTAGCCATGCCCTCAGTTTTTAGTGAGCCTGCTCAGCTCCTGCCATGTTAAAAAAAAAGTGTGATTAGTGAGCATCCATCTGATGCTCCTTAGTGCACTTTAGTAAACATGCCCCATAATGAATTCCATCTAAAACAAAACATGTTCCTTTGTTAAGGAAACACATTGTTATAAAATCCTATTCAATTTGTTTGAAGATTTTAAAACATTTCTGACCTCTAACTGTGAAGTTTATTTAATGAATTATGCGCAGGGACTTGTGTTATTTACCTTGTCTCTCCTTGCTAACAGGAGGCCTATTCACTAATAATCCATGATACCGCATGCCACAGATTAATAGATCCCAATATTTCTGTCTTAAAAAGGTGATCTACTTTATCAGTTTTCAATTTATATACCAGTAGAATAAAAAAAGTCAATTTAAAAAGCACTAAATAACACAGTATGTGTAACACCATGAACTATGATTACTGAACACATTTTTGATGACTATACAACCTAAGTTCCTTCACTTTATTCATTGTCTCATTCATTTAAGTACATTCTGCTACCTACTGTGAAGACGAGGATCATTATTCAAATGGACAGGAGTAATTGATGAAGCACAAAATTAAGGATTTGACAAGAAGACCTTCTGTTCTGCAAGCAATAATTCTTTCATGTTCAACAATCTAGTTCAAAGCTCCCAGTGTCTTATTTAACAAGGCCCATTATATTCTCAGTGCCAATCATCATGCAGCCTTTTTATTGATTTTTAAAGTTCTCTTTTATGGTTGTCATCATATATTGACAAAATTATTTGTAGATGAATAAGCAGGCTTACAACAAAAATAGGACCTTCAACCTCATGAAGGATACAAACATTCAGCCTCTATAATTAAGAATGTTCATAAGAACAAAGACTTCCTTTGAAAAATGTAAGCTTCCACTTATAGCTAGAGAAAAAATACTTTAAAACATATTTGTGCTGTACTTTTTTTGAGAAAAAGTCAACAATGGGTTAGATGTAATAGAATGTTTTGTTCATTTTGTCACAGTAGGGAAAATGCTTGTATATCTGTTTTTCCAACTAGGAAGCTGCCTACAAATAGTGAAATTACCCTTCTAGGGGCTGATTCTATAAAAGGGCCTGTGGAAAGTTATGCACTATTTATATGCCAAAGTCCTTATTTTAAAGGTCTCGTGTGTGAATGGGCACTTAAGCGCACACTTAGGTGGTTGCTATTCTGTAAGCACACACATCAGTTCCACCACTTACAGTTTGGCTGCACACCGGGGTGGAGTTTGGGGCCTATATTTACAGTACATGCTTACGTTTTAAGTAGAACTTATGCACTTTGCTGAATTTTGCTCTAGAGAAGACATGACTCTGCGACGAGGTTCAGGTGCATCAGTACACTCCTACTCTATAACTTAAAGTATGCTCGTGCTTTGCTTAATAGAATATGCCTCACATAAGTACGTGGCAATGTGCTAACTGAATGAGTTGACAGAATTGCCCTCCACGTGATTTCCCTCTTTACCAGGGGTGGCTCAATACAATCTGCCGCCTGAGGCCAGAGTTGAAATGGTGCCCCCTCAAGGCACCCAAAGAGGGGAAGGACTTTTCAGCACTCTGGATAGGGAGCAGTGGTGTCTTCCCACAAAGAACACCAGTCAAGTGATTGTCCCAAACAAAAAGGAAGCAACATATATTCCCAGATTATATAATTTAAAAATAAAGAAAGAAAATAGAAGACTTTGCAATGATGGTTATATTCGGGAAAAATTATGCAGCCTAAGACTGCAATATAAAAAAAATTACTCCCCCCCTCCAACACTGCATTGTCAGGTTGTTTAATATCCACAGACCCCCTCCCCCCGGCCCTTTCTCCAACAAAGGGTGCAGAGCAGAACTACAACATTCCCCATAGATTGATTCTGTTATCATCTCAGTAGCAGTCAGTTTTAGGCATATTGTGAAGTATTACAAAGACATGAAATGTTATACTGCAAATCTACCATACTATAGCCACCCTAACTTCCAGAACTCACACAACAAGGACATTAACTAGGAAAAAGCAGCACCATAAATATTAAAGTGGACCCTAGAACATAAACACATCCTTTGGAAAAATTGAAGAAGCCAGATCACTACATATCCCTATATAGAAACTCCATGGTAACAGAATATTTGGCCTCAGGACACTGTCAGACCCCTGCCAAATACAGAATAAGTGACTACAAACTAAAGAATTCAAATATATACACACAAATTATACTGAAAACCCAAGAAGCCAGATACTCCATGCAGTGCAATATCCAATACCAGAGAAATAGAAAGAAATTATTTTCACCTTATAGAAGGTAATTTTATTAACAGGACACCTTGGTTAAGAGGCCTAGCCTACTTAGGTGCTATTTTTTGAAGACACAGAGGTGCCTATGGGGCCCTTTTATTAAGGTACGGAAGTTTTGCGCATACCATATGTTAGTTTTTATTTCTAATGCACAGTAAGTATAAGTAAGTTGATCAATTGTTAACTGTAAACCACCCTTGATCTCTGGAAGGGGCGGTATAGAAGAAATGTATAAATAAATAAATAAAATAAAATAAAGGCCATGTGCCAACTTTTGGGAGCAGGTCCAGCATGTCCCCTACAGTTACTGCACTGAAAAGTTTCTTATTGTTTATTAATGTCATGCTCTGGTCGTGAGCAGAAGAAGTATTCCTTAGAACCACGTAAGGGGTAGAGGGTATACCTTCCAGCTGAATCTGTGTTAGAGAAACTAGCTAACTCTCAAGAGAGTGAACAAAGTGTAGAGCTGGATGATGACAGTCTTAACCTGACTGAAAAAGAAGAGGAACAGATGGAGTTATTAGAACAAGGTACCGATTTTATCTGTGACAACTGTTGCTGAGTTGGGTCCATTGATTTTTCCCATGTGTAGATTTGCAAAAGGGCTCCTCCATTTACATTTTGGGAAATACATATGCATTCCTGCACGTCCTATGTATTTTAGAAAATGCTCTATATTTGTCAAAATCTTTTCTAAAATATTATCAGAATTATATACGCTCTGACCTTGATATCTCAATTCCGATCTGCAAAAAGTAAAATTTGCCTTCATATCTCCTAAGGAGATCTTTATAATTTGCCATATCACAAACAGCCTTTTTCCTGTTCCTCTCTACTCTCCTCATCTGAGGGCTACTTAAAATGTTTGCAGAAGTGATTTAATCTAAGTCAGAAGTCATAACAGAGTTCTAACAATCCATAATTTATTTATTTAATATTTAGCTCACACCTTTCTAATAGTTCAACACAAGTTACAATCAGGTACAGTAGGAATTTTTGTGTTCCTGGAAGATTTACAATATAAGTTTGCACTCGAGGCAATGGAGGGTTAAGTGACTTACACATGGCTACAAGGAATACCAATGAGACTTGAATGCTGGTCTCTCTGGCTAGCAGGGTGCTGCTCTAACCACTATGCTACTCCTCCATTCAATCATTACATTATAATAACTGCTGCTCTCTTTACTAGTCGACAAACATTGCCCTCTACACTAATCCTATCTATTTTCACATGATACTGCCTCAGCATGATGTAATTTGCTCTCCTAAGTATTAATAGGCCATTTCAGCTCAAAAAAAAAAAAAAAAAAGACTATGATCAGATCACAGGAGGGGTTCAACTCTTAACTTGGATAGAGTGTCTTTGCCACTTACCTGGGGGCTTTTTTTTACCCCGTTGGGGATAGGTGAAGGAAGTTCCCAGGTAAGTGAAAGTGCACACTTAAGTGAAACATTAACTACCTCTGAAATGGGTAAAAGGGGCAACATCTGGAAAGCAGTGTGCATAAATGTCCGTAGTATGCAAAATAAGATTCCAGATGTTGAGGCTTTAATGGAAGAGGCTGACTTAGGGGTATGTTTACTAAAACCCCAGTAGAGTGCGGGCCGCGGTAGAGTGCGGATGCCATATAAGGAGTGGGCGTTCCGTCCTGAAAAAGAAAAGCCGGAATTTAAATATGCGCTAAGGTGCGCGGCGCCCTTGTGCGCCCTGCACCTTAGCGCATCAGATGGCTGCGCGGGAGGCATATGTGGTACACTGATGAGCAACCAGAAAAGCAGAGCCACAGCACAATGGTTAAGGCACTTACTAATGGTGTAGGGATCAGGGGTTCGATCCCCACAGAGCCCAATAAAGACAGCTGTCTGAGGTGTTAATTTAGGAGGCATTGAAATAATGGGCTGCAGCAGACTAACGTTTTTGGAGGCATATTAATAATGGGCGGCATAAGGCGGCACGCTAATGTTTTTGGGGGCATTTTAATATTGTGAGGCATATGGCGGCTCGCTGATATGCAAGCACAGGAACAGAACCACAGCACAATGGTTAAGATACTGCCCAATGGTGCAGGGATCAGGGGTTCAATCCCCCACAGTGCCCAATGAACAAGGCTGGCTGAGGCATTATATTAGGAGGCATAGAAATAATGGGCGGTATAAGGCGGCGCGCTGATGTTTTTGGGGGCATGTTAATATTGTGAGGCATATGGCGCTCGCTGATGTGCAATCACAGGAGCAGAACCACAGCACAATGGTTAAGACACTGATCAATAGTGCAAGGATCAGGGGTTCAATCCCCCAAAGTGCCCAATGAACAAGGCTGGCTAAGGCATAACATATTATGGGGAAGATTGCTTTAGGAGGCATTTTAGTCATATTTTAATTACCACTGCTAGCAAAGGCACTCCCAAAGCGTGTTAACATCAGGTGCCCTATAAGGCACATTTTAAATTGCACTGTCAGAGAAGGCACCCTAGAATGTTGCTTATAGGGCGCTTTAGAGGGTGCCGTATGAGGTACCGCAAGGTCAGTGTACTGTTTTTTATGGCAGCACTGTGCAGTTTAAGGAATGAAAAGCATACGTAGGTGCGCTGACAGGCAAGGAGGAGCAGAAGTGGAGCACAATGGTTAAGGCACTGACTGCTGATACAGGGGTCATGAGTTTGCTCCCCGAGTGTGCCTAATATGTAAGGCTGGCTGTGGCATCAGCTTTGCATTGTACATATTTGTCCTGCAGCACTTTATATTTATGTTATTAATTGCTGCCAGCAAACACGGCCTCACGTGCCGTAATTGAAGGTGCCGTATAAGGCACCCTATAAGGCACTCCATAGGGCACATTAGAAATTGCACTGTCCGCCACAGCACCCTAAAATGTCCCCTATAGGGCACCCTATAGGTTGCGTCACAGGAGAATGTATAGTGCACCTTATATGGATGGGCACCATAAGGTGCCCTATAGGGTGCCCTATAAAGCACCCTCAGAGGCACCTTATGGGTACAGTACGCTGAGGGTGTTTTTGCTGGCAAAAAAATATGTACATTAAAAAAAGATAATGTGTTGGTCAACCCTATCAAATAACCCCACTGTGGGTTTGAACCCATGACCTCTGGCTTCAGAGCAGTGCAGTAACCATTGGACTACAGCTCTATAGCTGCTAGCAAACCCCTGGCTGGCTGCAGAGAGCATGCACGTCACCACACAGACAGTCTGCTGTGGTCACCAGGATAGGGTTAGCCTACCCATACCCATGATGCACTGCACATGCAAATCAGCTGTCCACAGATTAACACAAGATGGGCAATGCACCCCCACAGCACCTCAGCCCGGTAGAGGAAAGTGACCATGTGCACCCACACACCACCTCGGCCTGGTAGGGGGTACTGACCGTGTGTTTTACTGGCACAGAGTAGCTACACACTGTCACATTGTGCGGGTACTGTGCTCACCCTGAGGGTGCAATGAGGCGCCCAGGACCAGGTCCACAACACCTTCCATGGCTGAAAGAGGCTATGCTGGAGGGCCAAAGCAGTGTTAATGTGTGAGATAGGTAGTTTCTGCACAAACACCTTGGATATTTCTGTTTGTTTCAGTCAGGTGTAGCCCCCAGGTGGGCCATGTACCACCACCCCCTCTCCTCCAGGACTGAGGGTGGCAAACAGGGTCTCCTATCAATAGATCCACATTCTACCTTCCTGCAAAGGTGGCAGTAGAGGGGACCATCAACCCCAGTCCTGCTGAGGAACAGACACCCCACAGGGCAGTCAATGCAGCTCTATACACATCCATACCACAATAGCAGACAGACATTAGGCCTGGATATGGTGAGCTGCACCCCCCCAACTATCTGATATTCTCCTGCAGCAAGTCATCAGCCACTGCACCCCACAAGCTGCTCCATCAAGACACATACCAGCTGCAAACAGTGTGCTAGTTAGTCCACAGTGCATGTTCCCAGTGGAGATGCATTCACCCACAACTGGGATGTCAGCACACACAACAAGCAGTTACATCAGTGACTGGGCCCCAAAAGGAAACCCATATAACATAAGAACATAAGATATGCCATACTGGGTCAGACCAAGGTCCATCAAGCCCAGCATTCTGTTTCCAACAGTGGCCAATCTAGGTCATACGTACCTAGCAGTTTCCCCAAGGGACACAGGTTCCACAATGCTTGTACTGGTTCAAACATTGATATCCTGGGTCCCTTCTTAATAATGGTTTATGGACCTTTCCTCCAGGAACTTGTCCAAACCTTTTTTAAACCCAGCTACACTAACAGCCTTTACTACATCCTCCGGTAACAAATTCCAGAGTTTGATTACACGTTGAGTGAAAAAATATTTTCTTTTATTAGTCTTAATTAGTTTACCCTGTAGCTTCATTTCATGTCCCCTAGTCTTTCCATATTCTGATAAGGTAAACAATCGATCTACGTTTACCCGTTCCACTCCGTTCATTAATTTATAGACTTCTATCATATCTCCCCTCAGCCGTCTCTTCTCCAGGCTAAAGAGCCCCAACCTTTTTAGCCTTTCTTCATAGGAGTAGCCTTCCATCCCCTTTACCATTTTGGTGGCTCTTCTCTGAACCTTTTCTAAAATCGCTATATCCTTTTTAAGATACGGCGACCAGAATTGCACACAATATTCAAGGTGCGGTCTCACCATGGAACGATATAGAGGCATTATAATATCGCTTGTTTTATTTTCCATTCCTTTCCTTATCATACCTAGCATTCTATTTGCTCTCTTGGCCGCCGCTGCACACTGAGCCGAGGGTTTTAACAAGGTATCCACAATGACGCCTAAATCTTTTTCCTGGGTGGTGGTTCCTAATGTGG
This sequence comes from Ichthyophis bannanicus, assembly GCA_033557465.1. Lineage (NCBI taxonomy): Eukaryota > Metazoa > Chordata > Amphibia > Gymnophiona > Ichthyophiidae > Ichthyophis > Ichthyophis bannanicus. The sequence continues at coordinate 722,422,923 of CM066034.1, read as the reverse complement.
AACCTTGCATCGTGTAACCATAGTTTGGGTTGTTCTTCCCTAGGTGCATAACCTTGCACTTCTCCACATTAAATTTCATCTGCCATTTTGATGCCCAGTCTTCCAATTTATCAAGATCCTCTTGCAATTTTCCACAATCCTCCTGGGTTTTAACAACTTTAAATAGTTTTGTGTCATCTGCAAATTTGATAACCTCACTTGTTATTCCACTTTCCAGGTCATTTATGAATATGTCATAAAGCAGCAGACCCAGCACAGATCCCTGGGGTACACCACTATTCACCTTTCTCCATTGGGAAAATTGGCCATTTAGCCCTATCTATCACATGAACAAAATACTATATAGCACTATGGGGGTGCCTAGCCATGCTGTGGTCACTGCACAGTCAGGGTGAGAGTGATCTCTCAGCAGGACATACTGAGGTCACCCTGTCTGTGTAGGTGGTGGCCGGGCACTAATATGTCCCAGTCAGTGCCCTATGCCCTGTGCAGATGCACCCTGGCCAGGCCACCCTGTCCGGCCTATACCCATGGTACCTTGCTCCTCAATATGCACATTGGCAGCCCAATACTGGCAACATTGCTGGCAGTGTGGACTGTGGAAGGTGTTTGCAGCCACCACACACTGGATAGGCAGACAGCCACCCCCACACCTATGCCAGCATTGTGCTACTATAGAGGAGTCCAGCAGCCATACCTACCACACCAGTCCTGGGCACAGTACAGGCATGGATATGGTATGCACTACTGTTGGGGGTCACTCCCCAGGGTGGTAAACACTGTCAGAGACCAGACCTGCAGTGCACACTGCAGACATCACAATGATTGTTATGGTGGAGATCAATGAGCAACATGTGCTTAACGTAGGAATTGATATCTACCAGTTATCATGGGCAACGTTTGATAGCTGTGTACCATATACCCAGGTGTAGGGTGGCAGTGCTAAGGTATGCAACTGCTAGTATTGGGGGATACAGTCAGGGCCCAATGTCCTGCCTCTCTAGGAGGCATTGGCCAATGGGGCCTGGGGGGGGGGGGGTGTCTGGTCCTGTTGGCTGCTGCTTTACGGCATAGTGTCCCAACTCCAGTCCTGGTGTTCCAACCACTGTTCGGGTTTTCATGCTGTCCCTCAGAAATATGCATGAGCTACATCAGCATACCAGCATAGATATGCAGCACATGCATCTTTAGCAGAGGCAGCATGGATCCTGAATGGTGTGGGGCCCTCCAGGACTGCATTTGGGAGACTCTGCTCTGGGTAATGCGGCTGTTTATGGTGTCTGTTTTTGGTGTGGTAAAATATAGGCGTGTGAACCATGTGTATGTTCTCAGCAATAAAGGTTTCTCCTTCCTATCACGGTTTAGTTGTAGGAAAAATATGTGGACTGGATTGGCAGTAGCCCCAGCTGGGCTTTGAACCTGTGACCTTCTGTTCCTGCACATGCTGTCTGTGTGCACTGCATCACCGTGTTGCCACAGATATGCTATGTTCCCTGGGGAGTCCATGACTGTACATCCGACAGAGCCTGTCTGTTACGGTGGATGGTGCCACTGTCTGCTGTGGTTTGCAGCCACTGCCCCCTCCACCACCTGTACCCTTCCGCCAACATGCAGACATGTCCCTATCTGGAAAAAAAAATATGACCTGATTGAGTTGTGGCACTCCAGGACTGAATTTGGGGGACTCGGCTGTCGGTAATGCCCATTGTTATGGTTTGCGTGCGGTGTAGGGTAAAATCCATGTTGGAACCATGCTTATGTTCTCTGCCATACAGGGGTGCCTGTACTATCACTGTTTAGTGGTGGGTAAAACTATGGGGACTGGGTTGGCAGGAGCCCCAGCTGGGGTTTGAACCTGCAACCCTCTGATCCTACAGACACTGGCTGTGTCTGCTGCACCACACTATGGCCACTGAAGCAATGCAGTCTCTGGAGATAGGAAACCTGGCCGCACGAGTCAGACACCCTGCTCTGCACAATTTTACTGTGGGCTTGTTTACCTTGTATGGGGACAGGGGTGCAATTATACCTCAAAAATGACCTCCAAAAAAAGGGGAAAAAGCCAAAACCAAGCTGGGCAACAGTGATATCAATGGGCAAAATGAAAAACACTCCCAGGAAAGCTCCATTAAAATGCAGTGATTTTTGAACGAGTCTACGGAGCGTAGACCCTTCCAAAAATCATTTATTTTTTTTGGAGCTTTCCTGGGAGTGTTTTTTATGGTTGCCCATTAATATCACTGTTGCCCAGCTGGATTATAATTTATTTGAAATTTGTTGTGGTCATTTTCAAGTTTTATTTGCTGTTTTGTTCTGTGCACATGTATCACACTGCTCACGTGTTTTAGGTTTCCCCGGTTTTGCTGTACATTGCTGACGGAAATGGTTTCTCTTCCCTTTAGATCGGCTCTAACGCGAGGGTTTCACTCGCGGTATTTTTAATGTCGAATTCAGCCCCGCTCCTGTGCGGGGAGCCTCTCCCCTCCCACTCTCCACCCATTGACCCCGTCCCCCCACCCCTCGGGAGCCTCCGTAAGCGTTTCCCCGCCTCTATCGCACATCAGCGCCCCGCACACGTGCGCCGGCCCGTTAATGTGACGCGCACGCGTGCATGGCGCTTAAGGGCACTTAAGTGCATCATTAGCATCTGCTCTTGTGCGCCGCACACGTGTGCGCGGTTTAGTAAACATACCCCTTAGATTTAGTGGCAGTTACGGAGACATGGTTCACAGACAACCATGACTGGGATGTAATTATACTGGGCTATACTTTATTCAGGAAGAACGGGAGGAGGAAGGGGAGGAGAAGTGGCACTATATGTAAAAAATAATATTAAAGTTACAGAATAACCGGGCTTAAAAGGGAGCGAGGAGGCAGTGTGGGTTTAAACCAGAAAGAGGGAATGGGAAATTCATTTGCATTGGTGTGATTTACAGATCCACGTCACAGGGAGAAGAAGTGGATAGAGATTTAATAGAAGACATATGCAGCATTGCCATGAAAGGACACGTGCTACTGATTTCAATATGCTAGATGTTGATTGGCACATCCCTGCTGTGGTGTCATCTAGAAGTAAGGAGATCCTGGATTCTCTAAAGGGAGAACTATTCTGGAAACTGGTAACAGAACCCACACGTGAAGGGGCCATACAGGACTTGGTACTTACCAATGGGGACAGTATCTCTGATGTTATAGTGGGAGATCATCTTGCAACAAGTGATCACCGGGTGGTGTGGTTCAGTATTAGGACTAGGGCTGATAAAATCCATTAAAAAAAGGGTATTAGGGGTATGTTTACTAAACCGCGCTCATGTGCGCGGTGCACATTAGCGTGCGCTAAGGTACCTTAGCGCACGCTATTGATGCGTATTTGTGCCCCGCACACATGTGCGCCGCACTAAAGTGCCCGCTCATGTGCGCAGCGTGCTGATGTGCGATAGAGGCGTGGAAAGGCTCCCGGAGGGTGGAGGAAGGCTCCCCAGGGGCAGAGAGAAGGGGTCAGTGGGTGGAGAGTGGGAGGGGAGAGGCTCCCCGCACACGAGCGGGGCTGAAATTCAAGCAAAAAAATACTGCGAGTGAAAACCTCGCGGTAGAGCCGATTTAAAGGGAAGAGAAACCATTTCTGTCAGCAATGTACAGCAAAACCGGGGAAACCTACAAAACAGTGATAAGTGTGATACATGTGCACGGTACAAAAGTGCAAATAAACATTGAAAATGACCCCAACAAAATCTAAAAAAATTATAATCAAGCTGGGCAATAGTGATAGTAATGGGAAACATCAAAAAACACTCCCAAGAAAGCCGCAAAAAATAAATATGAATTTTAGAAGAGTCTACGCTCCGTCCCCATACAAAGTGAATGATCCCACAGTGAAATAGCACTGATCAGGGTTTCCCTCTCCATTGGACAGGTTACCTATGGCATGCACATTTCCACAACAGCAGGGCGGGCCGGTCGGAATGGGCAATTGGACAGATGCTGGGAAAGGGGATACAGAGGGCTGCAGGCAGCACATGCTGTGGTGCAGCTGGGGCACAGTGCGGACTAGGCAGATGCCTAGATGGCACCTAGGAATGCTGAAACTGAACAGCAGCCAGAAAGCAACTGATGAAGGCCCAACATGGGCACGAGAGTGTTTATCACAGTGTCACAGGGGATAGTACCCAGCAGGTACCCCCAAGGGCACAGAACATTGGCAGGCGGTGATTGGGGGACATGCGGACAAATTTGCAGGCACCCCTACCCCAGAACCCGCTCCATAGGCAGCCGCCTACCCGCACACAGGATGGCCTGAGACTGCGTACCACCAGCACCACCAGCAGAAGGGCATGTCAGCAGGGTGGCACAGGGGTACTGGAGGTGGAGGGGGGCAGTGGCAGCTGCTCAGAGCAGACCATGGCCTAGCCCTGTGTAGGTGGGTGCAATGCACTGCAACAGACAGGCCCTGCCGGACAAACAGTCATGGTATCATCAGGGATTGCATTGTCTCTGTGGCAACACGGTGGTGCAGTGCACACAACCAGCATGTTTGGAGACAAAAGGTCAAAGGTTCAAGCCCCAGCTGGGGCTCCTGCCAATCCAGTCCCCATATTTTTCCCACAACTAACTAGTGATAGTAAAGATGAACCTTTATTGCAGAGAACATAAGCATGGCTCAAACACCTCTATTTTACCCTACAGAGAACAGACACCAGAAACATGCACATTATCTAGAGCAGATTCCCCCAAATGCAGTCCTGGAGGGCCACAAAACCTTCAGGGTTTATGCTGTCTCCAATCTAAGGATGGAGCGGTACTGGTGGTGGAGGTGGCAGCAGCTGGTGGCCACAGCAGACCATGGCCTAGCCCTGTCCAGGTGGGTGTCGTGCACTGCAACAAACAGGCCCTGTCGGATGTGCAGTCATGGACTCCCCAGGGAATGCAGCATATCTGTAGCAACACCGTGGTGCAGTGCAGTGCACACAGACAGTGTGTGCCAGAACAGAAGGTCACAGGTTCAAAGCCCAGCTTGGGCTACTGCCAATCCAGTCCACATATTCTTCCCACAACTAAACCGTGATAGGAACAACAAACCTTTATTGCAGAGAACATACGCATGGTTAATACGCCTATATTTTACCCTACAGACAGGCCCTGCCGGACAAACAGTCATGGTATCATCAGGGATTGCACTGTCTCTGTGGCAACACGGTGGTGCAGTGCACACAACCAGCATGTTTGGAGACAAAAGGTCACAGGTTCAAGCCCCAGCTGGGGCTACTGCCAATCCAGGCCCCATATTTCTCCCACAACTAACTAGTGATAGTAAAGATGAACCTTTATTGCAGAGAACATAAGCATGGCTCAAACACCTCTATTTTACCCTACAGAGAACAGACACCATAAACATGCACATTACCTAGAGCAGAGTCTCCCAAATGCAGTCCTGGAGGGCCAAACACCATTCAGGTTCCATGCTGCCTCTAATAAAGATGCCTGTGCTGCATATCTATGCACCACCCCCATGGTATGCAGATGTATCTCATGCATATTCATGAGGGACAGCATGAAAACCCAAACAGTGTTTGGCACACCAGGACTGGAGTTGGGAACCTCTGCCGTAAAGCAGCAGCCAACAGGGGCAGACACACCCACACCCACACCCACAGGCCCCATTAGCCAATGCCTCCTGGAGAGGCAGGACATTGGGCCCTGCGTGCATCTCCCAATACTAGCACTTGCATACCTTAGCAATGCCACCCTACACCTGGCTATACGGTACACAGCTATCAAACGTTTCCTATGATTACTGGCAGATAGCAATTCCTACGTTAAGCACAGTTTGCTCATTGAGCTCCATCATAACAATCTTTCTGATGTCTGTGTGTTGTGCTGCAGGTCTCGTCTCTGACAGTGTTTACCACCCTGGGGAGTGACCCCCAACAGTATTGAGTACCATATCCATGCCTGTACTGTGCCCAGGACTGGTGTGGTGGCCAGGGCTGCTAAACTCCTCTATAGTAGCACAATGCTGGCATAGGTGTGGGGGTGTCTGTCTGTCTATCCAGTGTGTGGTGGCTGCAAACACCCTCCACAGCCCACACTGCCAGCACTGTTGCCAGTATTGGTCTGCCAATGTGCATAATGAGGAGCAAGGTACCATGGGTATAGCCTGGACAGGGTGGCCTGGCCAGGATGCATCTGCACAGGGCATAGGGCACTGGCTGGGACATTTTAGTGCCCGGCCACCACCTACACAGACAGGGTGGCCTCAGCATGTCCTTCTGGGAGATTACTCTCACCCTGACTGTGCAGTGACCACAGCATGGCTAGGCACCCCCATAGTGCTGTATAGTATTTCTCTCATGTGATATTTATGGTTTTCCTTTTGGAGCCCAGTCACTGATGTATCTGCTTGTGTATGCTGACATTCCCAGTTCTGGGTGCATGCATTTCCACCAGGAGCATGCACTATGGACTAGCTAGCAGACTGTTTGCAGCTGGTATGTGTCTTGATGGTGTGCCTTGCAGGGTGCAGTGGCTGAAGGCTTGTAGCAGGAGAATATCAGATAGTGGTGGGGTGCAGCTTAGCACATCCAGGCCTAATGTCTGTCTGTTAGTGTGCTATGGATGTGTACAGAGCTGCATTGATTGCCCTGTAGGGTGTCTGTTCCCCAGCAGCGGTTTAGGGTCCCCTCTACTGCCACCATTGCAGAGAGGTAGAATGTGCATCTGTTGATGGGAGACCATGTTTGCCACCCTCAGCCCTGGAGGAGAGGGGGTGGTGGTACATGGCCCACCTGGGGATCCATAGGGGCTACACCTGACTGAAACAAACAGAGATATCCAAGGTGTTTGTGCAGAAACTACCTATCTCACACATTAACACTGCTTTGAACCTCTGGCATGGCCTCTTTCAGTTATGGAAGGTGTTGTGGACCTGGTCCTGGGCGCCTCATTGCACCCTCAGGGTGAGCACAGTACCCGCACAATGTGACGGTGTGTAGCTACTCTGTGCCAGTAAAACACACGGTCAGTACCCCCTACCAGGCCGAGGTGGTGTGTGGGTGCACATGGTCACTTCCCTCTACCGGGCCGAGGTGCTGTGGGGGTGCATTGCCCATCTTGTGTTAATCTGTGGACAGGTGATTTGCATGTGCAGTGCATCATGGGTATGGGTAGGCTAACCCTATCCTGGTGACCACAGCAGACTGTCTGTGTGGTGACGTGCATGCTCTCTGCAGCCAGCCAGGGGTTTGCTAGCAGTTATAGAGCTGTAACCCAATGGTTACTGCACTGCTTCTGAAGCCAGAGGTCATGGGTTCAAACCCACAGTGGGGCTATTTGATAGGGTTGTCCAATGCATTATCTTTTTTTAATGTACATATTTTGTTGCCAGCAAAAACACCCTCAGCGTACTGTACCCATAAGGTGCCTCTGAGGGTGCTTTATAGGGCGCCCTATAGGGCACCTTATGGTGCCCGTCCATATAAGGTGCACTATACATTCTCCTGTGACGCAACCTATAGGGTGCCCTATAGGGGACATTTTAGGATGCTGTGGCGGACAGTGCAATTTCTAATGTGCCCTATGGAGTGCCTTATAGGGTGCCTTATACGGCACCTTCAATTACGGCACGTGAGGCCGTGTTTGCTGGCAGCAATTAGTAACATAAATATAAAGTGCTGCAGGACAAAATATGTACAATGCAAAGCTGATGCCACAGCCAGCCTTACGTATAAGGCACACTGGGGAGCAAACTCATGACCCCTGTATCAGCAGTCAGTGCCTTAACCATTGTGCTCCACTTCTGCTCCTCCTTGCCTGTCAGCGCACCTACGTATGCTTTTCATTCCTTAAACTGCACAGTGCTAACATAAAAAACAGTACACTGACCTTGCGGTACCTCATACGGCACCCTCTAAAGCGCCCTATGAGCAACATTCTAGGGTGCCTTGGCTGACAGTGCACTTTAAAATGTGCCTTATAGGGCACCTGATGTTAACACGCTTTGGGAGTGCCTTTGCTAGTAGTGGTAATTAAAATATGACTAAAATGCCTCCTAAAGCAATCTTCCCCATAATATGTTATGCCTCAGCCAGCTTTGTTCATTGGGCACTTTGCAGGATTGAACCCATCATTACTGCACCATTGGTCAGTGTCTTAACCATTGTGCTGTGGTTCTGTTCCTGTGGTTACACCTCAGCGCGCCGCCTTATGCCTCCAAGTATTAATATGCCGCCAAAAACATCAGCACGCCGCCTTATGATGCCCAGTATTAATATGCCTCCTAAAATAACACTTCAAACAGCCTTGTTCATTGGGCACTGTGGGGGATTGAACCCTTGATCCATGCACCATTGGGCAGTGTCTTAACCATTGGACTGTGGCTCGGTTCCTGTGCTTGCACATCAGCGAGCCGCCATATGCCTCACAATATTAAAATGCCCCCAAAAACATTAGTGCGTCGCCTTATGCCGCCCATTATTAATATGCCTCTAAAAACATTAGTGAGTGAGAATCAGCTGTGCCTACTTAGTTGGGAACTGTGTGTGAGAGAAAACTGCAGCCAATCTGAGCACTTTTCAAATCATTTAGAATCCCTTCAGCAAAGGCTCCAACGATCCTGTGAGCAGTGAGTGAGAATCAGCTGTGCCTACTTAGTTGGGAACTGTGTGTGAGAGAAAACTGCAGCCAATCTGAGCACTTTTCAAATCATTTAGAATCCCTTCAGCAAAGGCTCCAACGATCCTGTGAGCAGTGAGTGAGAATCAGCTGTGCCTACTTAGTTGGGAACTGTGTGTGAGAGAAAACTGCAGCCAATCTGAGCACTTTTCAAATCATTTAGAATCCCTTCAGCAAAGGCTCCAACGATCCTGTGAGCAGTGAGTGAGAATCAGCTGTGCCTACTTAGTTGGGAACTGTATGTGAGAGAAAACTGCAGCCAATCTGAGCACTTTTCAAATCATTTAGAATCCCTTCAGCAAAGGCTCCAACGATCCTGTGAGCAGTGAGTGAGAATCAGCTGTGCCTACTTATTTGGGAACTGTGTGTGAGAGAAATCTGCAGCCAATCTGAGCACTTTTCAAATCATTTAAAATCCCTTCAGCAAAGGCTCCAACGATCCTGTGAGCAGTGAGTGAGAATCAGCTGTGCCTACTTAGTTGGGAACTGTGTGTGAGAGAAAACTGCAGCCAATCTGAGCACTTTTCAAATCATTTAGAATCCCTTCAGCAAAGGCTCCAACGATCCTGTGAGCAGTGAGTGAGAATCAGCTGTGCCTACTTAGTTGGGAACTGTGTGTGAGAGAAAACTGCAGCCAATCTGAGCACTTTTCAAATCATTTAGAATCCCTTCAGCAAAGGCTCCAACGATCCTGTGAGCAGTGAGTGAGAATCAGCTGTGCCTACTTAGTTGGGAACTGTGTGTGAGAGAAAACTGCAGCCAATCTGAGCACTTTTCAAATCATTTAGAATCCCTTCAGCAAAGGCTCCAACGATCCTGTGAGCAGTGAGTGAGAATCAGCTGTGCCTACTTAGTTGGGAACTGTGTGTGAGAGAAAACTGCAGCCAATCTGAGCACTTTTCAAATCATTTAGAATCCCTTCAGCAAAGGCTCCAACGATCCTGTGAGCAGTGAGTGAGAATCAGCTGTGCCTACTTAGTTGGGAACTGTGTGTGAGAGAAAACTGCAGCCAATCTGAGCACTTTTCAAATCATTTAGAATCCCTTCAGCAAAGGCTCCAACGATCCTGTGAGCAGTGAGTGAGAATCAGCTGTGCCTACTTAGTTGGGAACTGTGTGTGAGAGAAAACTGCAGCCAATCTGAGCACTTTTCAAATCATTTAGAATCCCTTCAGCAAAGGCTCCAACGATCCTGTGAGCAGTGAGTGAGAATCAGCTGTGCCTACTTAGTTGGGAACTGTGTGTGAGAGAAAACTGCAGCCAATCTGAGCACTTTTCAAATCATTTAGAATCCCTTCAGCAAAGGCTCCAACGATCCTGTGAGCAGTGAGTGAGAATCAGCTGTGCCTACTTAGTTGGGAACTGTGTGTGAGAGAAAACTGCAGCCAATCTGAGCACTTTTCAAATCATTTAAAATCCCTTCAGCAATGGCGCGCCCGTGCCTTGCGGGCCCGCGCCTGAGGGCCTCGCAAGAGGGCCCTTTGGCGTGGCCCTTAGGCGGTGGACCGTGCGAGACCCACTATCTGCTGCTATATGCTCATTCTGTTCAGCGATATGCTGTTTGTAGTTAATGTAAGGTAATGTAATGTAAGTTATGTACTGTGTTCCCTGTTTGTACTCCTAGTGTTTTGTTGTGATGTAATGATAATGCAATGTATGTTTCCCTCACCTTTGTTTAACTTTGTGCTGTATTAACCGCTTTGATTGAAGGAAAAGGCGGGATACAAAACATGTTAAATAAATAAATAAATTATTTCAATGCCTCCTAAATTAACACCTCAGCCAGCCGTCTTTATTGGGCTCTGTGGGGATCAAACCCCTGATTTCTGCATTAGTGGCAGGTGCTTTAACCATTGTGCTGTGGCTCTGCTTTTCTGCTTGCCCATCAGCGTACCACATATGCCTCCCGCGCAGCCATCTGATGCGCTAAGGTGCAGGGTGCACAAGGGCGCCGCGCACCATAGCGCATATTTAACTTCCGGCTTTTCTTTTTCAGGATGGAACGCCCACTCCTTATATGGCATCCGCACTCTACCGCGGCCCGCACTCTACCGGGGTTTTAGTAAACATACCCCATGGAGTCTTTTTCATGTGAGTCATTAGCCACTTATTTACCTAATACATTTCTAGTTTAATTTGAAATTATTGATTGAAGTGACTAGAAATGAAAGTGCTATATTGTCTGGCTGGTGCACTTTTACTTCAAGTACTGGAAAAAAGGGTTTGGTGACATCTTAAAAAGTATATGTAGTATTGATCCATGTCAAAAATGGCTTGGGAAGGTTGCTAGAAGTGTATTGTTGAGACCTTTAACAACTATAATTAATGGCTCCTTAGATAAGGGAATTGCCCCTTCTTGCCTGAAAAATACAGCGGTCTATCCTATTTTCAAAAAGGTAGATTTAATGATGGCAATTTAAAAAAAAAACCTACTGTCCAAATTCAATTTTATTTTGGGTAAGAACATAAGGTATGCCATACTGGGTCAGACCAAGGTCCATCAAGCCCAGTATCCTGTTTCCAACAGTGGCCAATCTAGGTCATAAGTACCTAGCAGTTTCCCCAAAAGACACAGGTTCCACAATGCTTGTATTGGGTAGTGAAGGCTTTGGAGAAAGTAGTATTGGAACAACTCCAGACGTTTGTGGACAAGCATGAGCTATTGGAGTGCTTTCAGTATGGATTTAGAAGAGGTTATTCTACTGAGTTCTTACTGATTTCTACACTGGATACTTGGATAGGACAATTAGAAAGATACATCTAAAAATACTACAGCAACAATACCATATCTTCTGCTTCTGATTCTGCCAGCCACTCAATGATTTTGCAACAATTAATGCATTTTGGTGTGGATTCAGCTGTTTTGCATTGGTTTGATTCTGCAGGTTTTGGTAGGGCCAAATTTTGCAAGTTATATGAAAATCTTAATGTTGGGTATAGGATGCATTTTAAATTTGTACCTTGGGAAAAAGATGCTGATCTGACTTTTTCTAACCTGGAATCTGCCGTTTTCAAGGTGGCCTCTCAGCTGTCTGATAAATCAATCACAGCTAAATTTTCAAAAAACAGAGCAAATGCTGGTACATTGGAAAAGTATTTCTGATTTACCTGAATTGGTGCTCTTCAGTTGGAAACACATTGTTCTTTCACAGGAAGTCCTGCACCTTGGTGTTCTACTTGATTCTGGCTTAACTTTAAAATCACATAGTAGTTCATTATCATATTTTAAACTTCAGGTACTTGTTGTTGTTTAAGTGCCGTCAAGTCGGTGTTGACTCATGGCGACCCTCTGGATAGCTATCCTAAATTGCATTCGATCTTCAGTCAGGCGGCTCATTGTTGACAGACTGGCACCCATAGCTGCTGTTATTGTATCGCTCCATCTCATTGCCGGCCTTCCTCTTTTGCGCTGACCTTCTATCTTCCCAAGCATGATGTCTTTCTCTAATGATCTCTCTCTTCGCATAGTGTGTCCAAAGTATGAAAGTCGGAGTCTTGTCATCTGAGCTTCTAAAGAAAGCTTAGGTTTGATCTCCTCTAGTACTGACTGGTTTGTCCTTCAGGCAGTCCATGGAATACGCAGTATTCGTCACCAGCACCATAATTCAAAGGCATCAATTTTCTTCCTATTTTTCTCACAGTCCAACTTTCACATCCATATGATGTTATTGAAAATGCCATGGCTTGAACAAGTCAAATCTTTGTACCTAGGAAATTGAAATCTAATTGTGCTACATCTGATTTTCATACAATACTTTAATATTTAGTTTTTCATCTCTGGACTATTGCAAATCATTGTTTTTGGACTTCATGCAAAAACACTGACAGCATTTCAGTGCGTACAAAATTTGGCAGCCTGCTTAGTGATGGGTACTAAACATCAGGAGCACATAATCCCAGTATTAGCAGATCTGCATTGGTTGGGCCAAATTTAAGGTTTTATAGATTTTAAAAAGTTTGAATTAGGGTTCTTAGGCAGCAATTTGAAATCTCAAATTAATCAATCAGCCTAATAGGGTTTAGCTCTCGCAAGAACAACTGCTTGAAGCTTCCACAGTGAAGGATGCCCATTATGCTAGTAAATGAACAAGAGTTTTTTCCATTTGTGGACCTATAGGATGGAATACAATTCTGATTACTTCAGAGGCCTGTTTAATATATTTGAGTTTAGAAAAAAGTTGACAATTTTCTTTTTGAAAAAGCTTATAATGTTTAAGCTGAGTAGATATGTAAGAGTGATGTATTTGGAAAGAAGAGATGGCACTACTGCTCACACTGGTGTAGTCTATAGACATCCAACTCCGAAAGATGAAATTGACAAACACTTGATCAATGATATTGCAAAGATGGCAACAAGAAGGGAGAAGTGATGATGTTGGGGGACTTTAGCCTGCCAGATGTGGATTGAACTATCCCATTTGCAAATATGGAAAGACAATTGGTGAAGGAACCCACCAAGGAAAAGGTGACCCTGGATCTAGTACTTGCTAATGGAGATAGTGGGTCTAATATCTGAGTGGGCGCCCATTTGAGTAGCAGTGATCACCACATGGTGTGGTTTGGATGTAAAACCTAAGGCAAATTCCAATCACAGTGAAGTCCTAGATTTCAAAAATGTGACTCTAATAAAATGGGAAAGTACCTGAAGGAGGAGCTGGCATGCTGGGAGGAGATAAGGGAAGTAGAAAAGCAGTGGGCTAAAATAAGAGGCCATAACAAGGGTAATAGATCTATATGTAATAAAAGTATATAAAAGAGGAAAAGGAAACCAATATAGTTCTACAAATAAGTGACTGCAAAAATAAAGGCAGAAAACACAGTGTTCACAGAATTCTGAAGATTACAAAAAGATGAATGTAGAAAAGAATATCGGATAAAGCTGAAAGAGGCAAATAGAGAGAAATCAGAATGGCAAAAGCATACGCAAAATTAAAAATGGCTACAATTGTGAAGCAAAGTGACAAAACATTTTCCAGGTATACTGAGGAGAGGAGGAAGGCCAGAGGTGGAAAGTGCTGAGGACCAACTTTTGGAAAGTGATAAGGAATGTAGAACTGCTAAACAAATATTTCTGTTCCATGTTCACAAAAGAACTCTTGGAAAAGGGTCACACATGCCTGACAAAAATAATAATGGGAATGGAGCAGATTCTACACCATTCACGGAGGAAGATGTTTATGAACAGCTTGCAAAACAAAATGGACAAGGCCATGGGATTGGATCAGATGTATCCCAGAATACTGAAAAAGTTCAGGGAGATTCTGGCAGGACCTTTAAAAGATGTGTTTAATAGATTCTTGGAGACAGGAGAGGTTCCGCTGGATTGGAAAAGGGCTAATGTGGTCCCTCTTCACAAATGTGGTAACAAGAAGTAGCAAACTACAGGTCGATAAGTTTTACTTCAGTGGTGGGAAAAGTAATGGAGATACTGATGAAAGAAAGGATAGTGGTCTTTCTAGAGTCCAATGGATTGCAAGATTCGAGGCAACAAGATTTTAGAAAGGGAAGATTGTGCCAAATGAATCTGATTTCTTTGACTGGGTAACCATAAAAGTAGATAAAGGGCATGCAATGGATGTGGTCTACTTAAATTTCAGCAAAGCCTTCAATGCTATTCCTCATTGGAGGCTTGTGAATAAACTGAGCAATCTGGGGGTGGATCCCAAGGTGTATCAGAAATTGGTTGATTGACAGAGGGTTGTGGTAAATGGAGAAGGAAGGGTGAGTGGTGGAGTGTCTCAAGGATTGGTCCTGGGACTGTTACTGTTCAAGGTCTCTGAGGTCTCTGTGAGTGATATTGTCGAAGGGTTAAAAGGAAACGTTTGCCTTTTGTAGATGACCCGAAGATTTGCAATTGAGAGAACATCCCAGAGGGAGTAAACAACATAGGAAAAGATCTACAAAAAATTAGAAGAATGGTCTGATGCGTGGCAGTTAAGATTTAATGCAAAGAAATGCAGAGTGATGTACTTGGGATGCAGAAATCCAAAGGATCGGTATACGATAGGAGGTGAGAAGCTGGTGTGTATGGACCAATAGAGGGACCTTGGGGTGATAGTGTCTGAGGATCTCAAGGTAGTGAAGCAATGTGACAAGGTGTTGGTCAATGGCAGAAGGATACTAGGCTCCATATAGAGAGGAATAATCAGCAATTACTATTCTATTTGTGACAATAACAAAATGTATCTACTGTTTCCATGCTGACCAGGAGTCCAGCTGGGGTATTTGAGAAATAGGGAGCCAGGTATGCACAATAGCAGCATGAGAATACAAGAGAGACTATACACTCCTGGTTGTCACAGCTGTTGTTTCTCCTCCATCAGCAGGTCATCATTTTCTTCTGCACAGGAAAGTCATTGGGGATGGGAAGATCAGTCACAGATATTCTAAGTGCATCTTCCATCTGTGTCCTTCTGTTGCCTCTCACCTTCAGCCATACACTGAGGTCGAGAGGGAGATGGAGGTGTAAGATCCAAGGCAGCCAGTGGAACAGGGTCTTCAGTGCAGCAACCAGGCTTCCTCATTTTTCTGTGGCTGAAGTGAGGAGGAATGAAGTGTCAATTCGGAGTACCAATATATACTGTTGCAGCGGGGTGGCGTTACAGCTTGCTTCTGGGTTTGTGAGACAGCCCTCCAGGCTGTAATACCTTTTAACTCTGATCTTATATAGTCTCTTTTCAGCACACCAAAAGACAGTTTATTTAATTATTTATTTATTTATTTGGCTGTGCTTCTATACTGCTTTTCTCCAGTTCAAAGCGGTTTACAACAACTGAACATGCATTGAATACAAGGAACGTAACTATTGCATATACAGTAACTTAACTTATTTACATTGTTTTGTGTGAGAGGTGTTGTGAGAGTGGTTGTTTTAGTGTTTTATTGTCCCTGTGATTCTGATTTAAGCTGAGGGCGTGGATGAACTGGGTATATTTATGTTACTGATCTGAAGTGCTCGAGAAACAGATGAGTAGTTTCAGGGCATGGAAATTTTTCTCCTTTCCCCACTGCTGTTTTATTCTAAATAGGGGCTTCATTCACAATAACAGCTACCCAGTCTTTGCTCACCTGGGCTGGCTTATTCCAGGCTTGCAGGGGAAGTTCAATCCAGATCAGCTCTTACTTCTGCTTTTCAGGCTAAAACACTACAGCCTGGTTTTCATAACTCTTTTCTCAAATAAGGTATTATCCACAAAGAAGCATACCTTACCCAACAGCCCTTCTGCAATATCACTATCAAAGATGTTAAAAACAATTGGACCAAGGACAGATCCCTGAGGCACACCACTGGTAGCATCCTTCACCTCAGAGTGTGTTCCATTTATCTGTGCACTTTGTCGCCTCCCACTCAACCAATTTCTCATCAAGTCGGTCACTTTAGGGTACATCCCTTGGGTGCTCAATTTATTAATAAGTTGCCTTTGTGGAATGGTGTCAAAGGCTTTACTGAAATCCAAGTGCACCACATCTAGGGCTCTCCCTCGGTCCAACTCCTTGGTCACCCAGTCAAAAAAATTAATCTGATTTGTCTGACAAGACCTGCCTCTGGTGAATCCATGCTGCCTCAGATCCTGTAATCCTCTGGACTCCAGAAACCTCACTATTTTCTCTTTCAGCAGTGTTTACAATAATTTACTCACCACCAAAGTTAAACTAACTGGCCTGTAGTTTTCAACCACATCCTTCCGCTTTTGTATAAAGGGACCACATGAGCCTCTCTCCAGTCCTTTATCACCACTCCTGACTCCAATGAGGCATTGAAAAGGTCAGTCAGTGTTACTGCTAGACTGTCCCCATGTTTCCTCAGTATTCTAAGGTATATCCCATCTGATCCCATCGCTTTGTCTACTTTAAGTTTTAGCTAGTTTCTCACAGTCTTCTGAAAATTCTTCAAGATGCCCCTCATTTCTGTTCCTGTTTGTGGGTGTTTTCTGAGGTCCTATTCCTGGTTCTTCATCTGTGAACACAGAACAGAAATTTGTTAAGCAATTCCGCTTTATCCTTATCAGCTTCTAGATATTCCTCCCCTTCATCCTTGAGTCTGACAATGCCTCTTTTGCCCTTCCTCTTTTCACTAACATATCTGAAAAATGTCTTATCCCCCCATGTTATTGCATTGGCTATTTCCTCCTCTTTGAATCTTTGCTTTTTTGACTACTATGCTAGCTTCTCTAAGTTTTTCCAAATATAGATGCCTGTCTTCCACTCTCTGTGATCTCTTGTATTTCATGAAGGCCTCCCTCTTTTTCTTCACCTTTTCAACTACTTCTTTCGAAAACCATAGCGGTCTCCTTTTCCTTTTACCTTTATTTACCATTTTAACAAAAAGGTTGGTTGCCCTTAAAATATTCCCTTTCAGTTTTGCCCACTGTTTTTCTACATCCTCCAGCTGTTCCCATACCGCTATTGTCTCCCTGAGGTATTGGCTTATCTTGTCAAAGTTAGTTTTCCTAAATTCAAAGATCTTCGCTTTTGAATGAATTCCATCAGCCCTAGTCCTAATACTGAACCACACCATCTGGTGATCACTGGATGCAAAATGATCTCCCGTTATAACATCAGAAACACTTTCACCATTGGTAAGCACCAAGTCCAGTATGGTCCCTTCACATATGGGGTCTATTACCAATTGCCTGAATAGTTCTCCCTGTAGAGAATCCATGATCTCCTTACTTCTAGATGATGCTGCAGCAGGAATGTGCCAATCAACATCTGGCATATTGAAATCCCCTATCAGTAGCACTTTCCCATTCCTAGCAATGCTGCGTATGCCTTCAATTAACTCTCCATTCACCTCTTCCTCTTGTGAGGGAGGTCTGTATATCATGCCAATGCAAATAGATTTCTCTTTCTCTCTTTCTAGTTTAACCCACAGTGCCTCCTCTCTCCCTTTTAAGCTCTGTTATTCCAAAGCTTTAATAAAGCTTTAATAGTAGTTTTTACATATAGTGCCACTCCTCCTCCCCTTCTTCCTACCCTGTCCTTTCTGAATAAAGTATATCCTTGTATAGTTACATCCCAGTCATGGTTTTCTGTGAAACATGTTTCTGTAACTGCCACTAAATCCAAGTCAGCCTCTCCCATTAAAGCTTCAACATCTGGATCTTATTTCCCATGCTTACATCTGTGTTTGCCTGCTGTATTTGAGCATGCTAGGATGGTAACTCTGTCCTTAGACTGTTTTGAATCCTATAAGCCCTTCCTCATCCTCAGTTGTTAATGTCCTTCTAGGTGTGCATCACCAATAGAATTCAGTTTCATCTGCATTATACACTTGCTTGGGAATGAGGTGTTCATCAGCTACAAGCTTGGCAAATTCATCCACATACTCGCTAGCTCTCTCATGGTCTGAGGACCGTTTTTTTCCACACACTTTATGCATGGAAATTTCATGACACTTCTTAAACCTTTGAAGCCATCCTTCACTATAGTCACACTCATGTTCTATATGTAACAACTTAGCCTGTTCCATTAACATGCTATCCGACAAGTCCACTCCATCATTCCGATGCTGTTGAAACCATTCCATCATCACTCGATCATGCTCAGTATTCTTACCATTTTTCTAATGCTCATTTGCTTTGTCAAATCACTGTCTGCAAGGAATTTAAATATTTTGTCCCTTTGTTTCTTTATCATAAACAGTTGACAAACCAGTATCATACATATCAAACACCTTCCGTACCGAAACACCACGGTTCAGTTTTTTCAACAGTTCTACCTTCTCTTGTATTGATATGGACTGGTGTTTATTTATTTAATGGGTTTTCTATACTGCTTTATCATAGATTCAAAGCGGTTTACATTGAACATGAAATAAACATACATTCTAATAGGGGCCAAAAACTTGTAGGCAAACAAAAAACTGTGTTAGGGAAATTGTATTGGAATGAAATAGGGGTGTACATAGTCCATTGTTAGGGGTAGGGTGGAATCCTTGGGATGGGTGGGATAGCGCCATTGGTTTGTGTATGGGTTACGAAGGGGCCAGCGGGTATGACCAGAGGGAATGGTCATTGTATGTGTTCATGGTGTTCTGTGAATAAGAATGTTTTTAGTGTCTTTCTGAAGTCCCAAATGTCCTTGATGGATCTAAGGCTTTCTGGGAGTGTGTTCCACAATGATTGTGCACATATGGAGAATGCTCTATTGCAGGTTTATGCTTGACACTACCACTGACACTTGCCCCTGTCTTTGGAGCCATAGCTAGGGTTAAATGTATGCAAAATAAGTACTATAATACTGCATTTTTATAAAACCGAGGGACTACCACCACCATCTTACAGTGTAAACAATTTAATGAGTGCGGGCGACATTGTGCCATCAGTGGCCACCCGGTAAATAAATTTGGTAGTCATGGGAATTTCAAGTGCCTTCCTATAATCCTTCCCATAATTTTGTCTTGATTAAAAGAGGTGCCGGACAATCATGTGCCGGAAAATCGATGGTGTACCTGTAGTAGTAAACCCAATGGGTAGTGATTTCACAGCCATCAGCTCACAATATCATTTCCACACATACAGGACCTTTCCACTACAGAGGCTTGGCTCCTAGTGGTACAACTAGCTGGCAGTGATTCTGACACTCACCAGCTACACACTATCACGTTTGTAAGATGCATGCAACATTGGTCCTTCCACTTATGGAATTTCACTACCATTTGGGAGGACCACCAGGAGCTGTCTCAGCACTCCCCAGTTGACCTTGTATTCCTTCACAGGGTTACCTACAGCATTTCCAGCTTACAGGCTCAAACTACCTCCTTCCCAGGGCCTATTCCTGTATCTGCCCCTCTCTAACTTGTAAATGTGTATCAGGTTTACACCCAGCTCTGCCTACTTCCCTTAAGATGGTTCCCTCTAAGTGAGCCTTAAAGGGAGCCTTGGCTTCCCTCAGCCCTTTCTCAGTGCTTTTTAGAGCTGCCTGCCCAGTGCTGGACCTTCCCTTTGCTTCTAGAGGATGAAAACACACAGTACCAACCTCACTTTAAGCCCTATATCTTCCTGGTGATGGATCCCCTCTTCTGCCAAGATCACACAATGGCATGGACTCTTGTTAAGATTTTTGCTTAAAGTATTTCAGTATGAAACTATTTATATTTATTTGGAAGATACACTATAAAGTACTGAGAATTATTTTCCACTAAAAGAAAGGAATACTCTAGGGGGCAGATTCTGCCAATCTATTTTACAGACATGGAACGTCTTTACAAAGGACTTGCAGAAATGCTGTACAATATATCTGCTTCTTGTTTCTGTTTCTCTTCATAAATCAGATATGGCAATAACCATTTGTAATAATTTTAAAGCCATTATTCTACTGGTATACAGGGATTGAAAATAACACAGAAAAAGAGCAAACCACCTTTTCTTCAACTTCAAATGTTTTTCAAACCACAGTGAATACAACTATGCAAAATTAGGAATCTGTACTGTAAAGGCTGAGAGTTAATAGTTTCCTTTTAAATTTTAATGTCGGTGATATATGTATGAATTAGTAATGCACTGTTGACAATGTTAACACAATGAGGTACAATAAATAATTAACTTCATTACTTGCTTCAACAGAGAAAACGATTGTAGGGAATAAACAGTTGCAGGGATTTTCAGATGTAGGCGGGTACAAGAGCAGAGAAGCAGAATTGAAGGACAGTTCTCTTGAAAGGATTATTCCTTCTGGAATGGCAGTGTTTGGAGGTACAGTATTTTATTTAATTTTTTTAAGGAAACATGCTTCCACTTATTTTTAGCTGCTTGGGCTTGCTGTTAACTTCAAGTCAATCAAAGATATTTCAGGTTGCTGATGTCACAATTCAGAATGGTTGAATTTGCACAGGTCTGAAAATATCTCCAGTTGTCATCTTTTGCCCTCTGTATTTACTCACCTTTCATTATACATTCATATGTTAAAAACATTCATAAAACTGGTGACATTGCTGCTAGACTTATTTATTCAACAGGGTTTTTTATACCACTTTATCATTTAGTCAAAGTGGTTTACATTGTAACAAACTTGGTAACGTACATTAAACAGGGACATTGATAACTTGGATTCTTCTGAGGCGATGAAGGGTTAAGTGACTTGCCCAAGGCCACAAGGAGTGCAAATGGGAACCAAACGCTGGTCTCTTGGGTCCCAAGCCAGTAGCTCTAACCATTAGGCTACTCCTATGGTGCAAATTCTCCTACAGTTTGTCCTACAGCGCAAATTCCTCTGAAGATTAAAAACTGATGGGTGCTAAAGCTATAGGGTATGTTTACTAAACCACGTTGAAGGAACAAGTGTGCCTTTAATGGCAGTGGTAAAGTGCCCTGTGGGTGGAGAGTAGGCAGACAGTGGGGGTAAGTGGGCAGGGGTGGGCGAGAACAAGGCTTGCTCCCTTAACAACAGCACTTTAATGTCAGGAACCCTAATGCATATCAAAACCTCACGGAAAGGGTATATTTTGAGGAGAGAGAGCCTATTTAAATGTCTGCAATGTGCTGCACAGACAGGTGAGCCCAAGAAAGTGATAGTAGTGCTCCATTAGCAGCAACAGCTTAGTGCCCAAGAAGGAAAGGGCACTATGTTGATAGTGCAAATGGGGCAAAGGAGGGTGCATGTGGGTCATGCAGTGGGGGACACTGGTGTACAGGGCAGACCAGACAGTTGCCTAGGTGGCACATAAGAACATAAGACTTGCAAATATGCCAGACTATGTCAGAGAAAGGTCCATCATGCCCAGTATCCTGGTACCTAGCAGTTTCCACAAAAGACACACAGGATCCACAGTGCATGTATTGGGCAAGCAGGGGATATTCTTGGCCCTCATTAGTAATGGTTTATGGACTGTTCCCCAGGAACCTGTCCAAACATTTCTGAAACCCAGATATACTAACAGCCTTTACGACATCCTCCAGAAATGAATTCCAGAGTTTGAATATGCATTAACTGAGAAACCTTTCACTTCCAGTAGTCCTCAATGGCTTACACTGTTTACGCCATCAAAATGTAGTAGGACTAGGGGACATGCAATGCAGCTACAATCAATCTATGTTTATCCAATCAGCTCCAGGCAATATTTTCTAGACCTCAAACATAACACCTCTCAGCCATCTCTTCCCCAGGATAATGGTTGGCAGGCAGCGATGGGTTCCCTGGAGAGGCAGATGTATGTGGGGGGGATGTGTGGCCATCCATATATGCCTCTGCCCCCCTCTCCCAGACTCTGCACCCTAGGCACCCGCCAACCCGCATGCTGGCTGGCCTGGGACTGTGCACCACCAACACTGACAGCACATGGACATGTCAGCATGGCGTGGAGGGTATTGTCAGAGGGGGCAGCGGTGCCTGCCTGCAGCAGACCAAGGCAATGCTCTGATCCAGTGCGCCATGCACAGTGCAACATGTGCCAAGGTCTGTCTGAAGGGAAGCATGTCATCCCCAGGGACTGTTGTAGCCCTGTGACAGCACTGGGGGGCACTACACACAATTGGTGTGTATATGAGCAAAAGGTCACAGGTTTGGGTCCTGGCCGTGGATCATACAGTGTATGTCCCTGTGGCTAAGGTTTATCCCACAGTGCAGGTGCAACACCAACATGTGCAACCCCCAATGAATCGGCTAACAAGGGAACAAACACCCACAAAGACAGGCTCCACTATCCTCAGCTGGATAGGGAGTCAGGCTGACAGCACCGGCATACTGAGCAGCCGAAAACATCAGAACGCACACCTTAACAATGCCTGAGCTGAGATTGGGACCAGAGTGGCAGGCAGGAATGCCAACCATCCCCATTTTTGCACAGTGCGTCCATATGAGTGAGAGAGTGTATGTATGTATATGTGTGTGTGTGTGTGTACCCATTGTTTTGTGGCTTTCTACACCTCACTTGTCCACTAGCAGCACTGATGCAACTGATGCCCACACCATAACTAACAAGCAATTCTCCATCTGCCTCATCTACAGGGCATCTACTGCATCGACCACCGACCTATCTGGAGTACCAAAACAAACGACATTCTAGGTGATTTTAACCTCCTATCACTCCAAACCAAACACGCCGCCACATTCCTTTAAGCTATGATAGCCATGGACCTCACCCAGATCATCCATACTCCCACCCATCTAAAAGACCTTATCTTCATCAATAACCTCTCAACTCAGCTCAAGCACTCTCCTCTCAATACAATCCCACCCAGTACCGTGGTCAGACCACACCCTGATCACATTCACAATACCCAGCAATGCATTGCCAGTCCAAACCAATCATCCACAACTCAATAGATGATTTAAGACGTTTGACAAAGACAATGTCTTCATGGACATCCTACCTCAGCTGAAAATCGAGACAACTGACCCCCATCACCTTCGTAGCCAACTGGAACACCATAATCGGCAAAGCTGCAATCACAACCACCACCACTCCAACAAAGACATACAAAAAAAAACAAAGACAACATGGTACACCGCAAAGCTTTGAAACAGAAAACCCATCTCTGAAAGCTCAAGTGAAAATGATGCAAATTAACACTCAACTCAGATATAACTAATTACATGAAACTTCTTAGCAACTATCATACTGCAACAGACCACGCTGAGCGCACTTACCACATCAAGCTACTCAATAGTTCTTTAAATTATCCCAGAGAACTATTCAACATCATCAGGCACCTCACAATGTCCCCCTCCAGTAGCACCATTGAAACCATCATCAGCCCGCAACTGCTAGCCAACCATTACAAGCAACTCCACTCCCACTCCCAGTCCCACCCCAATCCACTACCCATTCTCCCACCCACAGCACCCCTCCTACACGTGGTCCACCTTTGACTCCATCAACAAAGATAACATAGAACCCCATCATTGTATCCCTCAACACAACCACCTTCGCCCTCGATCTATGCCCAGTAAGCTGTATCAAAGTGCTCAAAACAAGACATCAGCCCTACACTTGCAAAAATCACACAATCAATACTACGAGGACATATGCCCAAATGTTTAAAACTATCCTCCATATGCCCCACCCTCAAGAACCCAACCTCAGCCCATCTGACCCAGCATCCTACAGACCAATAGCAAGTCTCCCTGTCTTAACCAAAATCATAGAGAAAGCCATTCAACTACAATTCCAGGATTTCGTGGACAAAAACTCACTCCTCTTGTCCCAACATGGATTTCAACCCCTCCATAGACTAGAGACACCGATGGTCTCCCTCACAAACACCATCGTGAAAGGCATTCAAGAGACCAAACAAGGATACATCATGCTCTTTCTCGACATATCTGCTGCATTTGATACTGTTAATCACAACATTCTATTTCCAATGTTTACGACCCATTGGCCTCCAGAGCATTGTTCTACAATGGTGCCATTCCTACCTGACAGACAAGCACCGACAAATAAAAATTGGAATTACCACATCCTCCCCCCACCAGCAAACGCAAGTCATACCCCATGAATCCACCCTATCTTCACCCCTCTTTAATATCTATCTTCAGCCACTCTGCACCATCATCAGATTCCACAACATCCGCTTCCATATCTATGGCAATGGCATCATGATATATAGACCATTCAACACAAAACAAGCGACCTTCACAAACCTTTTATAATGCTTTGATGAAATGTCAAGATGGCTAACAAGCAATAATCTGGCAATTAACTACAAGAAAACCAGAAGCCCTATTCGTCACAAAAGATCTTACCTTCAATCCTCCTGCCACCCTTACCATAAACAACGCACAAATAAAAGTGCAAACTCAAATCAAATATCTCAGTATCATCCTGGATCAACAACTCCCCTTCACCACACAAATACTTAAGACCACCAATACAATCTATTTCAAGGCCAAGACCCTACAACCTTGAACCAACAGACTTTCACTCACCTCTTCAAGCCTTGATCTTCCCATATCTTGACTACTGTAATTCCATTTATCGAGGACTTCCGCAGTCTACCTTACTCTCCCTATGCACCTCTCTACACCCTATCGCACGCATACTTAAAGGAGTTTTGAAGTATGATCACATCACACCCATCCTGAAGCACCTACACTGGTTGACCCTCGAAAGCCAGATCAGATGCAAGACTCTCCTTCTCACCTACAAGGAGATCCACTGCCACACCACCTCACACCTATAGACTCTATTCAAAACCCCACAACAAAACAGACCAAGAAGACAATCAACAAAAAACACTCATCATTCCACACGCAAAAGCAAAAACCAATGAGCAAGCATGTGCACGGTCCTTTGAATTATACACACCATCTATCTGGAACACCCTGCCAGATCCAGTCCAAAACATATCAGAGCTCCATAACTTTCGGAAGCACCTGAAAACCCACCTGTACAATGAGCAATTTGGCTCCTCACACAACCACTTCCCTCAAACATACACAAAACCCACAAAACCCAAACAAACATAATAAGCTCCTACACAACCTCTCTTGTGCACACCCTGCATATAGCCCACCGATTGTAAATAACCAACCAAACCTACATTCAAACTCTTGTATATAAGTTACCTGTTCATTGTACATAAGTTGTTTTGTTATATGTATTTAAAAAACATTGTTCTATGTAAATCGCTTTGACCCAGTGAAAGGAGGCATATAAATCCTGCTAAATAAATAAATAAATCCCTAAATCTTCAATAGTATATAAACACTGTTCATACATATTTTATGTCACCAGGATATTTTATCAAGACCAAGAGGAGAATTTTGCATAAAGACTGCTCTTAGCACTGTTTAAGGGTACTATAACATGTCCAAGCCCCTACTGAGGGAAGAGGGCTCTGTTTAATAGCAAAGGGGAATGGGAATAGAAGTTGGGTGGAGGAGCTATTGATTGGTGGCTCATGAGAGATAGAAGAGGGGGAGGATAACTAAGGAGAAAGGTTCTAGGACTTTGGTGGGCAGTGGGAGAGATTTGGTTGGGTGGGTTTGCTGAGAGAGACAAGCAAAGAGTGTGCTCTTTTCATCACTGCTCTCTCGATTTTGTGTGGGAGTCTATGAGCTTAAATCTTGCTTGCAAATGGTCAGCTAACTGTGGCGGTTCAGGCCAAAGGGGTGAGTGCTGGTCATGGGTGCTGTGCAGGAGTGGTGGTTCCATGCCAGGCTTGCAGGGTGGCCTCATGAAAGTTTCATGGCAGTCTGTGCCTGTGTGGCACCATAGTATGAAATGGTCCTGGCTGCTGCTTTGGGGCATCTTGCAATGTTGTGGCAATAGTTCAGAGGCTGTGTAACTGAAGATCTTGATGCCTGAGGAGGACAGTGCTGCCTGTAGTGGTACTAGAGATCTGCATGGTCTTAACGCCAACCTGCTCAGTGCTATCAGATGGCCTCGCGTCTCTGTTCAGGAACTGAGTAGACTACAGGCTCTGGACTCTCACAGGCTGCCAGTGTTTATTCATTGCTGGGAGTGCTGATGACCACAAGTGCATTAAATAAGATCATAAGGCTTCCCATACTGGGTCAGGTGAATGGTCCATCAAGTGTAGTATCCTTTTTCCAGCAGTGGTCAATCCAGGTTACAGGTACCTGGCAGGATCCCAAAACATAGACCGATTTCAGGGATAAGGAGTGGACTTTCCCCAGTCTACTTTAATAATGGTTTATGGACTTTTCCTCCAGGAACTTGTCCAAACCTTTTTTAAATCCAGCTATATTAGCAGCTTTTACTACATCCTCTGGCAACGAATTCCAGAGCTTACTTATACATTAAATATTTTCTCCGTTTAGACTTAAATGTACTATTTTGTAGTTTCATTTCATATCCTCTAGTTTTTTGAAGGATTAAATAACCGATTCAAGTTTACTCATTCTACTCTATTGTATCTCCCTTCAGCTATTTCTTCTCCAGAATGAAGAACCCTATCCTTTTAAGCCTTTCCTCATAGGGGTATCTTTCTATCCCCTTTAGCATTGTGGTCGCCCTTTTCTGTACCTTTTCCAGTTCCACTATATCTTTTTTTAGATACAGCGTCAGTACTACATGCAATACTCAAGGTGAGGTCACACCAAGGAGTGATACAACGGCATTATGATATCCTCTGTTTTATTCTCCATTTCTTTCTTTATAATTCCTAACCCTCTATTAGATTTCTTGGCTGCTGCTGCACACTGAGCAGAGGATGTCAATGTATTATTCATGATGGTACTTAGATACTTTTCTTAGTTGGTGGCTCCTAATGTGGAATCTTGCATCATTTAGCTGTAGTTTGAGTTGTTCTTGCACTTGTTGACATTAAATTTCATCTGCCATTTGGAAGCCAAGTCTCCTAATTTCTCAAGGTCCTCTTGCAATTTTTAACAATCTTCTTGTGATTTAACAATTTTGAATAATTTTGTGTCATCTTCAGATTTGATCACCTCACTCGTTGTTCCCATTTGTAGGTCATTTATAAATATGCGAAAAAGTAGTGGGCCCTGGGGCATCCCACTATTTACCTTTCTCTATTGAGAAAACTGACCATTTTGCCCTACTCTGTTTTTCTTTTAACCAGTTCCCAATCCACAATAGGACACATCTGCCTATCCAATGACTGTTTAATTTCCTCAAGTCTCTCATAAGGGACCTTGTCAAAGGCTTTCTGAAAATCCCGATACATTGTATTCACCAGTTCACCAGCTCTGCTCTGCTCTCTCCCTCTAGGAAATGATGCGGCCGCGTTCAACCAGGTACCCTGCTCTACATAAGAACAATGCCTGCGGTGTCCCTGAGTGCTGCCTTCTCATCTGTGTGCTGCTGTCCTTCATAATCAGTCTACCTGTGCTGTATTGCTTTCTGTGCTTGCTGTTTCCATAGGTCTCCAGCCTTTGTAGCTCTGCTCCCACCCTCCAGGAAGTGAACACAGCTGCGATTAACCAGGTCCCCTGCTCTACATAAGAACAATACCTGTGGCATCCTGCACCATGGTAGCATGCGCCCAAGGAGCAGGACATGTTCCTTGGGCAAACTGCTTGGGGCGAGTCTGGGACAGCCCTGCAAACCACGCATGTTACACCCTACACAACACAGTAGGTTATTCAACTACCTCATATCCATTCACAGCAACGGGTAAGTCTTTCCTGGGCACAGGCGCCACACTAGTTTGCCTGTGGCTTTGTCTCTTACATCTCACCATGGCCCTCATCCCGGTACACTGGGGCTGGTGGCCGCCACCTTTTAGCTCCACTTCTCTCGGGTCATCTTACCCGCACCCTTACCAACCTGCTGCCTTGTCACCACTCCAGTACTAGCGTTTCCCACTCCCCACTTTCCCCTACAATATTACTCAGTCTGACACTTTTGAACTGCAGATCCCTTTGTTCCAAATCGCTCCTTGTTCAAGATCTCCTCCAACAACACTCCTTTGAGATGTTTTTCCTAACAAACTTGGTTGAGGGACGATGAGGACCCTTTCCTCAACTGGTGCCTCCTCCCAGATTTCTCTGCTCTGTCTACCTCCAGAACAAGTCGGAGTGGTGGAGGGTGGCCCTCCTTCATCGCTTCAATCTCCTTATCACTGAAGTCCATTCATCTACTGTTCATTATTCAGAATCCCTCTCACTCCGATTCGATGGTGCCATTGCTTTTTATCTTCTCCTTCTTTATGTCCCCCCTTTGTTACGCCCCGATCTCTGGGACTCTCTCTTGTTGATCCTCTGGGAAACCACCCTCTCCTATCCTAACTTGATAATCCTTGGAGACTTTAATGTTTACCTGGACTCCCCTTCTAAGCCTAAGAACAGGGCCTTTCATAATCTTCTTAATGATCTCTCACTCACTCAGCATGTCCTTTACCCCACTCACACTGCTGGCTGTACACTTGGCCTTATTATCACACCCATTGATATTCGATTCACCCCTTCAGCTTTCTCCACTCTCCCTCTTCCTTGGTCAGACCACTATTGTATCCTTTTCTCCATTCCATCCCCTGTCATAACTCCCATACCAGGCTTTTCCAAGGTAGTCTCCTATCTGCAACTGAAACATTATATTATACCCTCTACACTCCAACATTTCCTCTCTTCTGACACACTCTTCCCTCCTGATTTTCCCGCTCAACCGCCCAACATCCAAGTCCACATTCAGAATACCGTGCTTACATCTGCACTTGATAACTTTGGAGTAGGACAAACTGATATCAGTGCCCTTGTTCACCCTGGTATCATTCGGGTCTTCACCTCCTCCACTCCCAACTCTGCCGTGCCGAACATTATTGGTGCAAACACCCATCATCTACCACTCTATTTCATTTCCGCCATTGCCACCATCACTGTCATTCCTTTGTGCATTCATTTAGGCAATTCTATTACTCTAACCTTATCACTTCATCCTTCAGTTCATCTAGACAGTTCTACTCTGTCCTCCATACCCTTTCAGCTCCTAGGACTTCTGCCTCCCAGACATCCTTGGTTGCCTCGCCAAGCCCAATGCATTTGGCTTCCTTTTTTGCTGACAAGGTTAACCAATTGCGCTCCACATTTCCTACATGTCCCCCCCCCCCCATTTCTCGCCATCCCTCTGCCCACTTCACCCACTCAGGACTCTTCTCCACCACCTCCTTTAACTCTGTCCTGCCCCATACGTTGTCTTCTTTTTGGCCAATCTCCATGGCAGAATTACAGAAAGCTCTTTCTACTTCTCACAAGACCACCTGCTTATTGGATTCTCTCCTCTCCTTGGCTACCTGAACCTTCTCTTGCCCTTCTCCCACTCATCCTGACTATATTCAACTCTATTATATCCTCGGGTATCTTCTCCTCCCCCTGGAAGTGTGCTGTTATCTTCCCAATTCTTAAGAAACCAACTTTGGATCCTACAGTACCTGCACACTGGCTCTCTGTCTCAAATCTTCCTTTCCTTTCCCTGAGAAAATTAATTTTTGCCCAGCTCTCTTCACATGTTGAGTCCATTCATACCCTTCACTTTCGCCAATATGGGTTTAGGTCAGGCCACAGCACTGAAACCATTCTTTTGTCTTTTCTACATTAACTCCATATTTCTCACAACCATGGTTTTTTCTCTTGCTGTTTCACTAGATCTTTCCTCAGACTTTCATTTGGTCAATCACTCTACCCTCCTCTCACGCCTTTATGATTCTGGGATCTGGGGTACCATCTTACATTGGCTTCATTCCTTTCTTACAGGTCACTCCTTCTGTGTCCACCATAACTCTGCCTCATCAGCTATTGTCCCCCTTTTGTGTGGTGTCCCTCAGGGCTCCATTCTTTCCCCTTTCCTTTTCAATATCTTTTTGGCTCCCCTTTCTCTCTTATCCAGCAATATACAGTGTCAGCATATTTCTATGCCTACAACATTATTCTTCTCCATCATACTTGTCCTTCCGCTCTTGTTTTGACACTGCTCAATGCCTGCCTTTCACATATTTCTACTTGGCTCTTGGCTAACTTTGCTCGATTCCACTCCTATTCCTATGGTGTCCTCTCTCTGTTATTTAGGTGTTACCCTCGACTCTGCGCTCTCGTTTCAGGTTTGATCTTTCATCACTTATCCACCACACCTTCTTTTCATTGCATCATAAACAATCTATATCAGTTCAGAGAGGCACTCAAAACCTACCTCTTCACCCAATACTTCCCAGACAACCTTTGAGACTGGATATCCCTCTCAAGAAATCACCCCTTATAGATGCCCCCTTACTCATGATCTGACTCTACCTATCCTGCAGTGTAAATAGCTTATGTATATAGTTATGTATATAGTTAACCCTGTTATCCAAGTTTTATTACCTGTTCTATGTAAAACCAGACACCTTGTCACCATGGTAGTTATGTTATGATGTAAACCGCGCTGATGCCGAATAGCGCGGTATATAAGAAACTGTAATAAATAAATAAAAATAAAATCAAATTCGAGCAGTTTGCCATTTCTTATCTCCCTCCTCTATAACTACTCTTCTTCAGTCCTTAATGATCAGCAGACTGGATTACTGAAACATTGCATTGGCAGGTCTCCCACAATACCAGCTGCAACCCTTACAATTACTACAGAATACTGCTGCCCGTGTCGTCACACAAGTAAATTCTTCAGACCACATCACCCTCCTTCTCATCTGTCTCCATTGGCTCCCTCTCCACTATAGAATTCATTACAAGTTCCTGATTATGACTCACAAGGTCCTCCATATTTCTGCCTCTCTATATCTGGCCGACCTTATCTATTTACACACCCCTCACCGTCAGCTCTGGTCCCTTCATGGAAATTGTTTAACTCTATCTTCCCCTTCACAAGCTCACCTAGAACTCACCCGCCACTCTGCTTCCTTTTTTCTTGGCCCTGCACCCTGGAATGCCTTGCCTGCTGCACTCCGCCTAGAATCATCCTACCAGAAATTCAAAACCCACCTAAAGACTCACCTGTTTCATCTGGCCTTCGACATTTCATACACCAGTCCATACTAACCCCCCGATAGCCACTCACCTCTCTTTCCTGCTATTCTTCTGTTTACTGCCTTAACTGTCTTTTCTCTGTCCTATAAACATATGCCATTCCTTTCTACTTTCTGACTTTGCAGCATTGTTTTATTTTTGTAAATCACCTGGGTAGTATATCAAATAAGCAAATAAAGATAAGCTAGTTGCAAGCATTTGCAATTAGATTAGTCTTCTGCAGCTGAACTTCTTTTTGGTGCCCACTGCTCTGATCACATTATCCCTTTGCTCATTTCCCTTCATTGGCTCCCCATTTCTGGCTGCCTACACTATGAAATTCTGACCTTATTTTATCATGCTCTTTATGCCTCTTTCCCATCATACCTTGCTTCCCTTAACTCTCACTATATCCTCTCCCACTCTCTTCATTTCTCCCATGCTTCTTTGCTGTCTCTTTTCCCTCCTTCTTCCTTTTTACTGGAAATATCCTGATACCACTCATGTGCCTTCCTGGGTTCCCACCTTTGGAATTCCCTTCCCCTACCTCTCTATCAGTAGCCTAGTGGTTAGGGCTGTCGCCTAGAATTGTACATCTCACTGATGCTCCTTGTGGCCTTGGGCAAGCTACTTAACCCTCCATTGCCTCAGGTACAAACTTTAAATATCCCCTATATCTTCTTTAATAAAGACCAAAGCATAGAATTCATTTAGGGGCATGCTTATTAAAGAGTACATTGGTAGCATGTGATTGGGCTGCGAAACTAGTACAGAGGACCTGTGGCAATGCCAGGAGACATGTATCCATCCCTTTGCCATTGGTGCATTTCTAACGTGCAGCACTGTGCAGTCTGGCAAATAAGTGTACTTAACACCACCCATTGAGGTGGCACTAAGCATACCTGTGCTTACAGCAACATTTCTGGTTAGCGGTCCCCCATAATGGTGATGAACTTTTACCACTCAGGTTCTACCCCCAACTTGGCCAGTCCATGCCCTATCATGTGCTAAACAGTTAGCACAGAATTTTTGTCATGGGGCTCCAGGATAACTTTTGCCATGACTTGCTTAGAGCATGGCAATCCCCGCACTAATTTTTTGTATGGTTTAGTATACATGCACTTTAGTCTCTCTGCTATGGCCTTGTTCTTCCTTAGTGCTCATTTTACTTCCTGTCATCTAATGGTCCAGCTGACTCCCTCTCAGGTTTTTTGCTTGGAATATACCTGAAAAAGGTTTTGTTATGAGTTTTTGCTTCCATCTTTTCAAATTCTCTCTTTGCCTCCCTTATCAGTGCTTTACATCTAACTTGTCAATGCTTTTGCTGTTTCCTGATTTCTTCGTTCGGATCCTTTTTCCAGTTTTTGAAAGTCTATTTTGGCTATAACAGCTTTTCTCACCCTCACCAAGAATTTAAGAACGTTTTTTATCTCATCCAAAATTAGAGAAGATAAAGGATTAAAATTAACATCTAACCAAAAATACTCTAACAAGGGTAAGGGAACTCTTTCCAGTTAATCTGTGTTCATTCAATTTTTTTTCCTGTGAAAACAATTATGTTAAGTTTCTACTTGGAAGTATTTCATTGTTTTTTTTTTCAAAGTACTGTTTATTAATATCACACATTACAACCAACAAACATTCAATCAAATTTTCATTTTTACATAATAACATATCCCGGGCGGGGCTGTGTCTTGTCCACCACCCTGGGAACATAGCAACAAGC
The DNA here is from genome assembly GCA_033557465.1 of Ichthyophis bannanicus. Classification (NCBI taxonomy): domain Eukaryota; kingdom Metazoa; phylum Chordata; class Amphibia; order Gymnophiona; family Ichthyophiidae; genus Ichthyophis; species Ichthyophis bannanicus. The sequence continues at coordinate 722,390,169 of CM066034.1, read as the reverse complement.
AGGAAGAAAGTGCAATCTATACATACCAATATAACCGAATATCCTCCCCTCCCCCCTTCCCAACTCCCCTCCCCCCCTAGCCCAGGAAGCACAGCAACCACAGCAACAATATTGTTCAAGGGGCAGCACTCGTCCTAATCAACCACTATCCAATCTTTAACACCTCACTGCGGGCTTTAGGTCCCAATCTCTGAATGTAGGGCATCCAAACCAGCAAAAAGGTGGCCCATCTCCGGGGGTGCCCTAACACACTCCTCCGTTCCATAAGCATAAGCTGATGCAGGCTATTACACCACTCACAAAAGGTAGGGGCCACGGGTTCCCTCCATCGACTAAGGATAGGGCCCTTACCCACCAGACAGCCTTTCGCACCAAAATTCTCTCCCACCTCCATTTTGGGTGGAGCGGTCCCAGCTGATCTAGTACTACCAGCAGCCCTGTCCAGCAAATTTGTTGCCCCAGTAGACCACTAAGATACGCCCCAATGTGCAGCCAATACCGACGAATAGAAGGACAGCCCCACCACATATGACCCAGGTCCACCAACAAACAAGAACATTTGGGGCACCCTCCGTATAATGCAAGACGGCTTCTGAGCGCCCGCCTCGGGGAAAAGTGGGCTCGATGAATACATTTAAACTGTACCTCGTGCCACCGGGCCCCCTCCACCAGTTGCGCAATCTGACCCAGTGCAGCCCACACAGAGCCCGGGGCTATCTCCCGACCCAATTCCCTCGCCCATAGGCTTTCCAGCGCAGAATAGTCAAGGGGTGCGTCAAGCCGGTCCAGCCGCTTCTTTAAGTTGGATATAGTTGGCGGGGACTCCGCCCCCAGTGCGAAAAAATCAAGAATCCGTGCTGAATGTTCCGCAATAAGCTCACACTTAGGCAAGGAGCCGATGTAATGAGAGACTTGTGCACACGCAAAGGCTGACAACCCCGGATTCAAACCATATTCCCCACAAAACGCCCCCAAGGCCTTACAGCTACCGTCCGTATCGATCACATATCCCAGGCACCGTATACCCAACCGCCACCACTGTTGAAAGGAAGCCGAGTCAGAGCCCGGTGTAAAACAGACATTACCCTGTATAGGCAGCCAACACGAAACTGCAGCATCACTACCCCAATACTTATTTAACTGTTGCCACGTATGCCGTGTCACCTGTATAAGAACACTACTCGTCATACGAGTCGGCAAGGCTGCCCGCTGCAAATGCAAAACCGCTTCCAAAGAGTGCGGCGCTACAAAGGCTTCTTCCAGCTCTCGGGGGGTATAAACCTCTGTATCCCCCAGCCAATCACCCAGATGCCGTGCTTGACATGCCAGCGCATACTTCCAAAGATCCGGAACCCCAACAACGCCCGACCTCCACCCCCCTCGCATCCTGATCAACGGTATACGTGCTCTGGCCCCTTTCCAGAGAAACCCCCGAATCTCCCTCTCCATACGTAACAAATCACGCCTCAAGAACCACACTGGGATAGTTTGCATCCAGTAGAGCACTCGTGGAAAAATCACCATCCCTAGGGCGGCCACTCTACCCAATAGGGACAAGGGGAGGGGCGCCCAGGCCCGCAACTACGCTTGAAGTTTAGAAAAAATGCGTTCAAAATTTATTTTATATAGCAATGCCGGCATCCTAGTTAACAAAATACCCAAGTAAACAAAGGACTCATCAGCCCAACGGAGTGCGAATCTCCCAGGCCAGCTCCCCCTTAATGTGCCCCCCACGTCTAAGGCCTCCGATTTATCCATATTGATACGCAGCCCCGCAAACTGGCCATATAAAGAGAACTCCTCAAGTAAATGCGTCAGGGACTGTTGGGGAAGCGTAAGATGAACGAGTATATCATCTGCAAAAGTAGCCACCTTAAACCCATGTGAGCCAATTCGTACGCCACGTATGCCCGGGGACTCCTCTATCCTCCGTATCAGCGGATCCAGAGTCAATACAAAAAGTAAAGGGGAAAGCGGACAGCCCTGACGCGCACCCCGTTCCAAACTAAATTTATCCGAGAGCACCCCATTACATAAAACTCCAGCCGTAGGGTCCACGTACAGCAACTCCACCATCTTACAAAAAGGGACTCCCAGCCCATAGTAAGGCAAAAGACATTTCAAGTACTCCCACTGTACCTGGTCAAACGCCTTTTCAGCATCAAAGCTAATTACCAGTGATTGGAGATCCCGTTCACGGACCCACTCAAGAGACGCCAAAATTCTCCTCAAGTTCCGCACAGCGTATCGCCCCTTAACAAACCCCACCTGTGATTCATGCACCAAGTCTCCTAACACAGAAGCAAGTCTATCAGCCAAAACCTTTGCCAGTATTTTCAAATTGAAATTCAATAAGGAAATAGGTCTATAAGAAGCCGCTTGGGTAGGGTCTTTTCCTGGTTTAGGTATTAAAGTAATATACGCATGGTTAGTGCCCCAGCCAAACTTCCCCTGAGCTACCCTTCGATGATACATTTCCACTAAGGTTGGGGGCACTAGATCCCCTAACAGTTTATAAAACTTGGCCCCAAACCCATCGGGGCCAGGCACTCTACAGCAGCTAGCTCTCTGAATAACTCTATAGACTTTGTCCACTATCACTGGGGCATCAAGGTACGCCCGCTGGTCTGCTGACACCTTCGGCAACTGTATTTCCCGTAAATAGTTATGCATTTCAGCCGGAGCCCCCTCTCTCCATGCATATAACTTCTGAAAAGAGGAGCGAAGCAATCTGGCTATGTCTGCACTATCCTTATGCAAGCATCCCTGATCATCCCGTAACGCCGCAATCGACCGAGAACCCCGATTGCCCTGTATGCAGCGCGCCAGAAGTTTCCCAGGCTTATCCCCAAAACGGTATAGTTGGTACCTATAATACATATGAGATTTCTTCGCCCTCTGATGAAGTAATTCATTAAGAGATGTTTGCAACTCCCAAAGCCTCCGCTTATTAACCACACTGGGGTCTCCCGCACACCGTCGCCGAGCTCACACTACCTGCTTCTCCAACTGAACAATCTGCCTTGCCAAAAGTTTCCGCTTTCTCGCCACATATGCAATAATATCTCCCCTCAACACTACTTTGGCCGTTTCCCAGAGCAACTCCGGGTCATCTTTATGCTGCTCGTGATGGGCCATAAATTCTTGCCAATATTGTCCAATACGCGTTCGAAAGTCAGCATCATTATATAGCCCCATGGGAAACCGCCAGAGCCTTGTCGGTGCCACCAAGCCCCCCCATATGAGATCCACCCAAATCGGGGCATGATCAGACACCGCAATAGGGCCGATCTGTGAATCTCCTACCTGCGCAAAAAGCCTTTCCGAAACCAAAACATAGTCAAGTCTAGCACTAGTCCCATGGGCTCTCGATTGATGGGTGAAATCTTTCTCTGACGGGTGCAATAAACGCCAGGGATCAACTATTCCCAGGCGATTACACAGACCCTGCAACACTTTAGTGGTCGGAGCTCGCATACGCTCCCCCCCGCTTCCCGACGTATCCATCTCTATATCCAACACCCATTCAAATCTCCGGCCAGTATCAAAGGAACATCTGGCAATTGTTCCACTTTAGAGGCCAATCGGGCATAGAACGCCCTGTCCAATACATTGGGGCTATACAGGCTACCCAACACAATAGGCCTACCCTCAAGGCTACCATAAAGCAAAATATACCTGCCTTCAGGGTCGGAGTACTCCTTCTCCAATTCAAAGCGAATCTGCTTACTGATCAGTATGACCACTCCACCCTTTTTCCCCTTAACCGGGGCACCCCAACTCTGCCCCACCCACGTTTTCTGCAATTTAGCATGTTCTTCAGCCATCTGGTGGGTTTCCTGCAACATAGCTATGTCGCATTTCAACTGGCTAAGGCCTGCAACACTTTATATCTTTTGATAGGATTACCTACCCTGCATACATTCCAAGAGATAACCTTCACGTTGGATAGTAATTGAGCAAAATTTCTGTATCGATTTTACAAAAACAGTGGGGATAGACCTCCCCAGCCTGAGGTCTCTCCCTGGACATTGTGACGCCCCCATACTTCACGCACTCAGTCAACCTATGATACCGCTGTGCTCCCTGCAACCGCCAACCCCCTTCCCCTCTACTGTCTATCCCACCTCCCTTACCCCTATACCCCTGCCCTTTCCCCTTACCCCCACCCCACCCTACCCCTACCCTACTCTCAACCACTAACCTCCATCCCTGTCCCATCAAGAGTCACCTAGGATGTGAGTGGAAACCCTCCCCTCTCCAGCTTCCTTCACCACAGTGAAGTACGGACCCAGAATAGCCGTCCCTGGCCCAGGCAAGCATACGGGCTGATGTCCCTTAGGGGGCTGCCAGCCCCGCCCGACCGCATTATTCGCTGTTAAAATAAAAAACGACACTAGGCCCAATGGACCAGGTCGAACCTTGGATGGCGCATCCCAGAGACCCAGGAGTTTACATGCACTCACCACCCACCCAACCCCCCAAACATCCCCGTTAGTATAGATTCTCAGGCCCCAGGTACCCCTCTACCACCATCCCTACATACTACCCCTGCCCCTTAACAAACCCCTACACTCTCTGTAAGCAAGTCCAAGACCACTTTAAAGCAGTCCGGCTCCAATAATACTGCCCCAGCTGTACCCTCTTACCCCTTTCTCAACCCTTCTCACACCCGCAATGCTAAAGTTCCAAAAGAAGTACTTAAACTCAAATTTAACATCACAGAAACACAACGCAATTATACAGAACATAAGTCCGTACGTTACACAGACAGCAGGCCAAATCATCCCGCTATGTTCTGCGTAGGTGGGCCTAACGGGCCGGGCTGCAGTCAGGCCAGGGCGCCATAGCGAACAGCCGGCTTACTCATGCTTCAGTTCAGCCCGAGCGCCAGAACTCCCCGAAGCCAGCCGGTGCCACCAGCCCGCTGCACCAGCCAAAGCCGATGCACAGGATCCACAAGCAACCCTGAAGGCACCAAAAAGGCCGCCTCCTCTGCACATGAGTCCCAACCAGGTCCGCCCTGAAGCTTCGATCGCAGTCAGCAGCACATACACGTGGAAGGCCCTTGGCCCAAGTAGAGAACAGTCCGGTCAACGCTAAAGTGCTGTGGGCCCCCACTGCGGACCCAGCGGGAATCCTCTTGGGGCGCCGTAGCACAAGCAGCAGCCGGCGGGACCTGGCCCTCAACGGCAAGATGGAATACCAGGGCCAATACCATTCTTCTCCCGCCAGCAGGTAAACATGTAGAATTCAGAACAACTCGCAACCGAGAGGCACTCAGAAAAGGTCTCACTGCTCCCCCGGGCTCGATGACACCAGACCTTTTAAGGTGCGACTAGGTGAACATGCCTCTCATCTCCGCACTAAGTCATTGGCGGTACCTATGGTTGATCATTGTCTGGGAAAAGCTCACAGTTTTGATTCTTTATGCTGGCGCATTTTGGATCATGTGCCCATAAACCCGCGTGGTGGGGATTGGGTTCAAGCTCTGCAAAGATCAGAATAGAAATGGATCTTTTTGCTTAATACGGTCCATCCGTCCTGTCTTAACATGCAAGTGGATTGGCATACAATTTTGTAAATGCAGTATTTCCAAAGTGTTAGCCTTTCCGAACAGAGGGGGTTTCTGTTTTGGTGGCTCCTCCTCTAGTTTTTTTGGATTGGCTCTTGAAATTCTGACACATCCGATTGGTGGGGGCTGATTAGCAGCTGTGCAAGCGTACCTGATGCAAGGACTTTTAAACTGTGTCTTCTCGGCTTGCTCACCTTATGGCTGACGATTTTCCGTGAGGTGCTCGACCTGAAGCAGGGTGTCTAAATTGAAGGAACCCGAAACGTGACACATCGGATTGGCAAACTGCAGAGCTATTTGGAGCAGCCTTGAATGAGTCATTTACCAGCTAAGTAAAGCTGTTGCATTTAAAAATGTCTTCTTTATTAAAATTGAAGGGCCACAGCGGTGTTAGGGATGGTTCCTATTCACTATGCTGGCAATTCCGACAAAAAAGTAGATGATTTATCTTGAGGGGTTGGTTTCTTTGATTGGACAGAGTCTTCGATAAATAAATAGAATACCATAATTGCAAAAGCTGCAACACCCAATAATCCTCAAGCAAAACCTACCTGTAGACCTTCCGAGAAATAGTACTCAAAGGATCTGGTAGGACTAAAAAGAGTGCTAAGAAAACTCGAACACAAATGGAGGGCAACCAGTTCAGATCAGGACAAACTAACCTATATGTGTTTGTCCTACATAAAAACAAAGAAGCAATCAATAGCAAAAAGAGAGAATACCACACTAAAATTCTTACCAAGTCTCCGAACCGCCCAAGAGAATTCTTCGAAATCATTAAATCCCTGAACAAAAGCCCATATAATAAATTAAACAATCCCACTATAAAGCCCCAAATACTTGACGATCACTATGCAGATAAACTAAAAAACAAAACCTTTGACAACAACCACCCCTTCCCCAAGGTACTGCTAAATACCAACACCTGGCACTGTTTTCATCAAATTGACAAAAAACAGTTGCTGACCATGATTTACCAAAATTAACATTACCACCTCCCCATTGGATCCATGCCTGGTATCATGGATTAAGACAGCAAAAACTGACTTAGCGCCTTACCTCCTGTCAATAGTCAACAAATCCCTTTCCCAGGGATACATTTATTTTATTTATTTATTTTATTTAACAGATTTTCTATACTGCCTTTATCTAAGGCGGTTTACATCAAACAACATAACAATTACAAAGGAATTGTTTTACATTAAACAAGGAGTATAACTTGGAGATAGATACGATATACAGTATGCAAGAAGCATGAACTATTTACATGTAGAGATGGTCTAAGCCACATGGAGCTCAAATACATGGTGATCCGTTCAATCCTAAAAAGTCTCTGGATAAGAACAGCCTCAGTGCATACAGACCCTTAGCCAGTATACCATTTGTCTCCAAAGAGATTGAGAAAGTCGTCCAAACCCAATTACCTAAAAACTTTACAGAACTAAACGCACCCCTAGCAGGGCCTTACCGACAGTGAAATGCGCCCTGTGCGAGTTGCATATCGGGTGCACGCCCACCCTCTGAACCTCCATCTAGCCACTTTATGGGGCAGGAGAGAAGAGGTGCGCTCCGGATGTGCAACTCGCCGGCACACTAGGCAGGTCTGGACCCTCCCGGAGAGACCAGACCTGCTTAGTGTGCTGGCAAGAAGACTTAAGGGGCACATTTCGGCTCTCTGCCACTGCCTGCCACCGCTAAAGTGGCGGCGACAGGCAATGGCAGAGAGCCGAAATGTGCGCCTTAAGTCTTTGCGCCCTGTGCGGCCGCACCGCTCGCACAGGGCTCGGTATGGTCCTGACCCCTAGACATCCATCAATATGTCAGACTAGCTGAAACTTTGTAAATCTTGTAAATAGTTTTGCATGTATATAATTTTTGTTATTCTCTGCACATACCCTTGTTTGATGTATTAATACCTATGTTCAATATATCATGTTCATTCTATGTAAACCACCCCTGATCTTTGGAAGGGGTGGTATAGAAAAGCTTCTCAAATAATAATAAAATAATTTATTTATTTATATTTTTCTTATATACCGTGCTATTCTGCATCAGTGAGGTTTACATTGAACAAACTGAAAATACATTGAACAGGGCATTATAACTTGGAGATAACTATTTTACAGGGAACATGGGCTATGGAGGGTTAAGTGGCTTGCCCAAGACCACAAGGAGCACCTGTGGGACTAGAAACTCCAGTCCTTCCGGCCCAAGGTTGCTGTCCTCTAGTGGGATTTGAACCCCTGACCTTCTGGCCTGAAGTACCTTGCCCCAACCACTAGGCCACTCCTCCACTCCATCATATATAATAATAATAATAATAATAATATATGATGGAGGAGGAGCTATAGTTTCATGTTTTTAACTCGTCGTCCCCAGTCAATTTGCTAATTGCTGGAAACATTCTCCATATCTCCAAATTCCTTAGCCCCTCCACCCAGAGGCTTTTATCTTTCCCTGCAAACTCACACTGTCTAATGATCCTGTAATTAAATTCTATTCTGCAGTCTTTAAAACTAAACACAATCTTGAATTTCTCTTACAAACCGAAGCCCCATTTTAAGCATTAAGTGAGTACATGCAATCCATTTGCTTTCTTTTTATACACAGCTATCTCTCTGGAAGCTGTCTGGAAGGCTAGAAAATATTAAAATATCAAAGCCTGAACCAGATTTCCTTTGTGTTTTTCATTATTCATGATTTAAGATGGATTGTGATTGGTATTCTTGACTGCATAGTGTTATCACATGCAAATTTTATGTGATTTTATTGCTCTAACATGCAGGGTTTTCGCTATAATACAAAAAGAGTTTATTTTACTAACATTGATAGCATAAAAACATGTGCACAAACCTCTGAGGGGGCTGTACTAACGTTAACATGCATTTATTCACTGCTAAGGAAGGCTATTTTAGGGCAGGTCCCATGTTATTCAATGGACTTAATTACTAACAAAATGAATTAATGCTGGCATACCTTAGTAACTAGCCGAAGTGTTCTTGTTTGCTTGCCATCCATCACGTCTTTCGTTTCCAGTAAAAGTAATTTGGTTAACAATGGATCTGTCTATTTATGCAGACAAATACACAGAATATACTGTTTTTTAGTTCCAAGATCCAGATCAGTTCTGGGCAATTGAAGTTTTTTTCTATACATGGTAATTCTTTTTTTTAAATTTTGAGTAGAGAAACAGTATAGCTTATCTCTTATTAAAATGTGTCATACTGCTCTTCTCAGCCATCAGAGTGGTTTACAATCCACATAAAAATAAAACCAGAAAGGTGAATGTCAGTTGATGACAGGACAGAAGAGGAAAGTGAAAGAGAAAATTTTCAGGCAAGGCACCAAAATCCTATTGCCCAGGCACCATGTTCGGTATAAAATTCCAAATTTTGCATTGGAAGAAAGAGGTTTTTAAATGTAATGATATCCAGAGATCCCTAAAAGCTATACTGGGAACAACTGACTAAAGTACAACTAGAAATCACACATTGATTATGTTTATGTTTATTAAAACTTGTTATACTGCCCAACACCATAGGCACCTGAGCGATTTACAATAAAACTTAAAACAAATTAAAAATAAGGCTGTGGGAAAAGGAAAAAAGGAACGCCATTAAAATAATAGGAAAGAGAGAGAGAGGAAAGAAGAGATAAAGTAATACAATGGATAGGAATATTAAGGACAGGTAAACAAACCTGAAGATGAGATTCTGATAAACACGACACAGGATAGTGGACTGTAGAGAAGTTGGCTCACAGCTAGAATAGCGGAAAACAATAAAACAGACAAAAGCAGATTATATGGTATTGAAATGGAAATGGTTACTCATCATGTCACTAGGTGTGACATGCTGATGTCAGCAGGCCTGTCTATAGAAAGGCACAATAAGGCAGCATGACTTACTCACTGGAAACTATATTAAAACTGTAATATTGCTGTTCCAGGAAAACAATGGGATCATGACCTTGAGAGAACTAAGGGGAAATTAATAAGTTGTGATTATTCAGGACATTTCCATTCTTACCAATGAAGAGCTTGAAGCAAGTACAGTATTACTAATAGAAGGGTGTGTGCCCAAGTAACTATTCTGTACTGTGTTGAGAGAGAAGATCCTCAAGTACCAACAAATGTAATTACAAACAAAAAATGTGGCAGAAAGAGAATGTATCCCAATTTTATTATATGTCACAAGCCTGATTAAAAAGAACTTCCATGTGCACTTGATATGTCATTTAAATAAATAAACAAATGTATTACACCTTATGAACATCAGAAGGAGACTTTTTGGCAAGTATTAAGATAAACACTAGCAGTAAATCGGAGAGACTGTGATCATATCTAGCATATTCTGGCTTATTATTAGTGAGATTCATTCCTCCCATGGTATCACAACACTAACCACTTGTTACTTGGGTTACTGTGCTTTTATAAGAATTATTTATTTATTTATTTATTTATTCGAATTTGATATACCGCTCAGACCAAAAAGGCATCAGAGCAGTTTACAATAACACATCATTTAGTGAAAAAGAAAGAAACGCCAATTATAAGATAGGACAGAGCAGAGTAAAGAAACAGATGAGAGGAGAGAGACATGGAACAGCACATTACAGCACATTACCCAGATAGATATGCAGGACATCAAACTAGCCTCCAGACACGGACGCAACGGACCAACGCCTAACGGGGCGCGGGCCCGCAAGGCGCGGGCGCGCCCCGGCAACGGCAGATTTTATGCCGTTGAGCTGGTCAGGTGATTGGCTGCTCGGGGAGGAAGGGGGAGCTCCTGCTCTCACCCCAGATCACAGCGCCGCTCAATAGAAGCCCCGGCAACGGCAGATTTATTAATTCATAGTATTGCATTGCGTCTCTGTTGTTAAGTGCCGTCGAGTCAGTGTCAACTCATGGCGACCCTCTGGATAGTTGTCCTAAACTATGTTTGGTCTTCAGTCAGGTGGCTCATTGTTGATAGAGTGACACCCATAGCTTCTGTTATTGTAACGATCCATCTCATTGCTGGCCTTCCTCTTTTGTGTTGACCTTCTACCTTGCCAAGTATGATGTCTTTCTCTAATGATCTCTCTCTTTGCATGATGGGCCCGATATCCGAAAGGCATTGACATGGTTTACAGCCAAGTAAACAGTGTAAATACCTTAAACCGGGTTATTCAATGGCACTTACATGGTTAGTGCCATTGAATATCCCCGACTATTTCCCCTATGCATCCTGATGTTATTTGGTTTGCATCGGAGTGTGTTGGAGGCATTCTGTGGTGGAGTGGAGGCAGTGACTGCCACTAACCATGTAGCAGTGATATTGGACTGCTACACAGTTAGTGGTCTGTGGCTAAAACTAGGCCAGCTTTTGACTTGCTTAGTTCTAGCCACAGACCACTAACCATGTAGCGGTCCATTATCGCCACAACACGGTAGGTTCTGCGGCGCTGACCCTTTGGTGCACAACCTGGATATTCAATGCTGCCACTATGGCATTGAATATATGGGGTTAAGGGTGAATGGGCAGGGCTATGCGCCACAGCAGCACATAGCACCCCTAGAAGAAAATCGGGCCCGATGTGACCAAAGTACGAGTCGAAGTCTTGTCATCTGAGTTCTAAAGAAAGTTTAGGTTTGATCTCCTCTAGTACTGACTGGTTTGTTCTTCGGGCAGTCCATGGTATACACAATAATAATCACCAGCACCATAATTCAAAAGCATTGATTTTTTTTCCTATCTTTTTCACTGTCTAAGTTTCACATCCATATGATGTTGTTGAAAATACCATGGCTTGAACAAGTCAAATCTTTTTATGGGGAGAGACATCTCTGCTCTTGAGAATCTTGTTTTAGGTCCTTCATATCCATTCTGCAAGGCATCATCAGCTTTCTTGACTGCTTGTCATTTCTTTATTGATAGTTGACAACTTTAACCTATTTGGATCAACTATTTCAATTTCTTTTCTATCAACGATGAACTTACTGATTTTGCCAGTTGTCAGAATCTTTGTCTTCTTTACATTAAGATGCAGGCCCATTTTAAGACTATGTTCCTTGATCTTGAGAAAGAAATGTTTCAGATTGTCTTCACTTTCAGCCAGTAATGTGGTATCAACTTTATTGAAGACCCAACTTTATACGTTTCGGCCAGAGGCCTTCATCAGGGGTCAGGGAAGTACATAGAATGTGTATGGAACACGTCTATGGGGTGGGAAAACAACTCTTCCCAATCTTCAAGCATGCGATCACACAAGGCTACAAACGCCGAAAAGAAGATTAGGAAGAGTTGTTTTCCTACCCCATAGACGTGTTCCATACACATTCTATGCACTTCCCTGACCCCTGATGAAAGCCTCTGGCCGAAACTTTTAAAGTTGGGTCTTCAATAAAGTTGGTTTGATTATTCATCGTCTGGTTGGCCATGGTTTCTGCCCTCCGCTGTACTTTTAATTTATTTTCTTCGGAAGGCCACCTTCTCTTGTTTCCTTAGTAATGTGGTATCATCAGTATAGCGAAGGTTGTCGATGAGTCTTCCACCAATCTCGGTTGTCTTCATACAGTCTAGCTTCTCTGATGATTTGTTCTGCATATAATTTAAACAGATAAGGGGAAAGTATGCAGCCTTGTCATACACCTTTGCTGATTTTAAATTATTCTGTTTCTCTTTGTTCCGTTCAAACTGTTGCTTCTTGATCAATGTAAATGTTGTGCAAGAGAACAATCAGGTGTTCTGGTATACCCATGCTTCTTAATGTGGCCCAGAGTTTCTCATGGTTTACACAGTCAAAATCCTTGCTGTAGTTGATAAAACACGTATAGATATCCTTTTGGTATTCTTTTATCTTTTCAAAGATCCATCTCACATCCACGATGATGTCTCTTGTTCCTCACCCTTTCCTGAACCCTCTTTGCACTTCAGGCAATTCTCGTTCCAGGTATGGTTGTAGTATCTGCTGAATAATCTTGAGTAGAATCTTGCTGGCATGTGGGATCAGAGCGATTGTGCGATAATTTCCACAGTCAGTTGGATCATCTTTCTTTAGTACTGGTATAAACCCAGATCTTTTCCAGTTAGTTGACCATGATGTCATTTTCCAAATTTCCTAGCAGAGCCTTGTATGGTAACAGCTGCATCCAATTGCTGTAATACTTCAATGGGAATGCCATTAATGTCTGGTTCTTTGATAAGGCTTTCAATGCTGCTTCAACAACTTCTTTCATCACTAATGGTTCCTGATCATAAGGTACAGATTGAAATGGCTGTTGGTCCACTCGATCATTTTGGTATAATGACTCTAATATTCTTTCCACCTTTTCTTGATGATCTCAGCATCATTCAACATGGATCTTGAGCATCTTGTAGCATTCCAATTTGAGGCTGGAATTTTTTCTTTAACTCTCGTAGCTCTTCCTCTAATAGTGTCTGCTTATATTTCCTTGCATGCATCATTGTAGTACTTATCCTTGTCTTGTCTCGCTGCACTTTGTAAATCTTTGAGTTCTGCAATTGCCTCTCTTGCTCATCTGGCTTTAGCTTCTCTGTGTTTCTGGGCAGTTTTCTGAGTTTCTTCGGCCATCCATTTTGGCCGTTTTTGCTTTTTTACCTTTTGTAGAGACTTCCCACTTTTTTCCAACACAGCCTTCTTGATGTCATCCCATAACTCTTCTGAAGCTCTGTCATTTGTATTTAAAGCAGCAAATCAGTTTTGTAGGCATTCGTTAAATTCCAGTGGTATATTCTCAAGGTCATATTTTGCTACATTCATGAGTGGCTTGCTCTTTTTCAACTTTAGCTTGAGTTTGCATACTAGTAGTTGGTGATCTATACCACAGTCAGCTTCAGATTTTGTCTTTGTTGATGTTATGGAGTTTTTCCATCGTTAAGTTCCACAGATGTAGTCAATTTTATTTTTGTACAAGCCATTGGGTGAAGTCCGTGTGTTCAATTGTCGCTTGTGTTGCTGGAAGAAGGTATTTGAGATGAAAAGATCTTTGTTCTTGCAGATTTCTTTCAGTCTTTCTCCAGCTTCATTTCTGTAGCCAAGTTCATATTTTCCAACCTCTTTGCCTTCTTCTTTGTTGAAAAGTTTTGCTTTCCAGTCACTCATGACTATCAAGATATTCTGTTTGCATCTTCTGTCAATTTCAGCTTTTACTTGTTCAGAGAACTCATTTTCATCCTCTTCTGCAGCTGTTGTTGGGGCATATACTGTACTTGATTATAGTTGTATTGATGGGCATTCCTTGTAGATGAATAGAAATTAAGTGTTCACTGATTGCACTGAACTGTGATGGGCGCCCTCCCCCACTTTGGTTTACTGTTGTGCCCAGAGAATGGTGGAGGGCTATGTGTGCCTTGGGGCCATTCTGCAAGAACCACTGGGGGCTGAACTGAGATGGGGACTATTATAGTGATTGGGTCTGTGAGTATGGTAGAGACTGTGTATTGGATTATCTTGGGCCCAGTGTTGTGTGTGGGAGTATGTATGGGAGAGGGGAGGTTTGAGTTGCTGGATGGGGGAAGGGGTGGGGCTGTCTGGCAGGGTTGGAGAGGGTTCCCTGATAGATATGTCTATGCTTTGGTTTACTGGAGTCCTGTTGATATGGATTTGGTCTTGATGGCGGGGGAGAGACGGAGATGTTGGGTAGGGGGTTGGTATGCTGCCATATGTGGAGTCTTCTGTGTGGGAGGTGGAAAGGGGAGAGAGGGGGGAAGGCAGCAGCAGGGTCCTATGCCATAACCATGACCTATGAGATATGTGGAGAGGATGTTAGCGGGGATGGGGTGTGGAGGAGGGGGGAGGGGGAAGGGGAAGGAGTGGGTTGGGGAGGTAGGGAGGGGGAGAGCTACCAGATTGGGGCAATAGGGGATATGAGCTGGTTTCAAGGATTGCTGTAGGAGCAAATAATGGGGGGCCCTAGGCTGGGGAGGGAGGGGGGTCTCTCTGCACTGGTTATAATGGGAATGCAGTGTTGGCTGCATCTTTTCTGTGTTGACCCGGGCTGAGCGTGATCTCCTGGAATATATGTGGAACTAGATAAATTGCAGAGAGGTCAGATAAGCCAGGTTTTTGGTGCTCCTGCATCTGGAAGAAAGGAGGGAGTGGCCCTCTTGATTTGTCAAGCCATTAGTTTTTAATCTACTAAGGTGATTATGGACCCCGCTGTGCAGTATGTGCTCGTGGGGGGGGGGGGGGAGGGGGGGAGAGAGTTGCAAGGAAAGAATGTGGTGTTGGTGAGTGTTTATGCACCTAATATCACCGACCCATGTTTCTTTGCTCAACTGGTGGCAGACATTGAGCAGTTCCCTGACCACCCTTTGATTGTGGGAGGGGATACTAATGGGGCACTTGACCCTGTCTTAGACAGTTCTGGAGGGGCATTTGCCCACAGCCAGATACCTGCATTGTTTTATTTAACCACTTTTTTATACAGATTTATAATTTTTTAGTCAAAGCGGTTTAAATTGTAACTTAAACATGGCAATGTACATTAAACCCGAAATCCAGAAATACTTCTGGTCCCAAGTATTTCTGATAAGGGATACTCAACCTGTATTTGCTTTCTATTTGCTTTCTTGGCTGCTGCTGCACACTGGCAGAGGGTTTCAACTTATTATCCTAATAGGTTAAGTTTGTAGACAAACGTATATCCAACTGTTTTGTTACTCCCAAAAAGTTACTATGTAAAAAGTTAAACAATTGTTCTATGTAAAATGTTCTGTTATCTGTAAACCGTCCCTGATGTTTGGAAGGGGCGGTATAGAACAATCAAATAAATAAATATTATCCACAATGATGTCTAAATCCTTTTCTTGGGTGGTGGTTCTTAATGTGGAACCTTGCATCGTGTAACCATAGTTCTTGCCTAAGTGCATAACTTTGCACTTGTTCACATTAAATTTAATCTGCCATTTGGATGTCCAGTCTTTCAATTTATCAAAGTCCTCTTGCATTTTTTCACAATCCTCTTGTGTTTTAATAACTTTGAATAATTTTGTCATCTGCAAATTTGATCACCTCACTCGTTGTTCCCATTTAACACATTTATGAATATGTTAAAAGCAGTGGGTCCAGGACAGATCCTGGGGTATTCCAATATTTTATCAGTTATCAACAAATATCAGAGTGGAAGGTAGTGATGTATTCTAATAAAAGAACATATTCTGCATTTTACATCAAGGCAGATTTTAATGAAATGCCTAATCCTTTAACGAACAAGGTAATTGGATTTATATATTCATAACATTCCAATTAAAAATGGCATTTAAAGAGCATGTTCTCTAACACTCAGGGTTTAACTTATTTTGAGTTCAAATTTAGAAACTTTCCTTCTATGAAATTCATAGTAGTTCTACAGCCCAAAGTATAGAAACCTGTTATAGAAGAAATAAGTGACAGAAGAACTAAAATTTTCACCTAAATTGGGAGGCATTTTATACCTTTTATATCAATGTTTGGGCGAACTGGTTACAGCTGAATGTGTGGTTTATTTTGTTCTGAAAGTGGTTAGGGATTGGATGGTTAGTTCTAGATTACTTTTGAATACTTGGAAAACCAAGCTTTTGCTTTTGTCTTGGACATGAATGGTCCAGCGTTGCTAGCTATGTCTTTTGATGGGTTGTCAATTCCTGTGTCTTTGCAAGTTCATGCCTTGGGAATCCTGTTGGACTCTAAATTGACTCTGAAATCTCAAATTGACTTAGTTATAAAAGCTTCTTTTTTCAAGCTCAGAATATTACATCATCTCAAATCTTTTTTGGATGATGTGGATCTTCATACTATGCTTCAGTCTGTGGTGTTAACGCACCTTGACTATTGTAATGTTATGTAGTTGGGGTTGCCAGCAAAGTCTCATCGTGCTTTGCAAATAATGCAGAATGTGCAGCACGGCTGCTGATGGGTACGAGTCATTTTCAATCATATCTTCCCAGTCTTGACTTCCTTGCACTGGCTTCCAATATTATGGAGGGTGAAGTTCAAGGTTTTGATATTGGTATATTAGGCACTGGCTCTGGAGACGCCTTGTTGTCTTTCTTCCATGTTGATGCCCCTTGTTCCTGGTTGTCTTCTGTGTTCAGCTGATTATGTGTGTTTGGATGTAATCTGATTTCAAATTGACTATGCAAAGACAGTAACACTGGCCTGTGTGCATGGAGACCAGAGGCAGTATCCAACGGCACAGGTTTCACTTATGACCTCAGTCTCTTCTTCGGTTGTGGTGCTGCCTTGGCTACCATAACCAGTGGTGATTGGCCGAGATTACTCAAATATCAGAACGATATGGGCTCGGCTAACTGATGGCTCCGCTAAGTCAGACTAGGATGATTTTTCAGAGATCTTCCCCCTGGAAGACTCGGATCTATATTTTAAGACTCACAAGCCTATTGAGAAAGTGGATTCCAGAGATGGCTATGATGGTATTGGGAGATGATTTTGGGCCAAACATTTCAACCCTATTGGATCCAGCTCAAGCCCTGATTTGAGACCAGCTCTCTGCTGCCCAGAGAAGAGATCTAGAAGGTTTGATCCACCAGAACCTAAAAGTGTTCTCTACCCGCCAGGGACAAACCCACCTCAGTTGTCATAATATCATTACTGACACTGGGGTTGTTATCTAGAAATGACCCTATTGGATTCCAGAGGACCAGCGGCAGGCCTTCACTAACGGGCTGGGAGAGATGCTTAACCTGGGAGTTATAGAAGAGTCTATGGGTGACTGGTATGTCACCCATCATCTTGGCTCCTAAACTCGACAGAAGCATCAGATTCTACATTGACTTCCAGAGGGTCAATGCAGCTTCTAAAATGGAATTGTATCCTATGCCCAGAGTAGATGAGCTAATCGAGCAACTCAGTGGAGCATACTTTATTATTTTTTTTTTAATATTTATTTTAGTAATTATATCACCTCTACAGTAACAAAGGAACAATACAGTTGCAATAACATCCAGAAGGTACATAAGTAACACTTTATCTACCTGCAGTTACATGTAACAGAATCCAATCCTGTTTTATGTACCTCAAATCTAATACATATAAAGAAAACTTGTAAACCCCTACTAAACCCACCGCCCTTTATACACTTCCCTCCCAAAATCAACCAAACAGGGAGAAGACAGAAAGTGTATCAAAATAATAAAATATCAAAATACCATCCCAACCCGCCCCCCCTCCCCGACGCATCGCAGACATTTCCGTTAAACTACATATTTATCTAGTGCAAACCATTTGAAAACAAGGGCCTTCTCCCTCTTACATTAGATACCCTATCCGAAGCTTTTTCGTATTTGGCATACAAACAAATCTGATTCCACCACTCTAGAAAACTGGGCTTGTTTGGATTTTTCCAGCGGGAAAGAATCAACTTTAAAGCTACCATGAGCATGAAATTTAAAAGGAAATGATTACTTTAATCTAAATCTGGAATCTCTGCCATATTCCGAAATGCAAGTATCTGCCAGGATAAAACCGCTCGGAAATTTAGGATTTCCTGTATTTTAGCCCATATTCTGACCCAAAAATTCTGAATGTGAGGGCAGTCCATCATCATATGTCTTAGTGTACCCACTTCAGCTTTACATGTCCAACAGAGATTATTCTCCTTTTTACTCCATTTACTTAATCTGTTAGGGGTAAAAAACGCCCTGTGTGCAAAGAAAAACATAGACTGCGTGAGAGTCGCGGACTTGGAGGCTCGAACTGAGAACTCCCAGAATTTCTTCCAATCCGACTGTGACAGATTAGCCTCTGTCTCTTCTTCCCATACACATCTCAGTCCTCTAGTTGATGCTGTAAAGTGCTCCATAAATAAGGCATAGAAACTGGAGGTGACACCACTCTTGGCGTTGAGCTCTTCCACAAGTTTTAATAACCCCCAGGAGCTAAGGATATCTGCAGGGATCGGCAAAGCCTTCCCAAGACAATGACAGAGTTGCAGCCATTGGAAAAAACAGGTGGACGGGAGGTCGAATTCCTGCTGAATATTGGTAAATGACTTCCAACGAGAGCCCTCCATTAGCTGGCCAACCGTCCATATTCCTTTCTTCTGCCAAACCTTCCATGCACATGTCTCCTTATTAATCCGAAAAGCAGGATTGCACCATATCGACATTAGACGCGATGGGGGGTTTCTCTGTTCGATGACCATCAGGAAGGAGCGAAATGCTTGTTGCGTAGAAGTAATTACAATCCCCACTTTAGAGGACTTTGGATGTAACATTCCAATAAGTAAATGGATTGGACAGGGTGCCACGATCTGTTCCTCCATTTTGAGCCATGTCGGTAGATACGCCGCTTCATCTTTCAGGGCCCATAACGAGCCTTGCTTCAGCAGGAAGGATCTATGATACCATAGAAAATCTGGAAAGTGTATCCCACCATATGCCTTAGCAGCTTTCAGCTTCCTGAGTGCGATCCGAGGGGTTTTCCCACCCCAAAGAAAAGTGCTTAATATCCGTTCTAAGCTCCTGTATACCATAGGAGGTAGCAAGACTGGTAGCATGCTCAAGATATAATTTATTTTAGGCACCAGCGTCATCTTGATAGCTTCCATGCGACCCCACCAAGTAAGGTGTAACGGGGACCATGTCCGAGTGTATGATCGTGCTATATCCAGCACCTTATCAGAGTTTATCCGTACTGTTTCATCCAGAGGGGCAGAGTACATTACCCCAAGATATTTCACTGAGGTAGCTTCCCATTGAAAGGGAAAATCATCCACCATTGAGGCATTGGCCCTTTTGTTTATAGGGAAGGCCACTGACTTCGTCCAGTTCACTTTGTAACCCGACAATTGTGAATATTGTGAGATCAGATGTAAGAGCGCTGAGATTGACCCTGGCTTAAGAAAGACTAACAGGTCGTCCGCATAGGCTGACATTTTAATATGTAGGTCTGCCAACTGAAAGCCTTGGACATTCTGAGATTGGCGAATCATCAGTACCAGTGGTTCTAATGCCAGCTTGAATAAAAGTGGGGATAGTGCGCATCCCTGCCTGGTTCCTCTCAGCAAAGGGAATTGACGAGACAGAGTGCCGTTGACCAGGATTCGAGCTGTAGGATTATCATACAGAATATGTACCATGTCTATGTATGTTTTAGGCAAGCCAAACCATTCTAACACATAATACAAGAAGGGCCATTCCACCCTATCGAAGGCTTTTTCAGCGTCTATGGACAGACCTAATAAAGGGCCATCCATAGTAGTTGCTCTCTCTATAAGTTCACAAAGTAGACGTCCATTATCGGCCGTGGATCTCCCTGCCACAAATCCACACTGGTCTGGGTGGATCAACTCCTGCAGCACACTGTTAAGCCGCCTTGCCAAAATACTGGAAAATATTTTATAGTCAGCATTCAGAAGGGAGATAGGTCTGTAATTACTGACCTTTGTAGTGTCCCGTCCCGGTTTTTCCAGCACAACGATCGTAGCCATGGCAAAGTCACCAGTCTTCTGATCTGAGGTAAAAACTTTTGATAGTAGCTCAGTAACCAAGGGAGTAGATCATCTGCAAAGGTTTTGTAGAATTCGACGGGCAATCCATCGGGACCAGTCGCTTTGCCCATTTTCATACAGGCTAAAGCTTCTTGTAACTCAATAGCAGAAAGTGGTTCCCCCAGCATGGCCGCCTGATCTGACTTCAACACAGGTCTATCAACCGTCGCCAATAGTTCTTTACAGGTCTTCCTGTCAAAAGACACTTCCGAAGAGTAGAGTTGCGTATAATATATTCGGAACACTTCCACTATATCACTTGTATGGGTCAGGGTAGGCTGTTGTCCCTCCGATATATGAGTTATGTGCGTTTTGTTTCGACGAGCCTTTAAGCTGGCAGCCATCAACTTGCCCGCTCTGTTCTGTTCTGTATAGTAGTGAGTTTGACAATCGAACATCTGCTTCTCTACTTCCGCGCTCAATATAGAATTATATTGATATCGCAACTTTTGCAAAAGACTCAGCGCTGATGGTTGAAAGTTTTTCTGAAGAATTCTTTCTCCTGCCCTGATTTGATCATCCAGTGCTTTGAGTTCGGCTCTCGTCCTTTTTGCTTTAGCAATGGAGAAGCTGGTAATATGCGCTCTGATCGTAGCCTTAAAGGCTTCCCACCACGCCCAGTTTGAAGTGTCTTCCTGGATATTATTATCAAAATAGTCCTTTATGACTTGCTGCAATGTGGTTTTGAAGGATACGTCTGCCAGAAGGGCCCTGTTGAAAGACCATGCCTGTTGACTGGGCAGACATCCTCCAAAACTTAAGTCCAAGTCAATTGCTGCATGATCGGAGATATGAGAACTGAGAATACTTGCATCTTGTATTTCTGGCACTATCGATCTCGATATCAGAAAGAAGTCTATCCGTGAGTGGGAGCTGTGTGGAGAAGAAAAAAAGGTATAATCTCTTTCCTTCAGATATAAAATTCTCCATATATCCACAAGACCTATTTCTTGCATTAATGAATTCAGAACATCAACTGCTCTACCTCTCTTGGGTCTGCTCGGTTCACGGTCCAAAAAGGGATCTAAAACTAAGTTGAAATCGCCACCAAGGATTACCGGAAGCTGAGAGCTCTCTTGAACCGTGGCTGCCAGAGTGTGAAAAAAATCAGGCTGATCGTTGTTGGGGGCATAAACAGTCATTATCATTAGTTGTCTGGCGCCAATGGCCAAGTGGACTTTAGCCCACCTTCCTTCACAGTCTGCTCTGGTTATTAAGACTTGATGCTGTATCTTGTTGTTTATTAAAATAGCTACCCTGTTTTTCTTCCCCACTGCTGTTGAGTGAGCAATCATTTTGAACTTTTTTGACGTTAATTTCAGGGATTCTTTTGTAGATAGGTGAGTTTCTTGAAGCATAATTAAATCCACATTTTGTTTCTGGGCATAAAGCAGAATCTTTTTTCTTTTTGCAGGGTGCATAATGCCCTTCACATTCAGCGATAAAAATTTAAGGGAAGGCATGTAGAAGTTGGAGATTGACGTTGTATGCCAGGCCCTTTGTACTATGGGTCAACCTATAGGGCTGCACAACAACTCCTATTCCTAAATTAAAACAAAAATGTCTGCGACGCGCCACCCCGTTCTTCATAACAAGAAAAAACATCATTGGGTGAGACAGTGGGTATAAGTGGAACACAGTTCTGCCAGACCCGAGTCCCCAAAGAGTGACTAGATATGTAACATACTATCCGTAATCTATGTTACTAGTGAAGCAAAAAGGAGAGGAGAAAAGAGAAGGAGTTGTATAGTGGTTACATACCATCTGTGTTACAAGGGAGTAACATAATTACATACGCAGACTTAAACCCATTTGCAACGCCCGAGCCAGTTCAGGGCGGTCTTTGCTCTTAGTAATGCATCGCTTACATCTCAGTAAACTATTCTCACAACATTACGATCTATGTAAAGCTTACAGAGACATAGATATGTCCATGATATCTGTGGATCAAGACGCACTTTCTAATTGCATTCTTAGCGCCTCTTGGTCCTCAAGGAATTGCATCAACACACTGGGGTCTACAAACGACTTGGTGCAGTTATCCAAAGTCACCTTGAGTTGCGCCGGATAGAACAGGCCATATTTCGCTTGCAGCTGCTGAAGGCGAGGTCTCATCTCCAAGAATTTTTTCCTCTTGTCCATTGTTGCCTTGCATAGATCTGGGAAAAATGATATCTTATGGCCTTCATACGTAACCGCTGTTAATGCCCGTGCTGCGGCCATTATTTGCATGGCCTGTTGATGTCGGAGAGTACAAATTATTATAGGCCGCGGTCTTGAGCTGTGCCCTCCCGTGTGAGCAGGAATTCGATGGGCCCGTTCTACTTCGAAAGGTTTGTTGAAGCTGATCTTAAGTAATTTAGACAACAACCCTTCCATAAAGCCGATCACATCTGAGCCCTCCGCACCTTCAGGGATACCGACAATTCTTACGTTGTTCCTGCGCAATCTGTTGCTGAGATCCTCAAAGGTTTCCTCTAACTGGTTGGCCTTTTTAAGGGCTTTGGAGAGCCGTTGTAAACGTTCTTCATAGGCTTTGACTGTATCATCAATCTTTGCCATATGGACAGTTAAACCTTGCAATTGCTCCTTGATTCTTTGCATGTCCGTTTGCATCTGAGTTAAGGTTTCTCCATTCGCTGAGATTAGTGAGCGCACTGCTCTGATTTCCCCCAATATCGCATGCATCCCTTCGTCTGGCTCACGCACGGCCGCCATCTTTAAGGGGGACGGAGGGTCTTGCTTAGCGTGTTTGGAGCCGGTATTTCCCCCAGAAGTGAACTCTAATTTGGTTTGTTTTATAGTAGCCATCCTTCGGTACCTTGTCTCTGCCTTAAGGAGAGGAATATCCCCGCAACGATATCAGGATTCTACTCAGGTCTGCAGGAGCTCTGCTCCTATGCGTCCATCTTGTTCCCCGCTGGCTCCACCTCCCATCTTTAAGGGGGACGGAGGGTCTTGCTTATCGCGTTTGGAACCGGTATTTCCCCCAGAAGTGAACTCTAATTTGGTTTGTTTTATAGTAGCCATCCTTCGGTACCTTGTCTCTGCCTTAAGGAAAGGAATATCCCCGTGGAGCATGCTTTATATCAACCTTGGATTTGACCAAGGAATGCTGGCAGGTGCCCTTGACTTCGGTTGCCAAGGTAAAGACTGCTTTTTTGACACCACAAGGTTAGCTGCAGCTTACAGTGCTGCCCTCTGGATTACATGCGGCTTCTGCCACATTTCAATGCCGAGTTGATTGCCTCCTGAGACCGCACAAGAAGTATGTAGCTGCCTACCATGACGGCATTGTCATCTACAGCAGAGACTGGACCACCCATCTAACACAAGTACAAGCCATGTTGACTAGTCTATGGAAGGCCGGGTTGATGACCAACCCCAAGAAATGTTTTTTAGGAGGTCGGGACATTCAATACCTGGGGTATTTAATTGGGAATAGGCAGATATCACCCCAACTACAGAATATGGATGCCATTGCCCAGATCCCCATCCTGAAATCGAAGAATGAAGTTTGTGACTTCCTTGGATTTATTGGCTATTACCACAGGTTCAATCATAATTTTGCAGATGTGGCAGAGCCATTAACCAATCTCCTCCAGAAGGAGAGCTCCTGAATTGATACAGTGGTCACCGGACCTGGGCCTGGCCTTCCAGATTCTCAAGAAGGTCGTGTGCTCTGAACCCATTTTGATTAGCCCTGATTTCTCCTTACCATTTATTGTGCAAATTGATGCCTCCGAGGTGTGCCTAGGAGCCATTCGGGCCCAGAAAGTCAGGGGTGAAAAAATCTCATAGCATTCATCAGCAGGAAACTGCTTTCTTGGGAGAAGCATTATATGTTAATGCTGTCAAGTGGGTACTTGAAACCTTCAAATACTATCTGCTCGGCCATCTGTTTACACTAATAATGGACCACCAAGCCCTCAAGTGGCTGGCTCAACATAAGGACATATTCTGCTGTGATTTTTTTTAATCTCCAACCCTACCAGTCCCAGGTCCACCATAGGGCTGGTCGGACTCACCTGAACTCAGATGTCCTTTCCCAGGTAGGGGTCCTGGGTGAGGCAGGTGCTCATCGGGGTATGGTTGAGCTGAGGGGTGTGTGTGTAATGGAGTATATAGAATGTTACCCATCCCTCTCCAAAGGAATTATCTACAGTCCCCTTTAAGAGCGTCTGCAGCCCAGAGTTCAGGGCTGGGAGGGTGTGGCTCAGAGGGAGAGGTTAAGTACCCAGTGGGCTGCAGGAGGGAGAGAGGCCCATGGAGTCAGAAGTTCTTCCAAGGTAAATCATGCAAATGAGTTCTGAGGTAGGAACTTTACCTGGGGCTGAAGGAAGGGCCAGGAGACCTAGCTTGTGGAGGTTTAACAAGCTCGGGTGGAAGTAAAGCTGCTTTTGTTTTCACTGAACTGCTGCCTGGCCTGTGCTGTAAAGAAAAACCCTTCCTACTGTATGCCATACTACTATGAGATGTTAAAAAAATCTATAGTGTCTCCTGTGATCAAGAGCTCTGGTGATATTACAAAAATGAGCATTATCAGCCTATTTCAAATTTGCTTTTTTTGGGAAAAATTGTGGAACTGTGTGTGGTGATTCAGTTGTCTAATTATTTGTAGAATAATTACCTCTTGAATGTAGAATAGTCTGGCTTTCATCATTTCTTTTTTTTTTTAAATTTTTTATTTATACAATTTTCATAATACAAGAACAAAATCTTGTCAATAAGGAGGGCAAACAGATCCATACAGAATCCATTAAGCCCATATCTTATCCAAGAAATAAACCAAAAGGGTTTGCAACCACCAGTCCCCAACATGGAGGAGAAACATTAACACAATACAAAGGTAACATTTTCCAAATGAAATTTAACAATAGACATCTAAGCAGACTGGAGGTATTACTTCTATACTGCCAGTGATCTCACATTACAAACTTCAGGGCTCGATTTAAGGGGGCTCTACAGAGGAGGTTGAGAACCCCCAAGCTTAGAGGAAATAAAGGCAAAAAACTACTGGGGGTCAAGAAATAATTAGTTCCAGCCAATTTGATTAGGCACTTACATGAGAAACAGAGGAAAAATAACCCTCCCAGCTGAATTTTTGGTTTAAGAAACAAAAATTGCTTCTGCCTTTTCTGTGTGACCTGAGAAACATCAGGGACAATTCTAATATTAAATATCCCATAAACTCTTTAGTAGACGCTCAGAAATACATCTTTAGCATCCAGTCCCGGTTGACATCTAGTGCCAGGGTGACCAATAAAGTTGCAGTCAGCCCGGAATCAGACCCCGACCATTCCAAAAAGCCAGTAAGATTCAAACTATCACAGAACAGAGCCGATGAAGTAGCTAGGCCCTGACCCTGACCGCCAGCCTGCCGAATTTTAGCAGAAGGCAGATAATATGCTCTAGATATTGGAGGAACAGATGCCATTGGAATTTTTAACACATTAGTCAAAGCTTCTTAAAAAGTTCCATAGGTGAAAAAGATAGAATCTTAGGAAAATTAAGAATTCTTAGGTTCCTGCTTCTAGACACATTCTCCAGAGTCTCAGTCTTTCGTGGCAAACTCTCAGCATCCCTCATAACAGTGAACACAGAGTCTTGGAGAGTCCACCATCGTATCCATAAAGGAACTCTTTTCAGGCAGAGAACCCAATAATCATTCATGTACCTCCATCTTCTGGCCAAAATTAGCAAGCTGACCAGAAATAGCTTAAAGCTTTCCCGACATTGACTGTTCACGTCTAAAAAGTGCATTCCAAGCCGTTTCAAAAGTTAAAACTGAAGGTCTCACCAAAGTCGGTTGAGTTACAGGGACCCAGACTTGTACTTGCGGTAAACCAAATGACACAGAAGGCAGAGCACTAAGTTGACCCCCCTCCTTAAATCAGGATATTCAATGGTACTTACACAGTTAGTGCCATTGAATATGCCCTTCTAACTCCCCTATGCACCCTGATGCTCTCTAATTAGCATTGGGGGCGTTAGGCATTCCAGGGTGAAGCAGAGGTGGCAACAAGTGATAATTGGGCAGCAGCGATATTGCAAGCTGCCCGGTTAGTGATCTGTGCAGAATAGATAGGCGAGGAAAACCCTTGCTTATCTTTCAGCAATATTGCTTCTGCCTCATTACTTAATGCATCTTCTGGCATGTGCGGTGATCCCTGGATATTCAATGCTGGGACCCCACATTGAATATCCGGGGTTAAGGGTCGGCACGCAGTGGCGCATAGACTGCCTAGAAGAATATTGGGCCTATTATTTTTATTTGAGATTGCGATTTGTTCTGTATTAAAGTGATTCTATTTTGATATGCACTCAGCTAAGAGAGTTCTTGCATATGCAATATAAAAGTTTTAAATAAATTAATAAACATATAGGTTTTGAAAGAATGCTTGCTTCAGTCAGCCCTTTATAGGAAGGATCAAGAATGTTAGCCTCCTTTATCCCCTGTTCTTTATTTTCCCCTCCAAATTGAAATGAATTAAAAATAATGGCCTCTGGTGGGCAGAGGCCATTAATGGCCTCTGGTGGGCAGAGCTAGCCACAGACTAAGATGGATGCCTGAGGAGTTGCGCTCCGAGCCCTGAGTAGAATTCTGGTATTCCCTCTGATCCCCCTGCCTCGGGACGCCTTACACCCAATCAGTGGCACATCTAATTATATTTGGGATCAAACCTGCTAGATTGGACTACCCTGCGACACAAACTCAAGGAATCAAGCATTCTAAACAAGAACCGCCATCCCCAAGCAAAATGGCACTGAGCAAAGATGCAAATGACAGCCTCAAACAAGTCCTTACTGAAATCCGTCAGATAAAGGACTTAGTGACAGTGGGGAAGCCCTGAGCTCCCTGTGCTCTGAGGTATTGGAGGTTAAAACAAAACTTGATTCCCTCTCCTTGAGGCTTGATAATCTCGATGCCACCATACTCATGCATGCTGAACATCTGAAACAAACTGACAAGAACATGAAGCACCTGACACAGTTTGAGCACCAGTTTGAAGGTATGAACAATCGTTCAAGTCGCAGCAACATCAGAATACTGAGAATTCCTGAAGGGACAGAAGGAATGGATCTGATTCTTGGATTTTTGAAGATATGATCCCTAAACTCCTACAGCTGGACTTTAAGCAATCTCCGGAGATTGAACAGGCCCATTGAGGGCCGCAGATGAAATCCCTGCACCCTTTCATACTAAAAATACTCCATTACCCACAAGCCTTACAGATCTTGCAGGCAGCCTGACTTCGATCCCCAGTTTAATATGAAGGTCATAAACTTCTATTCTGCCCTGATCTGAATAAGATGAATGTGGAATGCCAGAAACAGTTACTTTCATTTCGGCCTCAATTGCAAAAATTACAGGCGCGTTATGGCCTGTTCTACCCAGCACATCTCAGAGTCACCATGCATACTTGTACGCAGACCTTTGAAGACCCAGACTTGCTGAAGGATTTCCTACATGAACTTGATGGCATGGACACGCACTGACCTCTCCAATTGGGTTCGGCTGAAAGTACTTTGGTTCATGGGTGGTTCATTTTGTACAGCACTGATTTCCTGGAGGGGAGGATTTTCCCGCCCGATAAACGTTCTCATCCTAGTTGCAAAACAGATGTTTTTTCATCACAACTGTGTTCTAATCCAGACACTCCTTTTGAGTTATCCATATATGTGCAGATGCCAATAATATGCAGGATGTTGATTTCTTACTTGAACAGATTATATTCTGCCGCATGCAAATGATGATAATATGCAGAACATTGATCTTGTGCCTGAACAGATCATGTTTCACCAGCTCAGCTTACTGCAGTGAAGATTGGTGAGTGTGAATGCATACGGTATGTTGTGGGGGTAACTAGGCGGGTAGGCAAATCTAAGTTGAATTCCACAGGTACACTAAAAAAAAATTTTTTTAAACTGCCTCTAATGTTTCGATTGATTTTTACGTTTTTTGGTGCGCTGAATCCAAATCTGGTAACCAATTTGCTCCATCACGTACAGATTTTTTGCTACATTGGGTTAGCAGTTTGAGGTGAACGTTTCAGATTGAGTGCGATCGAGATAAAAGTTTCTTGGATGAATTCTTTATGCTAATTGTTTAGTAGTTATTCAAATAAGAATAAAGAAAATTGTAACAAGGCAGCACATAAGAATAGAGTAATGTCAACAAAACACACTGTGATGGTAGCAAAATTGTCTGCACTTAAAACAGCCACATACATGTGCACAAACATTGAGCATATAAGAGCGAGGTTAGACACAAAGCAAAGCAAAGAAATGTGCAAAAAATGTTGTACAGGTATGTATGTAAGAATAGAAAACGCAAACCGCACCTTTGCAATACATGAAGACAAACACCCGATGGTGTGAAAATAAAATTCTAATAAATGAGATCCGACACTGTGGTAATAACTAGCACATTTTTATTTCAAAGTTTAGTAAAAACACGATATTTGTCAACACAGTTTAGATTTTAAAGTCATTCTTGGGTCAATCAATCTCCTGGTGGGCCCGTTTCTTCTTCCCCCGAATGCTTCTCTTGGTGCGCTGCTTGGCGTATTTTTCATCTGGGGTTTCCTGCAGCAGCAACCAGCAGAAATCAGCCATCATAGTGGTGTTCCATCTTCCTTGGTACCTTCTCTCTGCGTCCTTGATGTCCTGGTGAAACCTTTCACCTTGTTCTTCACTGTACGCCCCCAAGTTTTCGGGAAAGTAGTTCACATGGGAGTGCAAGAAATGGACTTTCAGGCTCATGTTACAGCCTTGTTCTTTGAAGGCATTGAGCATCCTGGCAACAATATCCTTATAGTTCTCATCCCGCCTGTTCCCCAAGAATTTGAGAACAACATCCTTGAAGGAATCCCAGGCTTCTTTTTCCTTCTCAGACATCGTTTCAGCGAATGCTCCATCTGAAATGAGTTTCCTTATATCAGGGCCAACAAACACTCCTTCCTTTAGCTTTGCTTCAGAAAGTCGGGGGAACTTTGAGCAAAGGTACCGAAAGCACTCACCATCTTTTGGAAGGGACTTGATGAATTGCTTAATGAGACCCAACTTAATGTGGAGAGGTGGTAATAGAATTTTATCACGAGGTACCAAGCTCTCATGAAGAACATTTTTCTCACCGGGTCTCAAATACTCCCGAATTGGCCAGTCTTTTTTCCCCCAGTGTAGGTCGCGGGCCCGGCTATCCCACAAGCAAAGGAAGCAGGGATATTTGGTGAAACCGGATTGCTGCCCTAAAAGCATGGATAGAATTTTAAAGTCTCCACAAATCATCCACTTATGCTCATCATAACGAATCTTCTGAAGAATCAGGGCCAAATTCTCGTATTTTTCTTGGAGAATAACAGAGTGAGCAATAGGAACTGAAGCGAATGTGTTGCCATTATGAAGAAGAACACCTTTTATGCTGTCTTTTGACGAATCAATGAACAGCCGCCATTCAGCAGGATCATACTTGAGTTTAAACTTTTCCATCACTCCGTATATATCGTTGCAAAATACCAAATCTTCCACTTTGCTGAAATATTTCAAAAATTGTGTCTCGCGGTTGCGGTACCAATAAAAAGTTGTTCCTGGTGACAATAGATTTTTCTGTTTAAGCCGAGAACCTAGCAGTTGGGCAGCATCTTTTGGGAGTCCTAAATCCCAGACTAAATCATTCAATTCAGCTTGAGAGAAAAGTTCAGGTTTCGGATCTGGTTCAGTTTCAAACTCGGAAGTACTGGACTCATCGGGAAAAGCCATCTTATGAGTCTCATCATGATCAGAACCGTCCACACAAATATGATCCAAAGATTTTGGTGGTTCAGGCATAGGTACTTCGTTGCTATGAGGCATAGGCCTAATTGCTGAGGGAAGGTTGAGGTAACTTATTACGTTCTTATTTTTTAAGTTGTATCCCTTCACAATGCAAGAGCAAAAATAGCAGTCACTGCTGTGGTCTCTTTGTTCACGCCACATCATAGGTATTCCGAAACGAAATGCTTGTTTTTTACCTTTCATCCATAAGCGTAGATCTTCCTCACATGTCTTGCACACTTTGTGAGGAGCCCACGGTTTGTCTTGATCGCCTAACTTCAAACCGAAATAGGCGAAATATACTTTTTTAATAAATGCAGAAATGTTCCTCTGCCGCTTTTTCACGGTATATTCCCCACAAATAAAACAAAAACTGTCCGGAGAGTTGACGCAACCTCTGGCTCTGTGAGCCATCACAAATACACAGCACTGCAAACTACAACTGTAGTGAACCACTTCGGAATAAAGCTGGATTACGACTGAGCAAACAAAAGGTAATAATGAACTTGCAAGAAACTGAAATTTGACAGGAACGTTCATGTCGCAACCACCGTGTTTGAGCGAGCGAACGAGGCGAGGCGAACAGGAAAGAACATGCGCCAGCGCGAGTACTGGATTTAGCCCCCCGCCTCCCAATTGTCCTGTTAATGTATAAAATGAATACAAAACACTCTAAAATATCATGAGGGAGTGTTTCTAGTTAGTTAACCATTACAACCTCTATTTTGGGCCAAGAAAATAAACTGCAGTCGGCTAAAAAGAAATTATGTGAACATTCCTTATATGGGTAAGAAATCTAATTTTGCAAGAAAACGTGACGTGATGGAACATTTTGGCTATTTTTCCTGGATTCAGCACCCCAAAATCTATAGGAATCAGTTGCAAAACTGGAGGCAGTTTTTTGGTAGTGTACCTGTGTTCTTTGTATAAATTTAGAAGTGTAGGGGAGTAGGGGAAAATGTCTCCTTATGCATTCCAAGGGCTCCTCTCTTGGTCACATTGTGGGATGGCTCACCTAAGAGCAGAGACGTTGTTTCATTTAATACTAATAGTATCCCTGGTTTATTTTTCCTTTTGTTTTCTTGCATTGGGACACCATATTCTTGTTCTTAGACTTCTTATTTGTTTTGATTGTTGAGGTAAGTTTTCTGGATTATTTTTCCTTTTATTTTCTTTTTCAGGGTTATACTGGTGCAAGATTTCTCAGTTGCAGCTCTTAAAATTGTAATACCATGAGTATGTTTACTACTTTAAAATTCTTATCTTTAAATGTTAAAGATATAAACAACCCTATCAAGTGAAAGAAGGTCCAACTGTATTCTCAAAAAGAGGCCGCAGATATTATTTATTAACTTTTTTAAAAATGTAAACTGTTTTCTCTATTGCTTTATCCTTCAAGCAAAGCAGAGACACATTTCAACTTAGTAGAGTCAAAAAAGCTCACTGGAGGGTCCTACTCACTCACAGCCTACTCTCCAGCCTTGGGTAAGAAAAACGGAATGGTGATTCTTATGTGCCGCGCTCTGACCCCATCTATTTTATAGACAAGAACCAATGCAGAAGGCCGGTGGGTCAAGGTAACCTTGAAGACTGATCAATTGTCCCTAGCACTTCTCAATGTCTATGCCCCAAACACAGATTGCCTTAGCTTTTTTTCATACAGTCGCCAAGGAGGTTACTGATACTGCTCCTCTACCAGTCATGCTTAGAGATGATTTTAATTTAGTGTTAGACCATATTTTAGAAGCGGCAATCTCAGAGGCTGATGAGGAAAATAAGGGCCTCCCAAATTCTCTCTACTTTTATGGACCCATGCAGGATTGGGCACTGAGATGGCCCGGCGTGCCCCTGTATACCTTTGGGAGATGTCCTCCTGATGCATGGCCAGTCCCCCAATGCATGGCCAGTCCCCCGCAATTCCAACCCCAGTTTCCCCGCTGCCCAACCCTTGGTGGGCTCTGCCAGGGCCAGGATCGGGCAGCGGGGCCTTACCTTATGCCGATGCTAGGAGGCAGCCTGGCTGCTCCGCTGCCATCGTTGCTGCTTATACCACCTCCGCGATGGTATAAGCAACACAGCCATCTTCCACCCACTGACATACAAGGCCATAACCGGAATTGGCCCTGTATGTCCAGGTGCATGGCCGGCCCTCACTCCGCCCTCTCTCCGCCCCTGTGATACCCCTATCCTGATCTCCCCACACTGTTGTGTGCATGCGGGGAGATAGTGTACCAGCATATGGGCAGGATGTACAACCCCTTTATCCGCCTCTCAGAATCAGGTCCATATTCTTTCTAAAATATCTTTGAGGATGTGCAGGAGTGTAGATATGTAGAGTTAGAGGAGCCATTTTACAATACAAATCCGCACATAGGAAAAATCAACAGAGGCAACTTGGCAGCTTACACAAGCAAGTTGGTACTTTACAAATCTATATGTTTAAATGCCACCAGTTAACTACAGAGGCCATTATTTTTTTAAGTGTTTACTTAAGATTTTTGAAATATTACAGCAAAACAATGGAATACAGAAAAAATAATGGAACAAAGTGAAATTTCCCTCCCCGAAATCTGGTTCCAAAACAAAAACACAAAATGCATCAATGGGACTGCAAGTATACACAAGATATCATGATATATTAATCACAAAGTCATCTAAAGGTTTCCATTTGAGATTGCAGTGAGTAGTTGTAAACATTTTAACTGCATGTGCAGATTCATATTTCCGGTATAAACAAATCATATTCCTCCAATGATGTATCTCTAGCTGTGCAGAAGATTTCCAATGAGTAATAATAATTTTTAAAGCAATGCTGATCAATATGTCAAAAAGAGGTCGATCTGCGTTCTTAAGCGAAGGTATACCTGTAATAGACCAATAAATAATGATTCTAGAAGTCAACTGCTCCTGGAGTCACAAATATGCTGGATTTTCTTCCAAGCCTGCTGCTAGAAAATCTGAAGATTAGGGAATTCAAAGAGTATATGAAAAAGGGTACCTAAATACTAAATACGAACCAGCATTGATTACTAATTAAATTGTTCCATTTAGAAAGTAAAACAGGCGTGATGAATGCATGATGGACCAGGAAAAATTAGGACTGAGTAAGAGAGGCTGACCCAAGAGGTCGTACCAGGGAGCCCCAAAAGGACTTCCAATGGTTACGCGA
Source organism: Ichthyophis bannanicus (assembly GCA_033557465.1). Lineage (NCBI taxonomy): Eukaryota > Metazoa > Chordata > Amphibia > Gymnophiona > Ichthyophiidae > Ichthyophis > Ichthyophis bannanicus. Next base: position 722,357,112 of record CM066034.1, on the reverse strand, counting down.
AGACAGTGTACCTATGTCGTGCTCCCAGTTAATTTCTGTGCCTAGTCAGGACTGATTATGCCTACTGCAGATAGTGGCATAAAAGTTGGAGGCTATGTGGAAGGAGACTGCAGCAGTGTGTGCAACTTTCAGTAGCTTCCACTTCTCTGAAACGCAAGAAAGGTCAAGTTCTGCTCCTAGAAGACAGTGCTTGAGCTGTAACCATTAAAAGTAATAGTGATTGGGCAGCTGAAACTCATAATGAATTGTGGAGAATGACTTGAACGTGGTACCATGTACAAGTTGACCAATTGTGCAGATACCCTTTTCCTGTCAAGTATGCCAACTAACCGGCCTGTTCTGAATTTAAATCTAGGGTTATACCAAATAGGAAGTTGTGTGGAGAGCATGTTGACATCTTTATGCAGATGGAAGAATGTATGATACACAGCTTGCGTAGACAGAATAACAGGGGACATATGTTTAACAGCCACATGTGTCATTCCTATCAAAAGATGAACCAGCAAAGGATATACTACCTGCTCCTCTAGCAGTAGCCATGTGGGTCTTGGTACTCCCGTGGATTGAGACACTCATAGGAACCTTGTTTTAGAAGGAAAGATCGGTGATACCATTTTAAGTCTGGAAATTGAACACCACCTCACTCTTTGCTTCAACTTCCACAATGCAATGTGGGGAGTTTTGTTTCTCCACAGGAGGGTAGTGAAGAGCTTTTCAAGCTTTTTATAGGAGTCTGGAAACAAAATGAGCAACATTCCCAGGAGATAATTGACTTTAGGGACAAACATCGTTTTGATGGTCTCTAAGTGGTCCCACCAAGAAAGATAAAGAGGAAACCAGCAAGAAGCAAGGGAATGAACTAAGGTGCAGCAGTGATCGAGGCATGTTTTAGTGTATCTGCTAACGCAGAGTGATAATGTACCCCTAGGTATTTAATGGAGACTTTGGCCCATTGGAAGGGAAAGGATGCCAAGTCGACCTTTATGACCAGATTATTAAGAAAGAATGCCACTTCAACCAGGATTTTATACCCAGACAATTGTGCATATTTCCCTATTTTGAGAACTTGAGGAATAGAGGTGGGTTCCACGATTAGCAATAAGTCATCTGCATAGACAGAGTTTCACCTGAACATCCCTTATACATAGGCCAACAGATCCTAAAGTTTGCCTAAATAAGGTTGCTAGGTGTTCCATTGCAAGATTGAAAAGTAATGGGGACAAGGGGCAATGCTGTTGAATACCATGATATTAGGAAAAGGAGTCTGACAAGGAAGCATTAGCACAGATACGAGCTGAAGGTTGAGCATATAAGACCCAGATCATTCTGGCAAAGGTATCATCTCTTCGAAACCAATACAGAGACATAAAAAGAAAAGGCCATTCTAATCTATCAAAAGCTTTTTCTGCATCTAACGAGAAGCCCACTAAGGACAATTGCCAAGACTTACACAGTAATCTTGCATTGTCCGCCTTAGAGCGGCCAGCCACAAAGCCACATTGATCAGGATGAATAAGAGTTGGCATAACTCTGTTCAGACAGTTATCAAGGATTTTAGCATATATTTTGTAATCAGTATTTTACAATGAAATGGGATGATAATTCTCTACTTTTTGGGGGTCCCGACCGGGCTTCTCAAGCACTGCTATGGTGGTTTCTGCGAAGGAGCCTACATTAGGTGATTGTTGGAGGAGTAAAGCAAAATATGTTAAAAGGTGAGGAGTGAGTTCTGTTTGAAAGGCCCAATAGAATTCTAACAGGAGACCATCAAAACCTGTGGCCTTGCCTAAGGGCATCTGATTGAGGGCCTGGTGTAATTCTGTCAACTGAAATGGTCCATCTAGAATAGAGATTTTCACCGGTTTAAGAGTCAACCTACCTAAATGAGCAGAGTCTATCAAAGTTATCCAGAGCTGTAAAATTGTTTATAAAAGTCCTTAAAGCGCTCTAAAATAGCATCATCCTGCATTACAAGCTGATCCATTCCATTTTTAAGAGCAGCAATATGTATGGCCTCTTTACGTGTTTTCAAGGTATTAGCCAAGAGTCTACCTGCCTTATTGCTCACGGCAAAATAACAACTGTTTTAAAGAGTGACAAATCTGTTAAGCTTTTGTACTTAGAAGGGTATTATACTGATATCAAAACTTCAGCAGTTGAGGTAAGACAGTTGGATCGGACCATTAAGGAGTATTTATTCATGGGCCTTAATCTTGGCCTCAAGATCTTGCAAATCTTTTTTTCACTGCTTCGCTGCTCCTATAGCATAGCTAGTAATCATAGCCCTAATGAATGCCTTGATGGCTTCCCACCATGCCTGCCCCGTGGTGGCTGTCAGCTGATTAAGGTAAAAAAAGTCGCAATAGCTTGTTTGAATTGTAGTTAAGAAGCCATTATCGCTAAGCTGAATTTTATTAAATCTCCACGGGGGAATGGAGGGGTTTTTCTGAGAAACCTGTACAGATAGAGTTGTAACAGCATGGTCCAAGATAGTAAAATCCCTGGATGGTTGCTGACAGGAGACCAGGAAGTAATGACTGACAATAGGAAAAAGTGTGTATGTTGTGGGAGAGAAACGAATGTCAAGTCTTTCTCAGTGGGGTATGTGCCCCATCTGGGATCAGGCTCCACATGTTTGGCAGAGCCTTTTCTAAAATACCCCCAGAATTGTGTGCATCCCATCTTCAACATCTTAAATCTGATCTCCCGTGCTATCTAAAATTTCCTTCACGTGTATAGCAGTGTTGAATAGGAACGACACAGCAAGCGAGGGATGAGTGAGGTCATAGGTGCTGGTTTATTGAAAAAAACCCTACACTTTTCGGCAACATGCTTTCTTCAGGGGATACGCATCTTAAAAATATAAAACACAAACATTAACATAAATAAGCAAAGTAATAATATATATATATATATATATATATATATATATATATATATATATATATAAAATATTTGAATTCAAACACAAATAGTGCTAACATTAAAAAGTTATATATAAAGACACAAATAATTGAATAAAACATTACATTTATTTATTTAATCTTAAAAAAACGGATAAAAATAATAATAATAATAATAATAAAATAATATATATGTGTTAAATAAACAATAAATACAAGGACCACAATTAACCAGTATATAAAAAAACACACATAATGATATTCATAAAAATTAATTGTATTTAAAAACACATTGCATACATGTTGATGAAAAGGTCCAAGGAGACGAGGAAGGTGTACTTACAAAGGCACCTTGTGAATAAGTAGTCTTTAAAAAGACTCCAGTCGCTCTGATGCTTGAAAGCTAAAAATATACAGAGCATAATATGGTAATCATGCCCCAGAGCCAGAAAGAAAAATAATAAGTAATGTATTGTGAACATGGTAAAGCTTATTGCAAGTACTTATAAAAAGAGGGGGAGGATAAAAATACAACATACATAACAGAAATGGGCTAACAAGTGGAATATAAAAAGCCAAAACTGTGAGATCTGCCATAAATTAAAGGGCAGAGCAAGTGTATCCCAGAGCAAATAAAAACTCTCTCATTAATCACATTTTGAAACTGGTGAAGGAACATCATGGACAGTGTGAACAGATTGCTTTTAAACTTAGTTGCTGGGCATTCAAAACCGGAGAGTGGAGGACCTAGCCATTTAAAGTGCCGCAGTGGGACATGTCAAATGTATAGTAGATTGTAGAAGAGTACTATATAAAGCAAAGCATATGTAATAAACTATTTGAGCCTATATGGAAAACTCCAGAGGGAGATAAACTGTCTAGAGTGTGAGAGCAGTGTGCAGTATACCGAAACCATAAGTATCGGGACTCAATCCAGTGTACTATAAAGAACGGTAATCAAGTTGTGTCGTTTGTGGTAGGACTAAATGAAAGTGAAATATGCACTTACCCAATTGATGGAGGCAATATGAAGTAAACATAAAAACTTTATAAACCGGAGAAACTCATGGAGGCTTGGTACATTATGCGCATGTCCAGACAGCGTCCTTTTCTATCTCATGCTTTCGCACCCAATTTAATCTAATTAGCACGAGACCGCGCATGGCAGAGTCAACGTGGTTAAAGAATGGTATCAAGTGAGATGTTGCCTAAAGGAAAGGGGGAGCGCAGGTAATCTCCTAAAGCAGTGCTGGACACAGAAAAGTGTGCATTGGACTGAAGCGTGGAAGGGAGGAGGGATGAAGAGCATAGAAGTGGATCGTGTGCGGGGGAAGGGGAGAGGGTCAATGATGTTCTACTATTGTAAAATATATAATGGCCGAGGTAGGCTGAGTAACCTTGGATTGTGAAGCAATTTGTATGGAGTGCAAATTTTTGAAAAAAATCTTGATCGCAATAAAAGTCCGTTCTCATTTAAATGCAATGGAAAAATATATTTGGCTGGCTAGGATGCTCAAAAAACAGTGACTGGAATATGAAGAAGAGACCTGTACACAGTACCAGAGAGGGCACATATAAAAGCTAAAGAAAAATAAGAAGGAAGATAAAATAAATAAAAATAAAAATACATATTATAAAATAAGTCATCAGTGGTCATCTTGAAAGAATAAAATTCAGTATAACAAGTTAATAAAATACATATGTAGGGCCAAATGCAAAACTAGTAAGTAAAACAATTTGATCCAAAGAACATAAAAGGATGACAACCAATAAATACAATTAAAAATAAAGTAGATAAATAAATAATTAAATAATTAAAAGTGAGTTAAAAACTGATGGGGGGAGGGAGCAATGTTCTCTCCCTGGAAAGATGTACTTAGTTACAAAGAAGATGATTTGCAGGCGATGCTCCCTGACAACCCCTTCTTCACAGTTGAAGAAGGTGGCCCTACAGCGGATAAAGTATGGAGAGAAGTGGTCCTGCTCACTCAAAAAAGGATACGTAAAGAAATGTGCACACCTTCGCTTTTAGAATACTGCTGTAATAAGATCATCCCTAGGGGTCTGCGGGTTAACAAAGCCCCAGGGATGTTCAGAGATGACCCTGTTTTTATGGCTAATTAGATTAAGATTCTTAACAAATGCTCCCATGATCTGAATTATCCTCCTTATCAACACATCAAAAAGTAAGACTGAAATATTAAAGCCCCAAGTAGACATGAAGATTGATCAACTTAAGCAGAATGACCCCAGTTTTGAGAAACTTAAAAAAGACTTTGACAGAAATACTACTGATTATAAAAAAAGTGGTGAAGGAAAGGAAGCTCAAAAAGTTCAAGAAAGATGAGGAAGACTACAGAGGTGGCACTGTTTACTATTGGATTGTCCCCAATGGAAAACCAAGACCTAGAAGTGAGTCTCGCAGACACACTACTGAGACTTTCATAACAGGTCCTACCACTAAAAATAAAACTAGACTTTTTTCCCCAGAGTCAGACATAAAGAAAAGTTACAACCATACAGATGAATTTTTAGATTCCTCAGCTCCTCTCTTTTCCTCTATAATTTCTCCACACCAAAATAGACCTCAGGATTTTCAAATGGATTCACTACGAAAGGGGGGGAGGCGAAACTTACACACACCAGAACCCTCAGAATCCCCAGTACCAATTCAAATCACCACACAGATACAAGGAATTTTGCCCGCCCCTCTTCCCCCAACGAGGGAGAGGCAGGGGCCAGGGCCACTATTACAGGAAAACATCAGAGCTAGATCAATAGGCGGCATTTTTAATTTGTCTAGCTATCAGCTTAATAAGACTGAGATTGAGGTTTTGAAAAAGGTCTTTCTTTTGTCCTTTTCACCCAACATGACCGGTTCGGAACACACGTGGAACTGTTTATGTTTTTTCAAAAACTCAGTCATTGATTTTTTTCAGAAACAAAACACACCATCGGTAGACAATTCAGTAATTAAGAAACCCTCTGCCTGGATTCCTCTGGGGAATCATGATGTTCTCATTAGTGCTTATGAAAAAATTGTAACCACTAAGGTTCAAGAATTCTATTCGACACAATATCGCACCTTTAATAATCTGACCAGTCTACAAAAAGAGGCCCTTACCAGTCTAAGAGACAACAGTTCTATAATTATAAAACCAGTTGACAAGGGAGGTGCCCTTGTTATTCAAGACAGGAATTTATACATCACGGAAGTCTTACGTCAGTTTAACGACAATAATTTTTACACAAAAATTTACAATGATCCCACACCATCCTTAAGACAGAGGATTGACACTTTAATCTACATAGGCAACAAGCAGGATACCTCACTAAAAATAAATTGATTTTCTCACAGTTCAGCATCCAGTTACCCCTACTATATATACGTTGACTAAAGTACACAAATCTATTGATAACACTCCAGGACGTCCTATTGTGTCCGCCATAGGCTCACTTTTAGAACAGCTTTCGAAATTTCTAGACGTTTTCTTGAGGCCTTTTGTGACCCAGGTTGGTTTCTATGTTTGTGACTCTTCCCACATTATTAACATTTTACATGATTTTAAAGGTTATCATGACCAGTTGATTTTAGTTACCCTTGACATATCGTCTTTATATACCAACATTCCCCGGAAAGCTGACTTGGATATAATTGGAGATACGCTTTTTCATAGGGAGAGACCTGTATGCATTCCATCCTTTTTCTTGCTCCAGATGGCAAGTCTAGCTTTGACTGAAAACCTTTTCTACTTTAGAGGCGTCTTTTACAAACAGATCAAAGAAGTGGCTATTTGTCTCCTCAATGGTTCCTGATGTGACTAACTTATATGTTGCTAACTTTGAAATTTTTTTTTAACCAATCACCCCTTTACAGCACAAATTAAACTTTGGAAGAGATACATTGACGATGTTCTTCTAATCTGGGATGGCACAGAAGCCCTCCTAATGGAATTTTTTGAGTGGCTAAATGCTCTTGACGATAACTTACAATTTGAAGGCACCTATAGTACCAGCCACATTCCATACCTGGACATTGTGATCAGAAAAAGCAGCACTGGCTTCACCACGGATCTCTTTCGAAAACCTACTGAGAGGAATACTTCATTGAGGTTCGACAGCTTCCTCAATAGCTCCTTAAAAAGAAAACTTCCGGTCAGCCAGTTCCTTAGATCCGTCACCTTTGCACATCATCACAAGACTTTGAGAATCATGCCCGAGAAATGAGAGAGAGGTTTGCACAACATTGTTATCCAGATGACTCCATTAAGAAAGGGTACAAAAGAGCCAAATGTAGACAGGAAATCATTGCTTAGTACAAAAGAGCACACTACAAACAGCAAGCTGGTCTGTGCTCTAACTTTTTCTCACATGTCTAAAGATATTGTGAAGATTTTAAAACAAGAATGGCATCTGTTATCCTTTCTACCTACCTTTGCCTCTAAACAGCTGACCATTGCCTTTAAACGCAACCGCAATCTTGCAAACATTTTAGTTCCCTCTGCTCTGTCAAAACCTAGAATCATTCCAAAAGCTAAGGGACACTTTCGCTGTTGTAAATGCTCAGTTTGTCCAAACACTTTGGTCACAAAAACATTTTTTCTACACTCTGGCACCAAGTTTTTTCTGCATCATTTTTCTAATTGTAACACATCCAACATGATTTACATTATATGCTGTCCTTGTGACTTGATATATGTAGGGAAAACAAGACGACCTGTCAAGACACGTAATACTGAACCCAAGAGTTGCCTACTAAGACATATACAAGATAAACCGTTAGTCTCTCATTGGGCCAAAAAAAAATCATTTCATCTCAGATGTACATTTTTTAGTTCTAAAAGTAGTCGAACCACATTGGCATGGAGGTGACTTGGACAGAATCCTACTAAGACTTGAACAACGCTACATTTATGAACTCAATACTTTGACGCCACATGGGTTCAACCAAGAGGTGGGATCTCTCAGTCTTCCTTTAGACACAGCCCAGCCCTGACCTGCCACTCCTTTGTTTTTTCAGTTTCTTGACATTGTCTCCTTTTCTGTTTTTCCTTAATGCTTTTATATATCCTTGGTTTTAATATTTAAATTTTATTCAATTTAATCACATTTCTTATCTATTTAATATATTCACACAATAACTATTTATTCAACCCTACCCTCCCTTGCTTCCCTTCCTTCCTTCCCCCTCCCCTCTTCCCTTCCTTCCTTCCCCCTCCGCCCCCTCTCCCTCTCCCTTCCCCTTCCCCCCTCCTTTCTTATCCTTCTCCTCCTACCTTTCCCCTTCCTTCCTCTCCTTCCACTTCCCCCACCCCCCTACACCCCCATCAGTTTTTAACTCACTTAATTATTTAATTATTTATCTACTTTATTTTTAAATTGTATTTATTGGTTGTCATCCTTTTATGGTCTTTGGATCACATTGTGTTACTTACTAGTTTTGCATTTGGCCCTACGTATGTATTTTATTAACTTATGTAGTGTACATTGTTATACTGAATTTTATTCTTTCAAGATGACCACTGATGACAGCTCTCATGCAGCTCCAACAATCTGGAATTCCCTCCCAGATGATCTAAGATTGCTAACCGAGATCATCGAATTCCGCAAAAAAGTGAAAACCTATCTCTTTTCTAAACATTACAACAACTCAGATCATCCCTCAATAGACTTAGATAATGGCTAACCAGTTTTTATCTAACAAATCCCAAATGACCTACACATACAATTCTTCATAGCTGATACTGTACTTTGAATAACGCTTAAGCCCCACATAATGTGTATTTGTACATAATGTATATAGTTTTACACTGTTCTATACTGTTCTGTATTAACACTAGTTGTTTATCTTATTGTTATTTGGTCATATGATGTTTTATGTAAAACAAACTCCGATTTGTTAACTGTTGTTTATTGTGAACCGCAACTGAACTATGGAAGATGCGGTATATAAATCATTGTTAAATAAATAAAAATAAATAAATGACGTTTTTATAATATGTATTTTTATTTTTATTTATTGTATCCTCCTCCTTATTTTTATTTAGCTTTTATATGTGCCCTCTCTGGTACTGTGTACAGGTCTCTTCTGCATATTCCAGTCACTGTTTTTTGAGCATCCTAGCCAGCCAAATATATTTTTTCTGTTGCATTTAAATGAGAACGGACTTCTATTGTAATCAAGATGTTTTTTTCAAAAATTTGCACTTCATACAAATTGCTTCATAATCCAAGGTTACTCAGCCTACCTCGGCCATTATATATTTTGCAATAGTAGAACACCATTGACCCTCTCCCCTTCCCCCACATACGCTCCACTTCTATGCTCTTCATCCCTTCCCCCTTCCACGCGTCAGTCCAATGGACACTTTTCTGTTTCCAGCACTGCTTTAGGAGATTACCTGCGCTCCCTCTTTCCTTTTGGCAACATTTAACTTGATACCAATTTTTAACCAAGTTGACTCTGCCATGCGCGGTCTCATGCTAATTAGATTAAATTGGGCGCAAAAGCATGAGATACAAAAGGACGCCGTCTGGACATGCTCATCATGTACTAAGCTTCCATGAGTTTCTCCGGTTTATAAAGTTTTTATGTTTACTTCATATTGCCTCCATCAATCGGGTAAGTGCACTATATCATTTCACTCACCTTTGTCTACCTGTTTATTCACACCTTCAAAAAAACATAACAGATTAGTAAGACAAGATCTTCCTTGTCTAAAGCCATGTCAGCTGTCTCCCTTTAGGCCATAACTATCTACATGCTGAGTAATTTTGTTCTTTATTATGGTTTCTACCATTTTTCCTGGTACTGACGTCAGGCTCACCGGTCTGTAGTTTCCCGGATCACCCCTGGAACCCTTTTTAAAAATTGGCATTACAATGGCGATCCTCCAATCTTCAGGTATTACAGATAATTTTAATGATAGTTCACAGATTTCTTATAGCAGGTCTGCAATCTCATATTTCAGTTCTTTCAACACCCTTGGATGTATACCATCCGGTCCAGGTGATTTGCTACTCTTCAGTTTATCAAATAGTTGTAATACATCTTCCCGGTGTAGCGATATTTCTTTCAATTCTTCTGCAGTATCGCCTTTAAATACCACTTCAGTCATAGGTAACATCCCTACATCTTCCTCAGTAAAGACGGAAGCAAAGAATTCATTCAGTCTCTCCGCTATAGCCTTGTCCCCTCTTACTGCCCCATTCTGTAACCAAATATTTGTAAATATATCCTGCATATATTCATTATGAATTTTCTGAAAACCAGATGTGTCTCACCCCTCAGCACCAAAGATGAGTTGGTTTTTTTTGTATTTCAAGTCTTAATTGTTATGATTTTGTTTTAATATATTATTGGGTATTATGAACTGCTTTGGTATTAAGTTTTAAGACAATATAGGAAAGACACTAAGGGGTATGTTTACTAAACAGTGATTCAACCCATTTTCTTCACCCCCGTCAATCTGGCTTTCGGCCAGGCCATAGCATAGATTCCATTGCCACTGCCATTATGAATGAAATACACTCCTCACATGATTGCGGTGATATCACAGTGGCGGTGCCACTAGACCTCTCCGCTGCCTTCAACTTGGTCGACCACACTTTCCTTCTTTCCAGACTTCAGGATGCGGGTCTTCAGGGCACCGTCTATAACTGGTTCCACTCCTTTATCCACTCCAGATCGTTTGCTGTTACCTCTAGCTCCTCTACCACAGATCATCTTCCACTTGTTTGTGATGTTCCACAAGGCTCAGTGTTGGCGCCCCTACTGTTTAACATATTCTTGTCCTCAATGGCTTTGTTAATCTAGCAGTTAGGCATCTCCGCATATTACTATGCCAATGACATCTTCCTCATGCATAATACCTCTTCTTCTCACCCAGACATCACCCGTCTCAATGAATGTCTTTCTTTGGTTGCTGCATGGCTCTCAGTAAACTGTCTCATCCTTAATGCCTCGAAAACTGCCGCAATTTGGTTCCTCACTTGCCCATTACCCACTCCTTCTTTCTCAGGCACTCCAGTCACACTTGTGACCAAGCTCCGTTATCTGGGTATTATCCTGGACAGTAATCTCTCATTTAATGACCATATCTCGTAGGTTTCTCGGCGCTCCTTTTTCTTCCTTTGACGCATTCGCGCAATAAGGCCCTTCCTCTTCATACAGTTTTTACTTACTGTTCTCTTCTCATTGGTTATCTCCAGACTATACTTTGGCAACTCTATACTCACTGGTATTCCTCAATTCCAGCATCATAAGTTGCAATTATTGCTAAACACTGCAGCTAGGATGACATCTCATGCCTCTTCCAGAAACCACGTCTCACCAATTCTTCAACACCTTCACTGGCTACCACTGGACTTCCGAATACAATTTCAAGTTCTCACCTTGGTGCATCATGCTATCTATTCCCACAGACCTCAATATCTGGCCAATCTATTAAAATTTCATACATCCTCTCTCAGTCTCCATTTCATCCACATAAATTGCCTATATCTACCTTCCCCCTCACAGGCACATCTCCAACCAACCAGACATTCGGCCTTCTTCTTCCTCGGTCCCTCCCTATGGAACTCTCTGCCCACTGCCCTTCGACTGGAGGAGTCCTACCCAAAATTCCGTTCCCTACTGAAAACTCACCTCTTTTCCTCCACCTTGAACCTTCCCTCCTGACTCTCTCTTATCTACTCTCTGTTGAACTTCAATGTCTAAAGTTTTTCATTTTTCTTTTTTGGACAGCAATTGTAACTTCTTTTCTTTTTCTCTATATGTTTTTATTGTATTGTAAACTGCCCCGATGTATTGGGGGGCGGTATATCAAATGATGAAATAAACATAAATAAACATATAAACATAAAGGAGCAAGTGTCATGTTAGCGAGTGCTAACTGTGCATGTGCACACTTAGTATGTGCAAAAAGGCACTTTAGTGGGCACTGACGGCACCAGCAGCATAAAGTGCCCTGTGGGTGGAGAGAAGGCGTGCACGGGGCGGAGAGTGGGGGTCAATGAGTGGGGAGTGGGCAGAAACAAGGCTTTCTCCCTTAATGCAGGCACCTTAACGGCAGGAACCCTAATGCAATTCAAAACCTGGCGGAAAGGAGTTTTCTTTGAGGAGAGAGAACCTATTTTCCGTCTGCAATGTGATACACAGAGACGGGAGCCCAAAAGAGTGATAGTAGTGCTCCATTAGCAGCAACAGCATAGTGCCCAAGTATGAAAGGGTACTATGTTGATGGTGAAAATGGGGGCAAAGAAGGTGGCACATGGGTCATGTAGTGGAGGATGCTGGTGCACAGGGGTGACCAGGCAGCTGTCTAGATGGCATATAGGTGCATAAGACTACAAAATATGCCAAACTGTGTCAAACCAAGATTCATCATGCCCAGTATCCTGTGTCCAGCAGTGCACAATCTAGGTCACAAGTACCTAGCAGTTTCCCCAAAAGACACACAGGATCCCCAATAACTGTAATGGGGCAAGCAGTGGATAGCTCAGATCCTAAGAACATAAGAACATAAGATATGCCATACTGGGTCAGACCGAGGTCCATCAAGCCCAGTATCCTGTTTCCAACAGTGGCCAATCTAGGTCATACGTACCTAGCAGTATCCCCAAAAGACACAGGTTCCACAATGCTTGTACTGGGTCAAGCATTGATTATCCTGGGTCCCATTTTAATAGTGGTTTATGGACCTTTCCTCCAGGAACTTGTCCAAACCTTTTTTAAACCCAGCTACACTAACAGCCCTTACCACATCCTCCGGTAACAAATTCCAGAGTTTGATTACAAGCTGAGTGAAAAAACATTCTCTTATTTGTCTTAAATAGTTTACCCTGTAGCTTCATTGCATGTCCCCTAGTCTTTCTATATTCTGATAGCGTAAAAATTGATCCACGTTTACCTGCTCCACTCCATTCATTAATTTATAGAACTCTATCATATCTCCCCTCAGCCATCTCTTTTCTAGGTTGAAGAGCCCCAACCTTTGTAGCCTCTCTTCATAGGAGTAGCCTTCCATCCCCTTCACCATTTTGGTGGCTCTTCTCTGTACTTTTTCTAATAATGCTATGTCCTTTTTAAGATATGGTGACCAGAACTGCACACAATATTCAAGGTGTGGTCGTACCATGGAACGATACAGAGGCATTATAATATCCTTTGTTTTATTTTCCATCCCTTTCTTTATGATACCTAGCATTCTATTTGCTTTCTTGGCTGCCGCTGCACACTGGGCAGAGGGTTTTAACATGTTATCCACGATGACTCCTAAATCTTTTTCCTGGGTGGTGGTTCCAAATGTCGAACCTTGCATTGTGTAACTATAGTGTGGGTTGTTCTTTCCTAGGTGCATAACTTTGCACTTGTCCACATTAAATTTCATCTGCCATTTGGATGCCCAGTCTTCCAATTTATCCAGATCCTCCCGCAGTTTTCCACAATCCTCTTGGGTATTAACAACTTTAAACAGTTTTGTATCATCTGCAAATTTGATAACCTCACTCGTTATTCCCTTTTCCAGGTCATTTATGAATATGTCAAAAAGTAGCGGACCCAGTACAGATCCCTGGGGTACTCCACTATTCACCTTTTTCCATTGGGAATATTGGCCATTTAGCCCTACCCTCTGCTTTCTATCTTTTAACCAGTTCTCGATCCACAATAGTACACTGCCTCCTATCCCATGACTTTTTAGTTTCGCCAAAAGTCTCTGATGAGGGACCTTATCAAAAGCTTTCTGAAAGTCCAGATACACTATATCAACCGACTCACCTTTGTCTACCTGTTTATGCGCACCTTCAAAAAAACATATCAGATTAGTAAGACAAGATCTTCCTTGTCTAAAGCCATGTTGGCTGTCTCCCATTAGGCCATGACTATCCACATGCTGTGTAATTTTGTTCTTTATGATGGTTTCTACCATTTTCCCCGGTACTGACGTCAGACTCACCGATCTGTAATTTCCCGGGTCACCCCTGGAACGCTTTTTAAAGATTGGTGTTACATTGGTGACCCTCCAATCTTCAGGTATTACAGATGATTTTAATGAAAGTTCACAGATTACCAATAGCAGGTCCGCAATCTCATATTTCAGTTCTTTCAACACTCTTGGATGTATACCATCCAGTCCAGGTGATTTGCTACTATTCAGTTTATCAAATAATTGTAATATATCTTCCCGGTGTAGCGATATTTCTCTCAATTCCTCTGCAGTATCACCTTTAAATACCACTTCAGTCTTGAGTAACATCCCTACATCTTCCTCAGTAAAGACCGAAGCAAAGAATTCATTCAGTCTCTCTGCTATAGCCTTGTCTCCTCTTACTGCCCCTTTTACCCCTCTATCATCTAATGGCCCAACGGACTCTCTCACAGGCCTTTTGTTTAGCAATGGTTTATGGACTGTTACCCAGGAACCCGTCCAAACTGTTTTAAACCCAGCTACACTGACAGCTTTTACCACAGCTTCCAGTAATGGATTGCAGGGTTTGATTACGTGTTGAATGAAAAAATATTTTCACCTAGAAGACCCAAATGGGTTACACTATAGCCGCATTACAGGTCCCCTAGTTTGTCCAAAGTCTGATGGCATAAAAGTGACCTACGTTTTTACCTGTTCCACTCCAGTCAATAATCTATATCATATCTCCCCTCAGCCATCTCTTCCCGAGGTTGATGAGCCCCAACCTTTTTAGCCTCTCCACAAAGGGGTATTCTGCCATCCGTAGAACCATTTGTAATATTTGTCATGATTCCATGGTGACAGTGGCATCACACAGTCCTGCTTCTGCTGCGGAAAGGCAATGTGCCACATAGGGTGGTCTAAGGGTCCTGGCACCCCAGGTAGAGATATAGGCTGCCTTCCCCCACTCCCCCTGCTGCCGCAGATCCCAGCTATGGGGGAAGAGGCCGATAGTGCCAGATGCTGTAGCCCTCCAGGTAGCTGGAAAATGCAGGTGCCTGGGGAAATACGACAGCAGTGGCTGCCATCCTTCCCCCCCCCCCCCGAGACATATCAGTGGCGGGCGGTGATGGGGCCCCTGCATGTGCAGCTGGTGGGGGGTGCTGCATGGCCATCCATGTGTGCCCCTACCCCCCCCCCCCCATCTGGACCTTTTGCCTAAGGTGTCCGCCAAACCCGCATGTTTAATATGCTCAGACTGCAACCACCACCACTGCATGGACATGTCTGCATGGTGGGGTGTTGGTGGTGGCGTGGGAAGTGGCACCAGCCTTCAGCAAACAGAAGCCTTGTCCTGGTCGTGTGCACCATGTGCATTGCAGCATGTGCCAAAAGTCAGCTGAAGGTAAGCCTGTTAGCAACAGGAGCTTTTATTCCCATAAGGCAGCTCTGTGATGCAACACACACAGTTGTTATGAATGTGTGGAGGGTCACAGGTTCAGGTCCCCACTGGGGTTTCTGTATTGCATATTCCTGTGGACAAAATTTAGCTGATAATAAAACTACAGCGCCAGCATGTGCAACCCTTAAGGAGATGGCCAGCAATGGTGGAAACATTCACCAGCAACACTGACAGGCTCTACTATCCACAGCTGGTTGGAGGCTAATAGAACACGGTAATATAGCACATGCAAACAGTGCACACGTTATCATTCAGTGGTGAGGGTAAGGCACGGTAATATAGCACATGCAAACAGAGCAAACGTTATCAATCTTTGAGCTGACATTGAGACAGGAGTGTCAAGCAGGAATGCCAACCATCTCCACTTTTGCTCAGTAAACCAATGAGAGTGTATGCGTGTGTGTATGGCTCCCCTTTGTCCTTGGCTTTCTGCACTGTATTTTGGCTCGCATTCTTCGAGTTTTTTCCAGCCTGTTAGGAAAATGAGTCTGCCACAATGGTAGAGTCACTGCCTGAGATGTCATTGTGCCCGTCTGCCACATACATTTCCTGAGTGGCCACTTTATGTTATGCTGAGATGGCACTCTTATTATGACCAAAAGGTGACCTTGCATGGCTAGGTATCCATATAGCTCTATTATAATGCTTGGCTCTAGTGATGTGGATGTATTCTTTGTCTGGGGATGCTAGTCACTGAGTAAATGGTTGTCTGTCAATGCTGACTATCTCAAGGCGGAGTGCTCATGGTCACACTATGCATATGCTATGCATGCTGATAAAAAAAAGGAAAGAAACCCCAATCAGCATGCAGGGGATTTTTTAGTACAATTGTCTACTTGTACAGAGGTTCCCTCATACAAATTTCTGGTAAAGTATAGTTACTCAGCTGTAACAGGTGATCTCCGGGAAGAGCAGGAATTTAGTCCTCACATATGGGCATCGTCGGTACCGACGGAGCCTGCGCGGGAATGCTCCCCAGCGTCCAATCAGAAAGCTTTTGGGAGCATCCCACAGCGCTTGCGTGCTGCCTTCCCGCCTTTCCCAACTGCCTCTCTCCAGTTGAGTTTTATGTTCAAATTTGTTTATTCAAATTGCCATATCCACACCATGCAAATCAGCATCAATCCAGCACAGTACAAGGTTGCACAACAGAGTAAAGTACAAAAGGCATACAACAGAATAAACATAAATCAGCAAATAAAGTCATCAGATATAGCAGCAGGTACTAAACAAAACCTAAAGGGGAAACCACCAGCCAGGGATGCCGCCAAAGAGCAACCCAAGAGCCCTGACCCATGCAGATGCCCCAAGGAACTCTCTTACCCTTGGGCCCCTCAGGAAAGCCCACAGGAAAGGATAACAAAACAACTGAAAGATTCTAAATATTTCTACCCCTCCTCTGACCCCAGCAACAATGTGAACCAGCCTCAGACGGACTCGGGGTGTACTCTTCTCCCATGTCCGTCCCGTACCACCTAGGGAGTCAGACCTGCTAAGTACCTCTCCTCCCAGAGTCCCCCCTCCCCCCCCACCCGCCCCCCCTCCCTCCCCACTGGTATATGCCAAAACTAGGGTCGTAAGTATCCCTAAAGGAACCTAAGGCGATCCTAAGGCCAGAAAGAGCAAGGAGCCTCACACCCCTCCCAGAATCCGTCTACGAGTTTGCTTCGGCAAAGAATCTAAGTGGGGTCCCCACCTCAACAAAAAGCGCTGCCACCGCCCAGGATTTCCACCAGCCTGAAGCCGTTCCATTAAGAGCACCTCATGCAAGCGCCCCCTCCACAAACCATACGTTGGGCCTCTTGCATCCACCCACCTATGCAAAATAGTCATACGAGCAGTCACCAACACCAAACGCACCCATTGCAGTACCCCCTGCCCCACCTCTACCTCCCAAAATTCCTCCCACACATCCAATACCACATTCACCGCTGTAAAAGCCAACGGGCTCCGCACACACTGCCCCAAATAGGCGAACACCCGTCCCCAAAAGGCCTGGACCCGCGTACACCCCCAGAACATATGACCCAGCGAAGCTCTACCTGCACCGCAGCGGGGACAATCGGGGGAACCCACAATCCCAGCCTTCCACGCTCTAAGGGTAGCAAAGTATAAATGATGCAACAATTTATATTGCATGTCCCGAAAGGCCACCAACACACTAAGTTTCGGAATAGCAGACAGCCCATTTAACAGCTCTTCACTCGTCACCACCTCCCCTATTTCCCGAGCCCAAGCAACAGCCAGTTTTTCCAAAGCAACCGGTGGCACCAATTCCCATAACATTTTGTGTAACCAAGCCACCCGGGCCTCTTGCTCTCCCCTCAGTAGGGCCACCTCAATTCCAGAGCTGACTTCACCACGCAGCGCCTCCGGGGGCACAGTACGAATATAGCTATGAAGCTGGGCATAGAGGAAAACATCCCGGCCCCCCAATGGATACTGCCGACGCAGCACGGAGAACTCCGCCACCGCACCCTCTGATGTTACCACATGCTCCAAATTCACTATCCCCATTTGCGTCCACCGCGTAAAAAGACTCCCCCCCCAGTCCTGGTAGGAACGCACCATTACCACGAAGATCCCGATCCAGCTCCCGCATCACCTTCGCATGCAGGAGGTAGCGCAAGTGAAGAGGCCGCACAGCCTCCCGCAACATTCCCAGCGGAGTGTATTCCCCCAGATCCCAAAGCCAATCCCGGACATACCGTAATAAGCAAGCTATATTGTATTTCGTAATGTCGGGAAGACCCATCCCTCCAGCAGCCCAAGGTGGCCGCAACACCTCTAAGCGTACCCGAGGCCGCCGACCCCGCCATAAGAATCGATTAAGTAACTTGTCCATCTTACGCAAATCGGAGCGTTTCAGCAACAACGGGAGAGTCTGCAGCACATACAAAATCCGAGGAAACAGCATCATCTTGAACAAGGCAATATGCCCCCCTAAGGATAATGGCAGGTCCCGCCACTTATCTACACTAACCGTCAGAGCGGTTAACAGCTTAGTGACATTCAACTGGTAAAGGTCACCCAACTCTCCCGGTACCTAAATGCCCAAATATTTGAATTGCCTCCGCGCCCATTTCAAAGGAAAGTCACCCTGCCAACCCTGCTGCGCTCTGGGGCCCATTAACATCGCCTCAGATTTATCCAAATTTAAGCGAAATCCAGAGGGCACCCCATATTCATGAAGAAGACTAAGCAAGTGGGGCAACCCCTTCTGAGGGTCCGCTAAATGCACAAGCAGATCATCAGCGAAGGCTGCAACGCGAAATTCCATCCGCCCCACCGGGATGCCCCGAAACTGAGAGTGTGCCCGAATCCTGATCAAGAGAGGCTCCAGGGTCAGAACAAACAGGAGCGGAGACAGTGGACAACCTTGGCGCGTCCCTTTTTGAATAGAAAAGTCTGGGGTCAGGTTCCCATTCACCATGATGGCCCCTTTCGGGTTCGCGTAAAGAAGCCATACCACATCAACAAAAAAAACAGTAAACCCCATGGCTCCCAAAACCTGGTACATGAACCCCCAATTGACCCTGTCGAACGCTTTTTCAGCATCAAAACTGATAAGCATAGACTCCAGTTGAGCCGCCCGCCCCACACAGACAGAGATCAAAAGGCGCTGCAAACTATAAGCCGCATGCAGGCCCCGCACAAAGCCCACCTGATCCCCATGGATCAGGGCCGGCAAAAATACCGCCAACCGGTCCGCCATAATCTTGGCCAGGATCTTAATATCGACATTGAGAAGAGAAATGGGCCGATACGAGCCCGGATTAAGCGGGTCCTTCCCCGGCTTCGGCAGTATAGTGACCACAGCTTTATTCGCCTCATAGGGAAAGACACCACGCTGTACCAAATCTTCAAAGTAGCCCGCAAGTGGGGCCACTATGGCATCCCCTAAGGTCTTGTAAAACTCACCCCTAAACCCGTCCATTCCAGGCGCTCGCCCGTTCTTCAAATTCCGAATCCCATCCTGCACCTCACGTAAGGAGATGGGTTGATTCAAAGCCTGCACCTGCTCAGCGTTCAAGTGCGGTAGAACACACCCCGCCAAAAATTCCGTACTCTCCTTTTCTCTGTCCCCATCACCCGCGTAGAGCTGACGAAAATAATCAGAAAAGACCCTTTCAATCTCCACTGCCTCCCGACGAAGGGACCCATCCGGATGCCTAATAACCCCAATATGGCGTGACCCCCCACCGGCCTCACCAAAGATGACAACAACCTCCCCGCCCGATTCCCATGCTGGTATAATTGATATCTATAATACAGCAAGGATTTCTGAGCGCGCTGGTGAAGAAGCATCTCCAACTCCATCTGTAGTTCCTGCATCTTATGCCTATTGACCGCCGTCCGGCTCGCCGCTACCTGTCGCCGCGCCACACCCAGTTCCCGTTCCAGGACAAGGATACGCTGGTTTCTCCGCTTCCGCTTGAGACTGTGATAACTAATAATCTCTCCCCGAAGAACCGCTTTCCCGGCCTCCCAAAAGAGAGCCGGAGAGGTCCCCGGGAGGTCATTAAAGGCCACATAGTCTCTCCATCGATCCCGCAAAAACCCGACAAATTGTGCATCCCCACTAAGTTCCAACGGAAAATGCCAAAGCCGGTATCTCCTGGGGCTGCGATCGCGCAGCTCTAATATAATCATCACATGATCAGAAATAACCGAGGGACCAACTTCCGCTGCCAGCACCCCGCTAAACAGGGAGTCCGAAAGCAAGAAATAATCAATACGTGACCACGTTCCATGGGCCCTGGACATGTGGGTATACTCTCAGTCCCCAGGGTGTGAAATGCGCCAAATATCCAACAGCTTGTTCACCTCACACAAACCCCACAGTCTCCACTGACTCCTCCTATTTCTCCCCCCAGCCGACCCAGATCTATCCATGTCCTCATCTAAAACAGCATTGAAATCCCCTCCCATAATAACTTGATAACCAGCAGTGGTCATCAACAACCAAGTCAAAGCCTGATAAAATCGAGCCTCATAGACATTAGGAGCATACACCGAACACAGGGCTACTTTAGTACCATCAAGCATCCCCCACACCATAACATAGCGACCCTCCAAATCTAGTTCCACTTTCTCCTCCACCCATTGCACGTGCTTTGCAATTAAAATGGCCACCCCTTGCTTCTTCCCAATTGCAGGGGCCCCATAAACCTTAGCAATGTAGCCTTTGCACAATTTCGCATGTTCAGCCTCAGATTGATGTATCTCTTGCAGCATACTAATCCAAATCTGCTTTCGTTTTAGTTGTTGTAATACTTTATATCTCTTAATCGGCGAGCCCAGACAGCATATATTCCAGGAGGCTATCTTAATACCCTTACCTATTGCCCCTCCAACAAAAGGATCTCCAAAAAACAGCAACTATTCCCTCACTGTGGCGAGAACCCCCCCAGCCTAGGATTCCCCCCAACATCCATTCACCCTGACGCACCAACGCACATCTACGGTCACAAGCACGCATATTCACCAACTCTGACAGAGCCAAAAAGCCAAGCACATACCAGCCTCCCACCACCCCCCATACCCGAATATACAGAACAACCCCCCTCTGTCCAAGCCCCCCTCCCCCCATCCCTCCCCCCCCACAACTCCCCATCTCCCTCTTCACTTTCCATCTGTCTCTCTGGCTCCCCAGGTTCCCCCACCACTTCCATGCCTTCCGAGACATGTAGTGCCCCCCCCTAAGTCCACTCATATGGCTATCCCGTCTTCCCCCCCCCCCCCGCTACAATAGGCCCTACTACCCCAATCCCCACCCATCCCGTCCTGATTATCCCTCCCAGCACAGGTGACAACAGGGGCTGCAACACCGCCCCCCATCCATAAGACCCCATAAAGACCATATTGAAAAACCCATATTGAAACCCATCCCCAGGTTCAGAAGTAATTGAATAGTAGAGAACAAATTCCAAAAGAAGAAAGAAGAGGAAATAAAATGAATTACGCTCCCCAGTACCCCCACCACCCCCACAATCAGCCACCCCCTATCCCCTCCGCAGACTACAAACACTTAGCAGCACCGCACAGTAAGTAGGGCCAGAGGTGGGTGCAGCAAAAAAGGAGATAACCCGGAGAACTGTCGAGGCATGTGTGTTGCAAATGGGAGGCATCTATAACTAAAAAAACTAACAAACATGTGCCCCAACTAATCTAGGGGGAAGGATCAGAATAACTTTTCCCCCCATTAGCAGAAATCAAGTGCAGCTGCAGCCACCTCTAGCAGGCCACCTGAGACCCCACTCAAGCCACAGGCACCCAACTCCGCAGCCATAAAACAAGCACGCCCGCCCCGTACACCACCGTAGTGGCGGAATAGGGCAAGCCTGAGTAGGGGTCAGCATTTCGCCCATTGTGACTGTTGATACAACAAACGTAGCATTTAACAATCAGAGAAATAAACATGAAGCAGCAGCCAGTATAACCAGCAACGTGGCGATACTCATACCTACATAGTCCAGGGAGAGCTCGAAGACTCTACTGGCCCGCCCAATGGAGGACCCCAGAGTCACCCGCATTGATTGCAATAGTCCAAGGCCTCTTCTGGCGTAGAAAACACGCGGCGTCCACCCGCTCCATCCACCCGGAGCAATGCAGGATAGGCCAATGTGAAACGGATGCCCTTCTCCACCATCCAGCCACAGACCTCTTTGTAGGCCCTGCGCCGCTGCGAGACCCCGGCTGAGTAGTCTTGGAAAATCAGCACACTACAGGCAGATGTTCCGGAGCGCCGCGATTGTCTCGCCGCCCGCAAGACTCCTTCCTTTTGGGCCTCATTGAGGAACCGGGCAATGACCGCTCTGGGCCGATTGTCACCGGCTCTATAAGGGCCCAGCCGGTGCGCTCTCTCCAGGGTGATCTCGCCAAGCCCCTCCGCCAGCGACAGGTTAGCAGGCAGCCACTCCTCCAGATACTGCCGGAGATCTTTATCCTTACCGATTCCGCGATTCCAATAAAACATAGATTATTGCGGCGAGTCCGATTCTCGAGGTCCTCGAGCTTGTCTGCCTGTTTCCGCAGGGCCTCTTCCAGCTTTTGGATCCTGGCCGCATCGTGCTCCCGCGTGTCCTCCAGGGTACTAACGCGTTGCTCCACCTGCTCCACACGGACAGCAAACTCGGAGACCGCCTGTGCCACCACAGTCATCTGAGTCGCTAAGCCCCCCAGGCGGTCCTCCAACGCAGCCACTACCACCTTAGAGACCTCATCCACCATCGCGCAGGAGGCAGTGGTATTTGGGCCGGGCGTAGCAGCCTCCGCCATTTTGCCTTCTCCACCCCTGGGCTGCTCCCGCCGCGGGGTTTTCGTTGCCATGCGATTCACAGCTATTCCGGAGCGTTAAATTGTCCCCCTCCAGGCAGACAATATCTCCTCCGACTCAAACCAAGCAGGGGTGCAGCAATAAACCAATTAAGTAGAGAGGGGGGCGATTAGGCTCTGGAGCTAAGAAGGAGACGTCCTTCCTAGTCCACCATGCCACCGGAAGTCCAGTTGAGTTTTAAAGCTGAGAAAAAGGTGGGTGGGTTGTGAGGACTAAATTCCTGCTGTTCCCGGAGATCACCTGTTACAGGTGAGTAACTATGCTATCTCCAGGAACAAGCAGGAATCTAGTCATCACATATGGGGACTCCGTAGCTTTGGGTGCCAGGGAGAAACCCCAGAAGTTGTGTGTCCCTGAGAAGGGCTCCACTTCCCCCCATGGATCTCTGGCATCCCATCAGGGATGGTGGGTAGGAGTTGATTAAGTATGGAACAGGTGTTTGAGAACAGCCTGACCAAACAAGGCATCCCGGCGGGAGTCCTTGTCCAAGCAGTAATGGGCTGTGAAGGTATGAGCCGAGGCCCAAGTGGCTGTTCGACAGATGTCGTCAATAGACACAGAGTTCAGATGAGCCATTGAGGCTGCCATGGCTCTCACATTGTGAGCTGTGACATGGCCCTCCAGAGAAAGGTTCTTACTCTGATAGGCAAAAGAAATACACTGAGCAATCCAGTTGGATAGTGTTCTCTTGGAGACTGGCAGTCCCAAATGAGAAGGGTCAAAAGCAACAAAGACTTTCTGTGTTGCTGTGTCCTCTGTAAATAGAAAGCCAGAGCTCTTTTACAGTCCAGGGTATGAAGATTCCTCTCTGCACTTGATGCATGAGGTCCTGGAAAAAAGACAGGTAGGTAGACCTCCTGGTTGAGGTGAAAAGGCGAGACCACCTTAGGCATAAAGTGTGGATGAGTCCTAAGCACTACCTTGTCATGATGAAACCTTGTATAAGGTGGATTAGCTACTAGTGCTTGCAATTCACTAATGCGGCGTGCTGATGTGATTGCAATGAGAAAGATAACCTTCCAAGAAAGAAATTTCAAGGAGGTGGTAGCTAAGGGTTCGAAAGGTGTCCTCATGAGCTGCCCAAGAGCCAGATTCAAGTCCCATGCCACCGGAGGTGGTCTAATGGGAGGCTTAGTTAGAAGGAGGCCTCTCATGAATCTTGCTATAAGAGGATGAGAGGAAATAGGTTGTCCATTTAGAGGTTTAAGAGAAGCTGCAATAGCACTCAAATGGACTCTTACTGAATTTGTCTTAAGGCCTGCATTAGACAAATGGAGGAGATACTCCAGTAAAGATTCTAGAGGTATAGCAAGGGGGTTAAGACCCCTTTTCTGAACACCAAACAGTGAACCTTTTCCACTTGAAAGCATAAGAACGTCTAGTGGAAGGTTTCTTAGAAGCATAAAGAACATCTTTCACTTGCTGAGAAAGAAGAAGATCTTGGAGATCTAGGCCTTCAGCAACCAAGCCCTGAGATGCAGGGACTGGGGATTGGGATGCCATAACATTCCATTCTCCTGAGATAGGAGATCTGGAGCAGACCCTAACTCCAGGGAGGGAGCTTGAGAGAGATGTAGAAGCAGAGGGTACCACACTTGGCGTGGCCAATGTGGTGCAATGAGAATCATGTGGCCTCTGTCTCTCTGAAGCTTGAAGAGGGTTTTGGGAATTAGGGGAATGGGTGGAAAGGCATACAGGAAGTCTTGACCCCAGTGAAGGAGGAAAGCATCCTTGGCCTGAGCTCCCTGAGCCGGAGTTCTGGAACAGAACCGGGAAAGTTTGGCATTCCACGGACTTGCAAAGAGGTCTATGTCCAGGGTTCCCCAAAGTTGAAAAATCTTGGCCACCTGGTCTGCATGGAGAGACCACTCGTGTGGAAGGAGAACTCGACTGAGTCTGTCTGCCCAAGAGTTTTGAATGCCTGGAAGATACACTGCCAGAAGATGGATGTGATGCTCTCTGCGAGGGCCCACAGTCGCAGAGCTTCGTTGCAAAGCGACAGAGAGCCTGTTCCCCCCTGCTTGTTCACATAGAACATGGCTACTTGATTGTCCGTATGGATAAGGACTGTCTTGTAGCTGAGCAGGGTGTGGAACACTCGCAGAGCAAGGAAGATTGCTCTGAGCTCCAAGAGATTGATATGTAGACAACTCTCTTGTGGAGTCCAAGTGCCCTGGGTGGAGAGGTCTTGCAGATGAGCTCCCCAACCCATTGGAGAAGCATCTGTTGTAAGAGTTGCTTGTGGCAGAGGTTGCTGAAAGGGGGACCCCAGCAACAGGTTTTGAGTGGACTTCCACCATTGGAGAGACAAAATGAGATGACTTGTGTTTGCTATTCTGTCTGACAGGCAACCTGATGCCTGGGTCCATTGGGTGGATAAAGTCCACTGAGCTGCCCTCATGTGAAGGTGAGCATATGGTACCACATGCATGGTGGATGCCATGTGGCCTAGCAACTGCAACATTTCTCGAGCAGTTAAAAAGGGCTTTAGGGCTTCTTGAGAAGCTAACTGCACCAAGCGAAGGCAACGGGCTTGGGGAAGGTAGGCCCTTGTCTTTGTGGTATCCAGCAGGGCTCCTATGAACCCTAGAGATTGAGTAGGAGTTAGACTGGATTTTGGGATGTTTATGACCAACCCTAAATACTGAAGGATATGCATTGTGCAGGATAGAAAAGTCCTGGCCTCTGACTGTGTTGGAGCTCGTCCAAGTAAGGGAAGACGAATATTCCCAGAGTGTGTAGAAATGCTGCTACCACAGCCATGCATTTTGTGAACACCCTTGGTGCAGAGGCCAGACCAAAAGGAAGCACCCTGTATTGGTAGTGCTTTCATTGAAACAGGAACCGAAGGAACCTTCTGTGGGTTGGATGGATGAGAACATGGGTGTACGCATCCTTGAGATCTAGAGAACAAAGCCAATCCTGACTCTGAAGGTATGGAAGCAGAGCTCCAAGAGAAATCATTTTGAATTTCTCCTTGACCAGGAATTTGTTCAATTCTCTGAGATCTAAGATAGGTCTGTATCCCCCTGTTTTCTTTGGGATAAGAAAATAAGGGGAATAGAACCCTGTGCCCTGTTGATGAAGAGGCACTTCTTCTATTGCCCCTTGGGCAAGAAGGATGGTAACCTCCTGACCTAACAGGTCGATGAGAGAGGTCGGAGAATTTAACTGCTTCACTATTGTGGGAGGAGGCATGCTTGAAAAATGAAGTTTGTACCCCTCTCTTATGATGGAGAGTGTCCAACGCTCTGCTGTTATTTGCCCCCACCTGGGAGCAAAATGGCATAACCTTCCTGGAATGGTGGACGGTTCTGGTCCTTCCAGAGTCAGAAAGGCTAAGTTCTCTAGCAGAAAGTCAAAGGCCCTGAGGAGGCTGAGACTGCTGAGCCGGTTGAGGCATAGCAGCCTTTGCTTTCTTCTGTTTGGGTGGTTGCTGACGTTTGGTTGAAAACTGACCTGCAGAAAATGCCTGCTGACCATAAGCAGGATAAAATCTCTTCTTCTTAGAAAAAGGTGTTTTCTTGAGCAACTTTTTCCTAACAGGATCAGCAGTAGACTTGGATAGTCTATCCAAAGTGGAATTTTCAGCATCCATCTCATTGGCTTTTTCTTGCCAATCTTTTACCAAACAGGTTCTCACCAGTGCAAGGGATATTTCCCAATTTATCTTGTACCCAGAGTTCTAAATCAGATGCTTGGAGCCAAGCAATTCTACGTGCACCGATGGTAATAGCCGAGGCCCTGCTTATACATTCATAAGCAGTCAAAGGCTGCACGGTTGGAGAATTTAGAGACATCTTGGGCATGTTTGAGCCAAGTGAGAAACTCCTGCCTTTTATCCTCAGAGATGAAAGGACTTAAAGTCTGTAGATGATCAGTAACTTCCTTTAGGAACATTCCCATGTAGAGACTATAGGAACTGATTCTTGCAGCAAGCATGGAAGCTTGAAAGACTCTATGTCCAAAAGCATCCAGAGTTCTGCATTCACATCCTGAAGGATTAGAGGCATGTCTTTTTGCACTTCTAATCCTTCTCATAGCAGATTCCACCACAATGGAGTGGTGGGGAAGTTGAGTTTTATGGAAACCAGGACAAGGAGGGACACGATACATAGTATCTAACCTACGAGAATGAGGAGAGGTGGTAAGTGGTGTTTCCCATATCCTCAACATGAGATCATATAGAATCTCATGAATGGGTAGGGTAGCTGCCTCCTTAGGAGTTTTGGGATATTGTAAAATATCCAACTCCTTGGCCCTTGGCTCTGTTTCAGGGGTCACAGTGATGGACAGGCCCCGAGCCACCTCTCGGATGAAGTCTTGGAAAGACATGTCCTCTGGAGGAGACATCCTGCGTTTAGGGGAGGAGGACTCCTGTGGAAGCATCATCGCTGCATCGACAGAACTTTCAGAATCCTCAGATTCTTCTGAGGAATCGAAGTATCGCCTGTTTGGATGCTCTTGCAAAGCCCGATACCCGTACCGAGCAAAATCGGTATCAGGAATAACCGGTACCGGGGAATCGGTACCAGCGGGCATCGAAGGACAGGGTACCGGCATAGCAGGCATCGATGCCGATGTCGATGCTATCGGTACCGGTTGCGATACCGATGCCGGTGCCGGTACCAAGGGCGTCTGTCTGTCGCGGTACCAAGGGCGTCGACGCCACAAGGAAAGCCGCTAGACTGCGTTCTATGGACAGAATTCTCTGGTCCATAGACACTGCCAATGCCTGGAAATCGGTATCAGTGGAAACTGCCGGTACCCCAGAGCATGGCACCAGGAGATCTGTCGAGGCCGAGCCATCGAGAACATCCTGGAACCCCGATGATGGTGCTTTGGAAGCCGAAGCCTCCCACTGGGGTAAATTTGCCGGTGCAGAATCCTCGAGGGCAACGCCAGAGGCATCTCGATGCTTAGAAGGAGATCTACCCTTTGAGGATCGGCTAGACTTATGTTTAGTTACCTGAGATCCACGGGAAGAAGAAGAAGCCCTGGAAGACGTCGATGCTACCGAAGCTGCATCAGAGGGAAACAGGGTACTGAGCTTAGCAGCTCGGTTCTGTCGACCCCTTTTAGACATCATAGCACAGGACACACAATCTGTGATGGAGTGGTCAGGACCTAAACATTTTAAACACCATTCATGGGTGTCGGTGACGGAAATGGTATCGCCACATTTTGTGCATTTTTTAAAACCTGAAGCAGGTTTTTCCATATTAAGGAAATTTCTGGGCCTTAAGGCCCAAAAAGACAGGTGCACCTGAAGAAAATAAAAGAATGGAAAAATTAATTTTTTTTAAAAGAAAAGAAATACCGGCGCTACCGGTAGAGCGTCGGGGAAGGCAGACGCGACCACAAAAAAGAAATAAAGAAATAAGGAAATTCTTCTGCGGTGACAGGAACACGACCTGCTGGCTCCGCGGAAAAAGAAGAACTGGAGAGAGGCAGTTGGGAAAGGCGGGAAGGCAGCACGCAGGCGCTGTGGGATGCTCCCAAAAGCTTTCT
Source organism: Ichthyophis bannanicus (assembly GCA_033557465.1). Lineage (NCBI taxonomy): Eukaryota > Metazoa > Chordata > Amphibia > Gymnophiona > Ichthyophiidae > Ichthyophis > Ichthyophis bannanicus. The sequence continues at coordinate 722,328,987 of CM066034.1, read as the reverse complement.
GATTGGACGCTGGGGAGCGTTCCCGCGCAGGCTCCGTCGGTACCGATGATGCCCATATGTGATGACTAAATTCCTGCTTGTTCCTGGAGATCAATTGATGCACAAGCTCTGTACACCAACATAAATCAAAAGGAAGCACTGGCGTGTCTGACTACATTTCCACTAGATCTTCCTTCTCGTGTCCCTCTGGAATTTTTGTTGAATCTTTTAGATTTGGTGCTTAATAACGATTATTTTCTTTACTAACAACGTTATTTTTCACAAACCTTTGGGATTGCCATGGGAGCCACAGTGGCTCCCTCTATAGCCACAATTTACATGGCCTACTTTGAGGAGTTATATGTTTATTCGGCACCTTTATTCTGCCATGTTGCTTTCTGGTGGCGGTTTTTCGATGACATTTTTTTCCTTTGGACTGGATCTGCGACTGAATTGGATTCTTTTTTGGCTATCACTAAACACTCATATGAGCAATATCCAGTTCACAGCCCAGATAGAACAAACCCAAATACAGCTCTTGGACATTACAATCAGCCTGATGTCCGAGAGTCTGACCACTTCTTTGTATCGAAAATTGGTACAACAGAACACCTTGTTAAGTTTTTCAAGTTATCATCCTATTTCTTTGAAGCGTGGTTTACCGTATGGCCAGTTTTTGAGACTCCGCAGAAATTGTCTGACATTACAGGAATTTTGCTATCATGCAGATGAATTACAGCAACGTCTTCTGTCAAGAGGTTACCCTTATTCATTAATTAGGAAAGCGTATAAACGTGCCCACTTTTCCCACAGAGAATGGCTGTTGACCCCCACCAGAACGGTTCAGCAATCTCAGATGGCTGATGACAGAATAACTGGTGTGTTTCCATATGTACAAGGAATATCTAGGGTTACAAAGGTCTTGCATCGTTTCTGGCTAGTTTTGGGATTGCATGCATGTTTTATGGGACTAATCTAAGAGATCTGATAGTTAAAACTACATCAAAGATGGATCGGTCCCTTTCTTCACATGTGGATCCGGGCATTATGAATGCGGTTCATGTTGTTACTGTAAAACCACCATCACAGGTACGACTTGGACGGATATTCATACTGCCAGTATATATAAATCTACCTAGCATACAACCTGTGAATCGACTTATGTGGTTTATTTGATCCTTTGCCCCTATTCCCTTTACTATGTAGGGCGTACCATCAGATCCATTAAAACAAGATTGGGGGAGCATGCGTCTCGCCTCATATGAAAACTCTTACAGCACCCATGGTGGAGCATTGTTTACAGTGGGCACATGCGTTTGAACAGCTTCGATGGAGAGTTTTAGACTGCATTCCGTTAGACCCTAGAGGTGGCGATCGGATTTACAAATTACAGAAACTGGAACAGAAGTGGATTTTTAAATTAAGAACTGTTTCTCCTTATGGTCTGAATATTCACCTTGAATGGCATAGTATTATCTGATCTATTTTTAGTACTTGTGATAAGAAAGCTTATCATAGCTCAGGTAGGAGCTATAGAAAAGATGATGTGACTCTGAACAAGCAACCTGTCAGTTCTGGTAGAAGTGAGAAAACAGAATTTTCACATAAAAGACTACCAGTCCCAGAATGCACCAGGTTTCCAGCAGCCATGAGAGGGGCTGAAGTGAGAAAGTGTGTGTGCAATCAAGAGAGCTATGAGGTAATCCCTAAGCACTCATCTCAAAGGGCAGGGCCTGATTCAAGACAGCTGCGCTGTGTTAGGGAGCAGCACACATTAGAACAGGATAAGAATAGAGCTTATTCTTCAGATAACAGCTTCAGGGAGAGCTACAAGAACAGTTTCAGAAAGAGATACAGAGACAGCAACGGCTACAAGCTCAAGCACCAGTATCACCTGGAGAAACAGAAGCCAAGCCAAGCGGATAGAGAAAGAAGGAAACTCTCTGGAAGGAAGAGAAGAAAGCCCATTGGAAGGTCTGGGAGATTCCAAGGCAGTACCCATACTGGGAGGTATTCCAAAGGCCAGCAGAGTCCATTGGACTGGATTCAGCCAGAGGAATGGATTGGCAGAGATAGGAATCACCAGTGGCTACCTGGAAGAGAGAAGACTGCATGTGGAAGGGACTTTCAGACCAAGGCCAGAAGGTATGTGAGAGGAGATCCAGTGTCCAGGGATCAAGATTGGAAGGCTGGACATCAGAATTGGATTACATATTGGCCAGGCTTTACAGAGAGGAATTATGATGGCAGGAGAGGCTCAGGTATGAACACTGATCCAGACCCTATCTATAATAGAGAATGGCAGCAAGGGAATAAGCATTCTCATGATAGTGCCTTAATGAAAGACTCATCTGTGCCAATGTATGATATTGACCCTATGATTGTTGATGAAGGGGGAGATACAGCAGATGAAACTATTTATATGGACTGTTCTCTATCTAAATGCTATTGCTAGTTTTCCGTGAGCAAACACATCAGCCATCACAAAGAAACCTAACTTTGTTCTTTATTTCCACTGCAAACAGCTCTTAAAGCAGGATTTGGGCTCACACAGTAGCAGCCAGCCAGCTAAAGGCTTTCAGCTGGTCCATTGATAGTAATTAGGGCTGCACCTGATTGTGTGTGTGAGCAAGGGAGAATCACTGCTGAGATCGGCGTGGAAATAAGCAGAAGTTAACCTAACCAGCAAAGTTTATTCTTTACTTTGTGCCTTTGTATTTGGTAATTACTTGCTAAGAAAACATTAGCTAATTGCCTGACAAGCTGAAGGTTGTTTTCTGGTTTATTTTGTGACTTTTTGTTATCCATTTTAAACACTGCAAGCAAGTAACCTCATTTATAGTGCTATCAAGCATACATGTGCTGGGTGAATTAAACCCCATCAATAAAAGAAGTATTTTATTGATCTTACCACTTGGTTTCACAACTCAAATTATTGTCATCAGCTGTGTTTGGGAGTGAATGAACTACAATACCCACAATACCTTGCAAGAATCATATGAATATATGCATCGTCAAGATTGTGTAAGTTCTCACCCTAGGCAGCCGTCTGACATACTTCAGTTGTTGACTGTTTACGATCATGGAAAGATTTTCTGATGTCAAATCCCTTTGGGGGATGAATTTAAAAGGGATTTAACCAATCGGGACAGGAGGTTCCCTCGACTCATAGGATCTTTTCCCTGCCGATTGGCAGGTAAACATAAATGAGCATCTATTGGATGAGTGATCCTTCCAAGTGTGTCGTCAGCATCTACGTCAGACGTCAGACAGCCTGACCAAACAAGGCATCCCGGCGGGAGTCCTTGTCCAAGCAGTAATGGGCTGTGAAGGTATGAACCGAGGCCCAAGTGGCTGTTCGACAGATGTCGTCAATAGACACAGAGTTCAGATGAGCCATTGAGGCTGCCATGGCTATCACATTGTGAGCTGTGACATGGCCCTCCAGAGAAAGGTTCTTACTCTGATAGGCAAAAGAAATACACTGAGCAATCCAGTTGGATAGTGTTCTCTTGGAGACTGGCAGTCCCAAATGAGAAGGGTCAAAAGCAACAAAGAGCTGAGAAGACTTTCTGTGTTGCTGTGTCCTCTGTAAATAGAAAGCCAGAGCTCTTTTACAGTCCAGGGTATGAAGATTCCTCTCTGCACTTGATGCATGAGGTCTGTCAGACGGCTGCCTGGGTGAGAATCTTCACAGTCTTGACAAGTGCATATCTCTATATGATTTGCAAGGTATTGTGGACAATGTAGTTCATTCACACCAGACACAGCTGCTGACAATAATTTAGTTGTGCTCTTGGGTAAAGCCAATAAGATATTTATTTATGGGGTTATTTCTCCCAACACAGATATGCTTGGTAGCACATAAATTAGGTTACTTGCTTTCAGTGTTAACTTGGAAAAACAAAGTCAAAATCAGGAAAACAACAAATGAAAAGCCACAAAGCAAGAAACAAACTGTTCTTTTCAGGTTAACTTCTGATTACTTCCCACATAGATACAGAAGTGATTCTCTCCTAGCTCACAAGCAATCAGGTAAGGCTTAATTGCTAGCAGTTACCAGCTGAAACCCCTTAGCTGGCTTGCCTTCCACTGTGTGGGTCAAATCCTGCTTCAGGAGCTTTTCTGAGTAGATTAAAGAACAAATTTGTATTTCTTTGTGATGGTTGCTGTACTTTATAACAGAAAGTTACCAATGGAGTTTAGATAGAGAGCAGTCCATATAAACAGGATCCTCATCTGCTATTATTCCCCCTTGTTCAACAAGCATGGGTTCAATATCATGGATTGGCACAGATGAATCTCTCAATGGAGCATTTTCAGGAGAATACTTGTTTCCCTGCTGTCTTTCAAGGTTATAGCTAGGGCATAGATCAGTGTTCATACCTGAGCTTCCATTGCTGCTAGAGTTCCTCTCTATATAGCCTGGCCAGTATGTAGTCCAGTTCTTATGTCCAGCCTTCCAATCCAGATCCCTGGACACTGGATCTCTCTTCACATACCGTCTGGCACAGGTCTTAGGGTCCCTTCCACGTGCAGCCGTCTCCCTCACAGGTAGCCTCTGGTGATTCCTAGCTCTGCAGCACCATTCCTCTGGCTTTCCCCAGTCCAATGGTGTATGCTGGCCCTTGGAATACCTCCCAGTATACGTACTGCTTTGGACTCTTCTAGACCTCTCAAAGGCTTTTCTCTTCCTTCTTCCAAAGGGTCTCTTTCCCTCTCTGTCCGTCCGGTTTGGCTTCTGCTTCTGAAGATCCTTCAGATGAAACTGATGATCAAACTCAAGCTGATTCTCAGGATACTGAGGACAATTCTCTGGATATCCAAGGTGATCATGAAGATCATGAAGATGGTCATCTGTAGAATAAACTCTACTCTTATTCTGCTTAGATGAGTGCTCCTCCCTAACACAGCGCAGCTGTGCTGAATCAGGCCTTGCCCTTTGAGATGAGTGTTCCATCCTAGCACAGCGCAGCTGTGCTGAATCAAGCCCTGCCCTTTGCAATGAGTGCTTGGGGATTACCTCATAGCCCTTTTGATTGAACACACGTTTTCTCACTTCAGCTCCTCTCATGGCTGTTGGAAACCTGGTGCATTCTGGGACTGGTAGTCTTTTATGGCAAAATTCTGTTTTCTCATTTCTACCAGCACTGACAGGTTGCTTGTTTAGAGACACTTCACCTTTTCTATAGCCCCTTCCTGAGCTATGATAAGCTTCCTTATCACAGGTCCTGGAAAAAAGACAGGTAGGTAGACCTCCTGGTTGAGGTGAAAAGGCGAGACCACCTTAGACATAAAGTGTGGATGAGTCCTAAGGACTACCTTGTCATCCTTTATTAAGCGAAATGGCTCTGTTTCTATGGTTATTGAAGCTTTTTCAACTGCAGGACTTTCCTCTTACCTGATGCAGGGTCGCAGTGTCTAGACCCAAAACGTGTCACATCGTGAAAGATGGATTCTGTAGTGTTTATGAGCTCGAAACAAATTGCAGCTAAGTGATACAGCTATATTAAGTGTTCTAATTTTGTTTACTTTTCAAATTATTAAAAAGGAGTACTCATGGTGAGAGGACGGATTTGATTCCTCCTACTTTTGGTGAGACAACTCCGACAAAAAGATAAAGAATTTTTCACCAGTATATCAGAGTTTCTCTTTAAGATGCATGCTGATCAGCAGACCTACTCTAGTTGGTTTGTGCTTGGCTGACACAGCCTAGTGAAGGGCAGCAGGGGTAGTCTTAGTATCTGTGCTGTAATCAATTGCTAGTTCTCAATGTTTGTGGCAACAGTGCTTCATGGCCTATCTGTGACGTCCTGGCAGAACAGTAGTCATAGCCCCACACCAGCCTATACACCCCCACTGCAGTGGCTGTCCATAGCAGCAGCATATTAATACTATCCACTAGCTTGCACTGTTATCAGAGGGTTAGTGTTCAACATGGGCAGAATACAGGACCAAGCTGCTGCTGTCACCATCACCTACAACATGCAGGAACCAAAGAGAAAAAGCATAACACACTGCAGACAATATCTAACACACACTAGCAATGAATTGGACCGGCAGCGGAGACCATCTTTAACAGCACAGATTCAGTGGACCAGGTGCTGGGGACCCCTTCTCACCCTCAGGGTGACAGCTGAAACCACTTTGCAGCATGGCTTGCTGTTATGTGCATGTAGCACATGCAACCAGTGCATCTTAGTGAGCTGATATGCTGGAACAGTGCCTTCTCCATTAATTTTTCAGCAGCAGACCTCTGTTTTGCATGTGCAGTGCCTCATCGATACCGGAGGGCCCAACCTATACCTGCATAGACAGCAAACAATTTGATCAGAGATCTGCAGGCTGTGTAGAGCTTTGTGGAGGTTAATCTATTGGTTGGTGCAGTGTCTACATGGGGAAAAAGGCCCAGGGTTTGATTCCCACTTTTTAATTTTGTGTCTGGGTGTGCTTGCCCACCTCACATAGTTCTGGCTCTGCTGTGACCTGCAGACAATCATTTTTCTACATTTCTATGCACTATGGCGACACGTTAGGTAGCCAAACAAAGCATTCCCCATCATGGACATCTGTGAGCATGGCTTTAGTGGCTCTGCCATGGTGGGTCAGTGATGTATACACAGCAGATGTCTGGGTCAACTGGTATGGATGTGTTTCTGTGTTGCTATCATTGTGACCTCCCAGCTTTACGTAAAGAGGATATATCTCATACATTCAGGCACTAAAACCCGTTGCATAGCCATCCCCTGCACTGTTCTGCCATTATTACTTGCCCCACATAGGGTAAATGGGTTGAACTTATCCCTTTCTATCATGCCACTCTGTCAGGTGTATTGTCTTGCAGTTGCACAGGCTGAAGCACCAGTCCCACCTACACAAATGGTGTTTCATGTACCCCATGGCACTGCTACTTTTGGTTCACACACATCAAATGCTTTTGGCCTGTATGATCGCATACATCCACTCACCATACAAATTGCAAACTCTCTGCTTGGAAGATCCATGGCACTGCCCTGCACCTACCATCTGACTGTCAGGAAAGTTCATGGTGGGGCAGCTTACTGGCAGTAAGCTGCCCCCCCCCACCCCCCATAGCCATCAGGGGTAATTTGCAGCAGTTAGCCATATCATGCACACCTCTCCTGTGACTACTCCACATGAGCACTCATGGACAATTCTCCCTTTGCTGCCCACATCAGGAACATGCTGCCTCCACCCAGACACTGTCCTGGCCTATGGCATGCCACACACTGACAGTACATCTGGATACATGTCCACACCTCACAGCACTATAATATAGCTTACGGCATGGTGTATGCTTTCAGGAGCATCTAGGACTGCACGCCTGTCACAGCGCCCCCTGCTGCTGCATCTCCTCTGCTGACTCTACTGCCACAGCCACTCACCCATGACACTGCCAACACCCACTACCAGCTTCACTAGGCAGCTGCCTATCTCACCTAGTCAACAGCACAGGCCTGCTGTATGGTCAAACATGCTCATCACACATACTTCCACATAGCCAGGCATCTGGTGAATCAACTCCATCAGCTACCAATTGTGCTTGCATCCATACCTTCTCCAGTGGCTTCCCCCTTCAACGTTTTAGAAGCTTTCCTGCATTAGGGTGCATGCAAGACACCGTAATGCAGCATGTCCTTTTACTGCCCGCTAAGTGTCCTCTACCGCCCCTTAATGTCCTGTTACCGCCCGCTAAGTGTCCACTAGCACCCCTTAATGCCGGAACGCCTCTGACACACCCAGCACACTTAGCACACAGTAACCCTTTATCGCTGCTGTTATCGCACGGAAAAGACTGCTCCTTTACCGCCATTTAGTAAACATACCCCTAAATTAAACTAATGACTGCTCCTGGTTGAGCATTTTAGGTGTATATTTTCTGTTTCTGAAAAGTTCCTTTCATTAGATCCAGTTTACCTAACCTTTTCAGCACTTCACCAATCTCATCAACATCTTTTTGTGGCGGGTAAAGGGAACATATTACTGGTGCCTTTTACAAGAAAGGACTGATCTGCTATGATTGGCTTCTTTCTTCTCACTGTGTATTCCATCTTTTTGTAAAGAGCCTGCTTTCATTTTATTTGCCAAGGCGATTCTACATCTTAGCTTAGTTTTACATTGTAATGCTCCAAATTGAGTTTCTACATTTCTCCTGCAAAAAAAATAGTTTATTCTCTTGAGGTTAGCTGAGCTGCGGCACTGAAATGGACTCATTAAAAAGTCATCACAGGTATACTATTTAAATGCAATTAGTGTAAATTATTATTTAATTATTATTGCACTTCCTTTTAGAAGACAGTAATACTGTATGTTATTATGAACACTAAGCAAACAAAGAAGTCTTTGTATTAACAGATAGTAAAATTGCCAATTAAATCACAGATTTGAACGTGTGCATTAACAATCACAATGTGCTAAGTGTTAAAAGGACAATTTTCAAAGTAGTTTCTCCCAGTAAATTGACTTGACTGAAAATTTGTCTGTCTGCTCTGCCTGACCAAAAGCATGTACTGCTGTCACAGGCCCCTATTTATGGTATCAGCAATTTTGCTGTCCTTTGCAGTTCTCCTGGCTAATACAACTCTGAAGACACTTTAATCCTGTCTTCCAAAAACATTAAGGTATATAAAGAGTCTGCAGTGTTTAATTTGGCTACTAAAGTTCAGTCAGCTTGTACAGAAGTTCTCTTTGATAGCTCAAGGTTTTCCTATCTCTTCCGAATCAGGCACTGTAAGTAAACACGACTTCTTATGTGGATCTGCTGCAAGTTCATTTCCTACAATTCCTGTGTTCCAGTGACATATCCCACAGCTCTTACACAGCACTTATACTCACTGGCTTGTGGCTCTGTTATAAGCTCCATTTTTTCAGCCTCTGAAGCTCAATAACAGACTTCACAGTTCCACAGCAGTTTCACTCAGGTGGTAGGTTTTTGTTTTTTATAATTTATTTTTAATTTTATTTTTACACATTTCTTACAATTCTCTAACAATAAATCAGAACAGGCATTCAGTACTAATCCTTGAAACCATAATAATCACACAAGGTAACAAGGTAATGTAAATTCAGGATTCTCCATTATAGTCCCTTAAAGGAAAGAGGGGGAGGGGCAAAGGAAACATGAGACTTAGGGAACACCTCCATTAAGAAAAAAGAAATGAAATGTGAGAGTATCTCTAATACTCATGGATATAAAGACAGTTATATCAGACCCCACACGCTGCACTACTCTTATGTTTACTAAAGGGCATTAAAGGAGCAAGTGTGCTGTTAACACCTATTATTGACACCCTTGCGCCCTTAACGCTGCGAAAAAGCTGCTTTAACGGGTGTTAAAGGTTCCTGCAGCGTTAAGGGCGCAATAGCCCCGTACTTAGAATCCATAACCACCTCATTGTTTGTAGATAACATATGCTGCATACCCCCTCTACCCCTCCTCCATGGCCCCTCACATTGTCCTTCTCTTCCTCATACTCCCCAACTGCCTCCCCTCCTACCAGCACCCTCACCCCTCACCCCTCTCCCCCTTACTCTCCCTCTACCTTCCTCACTTCTCCCTCCATTCTGTCTGCTAACCTTGCATCTGTTCTTGAGCTTCTTCACACCCTCCCCCTCATTCAAACAGCCCCTCTCTCTTTAAGGCAACCTCACCCTGGCTTCTGCCGTACTGCTTCTGCCTTACCCCGCTCTCTACTACTCCTTCTCCTTCTCTCATCAGGTAATATCAACCCCAACCCTGGCTCCCCTCAATTTCTTTCTCACTCTAAGAAATGTTCCTCACGTACCTTATTTAATCTCATCCATATCCCGCTCCTCTCCTCTTCCTCTCTCCCTCACTCATAATCCAATTACTCACCCAGAGACATCAACCCCAACCCTATCCCCTCTAGAGATTCGCCTCACTCTAAAAAAAAAAAAAAAAATCCTCGCATAACCTATCTGATATCATCAATATCACCCTTCATTCACCCCCCAATTCCCCTCCCTCACATGCCTCTTGGAGGGCACACGCATCCAGAGACTCCCACCCGTACCCTGGCCCCTCTAAATCTCTGTACTACTCTGGACATAGATCCCCACGTAATGGCCCCCATAAACCACTGTCTTACTCTGAAAAGAAATCCTCACGTAATCTGTCCAACCTTATCCATATCCCTCGCCTTTCCCCCTCCGCTCTCCCATTCTCATGTGCCCTATGGACGCATGCTCAGTCTCCAACAAACTTCCTTTTATTTACGATCTCTTTATCTCTAATGCACTACACCTTCTTGCCCTAACTGAGACCTGGCTCCTCCCAGACGATACCGCATCCATTGCTGCTCTCTGCCATGGGGGCTACCAGTTCTCCCATACACCTTGATCTACTGGTCACGGTGGTGGTGTTGGGCTGCTACTTTCTCCCTCCTGCCAATTCAAACCCCTCCTGCTGCCTCAGTCACACTCCTCCCTCTCTTTCGAAGTCCACTCCCTTTGCTTCTCCATACCACTTCCCCTCCGAGTAGCTGTTATATATCGCCCACCCGACAAATCCAAATTGACCTTCCTCACCGACTTTTACTCCTGGCTCTCCATCTTCCTGGATCCCTCTTCCCCCACTCTTATTCTTGGAGATTTTAACATTCACGTTAAAACCCCTCCGATCCCCATGCTTTTAAAGTTCCTCACCCTCACCTCCTCGTTTGACCTCCAAGTTTGCTCCACTGCCCCCACTCACCTACACGGCCACTGCCTTGACCTATTAGTCTTCTCTAATTCCTTTCCCTCAAACTTCCGCAACTCAATCCTCCCCTCATCTGATCATCACCTTTTAACCTTTAATCTTCACCTTCCGCCGTCCCAACCTCATCCCGTCTCCTCCAACCTATTTAGAAACCTCCACAATATTACTCTCCTAACCCTCTCCTCCACCATTTCTCCATCTCTCTCCTCCATTATGTCCTCCAAGTCCATTGATGAGTCAGTATCCTCATAATGCTGCATTATCCTCAGCTCTTGACACTCTTGCCCCACTTACCCCACGTCCTGTCAGACGATCTGTTCCCCAGCCCTGGCTTTCATCCACTACCCATTATCTACGCACCTGTGCCCGTTCTGCTGAACATGCTTGGCAAATCCCGCTCCCCGGAAGACCTTCTACACTTCAAATTCATGCTTGGCTCCTTCCAGTCAGCCATAGCACTTGCTAAACAAGAATACTACATCCATCTGACCAACTCCCTTGCCTCTGATCCTCGCCACCAGTTTAACACCCTCAATTCTCTCCTCAAGGCGCCTCTGCCCCCGGTCCCGCCCTCCCTTTCTGCCCAAACCCTAGCCGACTACTTCCATGACAAAATCCACAAGAACACTCTCCAATTCCCCGCCTCCTCATCTACCTTCCCCTCCCCAATTATCCCCTCCCACCCATACTTCCTCTGCTACCCTTTCCTCCTTCCATACGATCTCCAAAGAGGAAACCGCACTCCTTCTTTCCTCTTCCAAACCCACCACCTGTTCCTCTGACCCTATTCCCACCCATCTCCTCCACCGCTGTCCCCTCCATCTCTCATATTCTCAACCTTTCACTCTCCACTGCAACTGTCCCCGCAGACTTCAAACATGCTGTTGTAACACCCCTCCTCATGAAACCCTCACTCGATCCTACCTGTCCTTCTAACTATCGACCCATCTCACTCCTTCCCTTCATATCTAAATTACTAGAACGAGCAGTCCACTGCCGCTGCCTCGACTTCCTCACCTCCTGGACCCTCTACAATCTGGCTTCCGTCCCCTACACTCCACTGAAACAGCGCTTACAAAAGTCTCCAATGACTTGTTCCTGGCTAAATCTAAGGACCTCTACTCTATCCTCATCCTTCTTGACCTCTCTGCTGCCTTTGACACTGTTGACCACAATCTTCTCCTCACAACCCTCTCCTCCCTTGGTTTCAAGGGCTCCATAATTTCCTGGTTCTCCTCCTACCTCTCCCACCGCTCCTTCAGTGTATGCTCTGGTAGCTGCTCCTCCTCCTCTCCTACCCCACTCCATGTTGGTGCACCCCAGGGATCCGTCTTGGGCCCCCTCCTTTTCTCTCTCTACACCCAAGCCCTTGGTGTGCTTATCTCCTCCCATGGCTTTCAGTACCATCTCTATGCCGATGACTCCCAAATCTACCTCTCCACACCTAATATCTCTCCAGCAATCCAGACCAAGATCTCTGCCTGCCTTTCTGACATTGCTGCCTGGATGTCTCATCGCCAATTGAAATTTAACATGGCCTTGACTGAAATCCTTGTCTTTCCCACCAAATCCTCCCCTCCTCTTCCTCCTTTTTCAATCTCTGTGGATGGATCCACTATCCTTCCTGTTCCCTCGGCCCGCAACCCGGGGGTTATCTTTGACACCTCCCTCTCCTTCTCCGCCCATATTCAGCTCGTAGCTTAGACCTGCCGTTTCTTTCTCTACAACATCAGCAAAATCCGCCCCTTCCTTTCTGAACACATTACCAAAATGCTTATCCACTCCTTAATCTCCTCTCGCCTCAACTACTGCAACCTGCTCCTTGCTGGTCTCCCCGTGAGCCATCTCCTTCCCCTTCAATCTATACAAAACTACGCAGCTCGACTAATCTTCGGCCAGCCTCACCATGCCCACATTACTCCTCTTCTCAAGTCACTTCACTGGCTCCCTATCCAATTCCGCATCCAATTCAAACTTCTCCTAATGTCCTATAAATGCATCCACTCTATGGCCCCTCAATACCTCTCATCTCTTATCTCTCCCTATGCCCCCTCTTGGGAACTTCGCTCTGCTAGCAAATTACTTCTATCTAGGCCTTTCACTCACACCGCTAACTCCCAACTTTGCTCCTTTCACCTTGCTGCACCTTACGCCTGGAACAGCCTACCTCTGCCTATAAGCCAGGCACTCTCCCTGGCCATCTTCAAATCCAGGTTGACGACCCAACTCTTCACTGTCGCATTCAGATCCTGACTTCTATCCTCATCTTAACCTAACCCCCATCAATTTTCATAACCGAATTGTAAAGACCATACTGGGCCTTGCACCGATTTGACTTATGCCTGCATTGTTGCGACTAGATTGTAAGCTCTGATGAGCAAGACTCTGATGAGCAGGGACTGTCTCTTGTATGTTTTACTGTTCAGCGCTGCGTGTGTGGTGCCATATAAGTGCTAAGTAGTAGTAGTAGTAGTAATAGGTGGAGAGTGGGCATTAACGGGGCTGAGAGTGGGCATTAACAACAGGTGTTACCTTAACGCCTGTTGTGCTAACATGTGTTAAAGCCCTTTAATGCTGGGAACCCTAACACCAAGTAAAACCTCGCTGAAAGTGTGTATTTTGAGGGGAGAGAGCCTATTTAAATGTCTGCAATGTGGTGCACAAACAGGGGAGCCCAGGATAGTGATATTAGTGTTTAATTAGCACAACAGCATAGTGCCCAAGTATGAAAGGGCACCATGTTGATGGTACAAATGGGGCAAAAGAGGTAGCACAGTGGTCATGCAGTGGGGGTTTCTGGGGCACAAAGCAGACCAGGCAGCTGCCCAGGTGGCACATTTCTGATGTCTGTCATGATGCCACATCAACATTGATGGCACACAGACATGCTGTTGCTTTGGAAAGGTGATGCGCCACATGGGGTAGGCCAAGGTTTCCTGACACCCTAGGCAGGGACCCCAAACAGCCCCCCCACTGCTGCTGAAAAGCCAGCTCTGGAAGGAGAGGATGATAGCACCAGCAGCTCTAGCGCTACAGGGAGCTGCAAAATGCAGGTGCCTGGGGAAATATTGTGGCTGCCTGCCTCTCCCCAAGATGTATCAGAAGCAGACAGTGATGGGGTTCTGGCAGCAGCAGTTGTTTGGGGGGATGGTGTGTCCATCAATGTGAGCCTTTGCCCCACCCATCTGAACCTGGCACTCTAGGCATCTGCCAAAGCTACATGGTAGACCAGTCGGTACTGTGCACCACCCCCACTAACAGCATGGTGTGGGGGTGTCAATGGCAGGTGCAGTAGCATCCACCTGCAGCAAACAAGACATGTCATGATCCTGTGTGCCGATCACATTGCAACATGTGCCCGGTCTGGTAACATATTAGCCCTAGGGACTAGTGTTATGCATAGTGTAGCTCTGTGGCTCAACACACAAAGTCATTGTGTCTATGAGTGGAGGATCACAGGTTCAAGACCCTGCTGTGGATCATGTATTGCAGTACAGCACCAGCATGTTCAACCCTGAATGAATTGGCCAGCAATGAGCATATGTTAACAATGCTTGAGATGATATGGAGACCAAAGTGGCAGACAGGAATGTTAACCATCCCCACTTTTACATCACGGCGATTTGTGTGTATGTCTCTCCAGAATTCTGTGGCCTTCTGTTCTGCCTAGGCTGATCCCAGATTTAGTCTGCAAATGTACATGATGAGGAGCAAAGGATTGTGGGTATGGCATTAAACAGAGTGGTTTGCCCAAGATGTGTCTTTATTGGAGATAGGTTCAATGGCTGAGACTTTGTAGTGCCTGTCTACCATGTGCATGGCCGAGTGGCCACAGCAGTTCAGGCTGTGAGGACATTCTCATTCTGACCGAGCTGTGACCATGGAAAGACTATGTATGTTCATACTGCTTATATAGTGTGCTACTCCATTGATGTGGGTGCATTCCCTGTCCTGGGAGCCCAATCACTGTGCCACATTATTGGTGCCCATGCTTGCTCTATGCAGTGCGTGCTGATAAGCAGACTGGCCCCATTTGGTATGTGCATGGTTGAGACAGCCCCGTGGTGGACCACAGGCACAGTCTAACTGTGCTTACTATAGTGGATTGGTAGTTCCAGATGGTTGGGACAGGAGCCATTCGTACCCTGCTCACTGTAGTCATGACAGGAGTAGCAGGCCTAGTCAACCCCCAATGCAGTTGGCATGCATGGCACCTACTGCTGCAACACTGGGCACTGACGTGTGCTGCTCTAGGAAGGTTCCTGTCCAACAGGAGCAGAACACAGGTCCCAGATGTGACAACCACCTACATCATACTACAATTCTGCATTAAACAAGGTGACTAACATAATGCACTACAGACAATAGCTACCACATACTGGCAGTGATGTGGATCTGCAGCATAGTCGGCAGAGACCATTGCTAGCAGTGTGGGCTCTGTGGACCAGGGCTGAGCGCCCATCCTCACCCTCAGGATGACTGCAGAAACTGCTCAGTAATACAGTTTGTAGTTGCTCTGTTCTTGTATCACACACTACCAGTGCATCTTACTGAGCTGAGGTGATGAATCGGTACATTCTCCATTTAGTGATCAGCTCCAGATTGCTGTTCTGCATGTGCACTGCATCATGGGTACTGGAGGGGCTAGCCTATACTGGCACACAAGCAGACATTTTAGGTAGTGACCTGCAGTCTCTTTGTATCCAGCCATTGCTGTGCAGAGCGGTGTGGAAGTATAGATACTGATTAGTGCAATGTCTCCATAAGCAGGGGACAGGGGTTTGATTCCTACTTGTTCTTTTTGTGACTGAGGGCTACTCAGATCATTTTCATGCCTGTAACAGTCAGGGCTCTGCTGTGACTGGCAGACACACAGCCTTATAGTTTGTTATGCATTCTGTCCACAATTTGGGCCAGCAAACAGACTATTCGCCATCATGTCCTGTCTTTCTTTCTTTCTTTCATATTCCGCTTTATCCAGGTAATCAAGGCAGTTTACAGGGAACATGTTTCAATTACTGCTCTAGGCAGTTTATAGCAAACAGTTTACAGGTAACGAGAACTATATTCATTGGAACTATGTACAGGAAACAATTTTTTTTAAACTAGGACTATATACAGCATAGATTGGCATTGTGACAGTGTTACATCTGAGAGCATGGCTTTATTGGCTATGCTACAGCATATTGCAAGGAGTCATACATGTTCACCCTGCAGATGTCTGGCAATGCTTGGAGGTGTGGCATAATGGTCATGGCACAGGCTTGGGACCCAGGATATCAGGAATGAAAGCCCACCAGCACTCCTTTTGTGACACCTAGGAAGGTTTTACTGTGCAGTTTAATGTATGCAGCACCCTTCATGGATTGCTCAACCTCCTTCTGACCTTGGGCAGGTCACCTAATCCTCCATTGCCTCAGCTGACTGCAGATTCTTACAGTCCCTGTTTTTTTATCAGTCATTACAACTTTTTCAGTACAAGGTATCCCAACGTGACTGCACTGATGCAGCGGTATATTAAAAGGCAGTTACATGCATACAGCTGTAATCTATTTGGGCAACATGAGTCATGTATGCCATAATGACTGTGACTGTCTAGCTTTGGCTCCATCACATCTGTGCAGTACATGCACACACATCCTACACCTCTGATAGTCACCTCAGGTATCACCTCATGTCCATACATGCCCCATTTGCTCAGTTTGGATGACACCTGTCCAGTTGTTATCTGCACATTTGTCTGGGATGTTGTATGGTGGCTCTGTGGCTGGGACAGGTGTGAGACCCACATGTCTGGTATCAGGCTTTCCACGTGGCAGTGGTACACATTTTCACACACAATATAAATACTTTGGGGATGGCACCTATGGCACATCAGTGCTGCCAGCCCATACCATCCTCTCCTCTGCCACCATCCTTCTTTCAGCCCATCCATCTGCCTCTGCCAGCTGTGTGCAGTTATGTCTTCTTGTGCAGGCTGCTAAACTGTGGCCTACACTGATACTCTTTTCCACATTTCAGCGCTTCACGCACACCTCTCCTGTGCCTGATCTGTACATCACCACTCCTACTCTGTCCTCCTGTCCCTGCACACATCCTGCCACTGCTGATCCATTAGGGGATGTGTCTTCTCCATCTTATACCACACACTGATATTGTGCCATTTTACATTGTCACCCCCCTGTGTATTGGTACAGCTGCCTCCCACATGCTTGTCCAATTTACTGACTGCCACATAGGGTGCCCACGGATCTGGCAGGTCCATCAGCTCCCACCTGTCCTTCCATCCATCACCTTTACGTTGACTTTCCTTGGTGCTCCTTTATCCAGCGTTAGGGTTACAGTTGTTTTTGGATGTTAAAGTGCATGCTTGACACCTTAATGCCCGATGTCCTGTTAACACATGTTAAATGTCCCATAGTACCCTTTATGCCGGAATGCCTCCTACCTCCTCAGCGCCCTTTACGCATGTAACACCCCCCTATCACTGCCATTTATGCCTGCTACCTTAACCCTCTTTAGTAAACATACCCCTTACTCTGTAAAAATGTCTGCAACCCTCCAAGGTCCAAACAAGCAAACTCAGTATCCTCCAACTTCAAACAACACTTGCGTGGAAACCTATGGAAAAAAGAGACACCCAGGATATCCATGAGAGGTTTCAAAGCCAAAAAGGCTTTTCGTCTCTCCTATGTAGCCCTGGAAAAATGAGGAAAAACATACATCTTATTATCTAAGAAATATTCACTTTGAAATTAACATTTTCAGTTTCCAATTTCTATCAACTTCCAAAGCGAATGTAGCAATCAGGGAAACTTAAGATGATTCGAGGATTCCAAAATGCCAATAAGATCCAAACAATCTATAAGATATCTGCTGCAGTCCTAGTCTCATTTAAATCCACATAGAATACTTTTGAAAGTCTGTTTGTGTGAGTGTGTGTGTGGGGGGGGGGGGGGAGTGTCACCTGCAAGACTTCCACTTGTATTCCACTAAGGACTAGGTTCAAAATGGCTTCCCCTCTTTCCGATCCATGAACCAGCTGGTCCAAGAAGCAGTAATTTATTTCATCTAGAAACTTTATCTTTCTACATGTCCTGTTGTGACACTGACCCACTCGATACCAGAGTAATTGAAATCACCTATTTCTATGTTGTAACTTTTGTTACAGAAGCTTCACTTATTTCTTTGAGTATTTCATCATCCATTTGTTCATTCTAGCCAGGCGGTCAGTAGTACACCCCCACTACCATCATCTTCCCCTTTTGACATGGGATTTCAATCCATAGAGATTCTACAGTGTACTTTGTTTCCTGCAACATTTGAATCCTGTCTCAATGCCCTCTCTAACACAGAGTGCAACCTCTCCACCAATCTGATCTACTCTATCATTGCAATACAATTTGTACCCAGGTATGACAGCATCCCACTGGTTATCCTCCTTCTACCAGGTCTCTTAGATAACAATCATAACTAACCTCTCATTTAGTGCTATATATTCTAATTCTCCCATCTTATTTTTTAGACTTATAGTATTTGCATACAAGCATTTTAAAGCTTGAATTTTATTAATATTAATCTGGTTATCAGTAGGCAGGGGTAATTTGGAATCTTTAAGCTCTGTCTGCTCTGTACTTATGAGCATTTGGGTTACTTTTGTCTTTATTGGAACCTCTCTGTCAATATGGCCTAACTTCAATTTTTTGTTAGTATCCTTCAAGGATACATCATTACAAACCATGCACTCTTAGGCAAATGTTGGCTTTCCCCTATTATCTAGGTTAAAAGCTGCTCTATCTCCTTTTTAAAGATTAATGCCAGCAGCCTGGTTCCATCCCAGTTGATGGAGCCCATCCCTTCGGAAAAGCCACTCCTTCCCCCACAATGTTGCCCAGTTCCTAACAAATCCAAAACCCTCTTCCTTGCACCATCGCCTCATCCACACATTGAGACTCCAGAGCTCTGTCTGCCTTTTGGGTCCTGCGCGAGGAATGGGAAGCATTTCTAAGAATGCTACCCTGGAAGTTCTGGATTTCAACATCCTACCTAAAAGCTTAAATTTGGCCTCCAGAACTTCCCTATCACACTTTCCTATGCCATTTGTACCAACATGTACCAAGACTGCAGACTCCTCCCCAGCGCTATCTAAAACCTTGTCTAGGTGGCGTGTGAGGTCAGAAACCTTTGCACCAGGCGGGCATGTTACTAGGAGATCCTCATGTCCAACAGCCACTCAGCTATCTACATGCCTAATGATCTAATCACCATGGCTGGCCTAACCCTTCCTTCATGGGCACATAGCCCTGGAGAAGCCTCCTCGGTGTGAGAGGATTTTACATCACCTGGAGAACAGGTCCTAGCTTCAGGATCATTTCCTGCCACACTAGGGTGATGCTCTCCTGCCATGTGACCTCTCTCCTCCATGGCAACAGGGAGGCTGCCAGACTGGAGGTGGGACTTCAGTACTACGTCCCTGTAGGTCTCGTCTATATACCCCTCTGTCTTCCATATGTTCTCCAAGTCTGCTACTCTAGTCTCCAAAGATTGGACTCATTCCATCAGAGCAAAGAACTCCTTGCACCTAGTGCATGCATAGGACTCCTCACCAATTGGGAGAAAATCATATATGTGATACTCAATGCAAAAGACGGGAAAGCCCCCATCTTGCTGCTGCACTGCTATCTGTATTTTAGTTTTAAGGTGTTTTTAAGTTGTTTACTTACTTAGGTTTACAGGGGATACTTATAATCCACGGCTTTCAGTGTCTATTGGAGAGAGCTCCTGAATTCAGCTGTCACCCTGCCGAATCAGTTGTTCTGTGTCAAGATGATGTGGATGTCCTTGAAGTGTCTAAGTACATGGTGCCCTGTATGCTGCCACCTTAGCACATATGGCCCATTTGATGTCATGGAATCGCTTCTTAATTTGCTCTGCATCATGTACTAGGCCTCCCAGGTCTGTAACCACCTATGCTATCTCTTGCCAGAAAGTGTGATGTGCTGCCACAGGGATTTTGTTGTTCTGCTGGCCCAACAGTACCTCATACTTGTCCATGACCATCTCAATGATCAGCTCATTGGCCTCATCACCAAAGCACTGTACCCTCTGCAATTGATCATCTGGCAGTGCCCTCTTCTGAAGGGGGACTGCAGCTGGTGCACCCTTTCCACCGGAAGGTACCACCATCCCTGCGGGGCTGTGTGAAGGGTGTGGGGAACCATCCTCATGAGGCCTGGTAGCAGCCTGCCCATCCTCCACATGGACCATCCCTGCTGACCCTTGGGGCAGTGCACCCCCACAGCAGATAATATTGTCATCTGGATCACTCTCCCCATCTCCTTGGTCCCAACACCCCTCCCCATCTCCTGGGTACTATTTTCATCTGCATCACTCTCCCCATCCCCCAGGTCCAACCACTCCTCCTCAGCTCCCAAGTACCTCTCCCATCTCCTGTGTACCCCGTCTCCTCCTCAGCTCCTGAGTCCCAGCACTCCCCCAATCTCCTGGGTACCCTCACTCCCCTCAACTCCTGAGTTCCAGCACTCCTCCTCATCTCCTGTGTAACACCACTCCTCCTCAGCTCCCGAGTAACTCCACTCCCTCCCATCTCCTGGATCCCAGCACCCTTCTCTATCTCTTGGGTATTATTTTCATCTGCATCACTCCCCCCATCCCCCTGGTCCTACCACTCCTCCTCAGCTCCTGAATAACTCCACTTCCCCCATTGCCAAGGGGAAGTGCAGTAGGGGTCAAGGGGAAGTGCAGCATAAACTTCAGTAGCTGTGGTTGGTGAACTGCTGTGCTTTTTTTTGGGTGGTGGTGTTGGGGGGGGGGGGAATTATAGTTCCCTCCCCAAGTCTTGTTGAGTACCTTCATGTGGTGACCCCATTGTACAAAATCTATACAGAATTCCAGCAAGGTGACACTATGATTGAAGTATGGCAGGAACAAAAAAGAAAAATACATACTGGCCACGTCACCCAGGATAAAAAGTGCCCACCCATAGTTTATGCACTAGGGCTAATGATGGTGATTGTGACAGTGCAAGCACAGCAGATATAGATAACATCCCTGCCACAGATAAAGGCTGTGGTAAGCATGTTCACGGAACTATTGTGGCAGGAGATAAGCCATGGAAATTAATGAAAAGTTAATAGGATTAGCTATGGTTAAGTGGACTAATGCAGATAAGGAGGAGATAATGTACTGCTACTTTTATGCTACAAGCCCTATATCTAAATCAAGAGGATATACAAGGAGAATCCGCCAAAAGCTGGAAGAAAGAGGAAAATTGCCACAAGAAAAACTGCAAAAAGCAAAAGATGCAAATTTAAGAAATTTAATTCCGCAGATCAAAGAAGTATGTGAATGATAACATCTTGAAGCAACTAAGGGCTTCCGTGGAAAGAGAAATACAGGGAGGATGCGGCGACCTGGGTGAGAGTACCAGAAGAAAGGAATATGCAGAAACAGAAAGAGCAGTTGTGGGGGAGATGGAGCTTGGAGAACTGGAACGGCAGGAAAGTGAGGTAACTACAGAACAGGTCAACCAATCAACTGAAGAGGAGGAAGAAAGGGAGGAGAAAGACCCAGAAGTGGAGGAATTCAAGATCAAGATGAACATGCTGGGTTTCAGTCAAGGGAAAGATTACCCAAGCTTTATACCTAAGGTTAAAAGTATGATTATAAAGATGAACAAGTATAAAGGGAACATTTATTGACATTACTAAAATAAATCGAATACAGTATTGTGCAGCTAAAATTATTACTGCAAGAATACTATCAGCTAAAGTGCAGGGCCATTAGAAAACAAAAACAATAACGGTTCCTCCTTGAAAAAAGTGCGAGGGAAAAATACAGTCATTGCGTGAGGAGGTCTCTCTAATAGATGGATATCTGAAAGGATTAAGATCATCAAAGATATTAAGGAAGATCCAGGACATCCAGCTGAAGCATGCTGCATTAACAGAAGAAGAAATTTATATGTTCCAACAATTAATTGAAAGTAGCAGCACAAGTGCAAAAACTGCGAAGATATGAAGAAAACCAAAAAGAAAGATATCAAAATAAGCTATTGAAAGAGAACCCAAAACAATTCTACAGGGAACTGGGAAAGAACATTAAGATAATAAAAGCACCACCACAAGCTGAAACAGAAAGCTGCTGGAGAACATTATACGAGGACCCTATAAAGCACAATCAAGAAGCAGAATGATTACCTGAATACAGGAGCATTTAGAAAAAGCAAGCATCACACCTATGGAATGGCCTGCAGTAACATTAAATGAGCTGGTAAGCAGGTTAAAGTGAGCCCCAAACTGGAAGAGTTCTGGCCCAGATGGAGTAACCAACTTTTGGCTCAAACAATTAACATCACTCTACCCGGACCTGGTGAACAGCAAAAATCAATTGTTCATGGAACCAGACTTAACACCACAAGGCCTTACTATAGGAAGAACATTTCTCCTTCAAAAGGAGACCCCCAGTAACACTCTCTAAAATTATAGACCAATAACTTGTCTACCTACAATCTATAAGCTTTTCACTGCAATAGATGCAGACAGAATATATGATCATATTCAGTCCAATAACATCATAGAAATAGAGCCAAAGGGTAACAAGAGAGGGGCATATGGCATCAAAGACCAGTAAATGTTGAATAAGGCCATCACGGCCACCGCTAAGAAAAGCAGAAATCTCAGTATAACATGGATTGATAAGAAAGCTTTTGACAGCGTCCCACACTCATGGATAATAAATTGCCTTGAAATGTATAAAATAAATCCTGGTTTGATAGAGTACATTAAGTTCTTCATGACAATGTGGCAAACCACACTCTTTTTGAAATAAGAAGATGGTCAGTATATCACTCTTAACATCAGGATCCAGCAAGGAATATTTCAGGGAGATTCCCTGTTGCCCCTTCTGTTTTGTGTGGCACTTAATCCAATAAGTACTCTCATCAACTTTTTGGGATATGGATTTAGCATAAATCCTAAAGAAGGTAACAACCCAGAAACAACAGGTCCAATTTTCAATTGGACAGTGCTATGTGCCGCGTCAGCACAAAGCCTGCCCCCCTTCCGCCTAACCCGTATTTTCAATGCTGGGGTCCTATGCGGCCCTGGCATTGAAAATCTGGGTCTCGCTGCACACCCCAGAAGCCTCCGCTTAGCCCCTGCGCCTGAAAGATAGGCGAGGAAAAACCTTGCCTATCTTTAAGGTGCAGAGGGCTAAGCTGGTAGCATCGAAAATCAGTGCTACCCAGTTAGCAATTTCCTCCGCCCCCCATTCCACCCTGGGACACTCCTAACATGCCCCAATGCTAGTCGTACCTCATCTGGGTGTGTTAGGAATATATCCGGGATTTTCAAAGGGCACTACCCGTGTAGATGCCAGTCGAAAATTCTGGATATTTATTTTATTTATTTATTTAACAGTTTCTTCTATACCGCCCCTTCCAGAGATCAGGGGCGGTTTACATTGAACAAAGATTAGCATACTTCCGTATGTCTTTCATGGAACAAGTTTTAACTATGTACACATTTTGTTACATGGAACGTATTTTAACATTAACAATAGTACTTATTTTTTTTTTTTTTTATACTTATATACAGGTTAATTATATTGAGCGTAACTTATATACAGGTTGTGGAACAATGAGCATATATATGGCATTTATAAGGATATGGCATTTATAAGGATAACTAGGGCAGTTACCCATGTAAATGCCTTTGAAAATTGGGCCCAACATTTTTGTGCTTATGTTTTATTCATTTTTAATATACCGCCGTTTGTCGGTCATACAGAGTGGTTTGCAAAATAAAACTAGCACACACAAAGAAAGGAACTACAATGTTAGATAGGATAGCACACAGACACAGACAGTACAAACAATACAATCCGATAGGAGATACACACCAGCTCAATCAACTGTACCTATTGCTCATATAGCCTAGGAGGTGAATGGACTGAAAGCCTGTTCAAAAAGATAGGTTTTCAACAGACTTGAATTTTGGAAAGGAAAGTTCCAACCGAATGTGGGAGGATAAACAATTCCACAAAGAGGGAGCAAGTGAAAAGAAAGCAGTGCTCCTAGTTGAGTCAAATTTAATGCAGGCAGGGGATGAAATGACCAGCCTGCGGTCCTGAAGGGAATGCAGGCAAAGGGAAGGAACAAGTTTATTATTTGTAGATGATCTGAAGCTCTACAGTTCCAGTGACCAATAATTAGTAGAGCAACTCCATGTGGTGAAAAGCTTTTCTGATGACATCAGAATGACCTTTGGCCTTGACAAATGTGCTGAGGCAACCTTTTTTTTTTTTAGAGGAAAATTGAGCAAAACAGAAAACATCTCCCTAGCTGAAGGCTGTGACATCAAGGACCTTGAACAGGAAGGCACATATAAGTATCTCGGAGTAGAAAAAGGAACGACACTCAAGCAGAAATTACTGAGAGAAAAGATCAGTAAAGAATACTACAGGAGATTAAAATCCTTATTGAAAAGTGCTTTAACATCACAAGCCATCAATCAGTTGGCATTTTCTGTACTTTCATACAGCTTTGGAGTTGTGGACTGCCCTCTTAAAGATCTTGAAAAACTGGATGTGCAAACACGAAAATTCCTCCATTCCCATGAAGTAATTTAGAAGAATCAGTGTATGCCAAGACTGTACATCCCTAGAGCTGAAGGAGGACAAGGACTCATAGAGATTGACTACACATACAGAGCTATCATAGGCCTTCAGGCCTACTTAACTGCATCCTCCGATCCAAATATGCTGAAATGTAAGAATCTGTCTCCATCATCAAACTTGGACAAGCGTTCCGACGACTAGAAGGAATGAGTGAAAATCCACAAGCATGCACAGGGAAGGAAGCAATAGAATTTGCAAAACAAGAGAAAAGACTCTTCAAGGAATTAGATCAACAAATAAGGAAAAACAAGTGGCAGATGCACAAATACAGTGGGAAATAGTGTATTACTCCAGGAACCCTTTGTCAATTAAGAACGG
The DNA here is from genome assembly GCA_033557465.1 of Ichthyophis bannanicus. Lineage (NCBI taxonomy): Eukaryota > Metazoa > Chordata > Amphibia > Gymnophiona > Ichthyophiidae > Ichthyophis > Ichthyophis bannanicus. Next base: position 722,304,251 of record CM066034.1, on the reverse strand, counting down.
ACACATGAATGGCTAAGGAGGGGTAAACTGAAACCGAAGGATGAGAGAGGTTGATATTTACAGCCCAGGACAGCGGCTTATGGATGAGATGGTTTAAAACGGTGACTCACCTCATAGAAGGCTGTGAAGTTCTAATGGCAGAAAATGTTTTACAGAAAGATATAATAAAATAGCGCCCCTCATCCATTGGAAACTCTGTAAGCACTACAGAGGTGCTTTTCATGTCAAAGAACCCGAACTTCAGCCCTCCACAATTCCTTAAGGTGAAAGATGCTGAGCTACAATCAAAACAGCAAATACGTTACCTGGGTGTTACACTCGATCAGAACCTGGACATGAAGGCGCATATAGCTAACACGGTAAGATCCATATACTACAAAATCCGATCACTAAGACACCTTCGCCCACTGCTTGAACCTGAGGATTTCCGTACCATCTACCAGGCTCTGATCATGCCCCACTTTGACTATGCTAATGTCATTTTGCTAGGCCTCCCTCAATCCACCTTGAACCCTTTACAGCTTGCAATGAATAGCGCTGCGAGGATTCTCTATGGGGCATCTAGGAGTGAGCATGTGTCGCCCCTTCTGAAGCAGTTACACTGGCTTCCTGTACAGGCCAGGATCATTTTCAAGACATTACTACTTACCTTCAAAGCGGTAAATAGTCTCTCATCCACATCATTAACTGATCTCATCAAACCCATTTCTTCTAATAGATCAAGAAGATCAATGGCATTAAATACGCTATTGGTTCCCCGTGAACTTACAAAAAGCACCTCATCAACAGCAAACAGAGCTTTCAGTCTCCGTGCCCCGAAGCTTTGGAATATGCTGCCACCTGATATTAGAGCAATTACCAGCATACTCCAATTCAGAAAGGCCCTCAAACATTACCTATTCCTTATATACTTCCCAGTGAGTGCAGAATCACGACCCATCACTGTTAGTTATAGAAACTCTGAATCACCCATTGACCCTGAATTCCCCACTTAGTAAGTTCAACGCTCAACTGACCATTACGTCTCAACGGTGCCCTAACTTATTGTTGTAAATAGTTTACACTACAATCAAAGTTTATTTACCTGAGTTGTAAAATTACCCTGTTGTCCAAGTTGTTAACCCTGTTTAATGTAACTCAGACATTTTTGTGTACTGAAATGTTTTGTTTGATGTAAACCGCGCTGATGTCAAATAGTGCGGTATATAAGAAATGTAAATAAATAAATAAATAAATAAATATTGTTCACTGCAGTTAATTGTATAATTTAATTCTTCATGTTGCGTTACTCTGTATCCAGTTATTCGTTCCTTGTAAACAGTTGAAATATACTGCTTTTTATTGTTCTATGTAAACCGTCTTGATTCGTAGAAAGACGGTATATAAAAAATGTTAAATAAATAAATAAATAAATAAATATTACTGTGCCCAAAAAGCATGGGATCATGACCTAAGAGAATTACAGAGAATGAGGAAGCTACAATCACCTGGGATAATCCCATTCTGACTGATAAAAAACTGGATGTGAGGAAGCCGGATATAGTGGTGAAAGAGAAAATCCCAGAACAGCATTGATAATAGAGGTGTCAGTTCCAAGTGACTACTCTGTGAATCACATGGAGAGGCCGAAGATCCTGAAATACCAGGAAATGCAGCCAGAGACCAAGAAAATGTGATAGAAAGATACAGAAATATTTCACATCGTGTTGGATGCCACAGGCTTGATAAAGAAGAATTTCCAAGCTCATCTCGACAAACTGCCCATACATGTTACATCTTATGAACTCCAGCAGGAGGATCTCTTTGGCATGATGCAAGTACTACACCTAACCTTAGCAGTAAATTTGAGAGACTGAGATCATACTCCCCATGCCCTGGCTTAGAAGTGAGGTTCACAACTGTCATGGTATGCGCAAAACTAACCCATTTGGAGAAACTGCCCTGAGTACTGCCACTGCTTCTCGGCTCCCGAGTACCTTTACTCCCCACTGTCTCTTGAGTCCCAGCACTCCTCATCCCCTGGGTAACTTCACTCCCCCTTATCTCCCGAGTCCCAGCCCCCCTCTTCATTTCCTGAGTGCCACCAATATCTGTCCTTCACCTCCACCACACATTCCACCAACAGCCCTGCAATCCCAACTGTGGCCTTCCAATTATGACATCATGAGCGCACCAGACAGTCCTCAAAGCCACCAGTCTTTTGGACAGTGGCAGACTACACACTGGCCTCTTTAATGACCATACGACATGAAGTCGGCCATTATGTGCACGTGGACAACTGGAACAATGTGGGCCACCACCCTCCCCCAGCAGATGTTCCATGGATGCCTGTAATGGTTGGAGACATGACCCACACAGCATTAACGGTCGGTACCTTCCATTGTGGCTGTGTGCGATATATCATTAGTGGTTGCATAAGCATATGTGGACAGGGAGCATGCAAGGTCTGTCAATGAGGCAAGGATATAGGGGTTGCCCATCCCTTACCTTGCCCATGGAGATGTAGATCTACCAAATGGCTCTTAGTGGAAACTGTGTAGGGTGGGCCTTTGCTCTCACATGACAGTGGGCTCCTGTATGCAGCAGTGGGTGTGAATAACAAGAGGGTGGCAGTAGGCACAGCCATCAGCCATGATCACTTGGCACAGTGTTGTAAGATACCTCACTCCCCATCCCCTTACACAGCACATTGGTGAATAAGCCTACAACAGTATCCCATAGCTGTCTATGGAATATGGACTGTGCACACTGGCCCTGTGCCCTAAGCCATGCGCATTGGCAACACCACTCATCCAGTGAGGCACATGGGATCCCAAAACTTGTGGGGGCCCTGGCAGCTGTATCCACATGTCATATCTCAAGATTTGAAACAGTTTAGAGGATGCCAACCAAAATGATTTGGAGTCTGCACTAGAAAACGTATGAGAAAAGACTTGAAGACCTAAATATGTATACCCTAGAGGAGAGGAGGGACAGGGGGAATATGATACAGACCTTTCAATAATAATTAAAGGGTATCAATGAACAAATAAACCATTTTCAGAGAAGAGGAGGCTGGTAAACTAGAGGCATACATTGAAGCTGCAAGGCAGTACACTTGAGAGTAACATCGGGAAATAATTTTTCACAGAAAGGATGGTGGATGTTTGGGTTGCCCTCCCAACGGAGGTGGTGGAGGCAAATACAGTGCCAGAATTCATAATGGCATGGGACAGACACAGTGGAACCCTTTATGACAATAGGATAAAATCAAATCTAACTTACATATCTGTTATTTGAGAGGGGGGGGGGGTGACCTGCATGGAGCTAAAGTTACGACCACTCTAGTCACTTACTGGGCAGACAAACAGAAACACAATGGTCAAGAGGAAAGCAAGATGGAAAAAATGCAGAATGGACAATGGCTTGAAAATACATCTACCAATCGCATGTTTGATATAAGTCCAGTTTTTTAAAATAGTGATTCTACATCAACATTATCAGTAGTATTTGCCCCCTGCAAACCCTCAGAGCGTAACACATGCAAGCAAACAAGAAAAAGGAACACCCATCTTCCCAAGTCACTGCCTTCTACAGGCCCCCAATCACTGCTGAAGATTCTTGCTGCTGACAATCCTACCACTGATACTCTAGCACTTAAAAAACCAACCTAATACCATGAAAAAATTCAACATCCAGAAAAACATTCACCGGTGGTGTCCCCAAAGATAATACAGACTTTTTGTCGGAGCGTACCAAGGGAGGAATGAACAGAGTATCATCCACACCAGTCGGTGCACTTCTTTTGTTCATATAAGGTTCACCACCCACACTATTATTTTAAATTCCACTTATCTGAAAAGATGCCACTGAAAAATGCAGTCAGAATTAAAGAGAAGCACGACGTGCACGTTTCGGGCCTAATGCCCTGTCTCAAGTACCCATTTATCAACTGTCAAAGAATGCCAATTTCATGAACGGCCATCTTTGTAAGGACTCAGAACTCACATAATTGGCTGATTTGCTGTCAATCAAGGGAGAACCTCCAATGAAACAGGGAACACCCCACTCACAGGGGAATCCCTAATACCATTGGTTAAATCAGACAGATACCTCACCAGGAGGTCAAACACAGCAGGGAATTTCCAATTCAAAAGAGACTGACCCAGTCAATCTCCAGATTTAGTCCATAAGGTTGAATTGTGTTCAAAAGAAAGATCCAACGTTGTTCAGTCCACTGCAGTCTACCGATCCTATCTCCCCCACGAGGGTCATACGGTATCTGATCAATAATTGTCCAGCTAAAATCTTCAAAAGTATAATGGTAAGCCAAACAATGTTCCACAACAGGTGCTGACTGGACACCCTGACGTATGCGAGATGCATGCTCTCCAAGCCATAGTTTTAAAGATTGAGTTGTCCGTCCAATATATAACAGCTTACACGGGCATTGTAAAATATAAACCACAAAGGAAGACAGACAGTTCGTAGACCATCTCCGTATATGGGAGTAACTTGTAATCGGGTGCTGCCAAATTACGACTGACAGAGTTTGTGAACAGTAACTACAATTATTACAAGGTTCATGTCCTCCAGAACCCCGTACCGGCTTAGGCGGTCTGTCTATCGGAGAGGTTGATTTAACCAGAATATCACTCATTTGAACCCCTAGAGTAAGCTATCATCAAGGACCTATCAAAACACAAATGCAATTGTAGCATAGGCCAGTGTTTATGAAGAATCCGAACAATCTCAGGGCTACGATCAGTGAATGGTAGTATCCCCACAATCCCCTCAGAACATTGCGATTCAGCTATGGGACGATTACAATTCAATAGCCATTCACGTTGAACATGATAGGCACGGCGATAAGCCCGATCAACTACATGTGCAGGATACCCTCTACAAAGAAGTCTAGATTTTAAATCTAAAGCATGTCATTTAAATTCATGCAAAGAAAAACAATCTTCGTAACCTTAAAAATTGGCCAAATGGAAGTCCTCTACGAAGTGGACCAGGATGAAAATTCTGGAAACTTAAGAGACTATTACCCTGAACCGGTTTTCTAAATAGAGTAGTCCACAATTCCCCCTCTTCCACAAAAACCAACATATCCAAAAATTCAATTTTTTTGTCGATCAATGTGTTCTGTAAAGCGAATATTAGGCTTTAAGGAATTTAACCATATGATGAAATTATGGAGTGATTGCAGATCGGATGTCCAGATGAAAAATATATAATCTAAAAACCGCTTCCAAATTAAGACATATATACATATGTAAGAAGTGCACTGACTGGTGTGGATGATACTCTGTTCATTCCTCCCTCGGTATGCTCCGACAAAAAGTCTGTATTATCTTTTGGGGACTACACCGACTGATACTCCAGCAGCAGGATTATCAGCGGTGACTGGGAGCCTGTAGATGACAGTGGCTTGGGAAGATAGGTGTGTCTTTTTTTGGTTATTCTCGCATATGTTATGCTCTGAGAGTTTTCAGGGGGCAGCTATTACTGCCAATGTTGATGTGGAAGCACTGTTTTAATAAAATGGAATTATATTGAACAGGCGATTGGTAGGAGTATTTTAGAGCCATTGATGTGAGGAGGATCAGGCCTGGTTAGAAGTTAACTCGTACCATTGCCGCTACCTCCTTGGATTCTGAAGCTCTTTTCACCTTCTGTATCCAATGTTTACCTGATGTGATGTTACAGGCATGGAAATTATCTGAGTAGCACAGTCACAAATAAAGAACAAGTAGGAATTGAACCCCTGTTCCCTGCTTATGGAGATATTGCACTAATCAGTAGACCACACCTCCACATCTCACTGCACAGCAATGGCTGGATTCAAAGAGACTGTAGATCACTGCCTAGAAAGTCTGCTGTGTGTGCCGGCACAGAGTAGCCCCCATCAGTACCCATGATGCAGAGCACAGGCCCAACAGCAGTCAACAGCTGATCCCCAGATGGAAAATGCACATATCCATCACCTCAAGCAATATGTAAGATGCACTATCAGAGTGTGATACAAACCGTGCCACAGAGCAGTTTCTGTTGTCACCCTGAGGGTGAGGACAGGCATCCAGTTCTAGGTCCCCAGTACCTGCAGTGCTAAAAATGGTCTCTATTGCCCATACTGCAGATCCTCCTCATTGCCAGTGTGTGGCAGGTGCTATCTGCAGTGTGCTCTACACTGTTTGACAGGGACCCACCTAGAACTGTGCAAGTCAATACCTAGTGCTACAATGCTAATGCCAACTGCTGAGGGGGTGTCTAGACCTGCATGGGGTTGTTATCATGGCCCTACCAATAAAACTGGGAGTAGACTTGGAACACCACCCCATCCCAACCACCAAAGTCTAACATACAGCCACACAGCACTTGCTGCCCGCCACTGGGTTTACCAGTCATGCCATACCAAATGCAGACAGTCCGCTGGTCAGTACAGATTGAACATGCACAGAGAAAGCTTGTGCATCTAGTAGTTGGTTAAGTGATCGGGCCCCCAAGGACAGGCATGCACCCACATCACTAGAACTAGACACTATGTGCATACATAGCTGTGCCATGGTCACTGCTTGGTCAAAGTGAGAGTGCCCTCCCAGCATGACATGCTGTGGCCTCCCAGTCCATGCAGGTGTCAGTCGGGCACTACGACATACCAGCCCTTGCCCTACTCCTGATGCAGACACATCCTGGCCAATTCACCCTGTTTCAGGCCATACCAGAAATACATTGCTCCTCATCATGTACATTTGCAGGCTAATGCTGAAATAGCTAAGGCCAGGGGTGGCCAACTCCAGTCCTGGTGCTCTGCAATCCAGCCTGGTTTTCATGATGTCCCTAAAGAAGATCCATGGTATATTTGCATACAAGGGGAGGTGGTGGATGCAAATATATCTCATGAATATTCATTAGGGGCATCATGAAAACCTGGCTGGATTGTGGTGCACCAGGATTGGAGTTGGCCACCCCTGGCTTAGGCACTGCAATGCTCAATGAGATGTAGAAAATCATAAAACAGTGGATACACACACACACACACTCTCTCACATCGATGCACTGTGCAAAGGTGAGGATGGTTGGCATGCCTGCCTGACACTCTGGTCCTAATCACAGCTCATGTCACAGGCAGCACTGACCCTGTAGTCCACTCAGCCCATGGCTTGGCTAGTCAGCAATGCAGGCACACAGGACAGAGGAGGCCTGAGGGACCAGGGCAAGCCCCGGACCGGGGTATGGCAGCACTGGAGATGTGGCAGCAGGATGAGACAGGGTCCAGTGTATGCAGGTGGTGTTATGGCAAGCAGGCAGGCAGCTGCAGTGAAAGACATGGGGGGGGGGGGAAGAAATATGCATATGTATGATACCTCCTTCCTGCCTCCACAGATGGTTCCACGTCCTGCACAAGACGGAGGTGCTCAGGGTGCACTTCCGCACAATAAGGCGCAATAAGCCGGGTCTCCTGTGCCGTATCTAGTGGCAGCTTCAGCGGGAGCAAGGTGAGTATGGGGGAATGGCACAGGAATGGGGCCATGACATGAAACATGGCATAGGGCTGGAGTGGCTGGGCATCAGAGAGGCAACAGCAGACAGAGCATGGGGAGGCATCTGACAATGGGGATATGGCAGCCAGACACCTCCATCCACTGAAACTAACAACCACCTCTCTGCATCCCTTCCACAGCCATCCTAGATGATGACAGCCCCCCCCCCTGCAGTGGAATAGGAGGAGGAGGAGGAAGAGGCAACCCATGGTGAGATGTCAGCTGAGGAGGGAGTAGAGGTGGGGCTGCCCCACCACCACCACCACCACAGTGGAATGCCCAAGGACATACAGCCCCATAGCACTATCCAACACCTCCCCATCAGTTGAGAGTGGGGATGAGGTGGTTACCCTGGACCTCATGGAGGTGCCCACTCCCCTGAGGGGCGGGGGCTAGACAATGATATGGCGGCTGGCCATGGCACCCCAGGGTGGAAGGCAGGGTATCCCTGGGTGGGTGGCCCTGAGGAAGAGGGGGGAGGAGCCCCTGGAGGAGGGGGAACTCGGGGCCACCCCACCCAGGGACACCCAGTGGGTGCAGGAGGGGGGAGCATTTGGAGCGGGGATGGGAGGGGCAGGAGGTGGAGAGGGGAGGGGAGGGGATGGGAGGGGGAAGGAGGTGGAGGGAGGGGATGGGAGGGGAGGGGCAGGAGATGGGGATGGGATTGAATGGGATGGGAGGGGCAGGAGGCGGAGGGAGGGGATGGGAGGGGAGGAGGCAGAAGGAGGAGATGGGAGGGGCAGGGGGCAGCTGCAGAGAGGCCCTTGGGGCTGATTGCTGATCTCCTACATGGGATCAGGGTGACCTCCAGTCCCTCACACGGGCTGTGAAGCGGCTCACGGAGGCACTCCTGACCCCATGTAGGTCATCTCAATGAGGTCCCATAGAATGTCTGCCTGCAGTAAGGTTAGTAGGGACATCCACAGATGTACATAGTTAAAATAAAAAACTCTTAATTTGAAACACCGTGCCCATTTGTGTATCTGCATAGGGGGTCAGTTTGAGGCCTGAATAGTGGGGATAGGGATCCCGTGTGGACATCCATTCCTGCCAACCGGCCACCTCTGCTGACCTTGACAACCCCCTCGTTATGTACATGATGGCCGTACTAAGAGGCTAGCCAGGGGTGGGGAAGGGTTGGGGGGGTGGTGGGGAAAGGGGGGCAGTGGATGGTCTGTGGCCCTGGACATACAGGGCTGATACGGATGTTGGCCCAGATCACCTGGGGCTGGAAGGCATGTAGTTGTAGAAGGGGGTGGGTGGGTAATGACTGCCTACAGTGGCCTGAATGGCTCACAGCATGGTGTGCCAAGATGTGTGCACATGCATGCCCAGTCCATGCCATGAATAGTGGGGATGGACAGTCCATTGGAATGTCCATCCCCATTATCCTCACCCCCTCCCGATCCAGTCTAACGTAAGACGGAGTGGCAGAGGGGTGGATGGGGGCGACGTCTAGGTGGGTCATGGGTGTTTGCTGACCCCGGACATACAGGGCCAATTCCAATCCAGGCCGTGTACGTCTGGGGCCAACAGCATAGATGGGGAATGTCGTCCACCTCTGAGGTGGAATAGATTCCCTGATGTGGCAATGGACCACAGGCCTGGGGCTGTTGAGTGGCGGGTGAGGGCAGAGAGCCTCCCCTGCAGCCTATCCCCAGCCTAGGGAAGCAGGATCAGGGGTTAGGCTGTGGGTAAAGGGTCATAGGTGCTGGTGGCAGGGGATCATGGCCATACAATGGAGCAGCAGTGTCATGGCGACTGGATGTGATGGTGCCGCAGCTCCATTGTACAGGCCAGACCAATTTAGCTGGGGAAGGCCTGTACATGCAGGCTGGGCCACTTTGTGGACCTGGCCTGCACGTAGAGGCCTGTTTGTGAGTTTGGTCCTGTGGGGCCAGGCGTGCCCCATGGAATCAGTAGTGTGGCTTCCTCTGTGAGTCCGGTTCTAACTGGGCACACAGAGAGCCAGGATGGCAGGAATGAGATTGTGCCAATGGGGCAGGACTGCAGCTGCCCAGCCCTGCCACCCACCCACCCCAGTCCCAGCGGCACAGGCAGCCTACATCAAACAAAGTGCGTCTCTATGAGGGACCTCATCTGGGGCAGAGGCCCCAGCACACATACCATCGCAGTCATATCATAGACCCCTTGTACCTACTGTGTCAGCAGCAGTGTTGCTGTAGAGGTGGATATATTGCACAAAATCAGCTCCATATTGGATAAGGCCCCTGTCATGTCACTAAGGATGGGCCTTCTGTCACTGGTTTTGGGGACTTTTTTGTACAACCTTTATGGAGCCTCTTAATAGTAAATGTCTGGTTGGGATTCTCAGATCCCTTATGTCACATGGGCCTAATGTTTACTTCTGGCCCCAGGACTGGGCCTACCATTGAGAGACTGTGTTCTTTGCACATGGCCCTGCTTTTCAGTCTCACAATTCAACCCCTGACATTTGCAGATGAGATCCCCCAGTAAGTCACTGCACATGGCCCCGCTTCCCCCTGCCTTAATGTCTCTGAACATGCCCACCATCCTGTTCTCTCCCTCAGCTCCTCTAGATAGGCCCCAGGAATCTATGACATGACAAATGCTTTCATCCTCATCCTCCTGGATATACCTTTCTCACTTGACTCTGTAAACCACAACATCCTAATCAACCACCTAAAACACCTGGGCATAGGTGGTACTACTCTACAATTGTTTCAAGACTACCTGTCATGTGCATAGACTATGCCCCACCTACCCCCTTAGTTCCCAGGTATTCTTCTATGTCTGTACATAATTACCGTTTTTATTATTAATAGTTGTGCCATTGTACTAGTTCATATTTCCTGGAATGTTTTTGTTCTCTGTAAAACAGTCACTCAGGCACTATTACATCTGTTAATTTCTATGTAAACCGCCTTGGATAGTATAAACAAAATTTAAATAAATATCATGTGGCTTGATCATTGCACTGGAGATGATTTCTGCTGTTGTGTGTCTATCATGTGGTTGTGGTATGGAGTGTCCAGTGCAGGCTCTAATGCATGTGTCCCACTGCAGGCAGGCCCTGGGTATGGTTTCCAACTTGGTCAGAATGTACATGTCAGTTTGTTTGAAGCCCAGGGCTTATGTCCTTGCTGGCAGGGACCTGTGATCTGGTGTATTGTTGGATGTGCTGCAGCTAAGCATGTGGTGCTGTGGCTGAATGGTTGGAACCCTGGTTCAGTATGGCATGGCCCAGAGTTCAAATCCTACCTGTGCCCTTGGTGATGTCACTGTAGCCTCTGTTATCTCTGTGGAGGGGCCAGCCAATATATTTCTGATCCCACTGCCAGGAAAATCAAGGAGTCACCAGGGCAAACATTTGTTTTATTCTAGGTTACCTCAGGGCTGGCCCTAAAATTGGTTCAAAGTGTTAGTACCCTAGGCAAAATTCAAGCTTTGCACCCCCCCCCCCCCCATCACTGTTATCTATTATTTAGCTTTGAATACCCTGTTTTTGCTGTCTTCTGGAGGTTATTGTCTTAGATGAACACCTGGTTTGCCTCATGGTTGGGCTGGTACTGGGATACCTTTACTACATGCCAGTAGCGGCGATCGTCCGCTATGTGTGTCGCAGCCCCATTGGATAACACAGGACCACAGCACAGATAGTGGGCGATTGCCACTACCAGTATTTTGTAAGAGCTGGCATCTGTTTTTTGTAATGTGCACATTAGTTCTGCGGGCAGGCTACAGCAAGGCACATTTCTACCCATTCCCATGGCACTCTTAGACATCACCATGGATTACATGTGCACCCTTCACTGCCAACGTCCAACTGCTTCCCACATTCAACTTCCACACTCTCAGATGGAAATTAGTGGGCATTACTGTGCACATTTGACAATCTTTAAGCCCGATATCCACTTACTGGCCGCTAACCAGCCACTAGTGCCCTTAATACTGGAAAGCATTCTTCCCGCCCCATCCTTTAACACACCTTAACGGTGCCATTTACCACTTGCAAATGGTGTGCCTTTAGTGACATTTAATAATCATGTCCCTAAGACAAACCATCCATCTGGGCAGCAGCAGAATCGGACAGTGTCGGAAGCGGAGGATCACATTTCTGTTACAACGGCAACAACACTAGCATTACCTGCATGAAAGAAAGACCTGGCAATCTACTTCCATATCTTGTCATGAAAACGCAATGGATAGTCACAACAAAACAAACTGCAAAATAGTGCAGAAAGATGAGACTCCTAGGTCAGAAGATACTCAACAGGCTACTGACGATGAGCTGAAGACTTTTAAGAGTAAAACTGGCATCTATGATGTGGTTGAAACAAAGCCCTTGGGACTTTTGACCACTGATGAAGTTGCGCATAAAATGACAGCCAGAAGCTGTAAAGATATCTCACATACTGGGATGTGGAACACATTAAGCATGAACCAAGGGAAGTTAGAGATAGTCAAGAATGTAATGGAACTTCTACAACTTGATATCATTTATCATCATTCATTAAAAAAAATTAACATACCACCCTTTAGTGTGCACATACAGAGCGGTTTACAACAAGTATAAAATAAGACTGAAATGAGAGAAAAGGACCTACAATTTGCGACAGGACAGGTAGAGAAAGAGAACACTTATAAAGAACAAAATTACTGAACATATAGATAGTCATGGCTTAATAGAAAACATCCAACATGGCTTTAGCCAAGGAAGGTCTTGTCTTCTAATCTGTTATGTTTTTTTGAAGGTGTGAATAAACAGGTAGACAAAGGCGAGTCGGTTGATATAGTGTATCTGGATTTTCAGAAAGCCTTTGACAAGGTCCCTCATGAGAGATTTTTGGTGAAATTAAAAAGTCATGGGATAGGAGGCAGTGTAATATTGTGGATTAGAAACTGGTTAAAAGATAGGAAGCAGAGGTTAGGGCTAAATGGCCAATTTTCCCAATGGAGAAAGGTGAATAGTGGCGTACCCCAAGGATCTGGGCTGGGTCCGCTGCTTTTTAACATATTCATAAATGACTTCGAAATGGGAATAACAAGTGAGGTAATCAAATTTGCAGATGACACATAATTATTCAAAGTTGTTAAAACCCAAGGGGATTGTGAAAAATTGCAAGAGGACCTTGATAAGTTAGAAGACTGGGCATCGAAATAGCAGATGAAATTTATTGTGGACAAGTGTAAAGTATGCACCTAGGAAAGAGCAACCCAAACTATGGTTACATGATGCAAGGTTCCACATTAGGAGCTACCACCCAGGAAAAAGATTTAAGCGTTATCGTGGATAACATGTTGAAACCCTCCACCCAGTGTGTAGCGGCGGCCAAGAGAGAAAATAGAATGCTAGGTATCATAAGGAAAGGAATGCAGAATGAAACAAAGGATATTATAATGCCTCCATATCGTTCCATGGTGCGACTGCACCTTGAATATTGTGTGCAATTCTGGTTGCTGTATCTTAAAAAGGATATAGCATTATTAGAAAAGGTACAGAGAAGAGCCACAAAACTGGTAAAGGGTATGGAAGGATACCCCTATGAAGAAAGGCTAAAAAGGTTAGAGTTTGTCAACCTGGAAAAGAGACAGCTGAGGGGAGATATAATAGAGGTCTATAAATTAATGAATGGAATGGAACGGGTAAACGTAGATCGATTGTTTATGCCATCAAAATATAGAAAGACTAGGGGACATACAGTGAAGCTACAGGTTAACCTATTTAAGACTAATAAGAGAAAATATTATTTCACTCAATGTGTAATCTGAAATTCATTACCGGAGGATGTAGTAAGAGCTTTTAGTGTAGCCAGTTTTAAAAAAGGTTTGGACAAGTTCCTGGAGGAAAGATCCATAAACAATTATTAAAAGGGACCTGGGATATCCACTGCTTGCACCAATACAAGCATTGTGGAACCTGTGTTTTTTAGGGAACTGCTAGGTACTTGTGACCTAGATTGGCTACTGTTGGAAACAGGATACTGGGCTTGATGGACTTGGTCTGACCAAGCATGGCATATCTTATGTTCTTATGAGCGCATCATCCGTTAGACACCATCCCCGGTGCCCCCAAATTGCTTAAAAAGGTACATTTTTAATTGGGATTTGAACTGCGGAAAAGAAGTTTCGAGATGCAGTGTCAATGGACGACAATTCCAGAGGGCCGGAGCCACAGAACTGAAGGCTGAATGACGAATAACTTCACAAAAAATCTGATTGGATGAGGGCATAACTAGGCAGTTGTTAGATAAGGATCATATGTAATGGTGAGGCATATATGGAATGGTCATAGCGTTAAGATAATGTGCCGTGCCGCAGGGCAGGGTCCCGAGGCCGGTAGTAACCGGGTTCCCGGGGCCCAGCCTTAAGGCGGCAGATTCGCGGCCGTTGCATCGGGGGGGGGGGGAGTGTGGAGGAGAAGCGAGGCCGGCACCAGCAAGCGACGTGAGCACGTAGCGCTCTCTGATTGGTGCTGGTGCCGGTCGTGGGGCGGGCGGAGCGGTGGCACGCGAGGGAGATCGCTGGCGTGCGCTCTCCCTCTTTGCAGCGTGGCCAGCGACCGAAAAGGTTTGTGCAGGGTTCGGCGGTTTATTTCGGGCCTTTGGGGGCACATTAGTCCGGCGGTGGCCTTCGGGTCTGCTGCCCGTTGTTGGGCCGTCGGTAATTTGGGCGGGTGTGGGCTAATTGGTCGTCGGGGTTTCCGTCGGGGGCCTTTGATTCCCTGCGGGCTGGCTGCTTTGCTTAGGGCTCTTTAATTTAAAAAAAAAAAAAAAAAAAACACCGCTTATAGCACCCTCACTGTTCTGGGTTTCAGGGGGGTTGCTAGTCTATTAAAAAAAAAAAAAAAAAAATTTAATAAAACCAACCATTGGGTGTGCTCCTGCGGGCCCATTTCCACTTTGGTCTGGGTTGCCAGTATGGCTCGCCGTTCTGGCAAGGCCGCTTCCCAGAGGGGGGGGGCTAAGGGGGTTGCTGGTAAGGGGAAAGGGTGCGGGAAGCCTGGGTCTGTTCCTGCTACAGGGGGGGAGGGGGGGTGGCGGTGTCTCAGGGCTCGCAGGCGGGGCGGGGCAGAGGGAGGTCGCCGAGGGTGCGCTCCAGCGCCTCTGGCCGGCCCGTGCGGTCCCGGGCTCCTGCTGTGGTGGCTGCCCCCCAAGGGAGTGGGGTGCCTGGGCCCTCTGGCTCAGAGAGCGGGGAGGGGGCCTTGGGCGAGATGGCCAGAGCGGATGCCTTGGTTTATAGTTCTGGGGCTGGGTCGGCAGCGGAGGCTCGAGTCATTGGGGCGGGAGCTCCTCCGGTGCAGGGTGGCGGGGGCGTCGGCCCGTATTCTTCTCCGCCTGCGTCTGGTTGGGCTAGTCCCGGGTGTATGGGCGGGTATGTTCCGCCTCCTGGGTTCTTCGGAGCTCCGGGGCCTTGGCCATTTGGTGGGGGCGCATGGGGGGGACCGGCGCAGTGGAGTAGTGACTGGGATGGGTGGCGGGGGGGCGGGGGCGGTGGGGCTTCCGTTCCTGTGGGTCGGGGGTCGGCAGCATGGGAGTCGGGTGGCCTCGGGTCCTCAGCCTGGGGCTGGGGAACGGGACCAGGCGTTGCTTCCAACACTTTGCGGTCAGGGCCTGTCGCCTTCTCTCCTCTCTCGCCTCAGGTTCCTCGGAGTGAGTGGCCCAGAATAAACATCGCCGACTCTGTACGGGCGGGCCCCACGGGTGCGGTAGACGAGCGGAGCGGTTCGGCGGCTGCGGCTCCGGATCCCACGGTGTCTTCGCCTCTTCCTCATCCGACTGGTGAGTATGCTGGGGGCGCGGGCAGTTCGGCCGGGGGAGGGCAGAGTCATGTGGCGGTTGGGGGGGCCGTGGGAAATGAGACGGCTAAGCGCAAACACGGGCGGCGCTGCCGGCGCGCTTCCTCTTCGTCCTCGTCCTCGTCCATGCTTTCTTCTGCTGACTCTGTGGTTACAGGGGGGGAAAAGGAGGTGGGTGGTGGGTCCGCTGTGGTTCGTTGCGCGGAGCTATGGGAGAGTGTCCCTCGGAAGTTGCGGCGCCGGATCAAGCGTCGGCGGTATATCGATATCTTCCGATTACTGGAGGGCCGGAAGCGCTTCGGGGAGAGTAAGAAGAAACGTAAGGAGGATGAGAAAGCGGGCCGGGTGCGTAAGCCGTCTCGTAATACCGTGAATTGGACTCGGGCTTTTTTGCGGCTGGCTAGCGTTTGGGGTCATTATTACCCAGAACAGTATGGGGAGCTCCTGGCTTATGGTGATACGATTCTGGCAGCGTCGCAGGCGCAGGAAGGGTGGGAGTGGCTGAACTACGATGAGGAGTTCAGGGACACGATGGAGGAGAGTAAACAGTTGTCGTGGGGCACGAAGGACATCAATCTTTGGCTGACGCAGATGTCCGTGCGGGGTCGTGTGGGTGGGGCTGTTGGGGGGGGTGGCAAGGTCGGAGCCGCGCCGTCCGCGGTGGGTGCGCGGCCCTTTCGGTCGGTCACCACCTCGGCGCCTCAGTCCAGGGGTGGTGTTGCGGGCTCGGACGTCTGTTGGCGTTTCAATAAATCCTCATGCCCGTTTCCAGACTGCAAATTTAAGCACGCCTGCTCCTTGTGTGGCGGTGGACACGCGGCCATTAAGTGCAGTCGAAAAGGTGCGGCGGGTGCCCCTGCAGGGGGCAAGTGAGGGCCGTCTCAGGGCTTTGGCTCCCACCCCCGTGCAAATTGAAGTCATGCGCCCTTGGTTGATTGCGTATGGCAGGGCTACCCGCGGGGGGGCGTGGAGTTTACTACTAGAGGGTTTTTCGGCGGGTTTTCGGATTCCCTGTCAGGGTTCCCCTGCGGGGGGTGGGTCGCGTAACGCTAGTTCGGTGCGCTCTCTCAGCGAGGTGGTTCGGAAGAAGATTGCGGAGGAGTGCGCGCTGGGCAGAGTGGCAGGCCCCTTTCGCGAGCCCCCCTTCTCTCCGTTCACGGTGTCCCCGCTCGGGGTGGTGCCCAAAAAGGAGCCGGGCAAGTTCCGGTTAATTCACAATTTATCTTCCCCTACCGGGGATTCCGTGAACGATCGCATCCCTCGGGAGCAATGTACCGTGCGTTACGCTTCTTTTGATGCTGCGGTCGCTTTAGTACGGCAATGCGGGGCCGGGGCGTCCTTGGCAAAAGTGGATATTGAATCCGCGTTCCGCTTGCTGCCGGTGCATCCTGTGTCCTTCCCTTTGTTGGGCTTCACCTTCGAGTCGCAGTATTATTTTGACAAATGCATGCCTATGGGCTGTGCCATATCCTGCGCTTATTTCGAAGCGTTTAGCACCTTTTTGCACTGGGTGTTGGAGAAGTGGACGGGGCTGGGCACGATTGTACATTATCTGGATGATTTTTGTTTGTCGGGCCTGAACGGGAAAGAACTTGTGTTACCTTGCTGGAGACCTTTTTGCGCTTGGCGGTTGACTTCGGCATTCCAGTGGCAGCTAATAAAACGGTTGGGCCGGTGACTTGCCTGACCTTCCTTGGGATTGAGATTGATACTGTGGAAATGGTTGTCCGTTTGCCGGAGCAGAAAGTGGCATGTCTTCGACGGCTGGTGGCTGAGGTGGGATCTGCGCGCAAGACTACTCTGCGTGGCATGCAATCTCTAGTCGGGCATCTCACTTTCGCTTGCAGGGTGCTGCCCATGGGGCGTCCCTTCGCTCGGCGGTTGTCGCTTGCTGTGGCGGGAGTTCAGCTCCCACACCACCGGATTCGGGTGACGACGGGCATGCGCGAGGATTTACGGGTTTGGGATTCCTTTTTAGCCGACTTCAACGGTCGCTCGGTCATTCAGTTGCCTGAATTGTCGAATGCCGACCTGCACTTGTTTACGGATGCGGCCGGCAGTTGTGGTTTCGGGGCTTATTGTCAAGGGGCGTGGTGTGCGGAGCCCTGGCCTACCGAGTGGGTGCAGTCCGGCTTGACGCGGAACATTACTTTTCTGGAGCTTTTTCCCATAGTAGTTGCCTTTTGGGTTTGGCCGGAGCGCCTTCGGGATCGGAGGGTGGTTTTCTGGTGCGACAATGCGGCGGTGGTGGAGGTTATTAATCGGCATGCGCCTCGATGCCCGAAGGTAGCTGCTTTAATGAGGATTTTGTGCTGGCCTGCTTACGAACGAATGTCACCGCAAGGGCCCGGCATGTGCCGGGGGCCCAGAATTCCATCGCTGACGCTCTGTCTCGTTTTCAGTGTGCGCAATTCCGGCGGTTGGCTCCGGAGGCGGATCCGGCGGCTTCTTCTCCGGTCCCGGGGCATCTCTGGACAGTTGGGATGCAGAGCTGATGGCATTGTTGTCGTCTTCCGTGGCGCGCGGTACGTGGGCCTTGTATCGGCGTGGCTATTCCCAGGTGAGTGCGTTCCTGAGCTCCTTGGGCTGGGGTGGGGGGACTGTGCCGGATGGGCTGATGGGTCAGTTCGTGCTTTGGGCGAAGAAGGCGGGCTGGACTCGTACGGCTGTTACGTCCGCGGTTGCTGGGTTTTCCTTTTTCTGCAAGGCGGCAGGGTGGGGGAACCCGAGGGTCTTCTTTTTAGTCCGGTATTTGTTGGCGGGTTGGGCTAGGGCTCACCCCCGGCCACAGGACTGGTGGCTTCCGGTTTCCCACGAACTGCTGCTGCGCGTTTGCGAGGTCTTACCTCGTGTTGCGGCTTCTACTTTTGAGGCTGTGTTGTTTCATGCCTTGTTCGTGACAGCCTTTTTTGGGGCCTTTCGCGTGTGCGAGCTGGTTCCCCGATCCGCCAAGACGGGTGCGCCGGGGGGTCTTGAGCCTGCCCACGTCACGATCCAGGGGTCTCAGGTCCGTATTTTTCTCCCGCGGTCCAAGACGGATCAGGCGGGAAAAGGGAGTTGGGTGGTGTTGGGCTCCATCTACCCTGTGCCCTCGTGTCCCGTGCACGCTTTGTGTAATTATGCCCAGAGGCGTTCGGGTTTGCATGGTCCCTATTTCTTTGTACATGAGGACGGTAGGCCAGTGACGCAGTTCCAGTTTACGGCGGTGCTGCGCCTGGCGTTACGGTCTTTAGGCTATGATGAACGGAGCTTCGCGTCGCATTCGTTCCGGATCGGTGCGGCCACGAGTGCGGCGGCCGCGGGGCTCGAGGAGTCGGTCATTCGGCGGATCGGGAGGTGGCGCTCTGGGGCGTATGAAGGGTATGTGCGCCCTTAGGTGGTTGACCTCTGTATCTGGGTTCGACCGGCGACTCCTCTTTGTGGTCGCACCATGGTTCCGGGGTTACCGGGCAGGGGGGTGGTCTTCTCACAGTTTTCTTCCTGTTTCAGAGTTGCCTGCTGGTGGCAGTCCACTTTGTCCTTTCAGATGGTGTCAGTACCAGCGAATGGTGGGTCATCGGCCATTCCTTCGTCTACTGGGCGGAGCGGAGGGCGGTGTCGAGGCCATTGGGGCTACATCTTGGTCTAGCTTCCTCCGGAGTTCGCCTATGCTGGATGGGACAATGTGGAATGCGGTGGTGGCAGCTCGTGGACTTCGTCCAGACGCAGATGGCGCAGCGTCGGCGGCCAGTCGGGCTTTTGATCCACTTGGGAGGCAATGACTTGGCGACTTGGTCTTGCCGGCAGCTCATTAGAGTTGTTCAAAGGGACCTTGGTCTGCTGCAAGAACTTTTTCCGGATGTGGCCATGATTTGGTCTGATATAATCCCTCGCCCCGCCTGTGGGATGCAGCGGCGGTGGTCGCGGGGCCTGATTAAAATTAATAGGCAGATTGGGCGGTGGGTTCAGCAAACAGGTGGACGGCAGGTGTTGCATCCGTGGGCGGACGTGCGCTGCAGTGGCCTCTACCGCCTCGACGGTGTGCACCTTGCTCCTGTTGGTCAGGATCTGCTTTTGAATGATTGGCAGGAGGCCATTGAATATTGGTGTTGGTCGCAGCTTTCTTTGGGGGGGGCGGCACAAGGATAGAGGAGCTACCTTGTGCCGGTGGCGGGGTAGCGAGCCGGCGCTCGCAGACCCAGCGGGGCATTTGAGGTGAATGCCGCTCGGCAGAGGAGCGGCATTGCTGTAGGTTGGGAGAGACATCACGGTTGTGGTCTCTGCCCGGTGGAAAATGCCGGCCTTTGCTAATAAATGGCAAGGCGGGCAGAGGGGGGGGGGGTGGATGATGCACCGCTTTGCTAGAAATGGCTGGTGGGGTATCATCCGGAATGTGGGAGGCGGAGGGGGGGGGGGAATGTTTCAATTAATAATGTTTGTTGGCCTACGTTGGGCCGGTTTTACAATGTTATATAAATAAAGCTGCGACCAACTTATTGATCACCAAGATTATGGTCTGTGTGTATACTGTCATGGTGAAATGTGAAAGCAAGGGGGGGGGTTGGGGGGGGGGAATTGTCTTTGATGTAAGGAGTCTGGGCTGGGAATGGGGGTAAAGGGCTAAGGTTCCCGCCAGGCAAAGGGTGGGCATACGGATACCTCGGTTAATGTGCCGTGCCGCAGGGCAGGGTCCCGAGGCCGGTAGTAACCGGGTTCCCGGGGCCCAGCCTTAAGGCGGCAGATTCGCGGCCGTTACATCGGGGGGGGGGGGGAGTGCGGAGGAGAAGCGAGGCCGGCACCAGCAAGCGACGTGAGCACGTAGCGCTCTCTGATTGGTGCTGGTGCCGGTCGTGGGGCGGAGCGGTGGCACGCGAGGGAGATCGCTGGCGTGCGCTCTCCCTCTTTGCAGCGTGGCCAGCGACCGAAAAGGTTTCCCTCCCACCCTCCCCTCACTCGTGGTTGTTAAGTGGGGGGTTGTCGCAGCTGGGTATGGGGTGGGGTCATGGATGCTGGTTTGGCGGGGTAGCGAGCCGGCGCTCGCAGACCCGGCGGGGCATTTGAGGTGAATGCCGCTCGGCAGAGGAGCGGCATTGCTGTAGGTTGGGAGAGACATCACGGTTGTGGTCTCTGCCCGGTGGAAAATGCCGGCCTTTGCTAATAAATGGCAAGGCGGGCGGAGGGGGGGGGGGTGGATGATGCACCGCTTTGCTAGAAATGGCTGGAGGGGTATCATCCGGAATGTGGGAGGCGGAGAGGGGGGGGGGAATGTTTCGATTAATAATGTTTGTTGGCCTACGTTGGGCCGGTTTTACAATGTTATATAAATAAAGCTGCGACCAACTTATTGTTCACCAAGATTATGGTCTGTGTGTATTCTGTCATGGTGAAATGTGAAAGCAAGGGGGGGGGGGTTGGGGGGGGAATTGTCTTTGATGTAAGGAGTCTGGGCTGGGAATGGGGGTAAAGGGCTAAGGTTCCCGCCAGGCAAAGGGTGGGCATACGGATACCTCGGTTACTGGGGCATATGATCATGGAGGGCTTTATGGGTTAGAAAAAATAATTTTAAAATGGATATGCTGTGGATAGGGAAGCCAGTAGTATTGAATGAGCAGTGGGGTAATATGGTCAAAGCATTTAGCACCAGTAAGGGCATGAAGGGCAGTGTTTTAGATGGTCTGAAGGCATTTAAGTTGAGAACTGGGGAGACCAGTGAAAACTGTATTGCAGTAATCCATACATGATACAACTGCTCTGAGAAGGATTGTGGTTAGAGATGAATGGGTAAGAAGCAGATGAAGGGCACAAAATCTTCTCAAACCTGTAAATGTGGACCATGTTAGATAGCCCTTTCTTTTTCACCATATATTAACTGAGTCAAGATAAATGCCAAGATACTTGAAGAAAGAAACAAGAGTAATCTGAAGTGCATCTATGGAGGTGCAATATCAGAAGAGCCATTTGATCGAGTGAACCAGGCGGCAGTAGTCTTGGAGGGGTTCAGTTTTTAGGCATTGGAATTAAGCCAGTTAGAGATTGCCGTTAAGGCAGTGCTGATGTTTGTTAAGTCAAGTGATGTACTATTAATCTGGACCAGAAGTAAGATATCATTAGCATACATATAAAACTTGATCCCCAGAGTTTGTATGATGGCGCCAGGGGACTAAGAAACAGATTAAAGAGAATGGGAGAAAGAGCTGAACCTTGAGGGATGCCTCATGGGGGACAATAAGTGGCTGATGGGGAGTCCTGGAAAGAGACTTGGTAGCTGTGATTTGACAGTTAGGAAGAGATCCATTTGAGGACCTTCCCATGGATAAGTGGGGTGTCAGCAAACTGAAATGGACTGGCATCAGGCACTTTGAATCTGATGATCACATGGTCTACTATGCTGGAAATGTATGTCAAAGAAGAAATAATGTTGCATTTATGATTAAGAAGAAAATTGCAAGAACTGTATGAAATACAGTACAATCAGTGCAAGCTTAATTTCTATTCGTCTATGAGGAATGCCCATAAACACAACTATTACCCACGTATATGCCCCAACAACAGTTGCATGCAAGGAAATAGAAATGATCAACTTCTTTCTCTTCTATGAAGAAGTACAAGCTGAAATTGATGAACATGCAAACAAAATATCCTGATAGTCATGGGTGACTGGAACACAAAAGTTGGAAATAAAGAAGCTGGCAAAGTAGCTGGAAACTATGGATTTGGCAACAGAAATAAAGCTGAGGAAGACTAATAGAATTCTGCAAGATCAATGATCTATTTATCTCAAACACCGTCTTCCAGCAACATAAGCAGTCTTTGCTCACATGGACTTCATCTAATGGACTGTATAAAAATCAAATTGACTACATCTGTGAAAGTCAACAATGGAAAAGCTCAATAACATCAACAAAATCAAAACCTTGCGGTACAGCACCAGTTACTCGTATGCAAACTCAAGCTAAAGCGGAAAAAAACCAAGCCACTCATGAATGTAGTAAAATATGACCTTGAGAATATTCCACAAGGATTTGAAACTGCCTACGACATCAATTTGCTGCTTTGGATACAAATGATAGAGGACCAGAAGTATTATGGGATGACATCAAGAAAGTTGTGCTTGAAGAAAGTGAGGAGTCTAGAAAAGGTGAAAAAGCAAAAAAAGCTAAAATGGATGTCCAAAGAAACTCTGAAAATGGCTCAGAAATGCAGAGAAGCTAAAACCAGAGGAGAAAGAGAGCTAATAACACAACTTGACAGAGATTTCCAATGTGCAACAAGATGAGACAAAGTACTAGAATAATGCACTCGGATAAAAGGAAGGTGATTAGCGGTGTGCCCCAGGGTTCGGTCCTGGGACTGGTACTGTTCAATATATTTGTGAGTGATACTGTCGAAGGGCTGAATAGAAAAGTCTGTCCTTTTGCAGATGACATCAAAATTTGCAACAAAGTGGACTCCTCTGAGGGAGTGGAGAACATGAAGAAAGATCTATAAAAGCTGGAAGAATGATCTAATGCTTGGCAGTTAAGATTTAATGTGAAGAAGTGCAGTGTCATGCACTTGGAAAGCAGAAATCCAAGGGAATTGTATGCGGTAGGGGCGAGAGATTGGTGTGCACGGACCAGGAGAAGGACCTTGGAGTGATTGTTTCTGACGATCTCAAGGTGACGAAACAGTGTGACAAGGCAGTAGCAAAAGCCAGAAGGATGCTGGGTTGCATACAGAGAGGAATTAACAGCAGAAAGGAAGAGGTACTAATGCCACTGTACAAGTCGCAGGTGAGGCCTCAAATGGAATATTGTGTTCAGTTTTGAAAGTATCTCACAAAGGATATAAAAAGGCTGGAAGCGGTTCAGAGGAAGATGACTAAAATGATTTGGAACCTGAGTCAGAAGACTTATGAGAAGAGACTTGAAGACCTAAATATGTACACTTTGGAGGAGAGGAGGGACAGGGGAGATATGATTCAGACCTTTAAATACTTAGAGTATTAATGGACAAACAAACCTCTTCCAAAGATGGGGAAGCTGTAAAACTAGAGGGCATAACATGAAGCTGCAAGGGGGTAATCTGAAAGGCAATGTCAGGAAATACTTTTTCACTGAAAGGCTGGTGGATGCTTGGAATGCCCCCCTGATGGAAGTGGCGGGGGCAAACACAGTGTCAGAATTCTAAATGACTTGGAAGAGACACAGTGGATCCCTTTATAGCAACAGGATAAAATCAAAATAAACATAACTATCTCTTATATCTGAACAAAGAGAGGTGACCTACACAGAGTGGTGAGTACACCCCTAAACAAAAGTATGGGGAGTGGTGACTTTCATGGAGTGGCAAGTACACCTACTCTTGCTGCCTTGCTGGGCAGACTAGATGGACCATACTGGTCTTTATTTGCCATCATTACTATGTTACTATGTTAGAAACTGTTAGAGGAAGAATAAGATCAGCTTTCCTAAAGCTATGAGAGTTAAAAAGAAAATTCCATCCTTGAACTGGAATGCTAAAAGATGCTCAAAGATCCATGTTGAATGATGTTGAGACGATCAAGAACATGTGGAAATAATACACAGAGTCATTATACCATAAAGATCAAGTGGGCCAACAGTCATTTCAACCTGTGCCTTATGATCATGAACCATTGGTAATGAAAGAAGAAGTCAAAGCAGCACTTAAAGCATTATCAAAGAACAAAGCACCAGACATTGATGGCATTCCCATTGAAGTGTTACAGCAATCAGGTGCACTTTTATCATACATACAAGGCTCTGCCAGGAAATTTTGAAGACAACATCATGGCCAACTGACTGGTAAGGATCTGTATTCACACCAATACTGAAGAAAGGTGATCTGACTGTTGAAATTATCACATAATTGCTCTGATCCCACATGCCAGCAAGATTCTTCTCAAGATCATTCAGTGAAGACTACAAACAACTAAAGTACCTGAAGTGCAAGCAAAGTTCAGAAAAAAAGAGGAATGAGAGACATCATTGCAGATTTGAGATGCATCCTTGAAAAGACAAAAGAATACCAAAAGGATATCTATATGCATTTTATTGATTATAGCAAGGTCGTTGACTGTGTAAATCATGAGAAACTCTGGGCCACATTAAGAAGCATGGGTATACCAGAGCACCTGATAGTTCTCATACACAACCTTTACATTGATCAAGAAGCAACTGTTTGAATGAAACAAGGAGAAACAGAATGGTGTAAAAGCAGCAAAGATGTACAACAAGGCTGCATACTTTCCCCCCACCTCTTTAATTAATGTGCAAAATAAATCAGAGAAGCAGGACTGTATGTTGACAACAGAGGAGTGAAGATTAGTAGAAAACTCAACAACCTTTGCTATGCTGATAATAGCACATTACTGGCTGAAACTGAAGACAATCTGAAACATTTGCTTCTCAAGATCAAGAAACAATCTTGAAATGGGCCTGCAACTTAACCTGAAGAAGACAAAGATCTTGACAATTGGCAAAATCAATAAGTTCATCGCTGTTGGAGAAGAAATAGAAGTAGTGAACAACTTTAACCAATAATAAATAAAGAAACTACAAGAGGTCCAGAAATCCATCAATGCATTGCTCTTGGAAGAATGGCTATCAAGGACCCAGACAAGATTATCAAGAGCAGAGATGTATCTCGCCAATCAAAGATTTGACTTGTCCAAGCCATGGTATTTTCAATAATGTCATATGGATGTAAAAGTTGGACAGTAAAAAGATAGACAAGGAAGAAAATCAATGTCTTTAAATTATGATTCTGGCAAAATGGACTGTCCAAAGAACAAACCAGTTGGTACCAGAGGAGATCAATCTTAAGCTTTCTTTAGAAGCTCAGATGGCAAGACTTCAACTTTTATACTTTGGACACATCATGCGAAGAGAGAGATTATTAGGGAAAGACATCATGCCTGACAAGGTTAAAGGTCAATGCAAAAGAGGAAGGCCGGCAATGAGATGGATTGATATAATAACAATTAGCCACCTGATTGAAGACCAAACACAGTTTAGGACAACTATCCAGAGTCGCCATGAGTCAGCACTGACTCAATGGCCCTTAACAACAACAATTATAAAAATACAAGGAAGAAGAGAAGGGTTCACATTGTTGGGGAGCAAGGAACCTGAAAACCTAAAAGAAAAAAAAATCTGAAATATCGTGCACTAGGCTGTTACTGGATGGATGGGTTGACAGTTTGCCTCAGAGGGCGGTGACAAAATCCTGGATATTTGTCTCAAATAATGCATCTTCTTCATTACAAGTCTCATAGTTTACACAGAGACATTCTAATTTCCACTAGAAAGAAATGTTAAGCAGTTCACCGCTTTTGCAGATATACAGTACAATTTAATATGCAACTGCATGTAATATATTCAGTAATCTGTTAACCCCCTCTATGCTTTTGTTTATGGGTGTAACCACTGCTCTGTGCTGGTTACCCCCCTCTATTTTTTGAAGTGGAATCAAAATAAATAACTTTTACACTTCAAAAATAGATAGGGTTAGCTGCATGGAACAGCAGATACAACCCCAAACAAAGACATTGAGTGAGATAACCTGCATGCAGCAGCGGCTACAACTCTAAACAATGGCATGAGAAGTAATGGGTGCAACTCTTGCTACCTCACTGAGCAGATTAGATAAACCATGCCGGTCTTTATATGCTGCCATTTACTATGTTACCAATGTTGCACATTACTTAGCCTATTCCCAAAATATAAAGCTTTAATAATAAGAATGTTGGCTTGCCTTTAAGACATCAGGAAAACCTGTAACTTTAAATCACAAAAGACTGAATCCTTATATTTAAAGTAACTTCTTAAAATTAAGGACTTATCATTAAGAACAGAAGAACATATGATATGCCATACTGGGTCAGACCAAGGTCCATCAAGCCCGGTATCCTGTTTCCAACAGTGGGCAATCTAGGTCATAAGTACCTAGCAGTTTCCCCAAGACACAGGTACCACAATGCTGTATTGGGTCAAGTAGTGATATCCTGGGTCCCCTTTAATAATGGTTTATGGATCTTTCCTCCAGGAACTTGTCCAAACCTTTTTTTAAACCCAGCTACACTAACAGCTTTTACTACATCCTCCGGTAACAAATTCCAGAGTTTGATTACACGTTGAGTGAAAAAATATTTTCTCTTATTAGTCTTAAATAGGTTACCGTGTAGCTTCATTACACGCCCCCTAGTCTTTCTATATTCTGATGACATAAACAATCAATCTATGTTTACTTGTTCCACTCCATTCATTAATTTATAGACCTCTATCATATCTCCCCTCAGCCGTCTCTTTTCCAGGTTGAAGAGCCCTAACCTTTTTAGCCTCTCTTCATATGTGACCACCAGAGTAGTTCTAGAAGAAATAATATCTTGTGAATCCTCCAGGAAGGCAAACAAATTAAATTCAGGATTATGCACCAAAAGATCATACTCATTTAACCCAGAGGATTCCAAAGTAACCTTTTCAGGTATTTCATAACAGTTGAAAAATAAGATAAGTTCCGAGTTAGATATTGTAATAATACTTATTTGAAATATTTTCTTAAAAGAATCTCAGGAGATAACAAATGGATAATCAGAAAATTTAAAAACCTTAAATTCTTATTTCGAACAACATTTTCTAAAGATTCTATTTTATGATGCAAGATTAAATTATCTTAAATACCTGATGCCACCATTACTGAAAAAAGGTCATCTGAGAGCTCAGTGTACAGGCCCTTTTCTCCAAGGTCTCCACCCTTCAACCTTCTTAAACTTTGAGACAGTCTCTTGAGAAAAATCATATAGTTGTGATACAATTGCAATTAGGAATGTCTCAGTATGTGAAACTACCTGCCACACATCCATTCGGGGAACCAGGAACCAAGCAAGTAACATTTTCAACACAATAGACCATTGGTTTAGGACAGGCAGATTCAGTCAAGGGAATATTAGGAAATGAAATTAATCAGAAGAGTCAATAGAGCTTGTTTGTAAATTCACTCGCGTGGGGGAGGTGGAGTTCACTTGAGGGAGCTCAAGGAGACACTCTCATTCGAGAAATGCAGCTGAGGCATGTTTGTACTGATAGAACTTCCTGTAATACAACGTTAGGCCATACGGCCTGATGTAAAAGTTTTATTAGTTCCTTGCTTTTTAATCTTAGATTTCTTTAACTAAACAGAGCAAACCAAGCTTCAGCTCACCTCTCTGCTGTTCCGTTGGTCTCCAAAAGGACACTTAAGGGGCATGGCAAGCCCCTTAGGTCACATCCATTGGTGCATGCTCACAATGCCCACCGTTGCTCTGCTCAGTTTCATAGGGCCTTTATCCATGTTGAGCTCCCCTCAAAATGCCAGCATTCAGGGCCAGACCTTCCATTTGCAGATGCCCTTCCTCTGGACAGGCACAGCACCAGTAATGAGGCTCCCAACACTGCAGTTACTTGGCCCGATTTTATAGGGCCCTTTGTCCATGTTGGGCTGGTTTTGAGAATGTCAGCGTTCAGGGTCAGATCTTCCTCCCTCAGATGCCCTTCCTCCACACAAGCACAGCACTGGTAATGAAATGACACAATACATAGATACTTTATGTTGGAGACCAACAGAAAGGTTGGAATTGCACCCTTACAGAGTGTACAGTTAGCAGCATCACTTCTGTTTTCTCCCAATTTATTTTGTAACCAGGAAATACTCCAAAAAGATATGATAATTTGGAGGGGGCGGTGGAAAGGAATGCTCAGGAAACATAATGTAGAGAAGGACATCATCAGCATAAAGAGTCATTTTAAACTCCCTTTTCCAATTTTGATTCCCTTGAGTTTACACTGTAGTGCATTGCAATTGCTAGCTCTCTAAAGTGATGTTGAAAAGGAGCAGTAAGAGTGAGCATTCTTCCTGGGTGCTGTGTCCCAATGCAAAAAAGGTAGATGATATACCATTAATGGGGTTACTATAGAGTACCTTGATCAAAATGAAAACTTCTGATCCAAATCCTATCCATGATAAAGTTGCGAATAAATAATCTCATTCTACTCAATCAAATGCCATCTTGGCATCCAGGGACACCAAGGTGGCTAGAAAATCGAGAGACTTTGTATAATCTATTAGTTGACAGAATAATGGGTATTGTTGGAGCACCATCTGTTTGCCATAAATCCCAATTGCTCTATGTGGATCAAAGAACCTATAAAAGATTGCAGTCTAGTGGCCATAACATTGGTGTAAAATTTATAATCTAAGGGCCTGATTTTCAATTAGGCAGGCTATGTGCCGCCGTGGCGCATAGCCTGCCCACTGAACCCCTTAACCCACATTTTCACTTCCGCAGTGGCAAAAGTAAAAATCTGTGTTTGTCTGGATATGCTGAGGCTAAGAGGGCTAAGCAGATATCATGGAAAATTACTGCTACCCGTTTAGCCCTTTCCTCTGCCCTGATGCTACCCACATAGCATCTGGGCACGTTAGGGACTTATCTGGGATTTTCGAAGGGCACTACCCATGTAGGTGCCCTTCGAAAATCCCAGATAAGACCTTTACACAGGTAACTAGGGAAGTTACCCTTGTAAAGGCCTTTGAAAATGGGGCTCTAAATTTATTAAAAAGATGGGTTGGTAGTTTTGCATCTGTGCATTTTCTACTAGCTTCTTACCAAAACTATAATTTGAAACTCAGCAAAAATATCACTTATATCCCCAGTATTGATAACTTCATGGAAGAGCAACCGCAGTTTAGGTGCCAGAGAAATGGCGAACATCCTATAAATTTTCACTGTAAATCCATCAGATCCAGACGTCTTTATGGATGGCTGTTTCCTTAATTCAGTGCTTCTCAACTTTGTTTATTTTGTGGCACACTTTTTCAGTTTATTCAATTCTCTCAGCAGACCAAACCTAATTTTGCATGATCTTCACTCTCAGTCTCTCCCCTAGCAGAAGAACAGCAGCGTTTTTTGCCTATGTGGTCTCATTCTGCTGGCTTCATTTTGATGTGTGTATATGCAAGGTCATACACTCAGACATCAGCCTGAAACTGGCACACAGGAAAGAAAATATGCTCTGCTCCTGCCAACGGGAGGGGGTGGGGGCTAAAGCTATCATATTTCTGGTGGATGAATTTGTGTTAGTACTAAGCAAGAAGTTCAGTTTGAAGGCAGGATGGGGGAGCCTAGTGGACAGACTCCATGTAAAATTGTAGTAACCTACTCTCACCTATACTTGAAGCATATTCTTTAAATTTTATTACCACAAACTATTTTTGGTCTGATACAAAAGCCTCAAGGTTGGCAGGCATGTCCTGCATACAAGGGAATTAATTAGGAACCAGAAAAAAAGTAGTTACTGTAACCTAAGGGTTAAATATGAAAAAAAAAGAATTTTATTTTTTTTTTTTTACTTGAGGGGAGTCAGCTGCGAGGATCAGGGTCTGGCGGGGTTTGGGACCGATTGGAGATGTTGTTGGTGGCCCGGTTAGGTGGTTTGGGGGCTTAAGAAATGTCTTTGGGGCACGCGCGCGTTCGCGTCTGGAGGCCTGAATGCAGTCAAGGTCTTGTAGTGATTTTATGCCCGAATTTGGTTCCAGCAAAATCACGGAATATTTGGCGAAGGGTTAAAATTGGCGCCTGCGCTGAAGTTGGTGACCGGTTTGAATTTTTGTTAATTATACTCGATAGTTTGGAGTTCTAAGTAAATATGAATATACTTGTTATGTAAATTGGACAAAGTTTTGGGTGATTTTATGAAGGAAAATGTACAACACCTAGAAAAATGTATGAATTTAAATTTGGAAATAATAGAGTATTTAAGTTAGATAAGCTGAATAGGATTATAGATTTTGGACTATTTTGGAAAGTCTTTAATGTGCAAAACTTCCAAGCTAAGGTTTTGCCATTCACTTTAATGGGAAAATACAGTTGAAAAGAAAACTGATTTTTGCAGAATTCAAAACATATTTTAATGCCTCATTTGCATATTCCTAAAGCATGCCTGTGATTGGTTAGCGGCTCTGGAATGCAAATAGGTGATGTCAGAAGAGTCACCGTAACCTTGGCAACAGGCAAAAATATAGTTGTAGAAGAGCTTGGACAGTGAAAGAAAGCAGAAGTGTGCTGTGCTGTGTCTGGAAAGATGTACTATTTTTGCCAGTAAAAAGATACCAATATGTGAGAAATTGTTTTTGAGAGTGGAATTGCTGTTAGGACTATATGAAAATCAGGCTAAGTAAATGATAACCCTGATTTTGTGTGGCACTGGACAGTACTGATTGAGAAGTATTGCCAGGTAGTGAAGCAAGTGACATTGTTTGAAGATTCCATGAGAGTTCTCTAAGAGAAAGAGACTAAGGGGCATGTTTACTAAACATTCCTAACGTGTGGGGCCGCGGTAGTGTGCGTGTGCCATATAAGGAGTGGGCGGTTCAGGCAGAAAGAAGAAAAAACCCCTACCGTACGTGTGCGCGTCGTGCTAATTTGCGGGGCCCACATTAGTGCGTGGGAAGGCTAAGTGGGGCGCTGCTGAGCACATATCAGAACAGAGCTGTAGCACAACCGTGAACACACTAACCAATGGTGCAGGGGCCACAGGTTCAATCCCCCATTGTGCACAACAAAAAGGCCAGCTGAGGCAACACCTTGAATGTGTAAAAGTGGTTCAGGAGGCAAAGTACTTTTGGACGGCATAAGGCGGCGCACTGTACTATCTGGGCGGCACAAGGCGGCGCACTGTTCTTTTTGGGCGGCACAAGGCGGCGCACTGTTCATTTTGGGCGGCACAAGGCGGCGCACTAATTGTGGGCAGCAGGAGGTGGCGTGCTGATGGGCATAAGGCAGCGTGCTGATGCCAAAGCAAAGGAACACAGCCACAGCACAATGGTTAAGACACTGACCAATGAAGCAGGGACCAGGGGTTTGATCCCTCACAATGCCCAGTGAAAAAGGCTAGCTGAGGCAGTATGTTATATGTTGTGGAGTGCTGTAGGAGGCTTTCTAATTTTATTTTGTGATGACTACTAGCAAACGCACTCTCACAGCATATTAATATAAGGCGGCCCATAAGGCACATGTTACAGTGCACCGTCCGCCAAGGCACCCTAGAATGTCCCCTATAGGGCAGCATGTATGTTGCGACACAGGATAATATATAGTGCACCCTATATGGCTGGCAACCGTAACGTGCCCTATAGGGCGCCCCATAAAGCACCCTCAGAGGCACCTTATGGGTACAGTACGCTGAGGGTGGTATTGCTGGCAGCAACATATGTACAGTAAATTAAAATAAATCTGTGGACACCCCTATCACATAACCCCACGGTGGGTTTGAACCCATGACATCTGGCTGCTCAGGCAGTGACGTAACCATTGGGCTACAGCTCTAAACAGCCCCTGGCTGGCTGCAGATAGCCTGTACGTCACCTCACTGACTGTCTGCTGTTGTGAACCACCCGTACCCATGATGCACTGCACATGCAAATCAGCTGTCCACGATTGAACACAGGATGGGAAATGCACCACTAAAGCTCCCCAGCCTGGTAGGGGGAAGTGTCCGTGTGCACCCACACAGCACCTCGGCCTGGTAGGGTGTCCTGAGTGGGTGGACAAATGGCAAAGAGTAGCTAAACACCATCACATTGTGCGGTTACTGTGCTCACCCTGAGTGCGAGATGTTGCGCCAAGGACCAGGTCCACAACACCAGGCATAGCTGAATGTGGCCATGTCAGAGCTCCAAAGCAGCAATAACCTGTGGAATAGGTAGGTGCAGCATAAACATTTTGGAGATCTCTGTCTGGCTCAGTTAGTGGGGACCCCCAGGTGGATAAAACAGGGCCTCCCCTCAACAGATCCCCACCCCCAATGGCAGTAGAGTGGACCATCAACCCCAGTCCTGCTAGGGAACAGACACCCTACAGGGCAGTCCAAGCAGCTCCACACACATCCATAACACAATATCAGACAGACATTAGGCCTGGATATTCAAAGATGCACCCCACCACTATCTGCTATTCAAATGCAGCAAGCCATCAGCCACTGCAACCTGCAAGGCACTCCATCACAACACATATCAGCTGTGAACAGTCTGCTGGCTGGTCCTGATGGACATGCATGCACCCACAACTGGGGTGGCAGCACACACAGACAGATAAGTCCATGAAGAGACACCCATACATATCACATGGGAGAATCACAATATAGCACTATGGGGGTGCCTAGCCATGCTGCCATCACTGCACACTCAGGGTGAGAGTGATCCCCCAGCAGCACATACAGAGGTCACCCTGTCTGTGTAGGTGGTGGCCGGGCACTACCATGCCCCTGCCAGTGCCCTATGCCCTGTGCAGCTGCATCCTGGTCAGTCCACTCTGTCTGAGATATACCCATGGTCCCTTGCTACTCATTATGCACATTGGCAGGCCAATACTGGCAACAGTGTTGGCAGTGTGGGCTGTGGAAGGGGCATGCAGCCAACACCCACTGTATAGACAGACACACAATTCCACACCTATGCCATCATGGTGCTACTATTGAGGAGGTAATTAGCCTTGCCCACCAAACCGGTGCTGGGCACGGCAAGGCATGGATATGCTACGCAGTACTGCTGGGGGTCACTCCCCAGGGTGGTAAACACCGTCAGAGGCAAGGGCTGGAGCACGCACCGCAAACACCAAACAGATTGTTCGGATGGGGTCAACTAGCAGTATGTGCATAACGTATGGATATCTATCTGCCAGTACTCCTAGCAAGCGTCTCAGAGCTGTGTACCGTATACCTCAGGTGTAGGGTTCCATTGCTAGGGTATGCAGGTGCTAGTATTGGGAGATGCACGCAGGGTCCAATGTTCTGCCTCTCCAGGAGACATTGGCCAATGGGGCCTGTGGGTGTGGGTGTGGGTGTGTCTGCCCCTGTTGGCTGCTGCTTTACGGCAGAGATTCCCAACTCCAGTCCAGGTGTGCATCACACTGATCGGGTTTACCTGCTGTTCCTCATGAATATGCATGAGCTACATCTACATGCCATGAGGGTGGTGCATAGATATACAGCACAGGCATTTGTATGAGTGGCAGCATGGACCCTGACTGGTGTGTGGCCCACCAGGACTGCATTTGGGAGATTCTGCTCTAGGTACTGCCCCTGTACATGGTGTCTGTGCTCAGTGGGGTAAAAGATAGACGTAGTACCATTGCATATGTCCTCGCCACGAAAGGTTTGTCCTTACTATCACTGTGTAGCTGTGGGAAAAAAATGTGGGAAGGATTGGCAGTAGCCCCAGCTGGGCTTTGAACCTGTGACCTTCTGTTCTTGTATGCACTGTCTGTGTGCACTGCACCACCTTGTAGCCACAGATTGGCTGGATTCCCTGGAATGTCCATGCCTGTGGATCCGGCAGGGCCTGTGTGTTGCAGTGGACTGTGCCAGCCTGCACATGGCTTGGCCTCTGTCCTCTGTGGCTAGCTGCCACTGCCCCCTGCACCACATGTACTCGTGCGCCAACATGCTGGCATGAGCTTCTCTCAGAAAAAGCAGATGACCTGATTGCAATGTGGCAGTACGGGACTGCATTTGGGGGACTTGGCTGTAGGTATGCCCATTGTTGTGGTGTGTTTGCGGTGTTGGGTAACATATGGGTGTTTCCCCCATGCTTATGTTCCCTGCAATACAGGGGTGTCTGCTCTATCTTTGTTTAGTGGTGGGTAAAAATATATGGGGACGGGGCTGGCAAGTGCCCCAGCTGGGATTTGAACCTCTGGTCTTCTAGTCCTAGAGGTCATGGCTATGTCCTCTGCACCACACTATGGCCACAGAGACAGTGCAGCCCCTGGAGGTAGTAAACCTGGCAGGATGGAGTCACAAACCCTGCTGTATGCATTTTTACTGTGGGCTCCTTCACCCTGTGTGGTGACAAACGTGCAAATAAAAACCCGGGAATGACCACGGAACAAAGGGGGAAAACATATACCCAAGCTGGGCAACAGTGATATTAATGGGCAACCCTAGATAACACTCCCAGGACAGCTCCAGAAAAAGGGAAATGTTTTTTGGACGAGTCTCCGCTCCGTACACCTTTCCATAAATCATTTCCTTTTTTTTGGAGCTGTCCTGGGTGTGTTATCTAGTTTTGCCCATCACTATAACTGTTCCCCAACTGAATTACTATTTTTCATATTTTTGTGGTGGTCATTTTCTATTTATAATTGCACTTTTGTGCTGTGCAAATGTATCACACTGCTCACGTTTTGCAGGTTTCCCCGGTTTTGCTGTACATTGCTGACGGAAATGGTTTCTCTTCCCTTTAGATTCACTCGCGCTATTTTTTTTTGGAAATTCAGCCCCGATAATGTGCGGGGCGCCTCTCCCCTCCCCTTCCACGCCCATTAACCCCTTCTCTCCGCCCCTCCGGGGCCTTCCTCCGCCCTCCGTTAGCCTTTCCACGCCTCTATCGGACATTTGCGGGCACGTACTTGTGCGGCACCCGTTACTGTGACGCGCAAGTGTGCGGGGCTTCATCGCACGTTTGCGGGGCGTTTAAGCGCTCTTAAGTACCGCTTTTAGTGCGCTATTTTGTGGCGCGCTAATTAGCGATTTTTAGTAAACATGCCCCTAAGAGGAAGTGGGAGTGTCATTTGAGGAGTGCTTTGCTATTATGTAGCCTATAGTATGTTGTGCCTGAAATCTTAAAGTGAAAGGCTACCTGCACAGTAAGTGACTGATGTCGTTGATGATGAGAAATATGCCTGAAACCATATAATTTGATTGATGAATGAGTGCAGTCTTGGGAAGTGAATTCTTAAATGAAGCTCTGTTAGTAGTTAGGGAAAACAGTTAAGAATAGGCTTCATTATTTAGGGACATTAATTATACTTTGTTTTATTTAGTCAGTTAGGGAATTTTAAATCTGTACTGAATAGTTTTACAGTGATTGTTCGCTGGTTTGTAAGATAGATAGGGTTTTCTATTTTTGGTTTATTTAAAGCTTAGGTAGTAGGTGGGTGTTCGGGAACTACCGTCAGCTGAGCGACACCGGTGTTTACATCCACAAGAGCTCCCACGAAAGGAATACCAAAGTCATCAAATCTATCAAGAAAGTTCTACAGCTACAGATACCAACTACTGCAACTATGGAGAGTTAAGTGCTCATGGAGAGTCTGTTTTGTGAGAAGAAGGAAAATAGATACATACCTGTGAAAAGAAGTTGATAGAAGTTCTGTATGACGTTTTCTGTAAAGATAAAAGTTATATAAACGTTCAAGTTTTGAAAAAAAGAAAAAGATTATGAATGCAATGTAAATTAAATCTGTTATTAGGTATAACCATCTATAATAACAAATAAAATTGTTATACTTATCATTTGGAACTTGAGCTCAAGAAATCCTTTTAGTTTATTTCCTTCATTTTGCTCTGAGCAGTGAACGAGGTTAGTTTATTTGTGCCTTGTTGTCTGGGTTTGCGTCACTTCTTGGCCACGACTACCACCATCATATCTAGAGGTGAAGGTGAACTCAGATACAGCAAGATTATATTACTCACCTGTAATAGGTTCTCCAGGGACAGCAGGAATCAGTCATCACATATGGGTGACGTTGCCGACGGATCCACTCCGCAGCTTTTAAAGAACGTTTTTGGGAGTGACACCGTGCATGCACGGTCACCTTCCCACTCAAAGCTGCCATCTTGCCTCAGTATAATAACAGCACAAGATGGCAAAAACGGAAATGAAAAAAACAACTCCAGGGGGAGGAAGGAGGGTTGTGAGGACTGATTCCTGCTGTCTCCAGAGAATATCTGTTACAGGTGAGTAGCTACAATTTCTCTGGGAACAAGCAGGAAGTCAGTCCTCACATATGGGACTCCCTAATTTCAGGCTACCGAAAAAACCTGTAAAAGCCACGGGCAACCTAAAAAGCAGACTGTAAAGGGCAGCAGGGGGCACTGATTGCCTGGAGAGCTGACACTGTGGCAGCAGCATTGATGATGCAATAGTCACTCTGGTAGCTTGGACACAAAGGGCTGGAGGGAAGGAGTTGCATTATTCCCTGAAGAGATGACGGAGTACCACCTGGCCAAAGGCACTATCACTCCTGGAGGTCTCCTCCAGACAGTAGTGCACTGCGAAAGTGTGCACAAAGGAACAGGTGGCTTCCCGGCAGATGTCCAACAAGGGCACTGACCACAAGCTATCCATGGAGGCTGCCATGGCCCGCACATTGTGAGCTGTCACATGATGCTCCAGAGAGAGCCTCGCCTGCTGGTAGGTGAACACAATGCAGTCAGCCACCCACCGAGAGAGGGTACACTTGGAAACAGCAATCCCCAGGCAAGGGGATCGAATGACACAAAGAGTTGCATCAATTGGCGATGAAGCCGAGTCCTCTGGATGTAGAAAAACAGGACGCGCTTGTAGTTCAGCGTGTGTAGGGAGGCATCCACTCTGGAGGGGTGAGGCCTGAGAAAGAAGGTGGGAAGCACCACCTCTTGGTTCAGATGAAATGCTGAGACCGCCTTAGGCAGGAACGTCTGGTGCATCCAAAGGACTACCCTATTCCTATGGAACCTAGTGTAGGGTTAATCTGGTGAAGGTGAGCGCCACCAGGAAGATGACCTTCCAGGAGAGGTACTTGAGAGGACAAGTCACCATGGTCATGAAGAGGGTCCCCATGAGCTTCCCTAGGACCACATTAAGGTCCCATGTCACCGGCGGTGGGTGGACCAGGGGCCTCAAGAGGAGAAGACTACGCATGAAGTGGCCCACCAGGGGGTGGATGGACAGTGCCTGGCCCTCTACTTCATGGTTATGTGCCGATATGGTGCAGAGGTGGATTTCAGGCCTGCACCCAACAGGTATAAGAGGCACTGCAATACCTCACTATGGTGCAAGAGAAGGGGTTAAGGCCCTGTTCTACACACCAGAGGGAGAATCTGCACCGTTTAAAGGCATAGGCCCGCCATGTAGAGTCCTTATGTGAGGTCAGCAGGACATCCTCCAATGACCAGGTTAGGCTGTAGTGGGCGATGGCTACCCTTTCAGCAACCAGGCAATCAGAAACAGGGACTAGAGGCTGGGGTGGCTCAGCGTGACGAGCTCCTGCGAGAGCAGGTCTGAGGCACACCCCAGTGGCCACGGGTTTCCCTGTGACAACTACAGCAATAGGGGGAACCAGGATTGTCTTGGCCATCAGGGTGCAATGAAGAGGACAAAGGCTGCTTCCGCCTGAATCTTCAGTAGGGCCCAGGGCACCAGAAGTATCAGCAGGAAGGCATACAGAAAACCCTCAGACCATGGGAGGAGGAAGGCGTTTTCCGCTTCCTGACTCCGGCCCAGTATGCTGGAGAAGAACCTTGGGAGTTGTACATTCACTGAGCTGGCAAAGAGGTCAATCTCCAGGATGCTCCACCACTGGAAGATCTTCTCCAAGACAGAGGGGTTCAGTCTCCATTCGCGGGCTGGAAAAAGTGGCTCATATGGTCAGCCAGTATTATTGTCTTGGCCCAGCAGGTAAACCACCTTGAGGAACATGTTCCTTGCTGTTGCGAAGTTTCAGAGGCACACCGCCTCCCAGCAGAGGTGGTACAACCCCGTGTCCCCATACTTGTTGATATAGAACATTGCTACTTGGTTGTCCGTCTGGATTTGGACAACATTCCCCTCCAGGTGGTTCTTGAAGACCCACCGGCATAGTAGACTGATCAGTGCTCGAGCAAGTTGATCTGCGAGGCACTCTCTTCTGGTGACCACAGCCCCTATGACTGGAGCTGGTCGCAATGAGCCCCCCAGTCCAACTTGGATGCATACATGGTGAGGACGTGCCAAACTGGTGGGGCCTGGAATGGTAGGCCGGCCCTCAGGTTGCAGTGGTCCTGCCACCACGTCAGGGAGGCTGCCAGGACAGGGGTGACCTGGATATAGTCCTCCAGGTGACCCATCATCTGTGCCTACTGAGTGCTGAGCATCCATTGGGCCTGCCGCATACATAGACGGCAAAGGGGGTCATATGTGCAGTGGATACCATGTGCCCAAGAGGTGGAGCATCTGTCGGGCAGTTGCGGAGGCGGTGCCTTGCACCTCCCTTGCTAGGGTTGCAAGGTGCTGAGCCTGTCCCAGGAATAGGAATGCCCATGACCGTGTGGAGTTGAGTAGGGCCCCGATGAATTCCATGCATTGGGTCGGGACAAGGTGGGACTTGGGGAAGTTCACGACGAACCCTAGGTGCTGCAGTAGCCCTAACATGTGCTGAGTGGCATTGCATGCTTCACCTGGAGTGCTGAACCATACAAGTCAGTCGTCCAACTAAGGGAACGCAAAGATATGAGGACCCTGAGCCAAGCGGCCACGACAGCTAGGCACTTTGTGAATACCCGCGGGGCAGAGGTGAGGCCAAAGGACATCACTCTGTACTGGTAGTGGTGGCCCCACCCCCCACAACAAAGCAGAGGTACTGACGGTGCCTCAGATGGATCAGGGTGTGGGTATAGGCATCTTTGAGATCCAAGAAGCATAGCCAACCTCCCTGGAGGAGGTAGGGCAGCAAGGTTCCAAGGGATACCATTTTGAATTTCTCCTTGATCAGGAAGCCATTGAGGTCCCGAAGGTCCAGGATGGGCTGAAGCCCCCTCTCTTCTTGGGAACCAGGAAGCAGCAGGATCAGAACCCCCATCCCTGCAGATGAGGCAGGATAGGCTTGACCACACAGTCCTTGAACAATGATTAGAGCTCTTTCAAGAGCTCTTTATGCAAGGGGTCCATTGGTATCTCTCCTGTGAATGAGGGGGGGGGGTAGCTGGGAAAAATGAAGGTGGTAGCCCTCTGTGACCACTCACAGCACCCAGGCATCTACGGTTATCATGGGTCACCTGTCTGTGAAGTCGACAAGCCTTCCCCCTGTGAACCTTAGGCCTGTGACCTCCTGAAGGAGGGATGCTATGCCCAAGGAGTCAAAAACTTCCCCCCCAGGCTGTGGCTGAGACGCTGTTTGGGGCTTGGGAACTTTGGGCTTATGGGGGCCGTGCCCTTGGCCTGCTTCCCCTGAGGGGGAGTGGGGTAGGCCTGGAACTTAGGGTAGTTTCCATAAGCCTTCTTAGTCTTTGGTTGGAAGGACTTTTTCCCCAAAGCCTTCTGATGGGGAGGATCTGACACTTTCTTAGACAATCTGGTCCTTGTCATGAATTCCTTCTCCAACTCTTCGGCCTTGTCAGTCATGGGCTTTCCAAAGAGGTTATCACTTCGGCAGGGGATGTCCGCTAGCTCCAAGTCAGAGAAATGTAGCCAGGCAAGGTGGTGGGCACTAATGCCCACTGTGGCCACACGAGCAACTGACTCAAAGCTGTTAAAGGCTGCTCAAGTCTGAAATTTGAAGCATTCCTTGACCGAGGAAACCAGGGTTTGAAAGCGTTCAATGCGATCTCCAGATAGACCAGCTGAGAACCTGGCGAACTTCTTCACCAGGTCTCTCAAGTACATGCCCATGTACAACTGGTAGGCCTAGATCCAGACCATGAGCATTGAGCCCTGGGAGCACTTTCTACCAAACACATCCATGGTACAGGCCTCCCTGCCAGGGGGCACTGAGGAGTACATCTTCTGGCTCTTTATTCGAGGCATAGCCGACTCCGCCACCATAGAATTTTGTAGAAGCTGTGTCTTCTGAAATTCTGGGCTCTTGCCGACTCAATACTGGGAATCGAATCAATAGTTCACAGTTGGCACCATCACCAGGTTCTCCCACATCCTGAGCAACAGGCGCTCCAGGATTGGGGGCATGGGCACAGTCAGTGCCTTTTGAGGAGGAGCCTCGTACTGGAGGATCTCCAGGTTCTCAGCACGAGGTTCTTACT
The DNA here is from genome assembly GCA_033557465.1 of Ichthyophis bannanicus. NCBI lineage: Eukaryota > Metazoa > Chordata > Amphibia > Gymnophiona > Ichthyophiidae > Ichthyophis > Ichthyophis bannanicus. The sequence continues at coordinate 722,264,154 of CM066034.1, read as the reverse complement.
CTGGCACTGCCATGAAGGCGAGTGCCTGGACATCTCCCTCACAAACTCGAGGAAGGCTAAGTCTTCTGGTGGGAACCTCCACCAATGGTGAGGTGGAGAGAGGTTAGAGGGGACATCCCGATGGAACACAGTGTCGGAGGACTCCTCGTCGGTCTCCCAGTCCGACTCCAAACTTGAAGAGTTGACGAGCACTCCTCGGTCAGTGAACCGACTTGGTGCCGACGACTCCCGACGCTAGTCCAATGGCATCGTGTTGTTCATCAAGGTCCTTGATGCCAATCGAGCAAGGCGCTTCAGGATGGAAGGGACTTCCTTCAGGGAAGTCCTCAGCAAGGAGGTCCCCATGTGGGGCACCAATGACCCAGAGGGATTGGGAATCAGGCCCACTGCGACTCAAGGAATGCATTGAAGCTATGCTTGAGGGCAACCATCTGGGCCTCTATTCCAGAAGGCTTCACAGCTAGGCCGGAAACTCAAGGTGTTGGGGCCGGAGCCGACTCCCTGGCCGGGGAGTTCCAGATCATGATGTAGTTGGGTCGTCACTCCTTCAGGGCCTCTGGGGACCCATCCCTTCAGGGTTGCTTCATTGAATGCTCCCGTCCATCGTCCTCTGAGTTGTTTCAAGGGCTCTGAAGCCAAGTCGAGGAGGACTTGCCACCCAATGCCAGGTCAGACCTCTGTGTCAACTTTGAGGGGTTGCTGATGCATGTGGGAGGTCCTCCAAGGACAACTCTGATGCCCAATGCCCCCTGGGATCTAAACGAGCCACAGGCACGTGAAGTCACATCACCCAGCATCGGCATCGATGGAAGGGATTCTGCCCCTGATGCCAAACCGGAGCCAGATTTGCTATATAGTTTCCCCTGCTGCCTTTCATGTTCCCTCTGGGTTTTGGCTGACATGAGGAGGCAAAGCGGGCAGGAAGACCCATCGTGGTCTGCCCTGAGGCACATAATGCAGGTGCTATGGTGGGTCCATACAGGACATCATGCGATTGCACTTAACATACTGCTTAAAACCATTGATCGAAGACATAGCAGGGAAAATGAGGCCTGCAAGATTAAACTGAGACATCTCAACCAGGCAGGCCACAAGAAAAAAATCCCATGCTCCAAAAAAAAGGAAAAATGAAAGAAAAGATACTCAAGCGAAAAACAGAGCACCGAGGTGAGAAAGGTGATCGAATCGAGCACTCAAAAAAGAGAAAAAAATGTGTAAGGGTAAAAAAAATCTACTTTTTACTGGAGTGCACCGATGGGACATCTGCAGAACTCTGTGAAATAAGACAAACTGAGGCAAGATGGCAGCTTTGAGCAGGAAGGTGACCGCGCATGCATGGTGTAGCTCCCAAAAGCTTTCTTTGAAAGCTGGGGAGTGGATCCGCACAGGTTCTGTTAGCACCGATGTCACCCATATGTGAGGACTGACTTCCTGCTTGTTGCCGGAGAAATATCCAGTCAACACAATCTATGTCCAACATGTAAATTCTGTTACTTGTATCTTGTTCTTGTTCCATGTAAACTACTTTGATTGATTGATTAAGCGGTATAAAAAAGCAAACAAATTCTATGTAGAAGATATGTTCAAATCAAAGATTTTAGCTGTGTTCCAGGACATCCAGTTTACTCTAGGAGTTAAACAATTACTAGATCACTTCTTACATATTCTAATCACTAAAATGTGAAAATAAAATGCTTTTTCTACCTCTGACAAAAGAGAAAGGGACTGGAGTAGGAAGAATAGTGGTTCTCCTTTGCTGTGCAGTCTGCTCCAATGACACCCCTCTACTCCATTAATGACAAGAGGAAAGGGACAGATTAGGGAGTAGAGTGGCTCCTCTTGGCTCTGTCTGTTCCACATTCCCCTTCCCCTCCTGTTCTCTACATGCTGGCTGGAAGAGGAGATGTTGGAACAGGAAGCAGAAGGCTAATCTCTGGGGCACTGTCCAATAGAAATAGGACAATGCCCTCATGAGCCCATGCCTAACCTGTTCTCCTACCTGTTACCTCCAAGGCACACCAAGGACTTTCCCAAGGCACACCAGTGTGCCACAGCACACTGGTTGAGAAGCACTGCCTTAATTGCCTGAAGAATCTCAGTTCAATAGGAGTCTCTAATAACAATTGAACTTCTTCAGACTTATGATATTTCAGGTTTCTTTGAGACTAGCATCTTCCCTCACAGAAGCCTCAGAAAAAATGTTATCTGTGTAGAAAGAGAGAAATGCCTCGACAATGTCCTTGTTTTTTTCTCAAGATAGTGCTCATATTAGACTGAATGTCTTTAATACATTGTCTATCCTACTTCCCATTGAGATACTAGGTTAACATATAGCCTGCTTTTATTGTTGTTTGAATAGTGTTGAGCATTTTGAAGAAATATTGACTGTCTAGTCTGTTGTCTCAAAATAGAGTTTGTAGGGTTGTTGCCTGTTTAGAAACTAATGTGAACCAAACAGCATGGCTTCCTGTTACAAGATGAATTCTTTGCCTGCCTAGAAACTGTTCTGAACCATACAAGATGGAACGCTTTTCTGCTATGCCATCAGTAAACTCTGCAAATCAAGCAAGTCAGCAGAATCATTGTTCCATGTCTACATGCTAGAGAACTCGCTCTCATCCAGAGACTCTGCCACTGGGCCTAGAGTTTGCAACAATATATGCACCTGCATACCAGCTTCTTTCCTGCACTATATACCTTTCTGCAGAGAAGAACCACCTGACCATTATTACAGGATTTACTGAAGATGACATACACTATCTGAGACCAGCCAATCACTGTGCCATGATGAGGGGGTCAGGGCAAAGAATTATATGCTGGAGAGACACGGCTTAAGCACTTTCAGTGTGTCCCATTTAATTGAAAACGATAACTCACATTAAAATTAAAACATTCCTTAATATCCTTTTAAATATAGGATTTAAATTATTCGTCCATCAGTAGTTGATTAAATCTCTACCCAGGTCATCTCTTCCTCTCTTCTATAGTATCCTTAGTGAAGGAAATCCCAGCTTGATCAGAGATTAATATATTTCTTGCTTGCATCCACATAACCCTAGACATCAGAGAACTAGATAAAAAAAAATAGTCAATCCTGGAAGTAGACTGATGTACAATAAAAAAGCATGAAAGATCTTTAGCTGTAGTGTTAGATTCCATGAGTGAACGAGCCTAGCAGTGGTAATTAAGTATAGTAGAGATGGGAGGGGGACAATCATACTTCTAATATAGTTAACATACCACATATATCCATAGATCTCATCACCAAGAGACTAAAGAATCTAAATCTAGAACATCACTAAAATCTAAATCTAGAACATCACTAATTCTCAACTTCAAGATACATGAAAAAGAGCAAAGCAAGAATAGGTATAAAGACAGATCAATAAATAAAGAATATAGGATGAGTGACTGCCAAGCAGCTCCATGGTTTAAGTGTTCCATATGGAGCTCTCTGAGATAGACACTGATTACCAGCATACGTAGAATCTATCCCAGTAGTTTCTGCTCTGTGATCAAAACTTAATAAAGTCAGATATTCAACAGCAGATGCTCATGTCTTTGCCATTACTCCACTTCAGAGCATACACGTTTGGGAGCTTGAAAGATTATATTATCAAACATAGTCCACCAACATTTGGTCGCAGTGACCAAACTGTTGCTGATATCAAATAATTTCATCATAAATCAGAGCCTCAACACACTGCTGAGGTGGAGAATTCCTGGGTGTCCAAGAAGCTCTGTATATTTTTAGAGTCTTCAAAGTTACAGGTCAATTTGATTATTGTGACCCATTGCCTGGGCATATAGAACAAACTTTCAATCTTGGAAGCATCTTTAGTAGCTCTTTACACTTTAGTGTTTTAGACTGATAAATTGACAGTAATAAGGAGATGGTTCCTTGTCAATGAGTGCCAGTTTGCATTTTAACATGAGTTAAAATGCTGAATGCTTGATGGTACAGTAGAATTTTAAAGATGAATTGGCAAGGACTGCTACGTTGAATCCTGAGCTACACAGAAATCTGATAGGTCCTTCAACTTCAAAGGGTATGTCAAATTTTAAGTCAAGCAGGGTTGGAATAAAAGATTGCATAAATCTCACCAGATTGTCATCTTCTGGCAGGCATAGCAGGTACATATTGTTGCATCTCTTTTCTGTCATTAGTGTCTTTCAGCTCTTTATGCAGCATGGTAATGTCATTGTGATCTCGCTCTGCCCATAGGGAATTATGCTCTACATGCTCCATGTGACTTTCTCTGCCCTCCAGCATAGTGACCCAGTCAGTGATATCAATGAGCTGCTCCTTAATGCTGGAAATCTCAGTCTTAACCTACAGCAAGAACTCTGTATTGATTTTGAGCATTTCTTTGAATGTAAGCATCTCTGACATAATTGCAGGCGCCAGCTTTAGACCTCGGGCAGGAGTGACTGGGGTTTCTAGTCCCACAAGCACTCCTTGTGGCCTTGGGCAAGCCACTTAACCCTCCGATGCCTCAGGTACAAAACATAGATCGTGAGCCCTTTGGGGACAAGGGAAATATATACCATACCTGAACATACACTGCTTTGACCTGGTGAAAAGCGGTATATAAGCATTGCTAAATAAATAAATAAATCAGTTGAGGATTCTTGTTTTGTTCTCTTAACTCCCCCAGATGCAGCAAAAGAAACTTCAATTTTATTTAGCTTGCTCGCAGCCATATTCCAGAAGTTGGAGAGAGTGTTTGGTGTAAAGATTGGCCCAGAGATATAGATATGATCCTTATTCCATATCGATTGATCCAGAGCTCACTCTCTATATGGCCATCTTGAGACAACTCCACGGTGCTTCCCCCCAGCAGTATTGTAATTGAAAAGTTGGCACTGGATTTTATTGTCCTTAGAATGAGTTCATATGACATGAACATATTTAGTTTGTGTCATTTGCCCAGTTATAGATATTGGTCATGTTATGAGAGTGATTTTGCTTATCAAAAGATAATGGGGACATAAGCTCCATTTTACATAGGACACTGAGGTAGGAATAGGGACATCCAGGTTGAGATGTCGCAATTCCTTCAGTGTTTTACAAAAGGCTTTACCAAATATGGCGCTTTTTACAAAATACTATAAGAATGCTGGCAAATAAATGCGTAGTTGCCAACATGTACAGAGGGAGAATCAATTCAAGAACCTACATATGAAGAAAAAAGCAATATCATTCAGCATTATCTAAGTATGAATGCCAACAATTATACGTGAAAGAATCAATTTTCGCTTCTCACCTAAGTGCCAGCGACTATACATACTGTATAATAGCCATATCCCAGAGACATAACTGAAGTCAATTAAGTAGCAACATTCTCAAATGAGAATTGTTACATTTGAAAAGCTAAAAAAGGTACCAGGAGGTTAATGACAAATTCCCCCTCCCCTCCACACACACCTCCATATTCCTTTGAAAGCGCTGGTTAAAATGAGAATTTTGAAGAAGTTTATGCATGTCTCACAAGAGGTGCAAAAGCTGATGGGGATTTTTTGGGAATTACATGTGTATTCCCATCTTAAAATGGGACATACAAGTATAACTTTTTGACCTACTCAAACAATTCCTAAAATATGCTTCCTTTGAATCAGTGCATTACTGCCCATCTCCGTGTGCAAAGAGCGGCATTCTACAATCTCCATTTAGACTTGCAAGCAATCTAAAAGCATAAATGCTGCCATTTATATGCGGATCTGCCATGCAAGGATTTCCATCCTGTATGATTTTAGAAAGAAAAGGATGATGTATTATAGATTCCAGCGTACCTGGATAAAAACTGTATAAAGAGAGTTTATTTTCTTCTCAGCTCTGCAGGACCTTTGAATCATTAATTTTTTAGAACATCAGATACAATTATTTCTTTGTGGCAAATTTAATGAAGAACTTTCTGCTATAAATTTTAGTAATTCCCTATGTTGGTTGAATTGAACCCTCTAAGAAGATTAAGACATTGGTAAAATGACAGTCAAGAAATAATAATGTCAGTTATATTATTTCTGATAAACAGGCATTCATAAAAAATGTCATGGTAAGATACTAGCATGCTACCAGTCATTAGCATCACAATAGGTAAGACAAGACTTTTTTACTTCTAGAATTTCTTTGACTTGAAGCCTAATGAGGTGAGTTAATATACTTGAATACTGGCAACAATATTCAAATGAAGCACTTAATGTGTTAAATGCTAACAGGCTGTAAAGTTAATGTGATTTTGTGCTTCACTGGTAGCTTCAGAGCAATTACATCCCAAAGGTGTCTTCTAAAGCCTGTTTATTTCCACTAGAATACGCCTGAAGATTTCATATTGTTCATGTTTTGTCTTAGTATAACTACCTTTTATATACCTTCTTGTCTATACTTTTCTATATACTTTGGACACATAGATTTTATTAATTTATTTTTGGATTTTCATTTTAGTTGGGCATTTTTTAGGCCATGTTTTTGAGATAACATGATGGGTTTTATGCCTACGGTTTTACTTTTTTACTTTTTGATTTGATTTTTATTATTGTTTTTATGTCCCTGTGAACTCAGTGGAACATGGGGGTTATTTGTTTGATTCTCTTCTCGGCGTTTGTAATTATTAAAATTTTTGCTCCTGTCTCCCCTGGTCTGCTGCCCAATTTGATCTGAATAATACCTTGCACGATTTAAGTTATATCTTTGGGCTATCTTTTTTTTAACTTTTACGCCCTATGTAATTGTTGCTGGCATGCTTTATAGCCCTTTTCTAAGATGTTGAGGTCTGGCATTTATCAGCACGGCATGTCAAACACTATAATACATCAGAAATGTATGCACTTTATGTAATCATTTTATCCTTAATTCTTCACAATCTTGGGTTGCTTTGTCATTGCTTTCCTCTCTCATTGTCAATTGTGTAATGTATTCTTTCTCTGGGTGTTCCTAATTGTTCTTCTACCCTGCATAACACTCATTGAAATGTCCCTTCTTTTATTATTCCCAAAGGAAATATTTAATTGAGTTCCTTTTTTTCTATTTTGTTAACTTAGGTGATTATTTTAACGTATCATCCACAATTTCTTGTATAGGATCAGGGATTTTTAGTAACTCTGGATGTCCAGTCACTTTATACGAGCATTCCGCAAGAAGCTGCCAGTGTAATAGTACAGCAAGCATTGATTGCTCGCGGTGACCTGTCTCAGTTACAGTTGCAATTTTTGCAGGCTCTCACAACTTTAGCCCTTTTCAATAATTTTTTTGAATTTCAAGGGGTTCTTTACCATCAAATTTCAGGGGTAGCCATGGGCGCTACTTGCGCCCCATCAGTTGCCAATTTGTATATGGGAACTTTTGAAAAGACCTTTTTTCCTAATTCCATCTATTTGGACAACATCAAGGCTTGGTACCGTTATATTGATGATGTCTTCATGCTGTGGAGGGGCACTGAGTTCCAATTTGATTCTTTTCTTCAGTGGTTAAATTCCAGAGATGTTAACATCAACTTTACCAGTGAGATACAACAGAACAGTATTACTTATTTGGATCTATTAATCACCAGAGAGAGTAACGGCTGGGGCACTTTGGTGTACCATAAGCTGATTGATCGAAACACTTTTTTGCATCACGATAGTGCACATCCTCCTCAATTGAAGAATAGTCTGCCTCTATCCCAATTTTTGCGGTACTGGCGGAACTGTTCGGATGTGAAGACCTATAAGAAACAGGCAGTGGGTCTAAGAGAGAATTTTATTGACCGTGGTTATCCGTCTTCCTTGGTACAAAAGGCTTATCAAAGAGCTTTACATAATAATCGTGACCTATTATTAATTCCTAAGAGTAATTCTGAAGATTCAAGTATAAACCGTAGCATCAATTTTATTACCTCTTATTCCCCAATAAGTTCTGGTTTGCAGAAGATCTTGAGGAAACATCGAGCGATACTTCAGCTGGTTCCTGGCATGCAAGATACATCGATACGCTGCGTATGGAAACGCAGCCGAAATTTAAAAGAATTTTTAAGTCCCACAAAATTGCGTGAAACAACGGTAACCAGTCATGCAGCTTTTTTGATTGGACATAGCAGGTGCGGCCATTGTACGATATGCAATATCACCGTTGAATGTTCTCAGTTTGACTACAAGGGTACAACTTATAAATTGAGGCATACCACCACTTGTGAGTCCACCCACGTAGTATATGCAGTGAAATGCCCCTGCAACTTATTGTATATTGGCAAAACGATTCGCCCCTTTAAAATCCGGATGAAAGAACATGAAAGCAGGCTTCGTTGCACTAGAAAAGAAGCTCCTCTAGTGGAACATTGTATGTCATATCAACACGTTTTTGCCCAACTTCATTGTTGGGTTATCGAACATGTAGCAGGAGGTGGACAAGGGTGATCACGGGACCAACAATTACTTTACCGTGAACAGTGGTGGATCTATACTTTAGACACGGTACAACCGGGAGGCCTCAATTTCAGCATTGATTGGGCTGTTTGCGTTTGATGTTTCACCAATAGCAACACAGCTTGATTTCATTCGGGCTTAGTGAAGTATTTAAAAATGGCAGCTTTCTTTTCCAGTCCGCATGCGTGGCGTTTTTTGGCTTCCCCAGAGAAAGAACGGGAGTGTGTGCCTTAAGACAAGAAGCTGTGCTGCGATAAGGTTGGGCGGGTGTTATTGCACTTTTCCTTTGTATTTTAATGTGGTTTTAGTATCATGGTAAAAATATTTTGAGTATTATTATTCAGTCACCATTGATGTCATTTTTTACAGGACATTTATTTGTTGTTGGAGTCCCTTGAGAAACCCATTTTTGGAGAAACGCATGGGCGCCTCTTATTGTTAGCGTTGGGACATACTTTTTTCAGCAACATAGCAACAATGAGACTGAGAGCAACTAACGAAAGTTAAAAGCAGAAACGAATATAGCAACGCATTTAAAGGAACTTTTTGGCATATTCTACTAAATAACAAGATGAGTATTTTTCTTTATTCAAATTAATAATACACTATACTTGATATGTCATTAGGTCCTTTTTACCAGTGCCATTGATATAATACCGGCACATAATAAGGACACCTTGATGGTCCCTGCATTTTAAGTGCCATTGGTTGATTCTGAGGCTCAGTTTCTGACAACAGAGAAATACTGAATAACAAGTTTGGTTAACCATTGAATGAGGTTCAGTTTTATTACATCTACTCGTACACAGACAAAAGCCTCAGAAAAGCCCTCTTGTTCCAGAGAAGCAACTTTAGATTACCTCCCTTCTCATGATGGCTTAATAAATTTCCCCACTGAGAGGGAAAGAAAGTCGAAAGCTGAAAAACGAAAAGAGAGAAGGGGTCGCTCGCAGGGCAGATCCGAGTTGGAAGCGGGGAAGGGAATGCCCTGGGTTCCTTCGGAATTAGTGGAGAAGTTCCCCTCCTTTAAAAAGGAACATTCATGTTATTGCTTGGATGTAGCTATATATAATAAGCATAAATAAAAAAAAAAAATAAAAAAAAAAAAGGAACAAAGAGGTGATCCCACGTTGGCCTGCGCTTTTGAGCACGCACAAGGGGAGAAAGACACCTTTCCCAGGTTTATTATAGAGGAAGAGGTACTATACAGGGAAAGTATAGACCCCCGGTCTGGAAATATTCGGAAGCAGCTGGTAGTGCCGAATACCTTCAAGTCTTTGGTTCTGCGGTTAGCCCATGATCACCCATAGGAGGCCACAAGGGAGCACAAGGGACCCTTGATCAAATACTTTAGAGAAACCACCCGTTTTTGTGAGTCTTGTGCCTCCTGCCAACGCGTAAACCCTATACGACCGCCCGAGGTACCCTTACTCCCGATGCCTGTAATTTCAGAGCCTATTAGAAGGCTGGCAATGGATATAGTGGGGCTTCTCGTAAAAACGCCAAGGGGATTTCAGTACATACTGGTTATTATTGACCAAGCCACACGGTTTCCGTGGGCTGTCCCCTTGAGGAACGTGTCAGTGAAATCCATTGCTACTGAACTAATAAAACTGTTTTGTGAGGTGGGGTTTCCTCAAGAGGTACTAATGGACAGAGGAAGTAATTTTATGTTGAAATACTTGGCCCAGGTGTGGGATGCCTTCGGCATCCACCATCTCAAGACAGCTGCCTATCTCCCCCAATGCAATGGTTTGGTGGAAAGAATGAACCAAAGCATAAAGCAGATGCTCCGACGTGCTTTGGACGGGGAAATGACAGAATGGGATAACCTGCTACCCTTCATATTATCAGGGGCGGCCCAAGGGGGGTGCGGGGCCATGTGCGGAGACTCGGTGCGGGGCCTCATTTGCATAAGTGGCCTTATTTGCATAAATATTTGCATAATGCTAACATACACTAACTTTTAGTAAACATGTCTCTTAATGAGTGTATGGATAAAGACAGACTAAAAGATTTCTACATTACTATAATCCAGTGCCAACCGCCAGGCACATTAGGAACTACTACAAACACTGCCCATTTAGAACCAATAGCAAACCCGCCGTATCCTAACAGCACTACCAGGACTCACAAAGCACCATACCCTACCTATCAAAAGGCAACACTGCAAATATTAAACCAATACATTTCAGAGAACAACAATACATGACCTACTGGGGAAAGAGAACAAGTGGCAATGTCAAATAGGAATTACATAAACAGAATACCTCAGCTCAGTTACACACTCTTTCCAACTGGCGCCGTCTCAAACCTACCCTTCCTATCAAAACTTCTTGAGAAATTGGTTTTCTTCCAGCTTGCTTCTCACCTTGAGCTTGCCCTCACTCTCCATCCCCGTCAATCAGGTTTCCGCCCTGGCCACAGCACCGAATCTGTTCTTCTTTCTCTTCTCAACGATCTTCACATTGCTCACGACCGCGGTCTCGTCACTCTGGCTGTTTCTCTCGACCTATCTGCGGCTTTCGACTTGGCGGATCATCACACTCTCCTCTTCCGTCTTCAAGAAGCTGGTCTTTCGGGTGTGGTTCTCCGGTGGTTTCATTCATTTCTATCCTGTCGCTCTTTCTCTGTTGTCTCTGCATCTTCTTCTTCTGCCCCCACCCCCCTGTCCTGTGGTGTTCCCCAAGGGTCTGTTCTCGCCCCACTTCTCTTCAATATTTTCCTAGCCCCCCTAGCCCTTCTGGTCCAACAGTTTAGCATCTCCGCATATTATTATGCAGACGACATTATTCTTCTCCACCACACAGATCCTCTTTCCCCCGATATCTCCCCTATCAACCACTGTCTCACTGCTGTGATGTCTTGGTTCTCCTCCAACTTTCTACAAGTAAACCCGGCAAAATCCTTCGCAATCTGGTTCACCTTTGGCAGTCCTTCTCCCACCTGTGCCCCCTCTCTCTCCTCCCAGTCTATCCCCCTGGTTTCTTCACTCCGATACTTAGGTGTTGTCCTTGACTCTGCCCTTACCTTCAAAGATCACATTTCCTCAGTTGTTCAACGTTCCTTCTTTTCTCTTCGTCAGCTTAGAGCAGTTCGTCCCTTCCTTTCTACTCCTGCTCTGACCACCCTTCTGCTTACCCTTGTGTTGTCCCGTCTTGATTATTGTAATGTCTCCTTTGCTGGTTTACCCAAGTCCCAACTGTCTCGTCTCCAACGCGTTCAAAACGCTGCCATCCGTCTGTTGTCCCATGCCTCTCGGTTTGATCATGTTTACACCCCTTCTCTATCAACATCACTGGTTACCTATTTCTTTCCGCATTCGGTTTAAACTTCTAATTCTTGCACATCGAACAATCTACACTGGCACTCCCCTCTATCTAGCAAACCAGATACAATTTCATATCCCCCACCCGCCTCCTCCGTTCCATGCATATGAATCGCATGGTCCTTCCCTCCCCTTCACATGCTCATTTAGAACAAACCCGCTCCTCTGCTTTCTATTTCCTGGTCCCCAGCCTCTGGAATTCACTCCCCCCTCCCCTCCGTGCAGAAAGCTCATACCAAATTTTCAAATCCCAACTCAAAACCCATCTCTTCCGCCTTGCGTTTGACCCTCCTCCCTAGCCCACTCCCTCCCCCTTCCCACCACCTCACCTTTTCACCGAATTTGTATGTCTTTCCTCCCCCTCCTTCCCTGTCTGTGCACTTGTATTATTATTTTTAGTTCACTTCTGTTCTTATCTCCTCTTTCCTTTTCCCCTACTTTTCTTTAATTTGATGGCGTTCCTTTTCTTTTTCCACAGCCAATGCTTGTTTTAACCAACTTGCTTGTTTTTTATATATTGTAAACCGCTCAGACGCCTATGGTATTGAGCGGTATAACAAGTTTTTAACAAACCTAAACCTTAATAAACCTAAACATGCAGAACATAGACCATCACCAAACAAGGAATCACAATTTAGAAACAGGAAGGCAATAATTAAACTGGGAACCCCAAAAGCCAAACTTGGAATGTACAACAACACTGTAGAAATAAAACTATAAATTAATTTCCTCTTGTGCCAAACAAAGCGCAGACGTTAATGATGCACATTTCCCAGAGCTTTCATATTCCAGTTAATAAATTCAAAATAAAGAGATATCTTTCTACCTTTTGTGCATTTTTTTCAGTTGCAATTGCTCCAGCCACTTTCTTCTGGTTTCTTCATGTTTTCTGCTAACTCTCCATCATCTGCTGTCCATTTGTCCTTTCTTCTCTCTTCTAGTTTTTTTTTCCATTCTCTCTCTCTACATCTGCTTTAACATACTAATCTTTCTCCTTTTGCTCTTTCCTCATTCCTATTTCATCCACTCAAATTTTACCCCTCCATCCTCAATCCCCACTTACCCTCCCAATACCCGGCCAATTGTAGATTTTTTATCCCTCCCACACAAAATATTTTTCCCCTCTCTTTTACTCTCCCAGCACCATCCCATTCTAATCCTCCCCCAACATCAGCTCCCTTCTAGTTCCAGCCTCACCCAGCATCCATTCCCTTCTAGTCCCTGCATCAGCCCATTTCCAGTCCTAGCCCCCCCATCAGCCCATTTCCAGTCCTAGCAACCCCCAACCCAATACCAGTCCTAGCCCCCCCCATCAACCCACTTCCAGTCCTAACCCCATCAACCCATTTCCAGTCAGCCCCCCATAGCCCATTGCCAGTCCTAACCCCCCCATCAGCCCACAGCCCATTACCAGTCCTAACCCCATCAGCCCACCTCCAGTGTTAACCCCCCCATCAGCCCATTTCGTCCTAATCCCCATCACCCAATTTTCAGTTTAAGCCCCCCATACCCCATTACCAGTCCTAACCTCCCCATCAGCCCACTCCCAGTCCTAATCCCATCAGCCCATTTCCTGTCCTAGCCCCCCCATAGCCCATTATCAGTCCTAACCCCCCCATAGCTCATTACCAGACAGCCCCCATTAGCCAACAGCCCATTACCAGTCTTAACCCCCCCATAGCCCATTACCAGTCCTAACCCCCCATCAGCCCACAGCCCATTACCAGTCCTAACCCCCTCAGCCCACCTCAAGTCCTAACCCCTCCCCATCAGCCCATTTCCTGTCCTAGCCCCCCCATAGCCCATTATCAGTCCTAACCCCCCATAGCCCATTACCAGTCCTAACCCCCCATCAGCCCACAGCCCATTACCAGTCCTAACCCCATCAGCCCACCTCCAGTGTTAACCCCCCCATCAGCCCATTTCGTCCTAATCCCCATCTCCCTATTTTGAGTTTAATCCCCCCCATTCCCCATTACCAGTCCTAACCTCCCCATCAGCCCACTCCCAGTCCTAATCCCACCAGCCCATTTCCAATCCTAATCCCCCATCACCCAATTTTTAGTTTAAGCCCCCCATAGCCCATTAGCAGTCCTAACCCCCCATCAACCCACTTTCAGTCCTAATCCCATCAGCCCATATAAAGACTTAGCTCCCCCATAGCCCATCACCACTCATAACCCCCCCAGCCCCCCGATTGCCCATCACCACTCCTAACCCCCCCATCCCCCCCATAGCCCATCACCACTCCTTCCCCCCCAGCCCCCCCATAGCCCATCACCACTCCTAACCCCCCCAGCCCCCCCATAGCCCATCACCACTCCTAACCCCCCAGCCTCCCCATAGCCCATCACCACTCCTAACCCCCCCAGCCCCCCCATAGACCATCTCCACTCCTAACCACCCCAGCCCATCAGAAATCCTAACCCCCCCAGCCCCCCATAGCCCCCCATAGCCCATCAACACTCCTAACCCCCCCAGCCCATCAGCACTTCTAACCCCCCCAGTCCCCCATAGCCCATCAGCACTCCTAACCCCCCCCGAGCCCCCCATAGCCCCCCAGCACTCCTAACCCCCCCAGCCCATCAGCACTCCTAACCCCCCCAGCCCATCAGCACTCCTAACCCCCCCCCAGCCCAGCCCAGCCAAAATTTTTTTTTTTAAAAAGCTGTCTTCTCCCGCTGCCGGGGCCGCCGCGGCAGAATCAAGTGTGCCGCAGGCCCCCCCCTGCCCAGCAGAGCCTGCCCTCCCCTGTATCCGCTCTCTCGTACAGCTGCCTGCAGTCTCACGCGCCGGCTTTCAGAGCGCGTAGGGACTAGTTTCCCTTTCGCGGCTCTGTTAAGCCCGCGGGAGCTGATGGGAACTTCCCATCAGCCCCCGCGGGCTTAACAGAGCAGTGAGGGAGAAACTCTCCCCTTGTGCTCTGAAAGTCGGCGCGTGAGACTGCAGGCAGCTGTACGAGAGAGCAGATACAGGGGAGGGCAGGCTCTGCTGGGCAGGGGGGGGGGGCCCCGCGGCACAGTCGATTCTACCGCGGCAGCCCCGGCAGCGGGAGAAGACAGCTTCTTTTTTTTTTTTTCTAATTTGACTTTAGGATCAGAATGTTTTTTGCGCGGGGCCCCCTGAAACGTGGGGCCCTGTGCAAAAAACATTCTCGCTCAATGGACGGGCCGGCCCTGCATATTATATGCCTGTAGGGAGCGAACACAGGTTTCCCTAGGCATCTCGCCATACGAACTGATGTACAGACGATCACCTAGGGGTGTGCTAGATATCCTGCGTGAACAATGGATTGAACCAGTAGAAACTGAAGTGGGAGTACCCCAATTTTTGAAAAACTTGAGGAGTCGTCTAAAGCGGACTTCTCGTCTCGCAGAAGAAAAGCTGAAAGATAGCCAACAAAAGCAAAAGAGATATTATAACAGAGATACAAAGCCTAGGCAACTAAGTGTAGGCGAGAAAGTGGTAGTCTTAGTGTACGGACTTACCCCAAAATTTGAAGCCCAGTGGAGGGGACCGTATACAGTGGTTAAACCACTTGGTCCAGCCTCGTATCTGATACAGGACAAAAAGGGACACAACCAAGTCTATCACATAAATGTCCTCCGACATTGGCATGAAAGATTGGCTCTCATGGCATCATCAGAAAAAGGGTCTAACTATATGGCGTTGCAACCATATGACTATAAGGTAGAGCATAGAGCAGGGAAGCTGCATTATATTGCTGATGCCATGTCGCGAATTACATGCTGTAGGGAAAATGATAACTCAGCCCGTAATATTTTAAGAAGGGGGATATGTCATAGAGCAGGAGCTAATAAAAGTGAGGACATAGGAAAAGAAGCTGTCTGTCCCAAAACAAATGAGGTGCAGAGTGCAATTGTCTAGCAAAACAGCTAGAGGGAGCAGGCGTGTACTTACAAAGGTTGAGTGGACACACCTAGCTAATCAGCAGCACCTGAGAACTAGCCAGGGAAGCTCAAAGGCAGAAGACCTTTATAAGCAAGTGGCTGGAGACAGAAAGCAGAGCAGCACCTGAGAGCAGTGCAGCACCGGAGAGCAGAGCACTGCTGAGAAACGGAACAGTGGAACCAGGATTAGTGGCACGGCTGCAGGAACTGGAAGAGAACCAGAAGGTCCCAGGGAGAAAGACAGACAGAGGAGAGTCAGTCCTGTGGAAGTCGTGGTAGCCAGAAACTCCAGAGGTAAAGAGCTGAGAAGCAGGAAGCCAGGCTTGGAGAGAGGCCTACGCTTGCCAGAAAGCCCGGAGCCCAGATTGAAAGGTACCAGAAGCTTTCAAGAGAAGGATTGTCAGAGAGACTGGGTCCTAAGGGAAATACCTGAGGAGGACACTTCCAGCTATGCCTATTACAGGAAACCAAGGTATGATGATTCTTTATTCATGAAGAAAGGCTCAGCTGCTAGAAGCCCTTATAAAACAGGTGCCCAGTTTAAAGGAAGAGAAAGCAGGCCAAAGTTTCACCAGCCAAGATATAGAGGCAATAAAACAGGCCACGCTCATTTAAGAACCTTAGAACAACTGTATGGAAAACAAGGGAACAGAAATAGGGACTGGCCAGTGATAACAGCCAGAGAAAGCCCCATCTCAGAAGAAGATAATAGTGATTTAGAACCGATGCAAGTGGAGCTTATAGACCCTATTCCCTCATCTCAGGAGGAATTGATGGATGGTTCCATGTGTATTGTGGGTAGTTTGGAATCACTGCTGGGACTGTGAGCCATACAGATATTACCTTAAGAAGTTTTCATATTTGTGCTGAAGGAAAGAAGAATGTTCAGACCTGTAATTTACTTCAATGTTGAAAGAATCCTTGGTTAAATTCCTTTCCACAACTGTGAAGATTATAACAGTTTACTTTGTACCTTGAGTTTGGTTTATGCCTGAAAAAAAGGACTTTCTTTAATTTTTGTAGCCCAGCAAATCTTTTTGTGAAAAGGGAAATAAAAGCCTTATTCTCCCTCCATTTGGCTTACATGACTTATTTGCACCAGGAGCAGGACTACACAGACCAGGCTGCACCTGGCCTTAAAAAACCCTCCTCTCCTAAAATTAACTATATGCCCAACCTCCCCGTTCAGCCACCGGTCACCTGGGGGAGGTTAGTGACAGTATATGTGAACTACTGATGCCACTTATTGGCCATTAAATGAGGACAAGTTTTGTTGAACCATGTCCATAAACCTTTCCACATCAATATGCTACCTAGGAGAAGGCAGCACCATTCACCTCCTTGTCCTTCACCAATGGAAAACTCAGCTTAGATTAAAAGATTCTATGATCTGTCCATGGCAAAATATTCTTTAAAATCTGCAGATTATCACCACTCATCAACACTGTCTCAGGGGTAAAAACTTAAGGCGTTGCCCCAAACACACCAATAATGCACAAATCCTTGATACGTTAGGGCAGTACTACACCATTAACTTTGAGGAGCATGGGCAGCATGTTCCTGACAGTTACTGCAATACACACGGCCCTGCCATGGCACGACATTAGCATGGGCACACTGAATGCCACCTACGGATGTAGCATTGAGCACACCTGTATTACTTGCCTGCGATGCATGTAGCATGGGTGCGCTATATGCATGGCACTCAAGCTGCCCACTCTCTGCCCCTAAGTCTCCCACTTGCAACTCTAATATGCCATGGACAGTTAGTGTCAAAATCTGGCAGTATGAACTCATGGCTCGCTGCTAGCTGTCAATGCCTATCCAGAATGTCCAAAAAACACCGCGCATGCGGACAATCGGTAGAGAGTGTGTCTGTGGTTAAAACATGCGGTGAGGTTTTTTCCATCCAATTTCACGCAGCAGAATGATATGTTACTCTTTTGTATATCATTTTCAAATAATAGTTTTTAAGCATGTTGACTTTATTTTTCCAGAGTAAAAGTAGTATTTGGAGTCGGCTAGAGAGCCCCTGAAGAAACGAAAAGGTTTCGTGAAACGTAGAAGCGCTGAGTCTGGTGTTGGGACAACCATATTGAGATAAGCCTGACTTTATTCATTATTTTTGTCATGATTTGGAACGTTTATTTTGAATCACTTGAACTGTAATACAAGGTTTCTATAAAATTGAAAAAATGGGTCATTGATGCAAAGAAGGAGCAGTTGCTGGCAAATGTCAATGCTGGAGCTCCCTAAGAGTCTGAGACCCGACAGATAAAATCTACGAACTAATGCAAGTGATCATTTGAACGCATTCAAGCACACTAGACAGCGTTAAGTGGTGTTTGGAATCATAGTTCATGCTATCAGAGTAATTTAGTTATCTATTGGCTCAACTGCAAAATTATTCACAAGTTTCAAGACCAATTAAGATTGTTTAATATAGAGAAAGAAGCGGCAGGTCTTAGTTACAAGCTGGATATGAGCGGAGAAGGAGAGAGAGGTGTCAAAGATAACCCCTAGATTGCAGGCCGAGGGAACAGGAAGGATAGTAGATCCATCCACATGGATTGAGAGAGGGGGAAGTGGGGGGGGGGGGGGGTGGAGTTAGGTGGGAAGACAAGGAGTTCAGTCTTGGCCATGTTCAATTTCAATCGGCGATGAGACATCCAGGCAGCAATGTCCGAAAGACAGGCAGAGATCTTGGACTGGGTTGCCAGAGAGATATTAGGTGTAGAGAGGTAGATTTGGGAGTTGTCGGCATAAAGATGGTACTGGAAGCCATGGGAGGAGATAAGCACCCCAAGGCCTTGGGTATAGAGAGAGAAGAGGAGGGGGCCCAAGATGGATCCCTGGGGTACACCTACATGGAGCGGGGTAGGGGAGGAGGAGGTGCCACCAGAGCATACACTGAATGAGCGATGGGAGAGGTAGGAGGAGAACCAGGACCCCAGGCCAATCAGGTTTTCAGGATATCCACAATGAATATGAATGAGATAGATCTGCATACAATGGAAGCAGTGCATGCAGTTCTATCTCATGCACTGAAAACCTGACTGGCCTGGGAAGTCCCAGAGGACTGGATAGAGAACCACTGGAGTAAACATTGATGTTCTATACTTTCTATTCTCCCTATTAAACCCCAAACCAAGTTCCATATACTGTCCCTACTTAACAGCATTGGGATTGGGGCCTCCATTTACATCCCTTGGAAAAAAGACACAGCACAAAGTTTGGGTCCTCTATAAAACATCCTCTGCAAAAAGTCACAGTTATATGGCCCCCCATATCTTCAGCCATCCAGGCAACCCACAATAGTCTTCATTTAAATAGAAGTCTGAATAGTTGCCCAAACGGTCACACAAAGGAGCTAGCCCTTTATTCGGGACTGTCCCCTGGGCATCAGAAAAGTGCAGTAGGACTCAGAAATAGTAAAAATAAAATGCTCTGATTCAGCAAAGTTTCCCTCAATAAGCAAAATTGACAGCATGCAGCAGATGAAGCAAAGCTAGTAAGTACAGATTCACTGGATTTTAGTCTCCAGGCTTGTCTCCAAAATATCTTGTATCCTTTTTTCAGGACATCTTTTGTGCTTGTATCCTTTTTTCAGGACATCTTTTGTGCTACTACTATAGATTTTCTCTGCTCATCTTTTGTAGCACTTTCTTCATATTAATTGATTGCTCTATTTATTTAGACAGTTTTGTATACCACCTTATCCTTCAATCAAAGTGGTCACAACACAATTGGGGGATACATTTAATATGAGGGGATATGAGACACATATGCTAATACTTACAGGGAACATGGGCAATGGAGGGTTAAGTGGCTTGCTCAGGACCACAAGGAGCACCTGTGGGATTAGAAACCCCAGTCCTTCTGGCCCAAGGTTGCTGTCCTCTATTGGGATTTGAACCCCTGACCTTCTGGCCAGAGGTAACTTGTCCCAACCACTAGGCCACTCCTCCCTCTGTGCATGGTTCATTTTAAACAGGGCCAGCCCGCCCATGGTGCGAGAATGTTGTTCACACAGGGCCCCGTGTTTCAGGGGGCCCCATGTGAACTTCATTCTCAAATGGTGTTCTTTGCAATGCCGGCTTCAGAGAGAGCCGGTAGACCCACCCTAGGCCCTGGTTCACCTTTGCACAGCCACCAGCAAGAAGAGTGGTGTTTTCCCTCATGCTGGCAGCTGTGTTCTTGTGAAGCGCACGAGTACCAGGAAATGCCCTTTAACCTTTCCCAGCATTCAGCGTGTTTCATGAGAACACAGCTGCCAGCGTGAGGGAAAACGACACTCTTCACGCTGGTGGCTATGCATAGGTGAGCCAGGGCCTTAGGCGGGCCTCCCCGGCTCTCTCTGAAGCCGCTAAGACAGGTGTGGGGCTCTTGGGGGGGGGGGGGGTTAGGATAGGATGAAATGGCCGATGGGGGGCTAGGATTGGAAATGGGCAGATGGGGGTGCTTGGACTGGAAATGGATGATGGGGGCTAGGATTGGAAATGGGCTAATGGGAGGAGCTTGAACTGGGAATGGGCTGATGGGGGGCTAGAATAGGACTGGAAATGGCTGATGGGGGACTAGGACTGGAAACGGACTGATGGGAGACTAGGGTTGGAAATAGGCTGATGGGGGGGGGGGGCTTGGACTGGAAATGGGCTGATGGGGGGCTAGTATAGGACCGAAATGTGCGTAGGGGGGGGCACAGACTGAAAATGGGCTGATGGGGGGAGCTTGGACTGGAAATGGGCTGATGGGAGGCTGGAATAGGACTGGAAATGAGCTGATGGGGGAGCTAGGACTGGAAATGGGCTGATGGGGGGAGTTTGGACTGGAAATTGGCTGATAGAGGGCTGGAATAGGACTGGAAATGGCTGATGGGGTCTAGGACTGAAAAGGGGCTATTGGGGGGGCTTGGACTGGAAATGGGCTGATTGGGGGCTAGGATTGGAAATGGGCTGATGGGGGGCTAGGATAGGACCAAAATGGGCTTATGGGGGGGGCTTGGACTGAAAATGGGCTGATGGGGGAGCTTGGACTGGAAATGGGCTGATGGGAGGCTGGAATAGGACTGGAAATTGCTGATGGGGCTAGGACTGGAAATGAGCTGATGGCTGGGCTAGGACTGGAACTGGGCTGAAGAGGGAGAGTCTTCGACTGGAAATGGACTGATGGGGGGCTAGGATTGGAAATGGGCTGATGGGGGGAGCTTGGACTGGAAATGGGCTGATGGGGGCTGGAAAAGGACTGGAAATGGCTGATGGGGGGCTAGGACTGGAAATGAGCTGATGGGGTGCTAGGACTGGAAATGGGCTGATGGGGGGCTAGGACTGGAAATGAGCTGATGGGGGGCTAGGACTGGAAATGGGCTGATGAAGGGGAGCTTGGACTGGAAATGAGCTGATTGGGGGCTGGAATAGGACTGGAAGTGGCTGATGGGTGGCTAGGACTGGAAACGGACTGAGGGGGGGGGGCTAGGATTGGAAATGGGATGATGGGAGAGCTTGGACTGGAAATGGCTTATGGGCTGATGGGGGGGAGCTTGGATTGGAATTGGCTGATGGGAGGCTAGGATTGGAAATGAGCTGATGGGGGAGTTTGGACTGGAAATGGGCTGATGGGGGGAGTTTTGACTGGAAAAGGCTGATGGGGGGCTAGGACTGGAAATATGCTGATGCGGGGCATGGGACAATTTGACTAGAAGGGAGTGGATGCTGGATGGGGCTGGAACTAGAAGGGAGCTGATGTTAGGGGAGGACTAGAAGGGGATGGGATTGGGGGAATGAGGACGGAGAAGGGAAAAGATATTTTGTGTGGGAGGGAAGAAAAATCTACGATTGGCTGGGTATTGGGAGAGTAAGTGGGGCTTGAGGAAGGAAGGGTAAAATTTGAGTGGATGATTAAAGAATAAAGAAAGAAATGGAGGAACAAGCAAAAGGGGAAAGATCAGTAAGTTAAAGCAAATGTAGAGAGAGAATGGAAAACATCTAGAAGAGAGAAGAAAGGACAAATTGACAGCAGACAATGGAGAGTTAGCAGAAGACACAAAGAAACCAGAAGAAATTGACTGGAGCAATTGCAACTAAAAAATAAAATACCCAAACAACAAAAGGTAGAAAAATACTTCTTTATTTTTAATTTATTAACTGGAACATGTCAGCTCTGGGAAATTTGCATCGTCAACGTCTTTGCTTTTTTGTTTAGTACAAGAGGAAATTAATTTATAGTTTTATTTCTCCAGTGTTGTTGTGCTTTCCAAGTTTGGTTTTTGGAGTTCCCAATTTAATTATTGTCTTTCTATTTCTAAATTGTAAACCATTATTCTTTGTTTGCTGACGGTTTATGTTTAACCGAGCTGAGGAATTCTGTTCATGTAGTTTCCATTTGACAGTGCCACTTGCTCTCTTTCCTCAGTAGGAGATGTATTGGTATTCTCTGAGATGTATTGGTTTAATATTTGCAGTGTTGCTTTTTGATAGGTAGGGTTTGGTGCTTTGTGAGTCCTGGTAGTGCCGTTATGATACAGCGAGTTTACTATGGGTTCTAAATGATCAGTGTTTATAGTACTTTCTAATGTGCCTGGCAGTTGGCACTGGAGTATAGTAATGTAGAAATCTGGTAGTCTTTCTTTATCCAGACACTCTCATTAAGAGGCATATTTAATAAACGTTAGGACATGCCAACATTATGCAAATGTTTATGCAAATGAGACTCCTTATGCGAATGACACCCTCAATGAGTCTCTGCACATGGCCCTGCACTCTCCTTGGGCCGCCCCTGTGTGTTTGGTGCTTAAAAGTTTACAAAAGAAGGGAGCAAGCTGCCTGAGAAATCAGATTGTGCCTTATGAAGCCAATTGCATCTTGAGGCCCTAGTGTAGGCTTTAATATTCCATCCATGAAGAAAGTGACTCTTATGAACATGGCAGAGAGGTCTTCTAGAACTATGGGCCCTAGGGTATGAAATAGTCCTTCAGTAGAAATCCAGTGTGCAGCATTATTTAAGGTTCCATAATGAAGTGAAAACCTGCATTTTCACAGCTACTTTTAGTCAATGGTGCTGATTTTATATATTTTATTCTCATCTGCAGTGATATATAATTAGTTTTTATTTAATGTTACATGTTTGTTTCATTGATGTATGTGTATATTTATTATTTAATGTTACATGTTTGTTTCATTGATGTATGTGTAAATTTATTTTATAATGTATAATGCATAGTGTGAGCTATCACTTAATAATGCATACTGTATATTATTCATCCATAGCACACACTATTGACAGTTTATACTACTGAGCGATAATACATGCTATTAATGATGAGGGAGATATTAATGATGTCTTTTTAGGTGCACATTTTTTATTTCTTTATTTATTCATTCTGTTACTCAATTCGTTTATCCCTCTTATTGATTGCATGACATTCATTTATTATTTTCAAGGGCATGTTTCTCTTATTCCTTTATACATTAGTTCCCCTGGTAAGTTTTTAGGCACTTCTCAGCCCTGCCCCCCTTAGCCTCGGTTTGAGTTTTGGCGTGATTCTTCGGCGGCGATGTTTATTGCTGCCTCGAGGTCAGACCTTCGTGCTATTTACAACTGTGCAGTGCTTTGGCTTGTATATTTACAGTCACTTTCACGTTCCGTTCACTATTAAGTTTTTTACTTCCTTAAAGGTTTGCACGCATGGCATTGTCACTGTCTGAAGCTCTATCTATAATGCTTGTTATCATCTTTTTCACATTGGGACAGATTTTGTCAGCGTTGCCACATGGTTTAATTGCACTTTTACTTTTTCACTTGGTTTCTTCTCTTTGTTTTGTTATATTTTGTCTAGGCTTATTGACTGCATGACATTCATTTATTATTTTCAAGGGCACGTTTCTCTTATTCCTTCATACATTAGTTCACCTGGTAAGATTTTAGGCACCTCTCAGCCCCGCCCCCTTAGCCTCGGTTTGAGTTTTGGCGTGATTCTTCGGCGGCGATTTAAGTTTCCTTTCAGTTTTCCTGCTTCTTGAATTTCACTGATACCTGCGGCTTTTTTTGGAGTTCACACGTCGAGTGATTTAACATTGGCTTTGACGTTTATTGCTGCCTCGAGGTCAGACCTTCGTGCTATCTACAACTGTGCAGTGTTT
This sequence comes from Ichthyophis bannanicus, assembly GCA_033557465.1. Taxonomy (NCBI): domain Eukaryota; kingdom Metazoa; phylum Chordata; class Amphibia; order Gymnophiona; family Ichthyophiidae; genus Ichthyophis; species Ichthyophis bannanicus. Next base: position 722,240,377 of record CM066034.1, on the reverse strand, counting down.
TGGCTTGTATATTTACAGTCACTTTCACGTTCCGTTCACTATTGAGTTTTTACTTCTTTAATGATTTACACGTGCCTTGTGCACGCATGGCATTGTCACTGACTGAAGTTCTATCTATAATGCTTGTTATTACTTGCCTTTTTCGCATCTGGACAGATTTCGTCAGCGTTGTCACATGGTTTACATGCACTTTTACTTTTTCACTTGGGTTTCTTCTCTTCGGTTTGTTATATTCTAACTAGGCTTATCCTGGCACCAGTTGGAAGTTTTTTATTCACAATTTTCTTTGACTCTCCCTCCCTTGTTATGTAGTTGCCTCTTGGAAGCCAGTTTCACTGCTCCAGTAGCTTAACAATATCAGACATTTATGAGGTTTGATTCCACTGTGCTGGTTCTTCACATACAGGTTTCACTGTGAGTATATTACTAATGTATATGTTACTGTATTCATGGAGGTTTATTTCTCTGGTCAATTTTACTACATCGATTTTTACATATGTATGTTTATGACTACTATGTTTAATGGGTGATTCTAACATGCCTATCACATTGCATTATGGCGCATTATGTATGCTGTGCTACGTCATGATTGATCTTGTTCTAATCTTTTAAATAATTATTTTTTATTATATGTTCTCATGTTATGCCTTTGTTCCTGTGCCTATTTATTTATTTATTATTCTCTAATTAAGTAACTTGTTTTTATATGTTTTTTATTGCTATGTATTATTTATGTTTTTATTTCCCCTCGGGGCTTTTTGGTTATTTAATTAATTATTGAATTTTCTTTTACTGGTTTACATGTTTTTAGCTGTATTCCCCCTGAGGAAGGCGGTGACGCCGAAACGCGTCGGGGTTTTGGTTCAATAAACATCGTTTATCATCCTTGACGACTCGTCTCTTGCTCTTTGTGCACCCGTTGTTCCTGCAAGAGCGCTGCTCTTCGTTGTGTCTGCTCTAGACTACAGGAGCCATGTTTTCACCCTGGAAAGAGGTCCTCAGTTTTAATGAAGATGATCTGCAGTCACTACTCCCTGAGGACCCCTTCTTCAAAAAAGAAGAATCTTTACCTGATATTGAAGAAGAATGGGGTGAACTCATTTGGACGATGAAGAAATCTATTAGAGAAGAACTCCATGCAGCCTCACTTTTAGAATATTGTAGGAATAAAATCATTCCGAGAGGACTGCGTATGCAAAAAGCCCCTGGTATGTTCCGTGACGACAAAAGATTTACAGCAGATTGGGTCAAGATTCTTAACAAGTGTTCTCTGGACCTTATGATCTTATTGATCAATACTGCTAGGCGCAGGACAGAGGCATTACAGCCTCAGATAGATTCTAAACTAGAGAAACTTAAAAAATTAGATAAGCATTTTGAAAAAGAGAAAAGGGAATTTGATAAAAATACATCCGAATATAAACATGAGACTAAAATTAAAAAGATCAAAAAATATAAAAGGGATGAGGAGGATTATAAATATAATACAGTTTATTATTGGACATATAATAAGTCCGATCAAAGTGATAGATGTAGGAGCACATCACATAGGAGACCGATTGACTCTCCAAGGCCACTATCTAGAAAAAATCAGAATCCCCACAACTACAATGAACGGAGGGATCGTCCTAGATCAGCATCTCCCAATTCAGAACAAGAAAGGACCTCTAAACGATCTAGACATCATTCTAATAATCACATTGAGCCATCCGGCTCTTTGTTCTCTTCTGCTCCACCTCCAGCCTCAAAGCCACAACGTAGCCCCAGACGGGATTTTCATATGGAGACTCTTTGGAGGGGAGGTGGGAAAGACATATCCATAAGGTCACCTCACTACTGACAGGACAGATACATGGACCCCCCACCAGCCCAACATCAACAACACACCAGGAGACAGTCTCAAAGTTTCACAGCCAAAAGACGCCTAAATTGGGACCTGTAAGTAGTATTGTTAATCTTTCCAAACATATACTATCCGATTTAGAGATTCAAGTTTTGGAAAAGGGATTGTCATTTGTCCCTACAAGACAACATGACAAGTTCACTACTCATATAGAACTTTTTAAGTTCTTTTGGAAATTGAAAATTATAGACCATTTTGATACTAATATTAAAGGTGCGTCTGACCCCTCGGTTGTAAAAAATCCATCTAAATGGGTTCCTCCTAATGCTGATGTCATGATAACCGCCTATGAACGTGTGGTTTCATCTAAGGTTAACCAGCTTTATCAAAGGGATAACTCTAGAACTTATTATAATCTCACAAAGCCACAAAAATTGGCGTTGAAGGATTTACAATCCAATAACAATATTATCATAAAACCAGCCGACAAGGGCGGAGCCCTTGTTATTCAAGATAGAGAAATCTATATAGCAGAAGTATTGCGACAGCTTAACAACAATGAATTTTATTTCAAACTCTATGATGATCCTACACAGGTTTTGAAACAGAAAATCGATACTATGATATTTATTGGAAAAGAAGCTGGCTATCTAACTACACATGAGATATCCTATTTAACCATATTACATCCTATTACACCGACTATATATTTATTGCCTAAGATTCATAAGTCCTTGGATAACCCTCCCGGAAGGCCAATCGTATCTGCGATAGGGTCCCTTTTAGAGCCATTATCAAAATTTCTTGATGTTTTTTTAAGACCATTTGTAGTTTCCATCCCATCATACGTACAGGATTCCACCCATATTATTAACATTTTGCAGTCCTTTACTGGATACCATCAAGGTCTCCTCCTAGTAACTCTGGATATAAATTCGTTATATACCAATATTCCCCAGCAAGCAGCTTTGGAGGTTCTAGCCAATATTCTCATCCTTAGACCTAAGCCTGTCCGCATTCCTACTTTTTTCCTCACACAATTGGCTGCATTAGTAATGATGGAGAATTATTTTAGTTTTAGAGGGATATTTTATAAACAGATAAAAGGGGTGGCCATGGGTTCTCCCATGGCACCGGATGTTGCTAATTTATATGTAGCACAGTTTGAGAAACAATATTTGACTACACATCCATATTCATCAAATATATTACTTTGGATACGGTATATCGACGATATCCTTATAATTTGGGAAGGGACTGAGCTTGTGCTTAATGAGTTTTTTGTCTGGCTAAACACACTGGACCGTAATCTACAATTTGAGGGGACTTTTAGCATGAATGAGATTTCATATCTGGATATATTGATAAAGAAGGGGGATGAGGGTTTCATCACGGATCTCTATCAGAAACCCACCGACCGCAATACCCTTTTGAGGTATGATAGTGGCCATAATCCATCTTTAAAAAGCAATTTACCAATCAGTCAGCTTTTAAGGATTAAGAGATTGTGCACCAATGCCTCTGATTTTGAGAATCAAGCGGCCAAGATGCACCGGAAATTTTGCGAACGTGGATACTCAGAAAAATGTATCAAAAAGGCATATTTGAGAGCTTGTATGACAGATAGGTCAACATTGTTAACAAAGAAAAAGCGTATGGATAATACGGATAGGGTTGTATGTGCCCTGACATTTACAAATTTATCAAAGGAGATAATTACTATACTCAGGCAAGAATGGTATCTGCTTAATTCATTACCGTCATTAAAATCTAAACACCTTATGGTCGCCTATAAAAGGAATTCCAATTTATCTAATCTTTTGGTCCCTTCTGCCTTAACTAGATATAACCCGCCCCCGAAGATTAAGGGCCATTACAGTTGCGGGAATTGCTCGGTCTGTCTCCGCACGATTATTGTGAGGAATAGTTTCACTCATCCTATATCTAATCATAAAGTATATTTACAAAACTACACTAACTGTAGGACATCCAATGTGATATACCTGATAATGTGTCCATGTAAGATGATATACATTGGTAAAACCATTAGAGAAATACGTACGCGTATTATTGAACATAGGAGTAACATTATAAGGAAAATTCCTGATAAACCTTCGGTAGCCCATTGGATCGCTGCCGAACATAAAGTGTCACAACGCCCCCCTGTTGGCACTGGGATGTCACAGCAGGGAGGGTGGACACAAAAATATTTTATAGTGGAGTTTAGCTCAAAGACAGGGCCCAGGTATTTATAGTCCTGGTAGCCTTCTGGGTAACCAAAGCTCCAAAGAATATAACAGTCCGAGTGTAGGGAGAATAAAGGCTTTTATTTCCCGTATTGCAAATAAGTTCAATAGCTCAGAATTACATCAACACAAAAATGTCCTTGCTTCAGGTTGAAAGAAAAAGAAACATGAACTGAGTTAGACCTGTTAACTTCACAGCAGTACTATAAGAAACACAGATTCAAACCTTCCCCCAGACCACAGCTCTACTCCTCGGCTAAGGGCTCAAAGCGTTCTGCCAGGCAATAGCTGCAATCCATCTCGGGATCCGAAAGGTCATCCGGGAAATCCACCTGCATTGGTTCACAGTCAGGAATATCTAGTGGCTCGCATTCAGGCTTTTTATACAATGTTTGTACGATGTCCCAATGCGCTGCATCCAAAGGTAAGCCTTGGTTTTGTACACCTCTAGAGTGAGGACAGTTTCTCTTGCCTACTGCTCTTATACTAGAGAGTTTCTTGTTTGGCACAGGTTTGTATTTTGTAGCACAAATAGTTCTAGAAGGACAGCATTCCTCTAGGCCCTGCTCCTCCTCCGTCACAGCATTCATAAAATCACAATCAGTAAAATAGTGATTACCTTTCCTTTTGGGTTTATCATGGCCAAGTGAGGGTTGATGCTTGCTCCTGCTGTGGTTTGGCTTCTCTGACACCAAGGTAGGCCTCCAGTTCTCCGGCCGGCCTTCTGCTGGGGTTAAGCCACACTCGCACCACAGCTTCTTTCTCTCTGGGCCAAGAGTGTTACCTTTCAAAGTAACTCTTTCACCTCCTTCTTGGCTACTCCTCGTGGTGTCTTTCAAAGGTTGCTGGCCTCTGCCAGACTCAGGTCCAGGACTCTCTGGCACAGTCCTCCTCCTTCCAGGGTTAGCTTCTTCTTTGTATCTTTCCCACTTGGAAAGCGTATCCTCTCCCCTCTTGGGATATTGGAAGCGGATTCCTTCACCTGGTTCTGCTGAGTCTGCTGGGCCGGTTCCTTCTGTCAGGACTCCTATTCCCTGGTCCTTCTCTCCTTCCAGGAAAGCTCTCCTTTCTCCTTCCAGGGTTAGCTTCCTTCCTCTGTCTCTTGTGTCTCCTGTGTCTGGGCTTTTAAAAAGAATTCTTCCCTTTCTGGATTGGGTGCAGGCCGGTATTGCATCATTGGCTCTGGGGTGTGGCTCCTCAGTCCTCCAGAGGTCCCTCTTGCTCCCCCTATATGGCTCCTCGTGATGCTGCAGCCGGTGTCTGCCTCTTTTTTCTAAGTTAAAAGCATTTTCTTCTGTCTGCAGAGGGTCTGCAGTACCACATATCCCCCCTCTTAAAATAGACGGGCTGGTGAAGCCTCTTCCACACAGCACGGAATACGCGACATTGCATCCGCATTAAAGTGTAGTTTATCGGTACTATACTTCTTCCGCCTGATATCCGTCGGTATCTCTTCAGGGTAGAATACGTTGGTCGCTGATGCTAGCAGAACAGATCGGTCATGCCAAGGCCGAAGAGTATTAATGTGATAAATTTGTGTGTGCCCTTTGTCATCCTTGACCTCGTAGGAAGTCGGCCCCATAGACATGACTATCGTATGAGGTCCTCTCCATCGGGCCTCAAACTTAGGGGTAGCACCTGCTACCAGGATCATTACCTTTTCTCCTACTTTTAATTGTCTGTGCTTTACCCGCTGGTCATAATAATGCTTTTGTCTTTGTTGACACTTCTTCAGATTTTCACCCGCAACCTGGGAGGTTCGTTCTAGGCGAGACCTGAGGTTCTGCAGAAATAGGGGCACCCCTATTTCGGCCTCAACGGGTTCGATCCACTGTTCCTTTAGGACGTCTAATAAACCTCGCGGAGACCGTCCATACAGGAGTTCATACGGTGACGTGCCCAGGGAAGTCTGTCTTCGTTCCCTGCAAGCGTACAAAATGAATGGTAGCATAGTGTCCCATTCTGACATCTGTCCACCTAGCGCTCGTCGGAGCATTTGCTTGATGCTCTGGTTCAGGCGTTCCACCAGACCGTTACACTGGGGATGGTACGCAGCGGTCTTCTTATGGTGAATGCCAAAGGCATCCCACACCTGCGCGAGGTACTTTGACAGAAAATTGCTGCCCCTGTCGGTCAAGATCTCTTGCGGAAATCCAATTTCACAGAATAATTTGACCAGCTGGCTGGCAATGGGCTTAGCTGAAATACTTCTTAATGGGATGGCCCACGGGAACCGGGTGGCCTGATCGATGATTACCAGGATATATTGAAATCCCCTGGGTGTTTTAACCAGGGGCCCTACTATGTCCATGGCCAATCTTCTTACTGGGTCTGAAATCACCGGCATCGGTATTAATGGCACGGCAGGAGGTTTTCGGGTGGTCACCCTTTGGCACATCACGCAGGACTCGCAGAATCGAGTTGTCTCCCGAAATACCCCTGGCCAATAGAATCTAGCCAGAATCTGATCTAGCGTACCCTGTGCTCCCTTATGACCCCCTACCGGATGGTCATAGGCCAGTCGTAGAATCAATGATTTAAACGTGTTCGGTATCACTAGCTGTTTCCGTAGTACCCCAGTTCATGGATCTTTGCTCTCTCGATAGAGCAGGTCATCCTCCATACAGAATCTGGGGTAGGAATCCCTTTTGTCTCGTGCCTGCTCAAAGGCATGGGTTAGTACCGGGTCCACTTTTTGCTCTCTCTTGAAGGAGGGAAATTTCTCCGTTAATTCGGCCGGTACCCAGGGCATTCCTCCTCCTGCTTCCAATTCTGCCCGTCCCTGAGAGCGACATCTTCGTTCCTGCCTTCGCTCCGCTTTCGGTTTTCGCTCTTTCCGCACGGGATCTCCAATCAGGTCCTCGTGCGAGGGGAGGGTTCCCAAAGAATTATCTCTGGAGCACGAGGGCTGTTCATCATCCTGGGTATGGGATCTTGTGGAAACTAGAGCCTTTTTAGGAGGCTCACTCTTCTTTGAGCTGTTTGGCTGTATGTTGGAGTGATCGGCCGGCTTAGACCGTGACTCCGGGTTATCCACAGACTCATGCCAACTACAGGTGGAATGTGGGATTATTGGTGGAGATAAGCCCTCTTTAAGGCTCCTCCGGAACTGCGGCCAGTCACGACCCAATACTAATTCATGGGGCAATTTCGGCACGACTGCTACCAGCCTTTCTTTCTTTATTCCCAAGCCTTTGACCCATAGCCTATAGAGAGGATAGCTTGTGGCTGCCCCGTGAATACATTTTATCTTAACACGGCCTTCTGGATATTCAGGAACGGATCCTCCCTGGCCTCTGATCACAGACCATAATTTTTGGGACATCATCGTTTGATCAGCGCCTGAATCCAGAAGCGCCCTTACATCCACTCCATGTATTTGTACAGTTAACACAAATCCTTCTCGGACTGTCTTTGGGCCTCCCCCACAAGAGCAGTGCGAGCATAACAATCATTCCTTAAATGTCCCATTTTACCACAGGAAAAACAGCGCTTAACCTTTTCCCTATCTGGAGGGTTATTAATTCTTACATTGCCATATACTGGTCGGGAAGGGCTCCCTACTTTCCGGGCTTCCATACCTATTGCTGCTTTGGGGTTACCCATCCTATGTTGGGTGACTTTCTCAGCCTCTAGGTACCTCTCGGTAAGGGTTATTGCCTCTGTAGTGGTACAGCAATTTTGTAACATTAGGTAGTTCTGTACCCTACTGGGCACCACTGTCATGTATTGTTCTAATACCATGGCGTCCATTAGTGTCTCTATGTTTTTCCTTTCTGGCTGTAGCCACTTGTACGCTAAGCTCCTGATTCTGTAACCAAGGGCTTTTGGCGTTTCGTCCGCCCTAAGGGTAGTAGCCCTGAACATTTTATTGTAGGTCAATGGGGGTAAGCCCTAGGCGATCCCTAATTGCTAGCACTACCTCTTCGTAGGTGTTGGCTAAGGCAGGCGGCATTGACCGGTAAGCAGCCAGTGCCTCGCCCGTAAGGGACGCTGCGAGACGTATTGACCATTGTTCAGGCGGCCAATTAGCTGAACTAGCTATTCTTGTAAAGGAGTCTAGAAAATTGTCCACATTATCATCAGGACTCAATTTTCCTACCACCAAATCATGACATGTCCATTGTCCAACCCCTTGGTTGTTTAGACCAGCCGCACTCGACTTCTCGGCATTGACCCTTGCCATCTCTTCCTTTTGCTGAGCCAACCAGCTTTCCATAGTTTGTAAAACTGGTGCTTGCTGGGCTTGCATGGCCTGCAACGCTTGGGCCTGATTCTTCAGCGCCACCTCTGCTTGTTTGTCAAACTGGTGGGCCATCCATGCGCATAGCTCTCTTGGCTCCATGGTGCAACTGCAAGGATAGAAAAAGAGAAACAACCAAGTGCGGTTCCCTAAACTTTTTTTTTTTTTTTTTTTTTTTAAACTTCCTCCGGTGTCCGACACTAGACAGGCTCAATTACATTTTACCTGAGTTTAGTGTGTAATCAGCATTGGAACGGAAGTTACTGTTGCTCGCCACAGCTCTCTGCTTGAAGAATCGGCAACAGGATTTTCCTTGTTCAGGATTTCCCCAATCCGTTCCGGGTTTTCAGCTACTCCGCTCCGGGTCTTTTCTCCTCCGGTCCAGTTTCTCCAGCTGATCCACTCCGGGTTTTAGGGATTTTTTTTTTCCAGCGGCACAACCAAGACTTTTCCTTTTTTTCAGGAGTTTTAAGCTTCTTTTCTTTTTGGCGCTGACGTACGTTCTGGGCAAAAATCCAATAACTATGCCATTTTATGTCACAACGCCCCCCTGGTGGCACTGGGATGTCACAGCAGGGAGGGTGGACACAAAAATATTTTATAGTGGAGTTTAGCTCAAAGACAGGGCCCAGGTATTTATAGTCCTGGTAGCCTTCTGGGTAACCAAAGCTCCAAAGAATATAACAGTCCGAGTGTAGGGAGAATAAAGGCTTTTATTTCCCGTATTGCAAATAGGTTCAATAGCTCAGAATTTACATCAACACAAAAATGTCCTTGCTTCAGGTTGAAAGAAAAAGAAACATGAACTGAGTTAGACCTGTTAACTTCACAGCAGTACTATAAGAAACACAGATTCAAACCTTCCCCCAGACCACAGCTCTACTCCTCGGCTAAGGGCTCAAAGCTTTCTGCCAGGCAATAGCTGCAATCCATCTCAGGGTCCGAAAGGTCATCCGGGAATTCCACCTGCATTGGTTCACAGTCAGGAATATCTAGTGGCTCGCATTCAGGCTTTTTATACAATGTTTGTACGATGTCCCAATGCGCTGCATCCAAAGGTAAGCCTTGGTTTTGTACACCTCTAGAGTGAGGACAGTTTCTCTTGCCTACTGCTCTTATACTAGAGAGTTTCTTGTTTGGCACAGGTTTGTATTTTGTAGCACAAATAGTTCTAGAAGGACAGAATTCCTCTAGGCCCTGCTCCTCCTGCGTCACAGCATTCATAAAATCACAATCAGTAAAATAGTGATTACCTTTCCTTTTGGGTTTATCACGGCCAAGTGAGGGTTGATGTTTGCTCCTGCTGTGGTTTGGATTCTCTGACACCAAGGTAGGCCTCCAGTTCTCCGGCCGGCCTTCTGCTGGGGTTAAGCCACACTCGCACCACAGCTTCTTTCTCTCTGGGCCAAGAATGTTACCTTTCAAAGTAACTCTTTCACCTCCTTCTTGGCTACTCCTCGTGGTGTCTTTCAAAGGTTGCTGGCCTCTGCCAGACTCAGGTCCAGGACTCTCTGGCACAGTCCTCCTCCTTCCAGGGTTAGCTTCTTCTTTGTATCTTTCCCACTTGGAAAGCGTATCCTCTCCCCTCTTGGGATATTGGAAGTGGATTCCTTCACCTGGTTCTGCTGAGTCTGCTGGGCCGGTTCCTTCTGTCAGGACTCCTATTCCCTGGTCCTTCTCTCCTTCCAGGAAAGCTCTCCTTTCTCCTTCCAGGGTTAGCTTCCTTCCTCTATCTCTTGTGTCTCCTGTGTCTGGGCTTTTAAAAGGAATTCTTCCCTTTCTGGATTGTGTGCAGGCCGGTATTGCATCATTGGCTCTGGGGTGTGGCTCCTCAGTCCTCCAGAGGTGCCTCTTGCTCCCCCTATATGGCTCCTCGTGATGCTGCAGCCGATGTCTGCCTCTTTTTTCTAAGTTAAAAGCATTTTCTTCTGTCTGCAGAGGGTCTGCAGTACCACAAAAGTTAGTGATTTAAAATATTTGGTTTTGAAAAAGGTGACACCACACTGGAGGGGAGGCAACACAAATAAGGCTCTTTTGAAGCTAGAACAAAGATATATTTTTGAGTTTAATAGTTTGGAGCCCTTAGGTTTAAACCAGGAGATTGATTTATCTGTTTTTTTGTAAGTATGTTCTTGCCTGTCTTTATTACCTATGGTCTCCCCAAGTATTTGATATGTACTTTGGTTTGGATATGTATGCCATGGCGCAGTTATGGCTTTATACTAGGTATTATTAACCATATGTCTTTTATTTCTCTTGCCTTTTATTGTTTATAATAGATTTTTATTCCTCTGGACATTTTAAGGTTATTATTTATTAGGGTGTTGTGCCTTTGTAACCGTTGATGTCTTTTTAGTTAATTATTTTCCATTCTTTTATTTATTTATTTTGTTACCCAATTAGTTCATTGATTTTATTGACTGCATGAGATTTATTTATGCATTATTCTTAAGGACGTGGTTCTCTTAATTCCACTACACTACACTACATTGGTTTGGATATGTATGCCATAGCGTAGTTATGACTTTATACTAGGTATTATTAACTATATGTCTTTTATGCATTTTGCCTTTTATTGTTTATATTGAATTCTTATTCTTCTGGACATTTTTAGGGTAGTATTTACTATGGTGTTGTGCCCTTGTAACCATTGATGTCTTTTTAGGTGCACATTTTTTATTTCTTTATTTATTCATTCTGTTACTCAATTAGTTTATCCCTCTTATTGATTGCATGACATTCATTTATTATTTTCAAGGGCATGTTTCTCTTATTCCTTTATACATTAGTTCCCCTGGTAAGTTTTTAGGCACTTCTCAGCCCCGCCCCCCTTAGCCTCGGTTTGAGTTTTGACGCAATTCTTCGGCGGCGATTTAAGTTGCCTTTCAGTTTTCCTGCTTCTTGCATTTCACTGATACCTGTGGCTTCTTTTGGAGTTCACATGTCAAGTGATTTAACATTGGCTTTGATGTTTATTGCTGCCTCGAGGTCAGACCTTCGTGCTATTTACAACTGTGCAGTGCTTTGGCTTGTATATTTACAGTCACTTTCACGTTCCGTTCACTATTAAGTTTTTTACTTCCTTAAAGGTTTGCACGCATGGCATTGTCACTGTCTGAAGCTCTATCTATAATGCTTGTTATCATCTTTTTCACATTGGGACAGATTTTGTCAGCATTGCCACATGGTTTAATTGCACTTTTACTTTTTCACTTGGTTTCTTCTCTTTGTTTTGTTATATTTTGTCTAGGCTTATTGACTGCATGACATTCATTTATTATTTTCAAGGGCATGTTTCTCTTATTCCTTCATACATTAGTTCCCCTGGTAAGTTTTTAGGCACCTCTCAGCCCCGCCCCCTTAGCCTCGGTTTGAGTTTTGGCGTGATTCTTCGGCGGCGATTTAAGTTTCCTTTCAGTTTTCCTGCTTCTTGAATTTCACTGATACCTGCGGCTTCTTTTGGAGTTCACACGTCGAGTGATTTAACATTGGCTTTGATGTTTATTGCTGCCTCGAGGTCAGACCTTCGTGCTATCTACAACTGTGCAGTGTTTTGGCTTGTATATTTACAGTCACTTTCACGTTCCGTTCACTATTGAGTTTTTACTTCTTTAATGATTTACACGTGCCTTGTGCACGCATGGCATTGTCACTGACTGAAGTTCTATCTATAATGCTTGTTATTACTTGCCTTTTTCACATCTGGACAGATTTCGTCAGCGTTGTCACATGGTTTACATGCACTTTTACTTTTTCACTTGGATTTCTTCTCTTCGGTTTGTTATATTCTAACTAGGCTTATCTTGGCACCAGTTGGTAGTTTTTTTTTCACAATTTTCTTTGACTTTCCCTCCCTTGTTATGTAGTTGCCTCTTGGAAGCCAGTTTCACTGCTCCAGTAGCTTAACAATATCAGACATTTATGAGGTTTGATTCCACTGTGCTGGTTCTTCACATACAGGTTTCACTGTGAGTATATTACTAATGTATATGTTACTGTATTCATGGAGGTTTATTTCTCTGGTCAGTTTTACTACATCGATTTTTACATATGTATGTTTATGACTACTATGTTTAATGGGTGATTCTAACATGCCTATCACATTGCATTATGGCGCATTATGTATGCTGTGCTACGTCATGATTGATCTTGTTCTAATCTTTTAAATAATTATTTTTTATTATATGTTCTCATGTTATGCCTTTGTTCCTGTGCCTATTTATTTATTTATTATTCTCTAATTAAGTAACTTATTTTTATATGTTTTTTATTGCTATGTATTATTTATGTTTTTATTTCCCCTCGGGGCTTTTTGGTTATTTAATTAATTATTGAATTTTCTTTTACTGGTTTACATGTTTTTAGCTGTATTCCCCCTGAGGAAGGCAGTGACGCCGAAACGCGTCGGGGTTTTGGTTCAATAAACATCGTTTATCATCCTTGACGACTCGTCTCTTGCTCTTTGTGCACTAGTTGCAGCCCAGGACAGCGGACTGCAGACAAGATGGTTTACGGCGTGTATTGAAAAAACTGTCAAAACAGACATATGCTGATTCTGTAAGAAAGAGCTGGAAATATTGACTCACCTAATAGCAGGCTGTGAAGTTCTGATGGCGGAAAATTTCTATACGGAAAGGCACAACAAAGTAGCACACCTCCACTGGAAACTCTGTAAACACTACAACATCACTGTCCCTGGAAAACACTGGCATCATGACCCTAAGAGAATAACAGAGAATGAAGAGGTTATGATCACCTGGGATATTCCCATTCTGATAGATAAGAAACTGGATGCCAGAAAACCTGACATAGTGGTAAAGGAGAAGAACACCAGAAATGCATTGATAATAGATGTGTCAGTACCGAGTGATTATTCTGTGAATTGTGTGGAGAGGGAGAAGATCTTGAAGCATCAAGAAATGCAACCAGAAACCAAGAAAATGTGGCCGAAAGATACAGAAATATTTCCCATTGTACTGGGAGTCACAGACCTAATAAAGAAGAATTTCCAAGCACATCTTGACAAACTACTCATACATGTTACATCTTATGAACTCCAGCAGGATGCTCTCTTTGGCACAATGCAAGTATTACGTCAAGCATTAGCAGTAAATTTGAGAGCTTAAGATCAAATTCCACATACCCTGGCTTAGAAGTGAGGCTCACGACTGCCATAGTATGCGCAAAACTAACCCATTAGGAGTAAATAAGAGGGGATTTTAATTGCTGGAAATTTTAGAAGTAAATGTAGGAGTTTATTAAACAATTGGGGTGTTCAAGCTTTGGGTTGGGAATTCTCGGAAGAGAAATAGAAACAGAAAACATTGCTTTTGAATTTAAGTTTTATTTCATTTTGAACACCAAAAACAACTGTATTACCTTTGTATCCATTTATGTGCAAACTGTTAAAACTACATACCACTTACAACCAGGACCTGAATAAAATCTGTAATTGTACCATCATGCTGATCCGAAACCCTTATTCAAATTTATTTTATTTTTTATTCCTGCTGTTGTTCTCCTACCCAACGAGAAGGGGTATTCCAGTGGAATATAGAGTTTGTTCCCTGTAGCCAATCTCTGTGAAGCAAGGAATTTAGCGTAACCATTGGCCAACTGTGTAACACATTTTTAAAGGAGAAACTCTATTGCTTCCAGAGACAGGTGTGACAATAACAACTGTCACCAGAACAGACAACCCCCACTTCCCACCCTCCCCCTCACACTTGCCATCCTGGTCTGAAAAGGACTATAAAAGGGACTCCCCAAGAACTCTCCCAGAGAAACTCCCCCCTACCTCCCCTACTCCCCCCATCTCCTCACGCATCCTCCCAGGATCACTCTCATCAATTACACTGGTTCCAAATGCAACCTATTTATACTGGGAGTCAGTGGTCAAAGGTTGAGTGCCACACACTGAACCACCATACGACAGCCCAATGCATCATTACAGTTTAAGATAGGCAGAAGCCCTCACAGTCCACAAATAGACACCATAAGCGGACTGTGACTTCCCCCACACCTCAAAGATATTTTTCTCCATACGGAAAATCTCCCAGATTTTAGAAAACCATTCCATAACAGTTGGTGGGGAGGCTCGCTTCCAAAAACGAGCTAGGATACTTCAGACAACTAATAGCAAACCATTCACCAGACAACCAACAGCTTTGTCCTAATCCCCTGAAGGAATAAAATCCAGCACAAAGGCTGCCAACTCAAGAGGAAGGCATACCCCAGCAATGGCCAGAACATGGAATCTAACCACGGCCCAAAAAGGTCTGAAGCTTTGGACCGTACCACAACACATGCTCAAGGTCTTCCACACTCACACCAACACATATTATCATCACTGTACCCCCATTTAAACAACAGGATAAGAGTGATGTACATACGAAACAGAATATGCATCTGGATATTTACCAATGAGAGAAAGATCAAGTAAGAGTGGATATAGCTCTAGATATCCACTCAGGTTGAGTCTAGCTGACCCTGAAGCACCCTGTCCCAGACTTGCTGCAACAGAAGCAGTGAAGTTCTCTCTGTCAAATCCACAGTAATGGCCCAGTAAAGGTGCACAATCAGGTGCCCAGTCAACATAGACTCAAAAAACCACCTCTCCCAGGACTGTGAGGCATGTAGTACCTCCCCTTTTTGTGGTAGATGTCCCCCAAAATGTCATAGTTGAAAGAACTGGAAAAGATTTAGAAGGGCACCCTCCACCTGCCGTTTACTGAGGACTGTGAAGGGTGCACTATTTGTGAGCACAAAATAACAACGTTAAGGGTTCCAATGTGCAGTAAAGGATGGGGTGGGTAGTAGGCATTCAGGTGGTCAGGATGCTAGTAGCCAGTTAGTGGGCATTTACAGGACATTAGGTTGTAAGAATGCCAAGCATGCACATTAAATGCCCGATAAGGCCAGTTACTGTAATGCAGGATAAGGGAGCCTTTCTTCAAGACACATGTTAGGTGCTGGATGGGAGCAAAGGGAATAGCTGATGGCCATGTCATATCCACATGTCCCTTATGTGTTAGACAGTAAGTGGGAGGATAATGCTGGAGGCAGTTGGACTGTATTAGTGAGGGGTACTCATGTATTCTGCTGTGATGTCTGTGTGTGGCATTGGATTGGCTAGAAGTGTGCCCTAGAGGAGCCAGCAAGGCCACAATGTGGGCATTAAAAGGATGTCTGGGCAAGAGTGGTGACATGCAGATCAGTCACAGGAAAGGTGTAAGTGATACATCCTAATGAGTAAAATGCTCCTATGCGGGCCATGGTGTAGCAGCTGGCAGGAGAATACATGACTGAACATGATGGGCATATGTTGATGGATGGCTAAAGGATGGATGGCAGTAAGCTCTGTATGGCCTTGTTGCCCCAATGTATGTGATGTGACCTCACAAATGCAGATTACTGCAGTTGCATGTGTGTGAAAAAATATTTGTTGTGCCATGGGGAATGTCCAGTACTATGTATGTGGGTCTCACAGCTGTCTCAGCTGCTCTAACCACCATACAATCCACCTGACACATATGCATATAACAACTGGACAAGTGTCTCACACATTGGCCATATGAAGCAAATAAGGACATGTGATGATTTATGCAGGTGGCCATCCCAGGAGTGTAACGTGCCTGCATGTATGGCATATATGTGATGGAGACAAAGATGTTCAGTCACAGTTATGATGAAAATTTCCAATCATGTACAACTCATGTGTCGTACATCTGTAGGGTGAAGTTGTATATCCTTTTGTAATGTGCTGCAGCAGAGCCAATAAAGTCATGCTGTCAGATGGGGATGACTGCAATGTGCATGTTTGTAGACCCAATGTGCTATCAGAACACATAAACAAATTGATAACAATAATAATGTGTGCCCTCCAGTAAATGCAGACTTCTGGGTGTTTTTGAAAGTATATTGCTAGGAGGGTAATGTAACTTTCCCAAGGCCACAAAGAGCACAAGTGGGGTTTGAACGCTGGTCCATTTTTTTTGAACCAGTGCTCTAGCCATTAGGCTACACCTCCATAACTTTCTCTATAGCACTCTCTAGAATAAACCAGACTACAGGTCACTGTCTGCAATGGCCTAAACACAAGACATGAAACAACCTGGCAGGCACATTCTGAGGCAGTTGTAAATCACACCTAGGGCCTCCCTGCAGTGGTACACATGCAGTATGGATGGCTCTGGACACTCAGTACTGCATCTGCATTACAGACACATTGCTGCAGAATAAATCTCCTGTCCAAAGGCCAAGCCACATGTGCAGACAAGATGCCCTTCCCTCCACTGTGCCTCCTAAGTCAAACGGCATTCGCACACAAATGTCCGCTGGGCTGCAATGTGCCAGTAATCCCTGAGGCAGCACATGTGCAGGGCGTGCATTCCCTTGTGACTTGCTGTACACTGCAAGATAAGTACTTTTGCAAATATACCTAACTCAAACCTCATTCATGACTCATGAAGTCCATCGCAGACCATTCTGCCTTTCTGGGGGGCAATGCACATGTGTTCCTCCATGATACAAGACATGCAGATACTGGACAATGCTCCAGTGATCACAGATGCAACTATGGCTGAAATGAGGCTATGTGTGCCAGTACTGGTTAGCCCCTTTATTTCCCATGATGCACCTCACAATCTGAGCAGCTATATGCAACTATGGAGAATGCACTGATTCATCACATCGGCTCTGTAATGTGTAGGGACATTGTGTGTTTCATGCACATAACAGCTGCCACAGATGCAAATGATCTTTTTCACTAGCCACTCTGATGTGAGGAAGGCACATATAACCTGGTCCCCAGAGCAAGCACTGAAAGAGATGGTCTGCCCATGGTCTGGAGCAAATCTATTTTGCTGCTAGAGTGCTGCAGTTGGGGAAGCATCTAGCTGGTGAGTGAGCTGCTGCAGGCATCTTCACAGCTGCCTCCATCTCCCCATGATGTCAGCAACTGAAGCTCTGTGACAGCGTTTAAGCTGGTTCAGAGACTCTTTGGGCTGTGGCCGGAAGGGGCAGGTCACGCCCCTTTGGTACCCCTTCGGTGCTCCATCGGTGCAGGAGAGTGACGCTACCATTGACTAGCCACGAAAAGGAACTGTGATCTTTTTGTCTCCATTGGAGAGTTTGTAAGCTCCATTGGGGAAACAGAAGGCAAAAAAATCTCTGTCTGTATATGTGCCTTTGACTAAAGCCTCTAGTAGGGTGGTGGGGTCTTTGGATAAGCATTTTAGCATTGTGCTGCTCTGCAGCTCTCCCTTGAAGGGGTGTCTATCAACTCACCAGAGAGGACTCCACCGCTTTTTCTTAACCCACAACTTTCCTCTACTATTGCCTCGTCTGTCTCACTTATGGGTACTTCCTTTACCCCACGTCCACTTCCGAAGCCAGCTGTATATGCTATGGGGGCTTCTGTTCTGACTCAGGATATTACATTAAAGGATTTATGGCTTGCAATTACAAATATTGATATAAAGTTATCTAGTACTGTTCAGTTCCTATGCATGTTTTCTGATCAGTCTGCTGAGAAGTCTCAAGAGGTAGTCATTAGGTTGATGGAGGTCTCTAACAATGTTATTAGGTTGGAAGGTCAGTTGCATGTTCTGCAACAGACCAGGTCTACTATTAAAGATTTTTTGTCTATTCATTCTAAGTTGGAAGCACTGTAAATTCTGCCAGAGCTACCACCAACTTATGCTTTCCTAATTTTCCAATAACATCCCTATTGTCTGCAGAAATCCTGCTGGATAAATATTTCAATGAAGTTTTGTTTCTTACTGATAAAGTTCTAGTCAAAAATATTTCTATTTGCCTTCTAGGAAGCAACAGGAAGATGGTGGGGGTGAAGGAATAGATATCTTGTCACCTGATGTGAATCAGGATTTGACTAAATTCTTGGAGGATTTTACCGATGAGATAGTTAAGCAGGCTACACTATTAGTTTCCTTTGTATCTACTGCTGATATGATTAAGGTCTTGAAATCCTTCTTTAAATAAAAGGAAAAAAGGTTTTGTGGTCAGAAATTAAATGTGTTTCTGGACATTGCCGGGAACACTCAATTACATATTGGAATTTCTTGACCCTGAATTAAAAAGTTGTGGAGTTGGGTGCAACTTTCTTTTTACGCTACCCGTGCAGGTGTATTGTTATCTTGCATGGGGTAACACATTTTTTTATGAGTCTATTCAGTTGGAAAAGTTTCTTTTAAATAAGAAAGTATAGGGTATAATTGGGTTCATAAAAAGTTTATTGCCCATAGTCATAATGAGGGGGGGGGTGTTTTCCCCCTTTTTTGGTTTCCTTGTGTGTATTGCTATAATATATTGTGCTCTTCTTCTTACCCTTGATGTGGACTAGTGATGAAAATGAAGGTTTAGTTTTCTTTTGTTTTTCATGTTAAGTTGATTTTTTTCCTAATTGCCTGTCCTGTGTATTTTTTTTTTTTAAAACTTTTATTTTCATTTTACAACAAGCAAAAAGAAACAACACACCAAAGGAAACAAATACAAGCATACAATAAGGAAAAAGCAACCCCAATTACCCCCCACCCCTATGCTTCTTCTCTGAGCTGATAAGTATCATCATATAAGCGCTTACAAACAACAGTAATTGTACATCAAAACAAACAGAAATAGTATCTGCGATACAGAATGATCATGTGACAGAGATTAACACAGATTTAAACAGTCAGATGAGAGCATTTAGCAGTTTGAACATAGTCGTTGAGCATCTTCCATTTAGACAAGTGGTGGAGGGTCTGAGCGGAATAGGCTAACATACGAGGTATTTGCTCATATTTACTGTAGAGACAGACATGATTCCACCATTCATTGGGGCTCAGATGGGAGCTATTTTCCCAGTATTTCGTAATTAGGGAAATAGCTATGCCCAGCATAAAGTCTAAAAGGAAGTAAGCCGATTTGGGAAGAGAGGGGATCCCCGCAGCTGAGCGGAGTCCCACTATCTTCCAAGAGAGGGGCTCCTGAAAGTGCAAAATAGATTGAATACGACCCCAGACCCGACTCCAGTAATACTGTAATGCGGGGCATTCATACATAACATGAGTTAGTGAACCAATGGCCGCATGGCATGTCCAGCATCTATTGCTCTGGGTGGCGTTCCATTTGGCTAACCTGTCAGGAGTATAGAAACATCGGTGGGCTAGAAAGAAAAGTGTCTGAGTGAGTGAGGCAGATCGAGAGACCCGTGGCACCTTGCTCCAGACTAGGCTCCATTGCTCCGGGGTCAAAGTTACATGCATTTCCCGCTCCCAGGATTTCTATGCAGTAGGAGTGCCTCTATTTACAGTATTACATAAAGTTTTGTAAAAGTTAGATGCCACACCCGATGAGCTCCCGATAGATCGGATTATCTCCGACAATCCTTGGGTATGGGTTTCCGATGGCGGGAGCACCTTAGCACTCCGAAGACAATACTGAAGTTGCACCAACTGAAAGTAGTGTTTCGCTGGGAGACCAAATTCAATTTGTAATTCGCTAAAAGTTTTCCAGCGACCATCATAGAATTAGTTGGTTAGGGATCCAAATGCCCCTAGTGTACCAGGGGCTCCACGCCATCGGTTTATTTTGTATTTGAAATCGAGCATTGTGCCAAAGCGGGAGTCTATCTAGCGGACAAAGTCGGGGGTCTAGAGATTACTCAAGGGTATTAAAGGCACCTAAAGTGTCTGAGGGCATTGGTGGATAGTGGGAGTCTGATGGGAGAGTCATACCAGGGAGATAAGTAAGAGGAATTGGTTTGCAAAGGTCCTCCTCTATATCTAGCCACACTGGTCTACTCGGTGTGAGGTCGTCCAGCCAACGAGCGCCTTGTTTGAGAAGAAAAGAATGGTGGTATTTCAGGAAATCAGGGAATCTGACACCACCATTTTCTTTATCTGCTTGTAACATATGTTCTATCAAAGGATCAAGTACTTGGTTGAAATCGCCACCAAGTATTAATGGAGTATTGGCAGAGGCCTGTGCCAACTGCGCAATACTTGCATAGTAAGCAGGGTTATCCACATTCGGAGCATAAATACAAATACACGTGAATTCACTATCTCCAACCTTAAGGTGTGCACGGGCCCATCTACCCTCCTTATCAGAGCTAGTATCCATTACAGTAGCTTACAAAGACTTCTTAACCAAGATGGCTACCCCACACCGTTTGGAAACGGCGGGAGAGTAGGCAGCCACCATGTAAGGCTTAGCATTAAGTTTCAGTGTTTCAACGGAGTTTAAATGCGTTTCCTGAAGAAACACTAAATCAGCATGTTCATGATTAAGATAGCTAAGGATTTTCTTTCTTTTGATTGGACTATTGATGCCTTTTACATTCAGTGATAAGATCTTACATAAGGCCATTCAGAAGGGTTAAAAATTCTGAGAAAGAACATGATAACGCACATAATTTCACAATGTCCCTCATATTAACTGTATATGGCTGTACACATGACATGATAGAAAATAAGCTAATGCAAAACAATGAAGCGCCCCATATAAAAAATAAGCACCGAAGTGCATTAGAGAAGAAGCAGAACCCCAGAAATTACTGGCGACCATATGTCTGCGGGGAGAAACCCCAGAGAAGGCCTAAATTGAAACATATAACCTGTATAGCTGTGCGTGCTCCGAATCCAACCGAGGTGCACATCATGGAGGGAAAGGAGACCAAGAAAGTTATATATAGAAAGAAAGAAAAGTCCAGGCAGTCTCTGTTCCAGGCTGTGATCACCGCGTCGGGTCATTCAAAATGGCGGGCAGATCCGGCGGATTACATATCCAAGTTGTTGGATTAGCGCATCTGGTCTGCTTCTTTGGAATCTAAAAATGTTGCTAGCAGATCAGGATCTTCGAAGGTTCTAGTTTGGTTATGGAGAGTCACTCTGAGCTTCGCTGGATACAATAGGCCAAAGCGAGCCTGTAGCTGTTGAAGTCTAGGTCGAAAAGCAAGGAGTCTCTTACGACGGTCAACTGTGGGCTTTGCCAAGTCAGGGAAGAAGGAGACTTTATGACTTTCAAACTCCAGATGATGATTCGCCCGGGCAGCATTTAAAATTTGCTCAACTTGCTGATATCTCAGTAAGCGAAAGATGATAGGCCGGGGGGTCGTCCGATTGAGCGCCATGTTGGTAGGAACACGATGTGCTCGGTCAATTTCCAGATCTCTGTGAAAAGTGATCTTCAGCAAGGAGGGAAGAGTTTTGACCAGGAATTCTCTTATATCTCCTGCTTCCGCCCCCTCCGGCACTCCAATGAGCCTTACATTGTTGCGACGGGCTCGATTATTGCTATCCTCTAACTCTTTTTGAAGATTCTGTATCTGACGCTCAGCCTTGTCCAGTTTCACCAAGCGCACCGCGTGCGAGTCGAGGACCCCCGCCATGTTGTCCTGCCGTAGTGAAAGACCTTCAAGCCGGTCCTGAAGCATACCGAAGTCTTCTCGCATGGCTCGGAGCGCTTCTCCGTTGGACTGTACCAGTTCCTTCACACCGCGTATTTCCTCCAAGATCTCCTGTTGCATTTCGGGGTTTTCCCGAAGTGGAACCATCTTTTGTGGGGAAGACAACTCAGTTTTGGAGCGTTTTCCGTGTGAAGAAGAGGGAGACCCGAAGTCTAAGCGCACTGGTTTGTGGGCCGCCATCCCCCCCGAGGCACCCCGGTAAGTTCGGAGCAAAATATTAAGTTTATGTAGGTATTAAGTCAGGATTCTGAGTAGGCCTCTCGGGAGCTTCAGCGCGAAGCGTCTAACCCGCTGGACATCAGGCTCCGCCCCCCGCCTGTCCTGTGTATTTATTTGAGTTTGTAAATATGCAAAGCCTAATAAAAAAAAAAAAAAAGGAAAAAAGGCACCATGCTCTGACTGGCAATTGACCACTATTATCACTGATTTCACTGGTCAACATTGAAATCGTTACTGACTTTAAAAGGCCCTAATCTGTAGTATCTTGGTGAGCTGAACACGAATATAACATTAAAAAAAGTTTTATTGGCTCTCGTATTGAAGATATTGCATGTAGTTCATTTTTGACGTTTCACCGTGTAAATTTATCCAGTAGGACATCAACAACATCCCAAATAAGCCTTGATGTAATATTGCATCACATTGCATAATACCAGCATGCACACATCATCCAGAGTTGATTGCATCATTTTCTGATGCAATGCAATACTACTGCCAGACGGCTGCTGAAGCATCTGACGTCAGCAGTGTACTATACGCAGTCGGAAAGGAAAGTAATCTGGAATTCTGTTCCGATATTGAAAGCCTCATGAATGCCTTAAAAATCACTCATGACCCACAAGACTGGAGACTATTTATAGACTCTTCGAAACTGAGTCTGAAGGCTGTGCTTTTGAACAATGGAAACCGTCTTCCATCTATTCCAGTAGCGCATGCCGTTCACATGAAAGAGACATACGATAACTTAAAGCATCTACCGACTTCCATTAACTATAACAAGTGCAGCTGGCACCTCTGTGGTGACTTGAAGGTAGTTGCCCTTTTAATGGGACTGCAGCAGGGATATATAAAATACATGTGTTTCTTATGTGAGTGGGATAGCCGAGCAAGGGATTGGCACTACTTGTGGAAGGAATGGAATCGCAGACAAAATGTAACAGTTGGAGAGAAGAATATCCAGCACTCAGCTCTGGTTGAGGCTTACAAAATCCTGCTACCACCCCTTCACATCAAACTAGGTTTGATGAAAAACTTCGTGAAAGCCATGGACTGCACTTCGCCAGCTTTCCGATACCTGCATGAAAAATTCCCTCGACTCAGTGAAGCAAAGATTAAAGAGGGAGTTTTTGTGGGTCCTCAGATTCGAGAGCTCTTCAAAGATGACCGGTTCAACAACTTCCTTCAGGGTGATGCGAAACAAGCATGGAATGCTTTTCGCCTAGTGTCAACAAACTTTCTCAGGAATGTTAGGGTAGAAAACTACAAGGAACTAGAAGAAGACATGCGGATGCAGTATCAGAAAATTGGCTGCAATATGTCTCTAAAGATCCATTTCCTTGATTCCCATCTGGATTTCTTTCCTGACAACTGTGGTATGGTTAGTGATGAACAGGGCGAACGTTTTCACCAGGATATCGCAACGATGGAGCAAAGATACCAGGGAAAATGGTCCACTACAATGCTGGCTGACTACTGATGGACACTCTCCAGAGAAGCTCCCGAACAGATGTACAAGAGACAGACAAAAAAAATCTAAGAAGTAGTCTATGACTTGGTTTTTTACAGGTATTAACCGAAGGCCTATTATATTTACTATTGACATGCATTTCGTGATGTAAACATTAATTCTTGTAGATTACAAAAAAACTAGAGCCAACTTTGCAATTTCACTGTCATATTCGTGTTCAGCATATAAAAATTGATAAGCAATGACTATTTTTATTTCAGTAACATGTCTTTTGTAAAAATTTGTTGACCAGTGTTTCAGGACTCCTGTCTGGGAAGTGCATACTGCATACAGGTGAATGGACTCACTGGGTGTTGCTTAACCCGTGAAAATGGATCTCTCCCTGCAAGGGAGCCCTTAATGCCTCCTTTGAGCTGGCATTAAGGTTCCTGGTGACTGCACCTGTACTACACGCTAATAGCACCTGCCGTTAAGGTAGCACCCTCTGTCTCCGCCCACAATCTGCCCAGTTTACACCCCTTCTCTTCCCCTTTAAGCCAGCATTATCAGCTCTTTCCGCTGAGTTAACTGCTCGTGGGTGCCAATAATGCCTGCTAAAACAGCATCTTCGTGCCCTTAACGGTCCTTAGTAAACATACCCCTTAGTGGCAAACTCCCCATCCACATAGAACAAGGACAATAGCGGGGCTTTTGATG
This sequence comes from Ichthyophis bannanicus, assembly GCA_033557465.1. Lineage (NCBI taxonomy): Eukaryota > Metazoa > Chordata > Amphibia > Gymnophiona > Ichthyophiidae > Ichthyophis > Ichthyophis bannanicus. The sequence goes on along the minus strand of CM066034.1, from coordinate 722,216,191 downwards.
AATCAGAGACACCTCACCACATTTCCCTAACAAAACTAAAGGCAGATACAGGCATATGGGGCAAAAAATAATATTCTTTCATTTTTAGTGTTTTATTATTTCAGAAAATATTTCAATAGAATTGGTATTTTTACATGGTTATAAGTTTTTGTGATATGGACTATATTCCATAAAATTTACATGTTATAATCCATCTATCAACTCTTATCATTGAGATATCTATCCGAAAGTTATGTTCTGGTTAGCCCTGAATTAAAACAAAAAAAGAATTTCTGCAGATAATGCCAAAGTTAACCATGTAACACTTTCTGAATATCAATCTTACTATATCCAGATCTGACTATTTAACATGTATTGTAAAGATCTGGTGCTTGCTGCATTTTACTTCTATTTCTTTATTTACCTATTTTTATATACCACTTTATCAGCATGTCAAAACAATTTACATGATAACAAGCCAAGAACTGACTCAAGTTACATGGAACGTGTCAAGCAAATAAGAATTAATAATATTCTAGTCCTAATGGTCCCCGAATGTGTTCATATTTTTGTCTCCTTGTTTTAGCACTTATAATATCCTGCAATACGTTTGCTCATATATTTCTTCCTTTTTCATGATTCTTTCCAGTGCTTCATATGATTGTTCACCTTCAGTTTGCTGCATATACGTACATCTTCAAAGTATCATGTACTTTACCTTTAAGCTTTTATGTTATCCTTTCTGATTAAGCAAAGTTCCTACTGCTCTTTGCATTAGAAAAATGTTACTTCTTTTGATTGTTGTCACTATTTGAATAGGTATACTATCAAAAGAAAGAGAATGAGTACATTTTCAAAGCTTTGGTCAGTATCTATACCAGTAAAAAAACAACTTGAATGTCAGAATTTATAAAAGTGGATTTTTAGCTACCAAAACTATGCGCTCAAAAGAGGGCGTTTTGGAGCTGTGGTTGCAAACTCCATGCATACATGTGGAGGGTGCTTTTATAAAAGGCTGTCTAACATGTATGGCAGATATACATATAAGATATGCTTATTTAATAGAGGGCCACACTAATCACAGACTAGGACAAAAAAAATCAAAACCCTTAAACTTAAGAACATAAGAAATGCCATACTGGATCAGACCAAGGTCCATCAAGCCCAGCATCCTGTTTCCTGGCAGGTACCCAAAGTGCACAGCTCCCATAATGCTCATTCTGGGGTAAGCGGTGGATTTCCCAGGCACCATTTAATAATGGTTTATGGACCTTTCCTCTAGGAACTTGTCCAAACCTTTTTTAAACCCAGCTACACTAACAGCTTTTACTACATCCTCTGGTAACGAAGTCCAGAATTTGATTACGTGTTGAGTGAAAAAATATTTTCTCTTATTAGTTTTAAGCGGGTTACACTGTAACTTCATTGCATGTCCCCTAGTCTTTCTACTTTTTGATGGCGTAAACAACCAATCTACATTTACCTGTTCCACTCCGTTCATTAATTTATAGATCTCTATCATATCTCCCCTCAGCCTTCTCTTTTCCAGGTTGAAGAGCCCTAACCTTTCTAGCCTCTCCTCATATGGGTATCCTTCCATCCCCTTTACCATTTTGGTGGCTCTTCTCTGTTTCCTTTCTAATTCCGCTATATCATTTTTAAAATACAGCAACCAGAATTGCACATAATATTTAAGGTGCGGTCGAACCATGGAACAATATAGAGGCATTATAATAGCCTTGTTTTATTCCCCATTCCTTTCCTTATGATTCCTAGCATTCTATTAGCTTTCTTGGCTGGATCGGGTGTCGGGCTGTGGGGGTTTAGCTGCAGGAGCCGGTGGCTGGGATTGCGGCTTTTAAATGGAGCCACGGCACCATGGCAACCAGACACCATGGCGCCACGGCTCCATTTAAAAGCCCTGACTGAGTTAGTCAGGCAGTGCCTGTACGTGCAGGCCAGGCTGAATTGCAGTCCCAGCCTGCATGTACAGGCCCGATTGCATTCTGATCCCACGGGGCTAGACGTGCCCCGGAGGATCAGAATTGCGATGCCCTCTTTATGTTTGGTTCAGACCGGATGTACAGGGGGCTCTACGTCTGGGACAGAATCGGGCTGTTGGTCTCTCTGCTATGGCCTTATCTTCACTTGGCGCCCCTTTTACTCCTCTATCATCCAATAGTCCAACGGACTGTCTGACAGGATTTTTGCTACAAATGTAATTGAAAAAGTTTTTATTATGCATTTTTGCTTCCACAGCAAGCTTTTTTTCAAATTCTCTCTTTGCCTGCCTTATTAGTGCCTTGCATCTAACTGGGCAATGCTTATGTTGACCATGCATAGGCAGAGAGTGGGCATTGACTGTACATTGCAGCTAGTGTGAGAGTAATTATGAGTGCTGATTGTCAATGTTGCGGTTAGTGTGGGTGGACATAACGCCACCTCAACGAGTGGCATTAAGTGCACCCAAATTAATAGCAAATGCTGCTGCCACATATTAGGGAATTTTTCCATGCGATAACTACTAGGAACATGCCCCCCTACAGCACTTATCATGTAATAGTTCTAACTCTTAAAGTGCAGTAAGTACAAAAAACTTAGTAAAGGGGCCTCATTATCTCTTACCCATAATTATACTAATCTGCATTCTTCAGCAGTCTGTAATGTTTAATATTAAAGTGGTCCCAGAGAATAATCAAAAACAAATATCACCCTTGCTTACAATCCAAGAATTACACCTATATCAATAACAGGCTTTTCAAAACAATGACTAATTTCCAGCAACTGGTCACAGATTCTCAAAGGGGCTTTTTAAGTGGTGTTCCATTCAGGGATGCCCCACCATGATTCCCTGCTGCTTCTTTAAATACCCCTTTTCATGATATGGATATCAGCAGGCTGGAACTGCAACTGATTTTTTTTATTTTTTTTAAATTGAGATTTTAGTCAATTACAATAACCAAATAAATGAAGGTCAATCAAAGATACAAAAGCAAAAGATAGATTACTAACTCTAGCAATCATAATTTACAAGGAAAAAGATCATGATACAGTCCACATCATGAAACCATGCTGTACTAACAAACAGATAATAGCAACAATGAAAAGGAAAAAAAAGGGAACAACATCCCAACTAAGAGGTCTATAATTAATCACTGGTCTTTTCTACCACTTTCCTATCGGCCACAAATCTTTCCAGATGAAGCACTTCAGTAAAAACATAGGTAGCATCACCAAGACCAATAATACATTTACAGGGGAATCGAAGGAAAAACGAAGCTCCCAGAGCCACCACCTGAGGCTTCAACTTTAGAAATTGCCTCCTACGCAATTGGGTGCTACGTGCGACATCGGGAAAGATATTGACCCGCTGGCCACAAAATTTAGTCAATTTTTACCTTTAAAAAGGCTCAAAGAATACGTTGCTTCACTGCAACCGAGGAAAAAGTGACTAATAAAGTGGCTCGCTGCAACTGATTTGGATCTTGCTAGTTCCCACAGCTGGAAGAGGCATCATAAAGAGCATTAGATGGTACCCATAAGTCCCAAGCTGTTTATTGCCATGTAAAGCTGTGTTAAGTGATCATGGGTGTTAATTCTTCTTTAAATGCCCCTGGTCCCAGTGCTGATATCAGTGGGTGGGAGCTGTGACTGATCTGGCTCCCACTGATAAACATGGCGGAGGAGGCACTAGAAAGATAAGCATATAGTCTCCAGGGACTCAGAAGTAAATCCCAAGCAGAGAAAGCTTGTTAAGTGGTCACAGATATTGATGTTTCTTTTAAATATCCTGTGTTGTGATGCTGATTGTAGTGGAGATGTTTTTTGGTTGATCTGGATCGCAAAATACAATGAAGCTGATCCTTCAGTCCTTTACAGTGGCTGTGATGAGGCTGAACCTTTCAAAAATGTCTACTGCCAACCAATTCACACTGCTGTAAATCTCACAGATGTTTAACAGAAGGTGTCTTAAGGAGGTGGGGCTCGAGTTTGTGTGTGTGATTTTATTTATTTATTCATGTGAAGCAGCATTTTAGAAGGGATGTCTTGGAAGAATTTTGAGACGTCGAGGTCAAAACATCCAAAATATCAGAGGAATCGTGCCAGTGATTGGAGGCAGTGTGTCGCCTGAAATTATTCTGCCTCTACCCCGAAAGATGCACGTCCTTTCATTCGGTTCTGGAGATGGGCCTGCACAAATGGCATAGATGGGTACATGTACATGTACATTTACAGAGCAATTTAGAAATGCACAGCCACAGAAACAGTTACATAGAGCCAGCTGAAATATTTCAGAATGGGGGAGTCTATTCTATGCTACATCCATGTCCCAGCCTGCCATTTTGGATCTGCAGTTGTGCGGCAGCGGACCAGTGAAAATGAAAGGACTGTTCATTAATATGCTAGTTTTGTTGACCCGGAAAACTGTACTGAGGCAGTGAGAGCACATTTTGCTCTTTCCCCTGCAAGTGTTGCAGCTATTTAATGAGTACTTTTCTGCAATTTATTTATTGTCAGGAGCAGGTATAGGTAGGGATGAGTCAGCAGCCAGGGCCAGACATGCACTGGTCTTTCTGAAATCACATAATAACATGGAGGAGTAGCCTAGTAGCTAGGGGAGAAGCCTGGGCCAAGAAAGACCAGGGTTTAAATCCTCTGACTATCTCTCTGGCCTGCACTTATCTGGTTAGCAGATGCTGCTGCTTACTGGATAAGTGTTTCTGAATAGTGCCAATATTACACATCTCGTGGCTGCTATTTTTGGTGTTAGCTAGATAAGGAAACAAAATGCAGGACATCTACTTTAGTAGGCAATAAAATTCATAGATGTACCAGCATCATGGAAACAAATATGGAGTTGGTTTATTTTGGTCTCCATAAGGCAAAGAGAGGTTTTCTGCAACATTTCCTGTCATAAAAGGAACCTCATTTGCCAATTAGGCTTTGAAAAAGTTATTTAGAAAGGCATACAGGAGTTGGAGCCTGCCCATACTTTAATTTGTTGGACTATGTTTAGTCTATATTTCTGCCAACTGCTACTGAATTGACACCCTCTAGAATGTGTAGTTTCTCGTTGCCTCATTGATGTTTCTGTTCCAAGTGTGTTGATGCCTTTCAGGATGATCACTAATTTGGCTGACCATCCTTTGCTCCAAATAGCTCTCAGTAATTCCTGTGGAAGGAAAACAGATTTTTTTTCTCCTATGAAAAAAGAATAAAAGCAGCTTTATCACACTATTTTATTTTATTCTACCCAACTCCTACAGAATGGAAATTTGAGAAAAGATTGGGGTAAAAGTTCCTTTTCAGAATTATTTGACACCTAAAGTGGCCTTTTTTTAAAGTGCTCATTTAGGCACAGTAGGTATTTAAGATCTATTTACTAAAAAGCCATATGGCAATAATACACATTCCATTTGTACCTTCTCTCATTCAAATTCTATATGAGATTGGAAATGACTGAAAGGAGTCTCCATGAAAGGAGATGCTGGCTCCAGTTCTGTTACGTGTATAAAAGTGTTGAAATCACTATAAAAATTCCACTTCAAGTGATAATGGTTGGCATGCTTTTTGGACAATCTTAATAGAGAAGCCAAGGATTGAATGATGCTAAATGATCTTTCATGTCTCCCCACCACCAAAAATATGATCTCTATAGAACAAGATTTTTGAGACACATTGGCAAGGCAGCATGTAGTCAGAAAAGCAAAGATGCAAATGGAAGAAAAAAATGCAAGTACAGTAAAATAAGGGGGAAGACTTTTCATTTAGGTGTGTTAGTGACAGAAGGAAATGCAAGGGGAGGAATATGTAGAGGCTGATGAGGATAAAGTGGAATTGCTAAACAAATATTTCTGTTCTGTGTTCACAGATGAAGGAATGGGGCCATAGCAAACAAACACAAATAGGAATGTAAGTGAAGTAGAACGCATATTATTTTCAGAAGACTATGTTTATGAGCAGCTATCAAAACTAAAAGTGGATAAAGCGATTGGGCTGGGCAAGATTCATTTGAGGGTATTGAAAGACCTTAGGGAAGTACTGGAGGCTCCAGTGACTAACCTTTTCAATGCTTCTTTGGAGTTGGGAGGGATCCTGGAGGACTGGACATGGGCGAATGTGGTTCCTGTCAACAAAAGTGGATGTAAGGAAGAGCTTCATAACAATAGACCAGTTAGTCCAAGCTCTGTGGTGAGTAAATTAATGAAAACACTGCTAAAGCAGAGGATGGTGCAACTTCTGGAATCTAAGGGATTACAGGATCTGAGACAGCATGGCTTCACTAGAGTCAATTCTTGTGAGATGAATCTGATTTCTTTGTCCAGATGACCAGAGAATTGGATTGGGGGAGAATGCTAGATGTGGTATACTTAGATTTTCAGTAAGGGCATTGACACCATTTCACATCAATGCTTATAAATAAACTGAGTGCCCTTAGGAGCAGGGTCGGCGGAAGGAGATGAGGTGTTCTAGGCGAAGTGCATCCATTGCGCCTCCCCACAGTGCTCATTGCCACCCCTCTCCGGGATCGACAGCAGTGGCAATAGCCCGAACCAATGCACTCAACAAAGGACATTAAGGATTTCAGGAAGATGCTTAAGACACTACTCTTTGCCAAACACTATGGCTCCATCAACCAATAATCCCCATACCCCTATCACCTTACAGCATTGCTTTCATTGTTTTGTATTGTTTCCTCTCCCCTCCCTTAAATGTCCTCCCTTACCCACCCTATTATGTAACCACTTTGATTGAAGGAAAAGGTGGTATATAAAACTTGATAAATAAATTATCAGCCTCACGGAGCTTAATTTCAACCTTCGTCATTGCACGACTGTTTGCTTCCATCGCTCTCTGCTGCCCGATACTGCCATGCAAACAGGAAGTTGGCAGTGAGTGTTGGAGAACAGCAGAACCAAACAGTCCTGCATTGACAAAGCTTGAAGGTAAGCTCCGTAGGGCTGTTTGCGGCTATTGCCACTGCTTTGATCCCGGCAAAGCTTGCCTAGTTTGCCTAATGGTATCACCGACTGACTGGTATTACTGACTGACTGACTGGTATTACTGACTGGGTAAGAAACTCAGTGAGAGGTTCCAGAAGACAGTAAATGGAGCTCACTCTGAAGATAGGGGTATTACCAGTGGTATGCCTTGGGGATTGCTCCTTGGTTCTGTTCTTTTTAACATTTTTGTAAGCAATATTGCAGAAGGTCTGTCAGGAAAGGTATGCCTTTTTGCAAATGATACCAAAATGTGCAACAGGGCAGACACCTAGGAAAGGGGGAGGATGACCTGAGGTGAGATCTAGTAAATTTGAATGATGGCTGAGAATTTGGCAGCTAAGATTTAATGCTAAAAAAATACAAGGTCATGAATTTGGCCTGCAAAAAGCTATGGGAGTGGTACAGTATAGGGGGTGAAGTATTTTAATGTATTGAAGAAGAAAAGAACCTGGGGATAATTGTATTGAATGATCTTAAAGTGTCCAAACAGGTAGAAAAAGTGATGGCAAAAATCAGAAAAATGCTTGGGTGCCCAGAAAAAGGAATGAACGGCAGGGAAAAGGAAGTGAGATCGCTTCTGTTTTAATCTGTAGTGAGACCTCATCTATGAGTTCTGCAGATTGCTCTTTTAAAAAGTTAGAAACAGGATTGAGTCAATTCAGTGGATGGGTACTAAAATGGTCAGTGGCCTTCATGATAAGGCATATGTGGATAGACTTAAAAATCTCAGTACCTGTATGTATACTTTGGAGGACAGGCGCAAGGGGGGTGATGTGATAGTCATTTAAATACTTACGTGTGGTATGAATGCACAGGAGGTGACCCTCTTCGAGTTCAAAGGAAGCTCTGGAATGAGGGGCTACAGGATGAAGGTGAAAGGGGATAGACTCGGGAGTAATCTGAGAAAATATTTCTTTACAGAAAGGGTGGTGGATGCATGGAACAGCTTCCTGGTGGAGGTGGTGCGGATGAGAACTGTATCTCAATTCATGAAAGCATGGGACAAATCCAGAGCATCTCTGAGAAAGAGGAAGGGATTGCAGTACTTACAGTTAACATTTCTTACAGATGGGCAAACTGAGTAGGCGTAAATGTTCAGAAATTCAATCTAAATGTGATTTCTAGCACTTCTGCCCTAGTATTTTATAAATACACATAGGCATAAAGTTTCGGGGTGCCACCTGGATTCTTTACACTGTGTTCCCTTTCAGTAGCATCTAATATCCTTCTATTGGGCACCTTGTTTTCTCAGGCACCTACAAGAGTTTCCTGTCCGCAGTCTTTCATCTTCCAGCTGCAAAAATGCTCTTTCCCTGGTCGACTGAAATTACCAGTCCCAGGGGTCTTTTACTAAAGGGCACTAGCTGTCATTGCATGTTCTGGCATGTGCTGAAGGTGCACTGTGACAGGCGTAGACAGCTAGCAAGGGATCATGACAGTTAACATGGCCAGATTTCCACGCTATTTCTCCATGGTGAGTTAGGGAAGCAAGTAAGCAGATTTGGGGTAGAGAGTGGATGGAGAGACCATTGTGATTTGCACCTAATGTGCCACAGTTTTGCATGCTATTGGCGTATTAGGTGCAAATCACAATGCACTTAAGTAAAGTCACATGCATTGTGCATGTAACACATGAAATTTAAGTGGATCTCACACACATACACAAAGATCCCCTCCTTTCATGAATTCTAATGAGATCATGCAGATGTCCTGTTTCCTTCCCCCCCACCATCATTACCACAGCTGTCAGCCTACCTCTGCCGGATACCCTAAATCCTGGCAAGAGCGCAGGAGCATGCTCAAGCTCTTCTTGGTTCTGTGCCCTTCAAAGGGAAGTTTGCAATGATGGGGTCATGATCCAGAAGTGCTTGAGCAGGCATCTGCTATTATATAGTGAACTAGTCAAGTATGTACATAGTTAAAATGGTTTATATGTTGCATTGTATATAAGTATACCAAACATAATTAATCCAATCATGTATATATATAACCTCATTGCTATGTTATATTCCTTAGCCCTAAAATACTTCGGACCCGAAAATGAGTTGGGCAGGCTATGCGTCGCGACGGCGCTTAGCCTGCCTGCTGACCCCCCTAACCCGGATATTCACTTCCGCACTGGCGGAAGTGAATATCCAGGTTAGCCTGGATGCCCCAGCAGCTGCAGAGGCTACACGGGTAGCAGCAATTTTCATTGCTACCACATAGCCTCTGCAACTTAAAAGATAGGCAAGGTTTTTTCTCGCCTATCTCTAAGGTGCAAAGGGCTACGTGGGTAGCAACGAAAATTGCTTCTAACCATATAGCCCTTTCCTCCGCCCCCACTTCACCCCGGAGCTCCTCTAAAATGTCCTGATGCTATGTGGATAGCATCTGGGCATGTTAGGGACTTAGCCAGGATATTCAAAGGGCACTATCCATGTAGGTGCCCTTCGAATATCCCAGATAAGGCCCTTACATGGGTAACTAAGGAAATTACCCATATAAGGGTCTTCGAATATCGGGCCTTTTATCTCATTGTAAATGGTTATAATGTTTTACTGTATTATTACTGTTCACACTGTAAACTGCTTTGATTACATGATAAGGCGATATAAAAATCCCTTAAATAAAATACATAAATAAATAAAATCTGTACTCACTGGCCCTGCGTCATCCATGGCTACTGTACTTTACCATGATTCAGAGCAGACAGCAGAAATTGGCTGACTGCAACAGCAGTGGAGGGGGTAGGGAAGAGAGAGATGCTGGACACAGAAGAGGGTTAAAGAGGAGAGGAGAGATTTTGGACACAGGGAAACTCAAGAGGGGAAGATAGGGAAGGGTAAGCGTTGGACACGGGAAGGATGGGAACAGAAGGGAAGATGCTGGACATGGTGGAGAGGTAAAGAAGAGAGGTGAGATGTGGACATGGGCAAAAGCTCAAGAGGGGACGATGGTAGGATGGGAAAAGAAGAGGAGATGCTGAGCACCTTGGGGAATGGGTAGGGAAGAGAAGGGGAGATAACATAAGAACATAAGATATGCCATACTGGGTCAGACCAAGGTCCATCAAGCCCAGTATCCTGTTTCCAACAGTGGCCAATCTAGGTCATACGTACCTAGCAGTTTCCCCAAAAGACACAGGTTCCGCAGTGCTTGTACTGGGTCAAGCATTGATATCCTGGGTACCTTCTTAATAATGGTTTATGGACCTTTCCTCCAGGAACTTGTCCAAACCTTTTTTAAACCCAGCTACACTAACAGCCTTTACTACATCCTCCGGTAACAAATTCCAGAGTTTGATTACATGTTGAGTGAAAAAATATTTTCTTTTATTAGTCTTAAATAGTTTACCCTGTAGCTTCATTGCATGTCCCCTAGTCTTTCTATATTCTAATAACGTAAACAATCGATCTATGTTTACCTGTTCTACTCCGTTAATTAATTTATAGACTTCTATCATATCTCCCCTCAGCCGTCTCTCTTCCAGGTTAAAGAGCTCTAACCTTTTTAGCCTTTTTTTATAGGAGTATCCTTCCATCCCCTTTACCATTTTGGTGGCTCTTCTCTGAACCTTTTCTAATAACGCTATATCCTTTTTAAGATATAGCGACTAGAATTGCACACAATATTCAAGGTGCGGTCTCACCATGGAACGATATAGAGGCATTATAATATCTTTTGTTTTATTTTCCATTCCTTTCCTTATGATACCTAGCATTCTATTTGCTCTTTTGGCCGCCGCTGCACACTGGGCCGAGGGTTTTAACATGTTATCCACAATGACGCCTAAATCTTTTTCCTGGGTGGTGGTTCCTAATGTGGAACCTTGCATTGTGTAACCATAGTTTGGGTTGTTCTTCCCTAGGTGCATAACTTTGCACTTGTCCACATTAAATTTCATCTGCCATTTTGATGCCCAGTCTTCCAATTTATCAAGATCCTCTTGCAATTTTCCGCAATCCTCTTGGGTTTTAACAACTTTAAATAGTTTTGTGTCATCTGCAAATTTGATAACCTCACTCGTTATTCCACTTTCCAGGTCATTTATGAATATGTCAAAAAGCAGCGGACCCAGCACAGATCCCTGGGGTACACCACTATTCACCTCTCTCCATTGGGAAAATTACCCATTTAGACCAACCCTCTGCTTTCTATCTTTTAACCAGTTCTTGATCCACAGTAGTACACTGCCTCCTATCCCATGACTCTTTAGTTTTGCCAAAGGTCTCTGATGAGGGACCTTGTCAAAGGCTTTCTGAAAGTCCAGATACACTATATCAATCGACTCACCTTTGTCCACCTGTTTATTCACACTTTCAAAAAAACATAACAGATTAGTAAGACAAGATCTTCCTTATCTAAAGCCATGTTGACTGTCTCCCATTAGGCCATGACTATCTACATGCTGAGTAATTTTATTCTTTATGATGGTTTCTACCATTTTTCCCGGTACTGACATCAGGCTCACCGGTCTGTAGTTTCCCGGATCATCCCTGGAACGCTTTTTAAAAATTGGTGTTACATTGGCGATCCTCCAATCTTCAGGTATTTGCAGTCCTGGTCCTTAGTGCTGTTATGGTATAGCAGCTTTTATTTATAGGGTCTGAGTGTCTTTTTAGCAGAGTTTTGTGTTTTATGCAAATGTGTTTAGTAGGGAGGGAGTCTATATACCCCAAATGCACCACGAGAAACCTCTTCTTCATTTGTCTTTAGCTTCACTCATTGGAGTGGAGGAGTAGCCTAGTGGTTGGGGCAAGGTACTTCAGGCCGGAAGGTCAGGGGTTCAGATCCCACTAGAGGACAGCAACCTTGGGCCGGAAGGACTGGGGTTTCTAGTCCCAGAGGTGCTCCTTGTGGTCTTGGGCAAGCCACTTAACCCTCCATAGCCCATGTTCCCTGTAAAATAGTTATCTCCAATTTATAATACCCTGTTCAATGTAATTTCAGTTTGTTCAATGTAAACTGCACTGATGCAGAATAGCATGGTATATAAGAGAATGTAAATAAATAAAATAAATCTCACTCTTTGGGATGGGCCACCCTTGGTATCTCTGCAGTCCATCTTAAGCAACAAAAATGTAACTAGGTCCCAAACCCTTCTGTGCATTTCTCTAGCAGATATTTTAACTGACAGCTTCCCAAGAGCTTAATAGTTCTTTGGTTTTCGCTGCAGCTTGTGATAAGGAAGCTTATCATAGTTCAGGAAGAAATAATACAAGAGGTGAATTGGCTCTGAATATGCAACCTGTGCTGGCTGGTAAAAACACTAAAACAGAGTGTTTACCTAAAAGACTATCAGACCCAGAATGCACTGTTTACAGAAAGGCTCTAGGAGAACTGAAGTAGGGAAATGTGTGCCTAATCAGAGAAGCAATGATGTAATCCCTAATCACACATCTCCTAGGGCAGGGCTTAATTCAGAACTCCTGGAGTGTGCTAGGGTGGAGCGGCCATCTAGGCACTTTAAAGCTAGAAGAAATTCATCATACAGACCTCAAGAGCAAGGACAGCAAGGAGAGCAAAGACAGCAAGGACAGCAATGGGAGCTGGAGAAGGAGGGACTGATCGTGAACAGAAGGAAGAACAGCAAGACGTCCAGAAGGTCTAAGAAAGGAGTCCAAGGCAGTACGTATGCTGGGAGAGATTCCTGGGGCAAGCATTCTTCATTAGACTGGAAGAAGCCAGAGGCTTGGAGATATACAGCCAGGAACCCTCGGACAGCACCTTTAAAGGAGACGGCTGCATCTACAGAAAGAAGGAGCTCTAATACCTATTTAAGGAGGTATGGGAAAAGAGACCTAAAGTCCAGAGATTCTGACTGGAGAGCTGGGCACAGAGGTTTTGCTACCTACTGGCCAAAATACCCAGAGAGGAAACCTAATGACAACGTGATCTCAGGTATGAACTCTGATCGGTTCCCTAGCTTTGCACAAGGAAGACAGCAGGGAAACAGTTTCTATCCTGGTAGAGATCAGTTAGAGAAATCCTCTGAGCCAGTGTATGAAAGTGATCCTATGATATTTCAAGAGCAAGGGGAAATATCAAATGAGGAAGTTGAATGTATGGATTGTTCTCTTTCTAAGCTGCTGTTCTAAAGTAATGCTCAGATAAGGATCAAACACCAAAAGGAACTGTACTGTTTTTTTTAGCTTCCCAGGAAAGTTTCTTTGAGAGAAAGCTTTGGGGAAAGTTGGAGCCACGTGGAGAGTGGACCAGCAATGGCTTGCAGCTGGTTAAGCACTTGTGATTAGGGCAAGGCACAAGTGCACGTGGGACTTTGGAAAAAGCTTCTTCTCTGTGTGGAAGGAAGAAAGCTGTTTTTTATGATAAAAAGAATTTTCCTTTTGGGTTTATTTTTCATTCCAGCACTGCTAAGAAAGTTTATTAGCAGGGGCTAGAAGAAAGACCTTTTCTGTTCCATCAAGGTCTTTACTAAGTTGTTGCATAAGTAATTCAGTTGCCTTATTTGTTTTGTTTTCCTGAATAAAACTTCTGGAGAAATTATCCTGTTGATGTTACCAAGCATATCTGTGCGAGGGAATAACACCCCATAAATAAAATCTGTTTTCTGCTTTACACTCGAGCAACTACAATTCTTTATTCTTGTTAAACGGCTAGTTTTTGTGTGAAGGAACTACAAGACCCACAATCCTTTGCAGGTCAAGTAAATTCATGTCCTTGCCAAGATTGTGGAACTTTCACAACAAGCACCCCCGTTTACAAGCTTCAAAAGAGATCAAATAGCTTTCCTGCTACTAGCTATGCCGCCTTTGGGTCAGGGAATTAAGGTGCTTTCCCTTGTGCCAGAAGCTACCACCATCTAGTGGCAGGTATTTCCATAAATCCCTTTGAGCAAAGAAATAGCCCTTACCTTTTCTTTGGCTTTAGGCTTGCAGCCATCTCTACGTATCTTCAGTCCCCTTGGTAGAGATAGCCCTTTGCCTTGTTCCTCAGCTTTTACAGGGCTGGTAACCATTGCCTTTGGGGCCCCATCCTTCCCTGTTGCCCTGTGGACTAGATAATCCCTGTTCCTTGGAGTATTTTTGTGGATAAATCTTTGTTTGGAATTCTCTCCTTAGCCCTTTTGTTTAAGTTATGGGATATACACCTTGTCCCAGCACCTATGTGTCTTTATATATTGGGCTTAAAATAGGCCCCTGCTTGGCCTTCACATACAGGGAATCTGTTATAAAATAACCTGTGTTTTTATGAGAGAAGGAGCTTAGTAAACCGGGTCCATAATGAGATGATGCTTTAAGGAAAAGAAAATAGGTGCTCATGTTGTAATGACAATATTCACCACCTTAATCTCAGAGGTTGCCCTTTAAAACAGGGATATTATACTGTACTGTGCTGTGTGTTTGGCTGAATGAGGCCCAAATTATAGCTGTTTGATGACATCAGCAAAGTATATCCATTAAGGGTTATGGATGTCTCTCTGTCTGCCTTGGCTCATTCAGGTTCACTGCTCTAGTCACCAGAGATCGGACTCATTCCCTGGGAATGGGGAGTTCTTTGTGCTTGGTATGCACATGGGACTTCTCGCTGGCTGGGAGAGGGCTGTGCATATAGCGCTCAGTGCGAGAGACTGGGTGGCCCTCCGTCTCGCTGCTGGAATGCTGTCTGCATTTTGGATTTGAAGATTTCTTTTGGCTATTTAAAATGTTGAGTAGCTAGAAGAAATTTTTAAATCTAAGATGCATGGAATCTGTATACCTTTTGGGAATCTGACAGGTACTTGTGACCTGGATTGGCTATTGGTGGAAACAGGATACTGGGCTTGATGGACCCTTGGTCTGACCCAGTATGGCATATCTTATGTTCTTATGATGTCACAGTAATACATAAGCCCTTTTTAATAGACAAAATAGTTTTTCTAATGTTGTTTATGTGATTGTTTTTTATTGGCTTCACTACTTTAACACTGACATCAATTGGAAGAGCCTATTAACCATTAGATGATAGAGGGGTAAAAGGGCAGTAAAGGAGGACAAGGCCATAGTGGAGAGACTGAATGAATTATTTGCTTTGGTCTTTACTGAAAAAGATGTTAAGAAGTTTAATCACCGAGTAACAGTTTGGATTTCCCTGGAGCAGCAATATGGCGAAACACTCATAGCATCGGAGAGGCTGACATACAGTGGAGATATACATCTAGTAAAAGGGAAGTATTCCTGTGATGAAGTGACTTTCTATTAAGGATAATGAAATATAGATTGCACATGTGAATTTGGAAGTTACTACATGTTTAAAATTTAAAAATAGAGTTTGAATTTATAGAAGAAATCAAGGTTTTTGATCAATGATGTTTATGTGACATTATGGGCCCATACAGGCTACTGAGTTGTCAATGAGTCTTTTTTTCTTCCCTTTATATATGAGGTTTGGTTTCTACAAACTGAATAATTTTTGGGGAAAGATTAGGGATTTTCTGTCTGAATCTACAAGGAAGTTACCCATACCAGAAATTATATTTAAAGGTGATCTATTGGAGGAACTGACAAATCTCGATGAACCTGTAAGATGTAATACAGCAATTTGATAAACTAAAGATTGAAAGATCCCCTGTAAGGAAAAGACACATCTGAGGGGAGATAGAGGTCTACAAAATAATGAATGGAGTGGAACGGGTAAACATAGATTGGTTGTTTACTCTTTCAAGAAGTAGAAAGTCTAGGGGACATGCAATGAAGCTACAATACAGCACATATAAGACTAACCAGAAAAATATGCTTTCAGTCAATGCATAATCAAACTCTGGAATTTTTCTCATCAAAAGCTCAATTATTCTTTGAATACAGAGTTAAAGACCTTCATTAACAGGTTATTCAAAATAGAATTGTTTCTTGGAAGGCCTTTTTAGACATTCTAATGTTTATCATAGCATTGATGGAAATTGTTAATGGTTTCTGAAACAAAAAGGTAAGAAACTTTTCAAACTTTTTTATTCTGAAACATATTCTTTGGTGGATCAACAATTTGAAAATTATGACTGCACCAGATCATCAATGCCATACTTAGGGAAGCAAATAAAAGCATTGCGGAAAGTTCAGATCATACCTATGTATCACAATCAATATATAAAAGAATGGGATGACTCTAGGTAAATTGGTGTTCCACTTTCTTCCAGCCCTCCCCCACCCCCAAGGTTGTGACAGCACCAGAGCAGTACCTCCTCCTCTAGTAGTGAAATGGCTCCAGCATAGAATTCCCCTTCCTTACTTTCTTTCAACACTGCATCCTTTTATCTCTCGCCCATCTTCTGTCCAACACCTTTATCTCACCAATCCTCTTTCTTTCCCCCTACCCCCATCATGTGGATGGGCATAGGGGTGGATAAGAGGCCACATGGTGGCACTCCCTCTTTCATGGCACCCTCTTTATCCATGGTAGATAGAAATTCCTCTCTTCCAGCAGATAAACCAAATATTATACTAACATAAGTTGCTCACTTAGGCATAGAGCAAAAAAAACCTCCCTCTAGTGCAGAAACCAGTAATGGGAAAAAAGTTTGATATAAATAAGAGGAAAAAGATCTCAGTATTCCCATGAAGTATAAAATAACAGCAGTTAACTTCAATGGGTGCAGCCAACTGGAAGAGAAAAACCCGGGAAAACTGCTAATCATACCCTTAATCATTCAGCAAAAAATCAATTCATGAAAAACATAGCCATGAATATTACAAGCAACTTTCTGCAGGATTAGCAAACTTGGACAAAAGTAGTAAGAACTTAGCTTATTATAATAGCAGAGGTGGTAGGAAAGGTTCATATCTCAGCCTGTATCACACTCCAACACCAGGTGTTTCGCCGTGAGGCTTTTTCAGGGAGCGAGAAACAAAGGCCCACCGGTCAAACAGTCCAGCTATAAGAAAAAATAAAATGCCAAACCGGGTGGCCTGCAGAGAAAATAGCCATACAGATTGCATGTACCAAGATCTGGCCCTTTATGGAACAAGTAGATGAAATGGAATGCAAGATTTCAGGAAAGACATAGTAAAGTTACTAATATAAAGCTCTAATTGATGCAAACCAGCTCTTAATACAAAGCTTCCCAAAGAAAATCCTCAGGTAGTCAGGTTTTCAGAATATTCAGAATGAATATGCATGCACTGAAGACCAAGCATATGCAACTTTATCCCATGAATACTCACCAAGGGTAATTTTATAACAAGGCGACTAGTTTTAGGACCTAGAATGCACCTTTCTTGTGTCTGTTTTATAAAGAAATGCAGGCACCTACTTGTTTTTATAAAATAAAGGTGTAAGTGTCCAAAAATACATGTTAAATCTAGGCATGGGTCCTTATATCAGCCCCAAGTCTGGCGTAAATGCCTTGCCTAGTGTTTTAAAGAAAACATGCAAGTTACAGTATTTTATAACTTGTGCACATAAATTTACACTCTGCCCATGTGCATGCTCACTGTGAAAGTACAAACAATCAGTCTTATGCGTGTACTTACAGAACAGTGGCCAACTAAAGTATATGTGTAAGTGGCCATTCATGTGTATAATTAAATAACAATAGGTGATTTATGTGCGTGAATGGTGCATATCTTAACACAGCTCCTTATAAAATTATCCCTATTAAAGATATCCTGAAAACTACACTGAATGTGGGGTCCCCAGGATAGATTTGGGAAGCCCTGCCTCAGCCCTTGCTGTTCTTGCTCTGTCACTCTTAGGGGTATGTTTACTAAAACCTCGCAAATGTGCGAGGTGCGGTAGTGTGCGGATGCCATATAAGGAGTGGGCGTTCCAATCTCCAAACATAAAAAAACCGGGAGTAAGCGATCGCACATGTGCGCGGCGCGCTAAAGTGCGCCGTGCACATTAGCGCGTGGGAAGGCTAAGTGGTGCGCTGATGTGCACAGAAAGGAACAGAGCCACAGTACAATGGTTAAGACGCTGGTGCAGGGGCCATGGGTTCAATCCCCCACTGTGCCCAATGAAGAAGGCTGGCTGAGGCAGTATCTTTTATGGGCAAGATTGCATTCTGAGGCATTTTATTTTTATTTTATGTACTGGTGCTAGCAGATGTACCTCCAAAGCGCTGTAACATAAGGCGCCCCATAAGGTACCCCAGAGGGCACATTGTAAAGTGCACTGTCCGCCAAGGCACCCTACAATGTTGCCCATAGGGAGCCTTAGAAGGTGCTGTATGGGGCGCCCTATGAGGCACCGAAAGGTTACAGCACTGTTCTGCTGGCTGTACTACTTGAAATCACACACAAACTGCCCCAGACAGCCCCCCCATGTACCCTGCAAAATACGTATCACCAAGTTAGAATGCCCTGTTCAATGTATGTCCAGTTTGTGCAATGTAAACCGCAGTGGTGCAGACTAGCGCGGTATATGGGGGAATGTAAATAAATAAAGTAAATAACATAAAGAAACCCACTGTGGATTTGCACCACCAACCTCTGGCTCCACAGGCAGTGCAGTCACCAGTGGGCTACAGCTCTATACCTGTAAAGAGATGTCTGTCTGGCTACCAAATAACTTCTGCAGACTGTGCTGCAGCTACCAGGGTAGGGGTAGTCCTCTCGCACCCATGATGCACTGCACATGCAAAGCAGCAGTCTACAGATGAACTGAAGATGGGGTATGCACCCCCACAGCACCTAGGCCTGGTAGGGGGTACTGACCGTGTGTGTTACTGGTACAGAGTAGCTACACACCGTCACAGTGTGCGGGTACTGCGCTCACTCTGAGGGTGAGGTGGGGCACCCAGCACCAGGTCCACAGCACCTTCCACGGCAGAAATAGGCCATGCTGCAGGTCCCCAGCAGTGCTAGTGTGTGAGGTAGCTAGGTCCTGCAGACACACCTTGGATACATCTGTACCTCCCAGTCAGGTTTAGCCCTGATGGACCCATAGGCAGAGTATGTACCACCACCCAACCCACCCCCTGGGACTGAGAGTGGGAAACAGGGTTTCCCACCAACAGATCCACATTCTACCCCCCTGCAATGTTGGCAGTAGAGGGGACCAGCAACGCCAGGCCTGCTGGGGAACAGACACCCTACAGGGCAGGTAATGCCAATCTGTACCCACCCATAAAACAATAGCAGACAGACAGTAGGCCTGGAAATGCCCAGATGACCCCCACCACTATCTGACATTCACCAGCAGCAGGCCTCCCGCCGCTGCACCCTGCAAGGTGTTCCAGCAAGACACATACTAGCTGCAGACAGTCTGCAAGCTAGTCCATAGTGCATGTTCCTGGAGAAGATGCGTGCACCCAGAACTGGGATGCCAGCAGACACACCAAGCAGAGAAATCAGTGATTGGGCCCCAAAAGGGAACCCATAAATATCACACAACAAAAATGCTATATAGCACTATGGGGGAACCCAGCCATGCCGTGGTCACTGCTCAGTCAGGGTGAGAGTGATCTCCCAGCAGGACATGCTGTGGCCACCCTGTCTGTGCAGGTGGTGGCCAGGCACTACAATGTCCCAGCCATTGCCCTATGCCCTGTGCAGATGCATCCTGGCCAGGCCACCCTGTCAGGGCTATACCCATGGTACCTTGCTCCTCATTATGCATATTGGCAGGCCAATACTGGTAACAGTGCTGACAGTGTGGGCTGCAGAGGGTGTTTGCAGCCACCACACACTGGATGGACAGACACACACTCCCACACCTATGCCAGCATTGTGCTACTATAGAGGTGTGTGGCAGCCCTGTCCAGGACACCAGTCCTGGGCACAGTACGGGCATGGCTAGGGCACGCAATACTGTGGACGTCACCCCCCAGGGTGGCAAACACTATCAGACACAGGACCTGTATCACACTCCACAGACATCTGCACGATTGCGATGATGGAGCTCACTCAGCAAATTGAGATTAACTGAGGAATTGCTATCTACCATTACTCATGGCAACCTTTTGATAGATGTGTACCGTATTCCCAGGCGTAGGGTGGCATTGCGAAGGTATGCAAGTGCTAGTATTCTGGGAAGGAAACAGGGCCCAAAGCCCTGCCTCTCCAGGTGGCTTTGGATAATGGGGCCTGTGGGTGCAGGCGTGTCTGCCCCTGTTGGCTGCTGCTTTACGGCAGAGGTTCCCAACTCCAGTCCTGGTGTGCCAAACACTGTTCGGGTTTTCATGCTGTCCCTCATGAATATGCATGAGATACATCTGCATACCATGGGGGTGGTGCATGGAGATGCAGCACCGACATATGTATTGGAAACAGCATGGAACCTGAATGGTTCTTGGCACTCCAGGACTACCTTTGGGGGACTCTGCTCTAGGTACCGCACATGTTTATGGTGTTTGTGCTCTATGGGGTAAAATATATGCATTTGAGGCATGTTTCTGTTCCCAGCAATACAGGTTCAGTCTTTACTACCATGTTTTCTTCATAGGTAACATAAGGGGATTGGGGTGGCAGGTGCCACAGCGGGGATTTGAACCTGTGACCTTCTGTTTTTGCACACACTGTCTGTGTGCACTGCGCCACCGTGTTGCCACAGGTATGCTGCATTCCCTGGGGAGTCCATGACTGTACATCCGACAGGGCCTGTTTGTTGCAGTGCACCCACCTGGACAGGGTTAGGCCATGGTCTGCTGTGGGCACCAGCCGCTGCCCCCTCCACCAACATTACCCCTCTGCCACCATGCTGACATGGCCTTATATTGGAGACAGCAGCAAAGCTGAATGATATGTGGGCCTCCAGGACTGCATTTAAGGGACTGTGGTCTAGGTAATGCACATGTATCTGGTGTCTGTGCTCTGTAGGGTAAAATAGAGGTGTTTGGACCAGGCTTATGTTCTCTGCAATAAAGGTTCGTCTTTACTATCACGGTTTAGTGGTGGGTAAAATATGGGGACTGGGTTGGTAGAAGCCCCAGCTGGGACTTGAACTGGTGACCTTTGGCTCTTGCACACACTGTGGCCACAGAGATAGTACGTCCCTGGCAGATAGGAAACTTGGCCAAAGGAGTCCGAAACCCTACCCTGCACAATTCACTGTGGGCTCATTCACCTTGTTTTGAGACAAAAGGGCAAATAAACAAGCGTAGACCCTTCCAAAATTCATTTCTTTTTTTGGAGCTTTCCTGGGAGTGTTTTTTACAGTTGCCCATTGATATCACTATTGGCCAGCTTGGTTATGTTTTTTTCCCCTTTTTTCGAGGTCATTTTTAATGTTTATTTGCCCTTTTGTACCGTGCACATGTATCACACTGCTCACTTTTTTAAGGTTTCCCTGGTTTTGCTGTACATTGCTGACAGAAATGGTTTCTCTTCCCTTTAAATTGGCTCTACCGCGAGGTTTTCACTCGCGGTAGATTTAAGCCTGAAAATTCACTGTGCTCCTGTGCGGGGAGCCTCTCCCCTCCCACTCTCCACCCATTGACTCCTTCTCTCCGCCCCTGGGGAGCCTTCCTCCGCCCTCCGAGAGCCTTTCCACGCCTTTCCCGCACATCAGCGCACCGCGCACATGTGCGGGCACGTTAGTGCGGCGCGCACATGTATGGGGCACAAAAACACATCATTAGCGTGCGCTAAGGTACCTTAGCGCACGCTATTGTGCGCCGCACACTTGTGCGCCGTTTAGTAAACATACCCCTTAATTTCTCAGCTTTCATTGCAGGAAAGCACACCACTTTTAGTTCAATACGTTGTATTTCACAACAATATAAGATGATGCTTTTTTTGGTGTGAATGGGGACATGCTACAGCTGAATATCAAGGAAACTTTGTGGCTTGATTTTCACTACATTTCTTTAATGAACAAAACCCAAATCAATGTGACTTCTTTTACTTTATGCTTCAGTGAATTCATGATGCTGATGTATTTGGAATTCAAGATGTCTTTTTTGCTCCGGTGCTCTTAACAGAATTTGTCTTGAAAGACATTGTACTATAACAGCGAACTCTATTAGAAGATCCTCTGCCTCTGCTGTACTTCTAAACTCCCTGTCAATTATAATGTTCAGTTCAGTAGAGATGTCCCACATTCTGAATGTTGTATAGTACTTCTTTACAAAGCAGTCGTTCGGGTTACGAGTCCATCTTACTATTACAATAGAAGCCAATCTTTATCATGTCTTTTTAAATGGGGACAGATATGGATCTTACATGATAGAACATTTAACAATCTGACTTTTTCTCTTAACTTTATAGTAGGATTCATATGCTCATCCTTTTATTCTATATCCTGAATGTCTTCCCAGAGTTAAAGCATATTTTTACTTTAGTTTCTACTATCTGCAATGCTATTATGAGCATCTTTATTATATGCTGACACAGATTCCTTCTCTAAACGTGTTTTTATTATCGACATGAAAACATACAAATGAACCAATGGCTGCAACTCTAGAATGAGCCAAATCCTCATCTGTGAGATTTGATTTTGGCAACAGCATGGCCTATGGGACAGTACAAGACATCTCACCCATCATGCTGAAATATCTTGATAAGCAGCCAAACAGACGTATCTTTGCCTCCCAAATCCCATGGCTGCTGTTAGCAGTTCACTAGGAAAGAGAAAATAAACACCAGGAATGCAACACCTTTTTCATTTCATTTCATTTTATTATTTCCTATCCTATAACTTCTAGGCAGTTCACAAAGATAACTGCAGACATACACAAACAAGGGAGAAGCTAACAGAATTAGTGGCTTTGAAAGTTACTTTGCTAAAGTCCAAAGGGTCTAAAGAATAGAGATATTATTATGAGAGCAAGATAAGGCTCTGAAGTAGAGGGAAAGCAGTATTTTTAGAAAAAGAGAGTGTCCTTTATAAAATACAAGAGATCATAGAAAGAGGAAGACAAGCATCAATATTCAGAAAAGCTTAGAGAAGCTAGAAAAGTAGTCAAGAAAGCAAAGTGGAAGAAAAATAACCAACACAGTAAAAATGGGGACAAAACATTTTTCAGATATGTTAATGAGAGAGGGAAGTGCAAAAGTGGCATTGCCAGACTGAAGGGTGAAGGGAAAGAATATGAATAGTAGCTGATGAGGATAAAGCGGAATTGCTTAATAAATATTTCTGTTCTGTGTTCACAGATGAAGAGTCAGGAACAGGACCTCAGAAAACACCAACAAATAGGACCAGAAGTGAACTGGACCTTGAACATTTTTCAGAAGACTGTGTTCATGAAGAGCTACTTAAACTAAAAGTAGACAAAGCAATGGTGTCAGATGGGATACATCTGAGAGTGCTAAAGGAACTTAGGAAAGTTCTAGTGGTTCCACTGTCTGACCTTTTCAATGCTTCTTTAGAGTATGGCATGGTCCTGGAGAAAGGCGCATGTGGTCCCTTTACACAAAAGCGGAACTAAGGATGAGGGTGGGAACTCCAGGCCAATTAGACTGACGTCTGTGGTGAGTAAACTAACAGAAACGCTGCTAAAACAGAGGATAGTGAGGTTTCTGGAATCCAATGGCTTGCAGTATTCAAGGCAGCATAGTTTTATGAAAGACAGGTCTTGTCAGACAAATCTCATTAATTTCTTTGACTTGGTGACCAGAGAGATGGACCAAGGGAGAGCTCTAGATGTGATATACTTAGATTTCAATAAAACCTTTGACACTGTTCTGCACAGATGACTTATAGACATATTGAATGCCCTAGGAATGGACCCTAAAGTGACTGACTGGGTTAGAAATTGGTTGAGTGGGAGGCAACAAAGGGTACAGATAAATAGCTCTTATCTTTATCTTTATTGGGATGCTTAATATACCACTCATCGCAACAGCGTCTGAGCGGTTTACAAAATACATAAAGGGCTGCTTAGAAAAGGAAAGGAATGCCAATTGTATTATAGGACAGGAAAGAAAAAGGTTAGAGATTATAGGGGGAGAGCAAGAGTTAGACAGATTGAGGAGTGTCATGGGGGGGGGGGGGGTGGAGGTCAAAGGCTAGGTAAAAGAGGTGTGTTTTCAAGTTAGCTTTAAAGGTTTTGAGAGAGGGCTCTAGGCAGAGGTCTGAGGGAAGCAAGTTCCAGAGATGGTGGCCAAGGAAGTAAAAGGCAGAGGGGTGTGTGGATTCAAGGAGAGCTTGGGAAGGGGAAGGCAGGGTCATGCGATTCGCATGGATAGTGCAGAGAGAGTGGTGGGAAGTGTGGAGGTGGACCAAATCAGCAAGGTAGAGGGGAGTGCCAGTGTGAATAGACTTGTGAACGAAGATGAGAAATTTATATTGTATACAAAAAGGGATTGGAAGCCAGTGCAGATGAATGAGGAGGGGGGTAATGTGGTTGAAGCGGGAAGAGCAGGTAAGGATACGAGAGGCAGTATGGTGGACAGACTCTCTAAAGACGTAGCTGGGATTGGGGGAGACGGGTCAGGGAAACATTACAGTAATCAAGGCGGAAGACAAGGGAAAGGAGAAGGGTGGTCATAGATGAGAAAGAAAGGAAGGGGCGAGCGGAACAAAGTTGTCTTAGAGTGGAAAAGCAGCGCTGGACGACAGAAGAGATATGGGCTTTGAAGGACAATGATGAATCAAGAATCACGCCAAGATAGTGCAGAGATGTTACAATGGGGATCGGGGAGGAAGAGAGCAGAAGAATGAGGGTGGGGGGGGGGGCAGGACTACCGGCAGTAAACCAAATGGCTGAGGTCTTGGAGAGGGTTGATATGTAGGAAGTTGGAGGAAAAATATACTTTATTTAAACACTTCCAGCCATTGGCCCGACACAGGCCGTGTTTCGTTGAGCCTTCCTCAGGGGCATAAATGGCTGTGTTAAGCAGCACTATCTCCTGCCATGTAATGTTAGTCTGATCCAATATGTAAAAGTAAATGAATCCCACTTGGAGCACTAGGATGGGGGACCATCTCTATGTTTGGAGGATCCTAGTTGAAGTTGTCATACTGCACAATCTTCGTGATTTGGGTGTTTTTCTTTTTCCTGCCATAGTAATCTGAACACTGGGTGGTTTACGGTCCCCCATCCTAGTGGTCCAAGTGGGATTCCAAGAGGGGACACACAGGGGAGAGGGCAGGGGGCGAGAGGAAGGAGGAATAGGTATGGAGTCATGGGGAAGAGGGGAGGGGGGAGGACAGGAAGGGAAGGAGAGATGAATAGAGAGTACTTTAGAAGCGAAGTATGTTGCCAATAGGGCGGGGTCAGGAGTGACCGAAGGGGGAGAGGGAGTAGAAAATGAATGGGGAGCAGACAGAGAGCGGAGGACAGACTACAACTGATGGGAGGAATTACCAGACGTGGAGATGAGAGAGGAAAAATAGTCCTTTTTAGCAGCATGAAGAAGGAGATGATAATGGTGATGGCAGGCATGGAAGCGATCCAGAAGGAGGGGAGAGGGGTGCTTACGCCAGAGCCTTTCAGCATGGCAGAGATGTCTACGATGACGGGAGAGGCCAGAGTGGAACCAGGGGTGATGATGAGGATGGCGGGGGTTGGGACGGGGCTGGAGGGGGGCTAGGTTATTGAGGGCGGTTGAGAGGGCGGCGTTCCAGGTGCGTACCTGGGTATTTACTGGAAGAAGATGGAAGTCAGGAGGGAAGAGGGTATCGGAAGAGGGGAATTGAAGAAGAGTATCTGCGGTGATGCGATGAGAAAGGCGAGGGGGGGCAGGATTGGAGGTGGTATCAGAATAGAGGGGAGAGGGAGTGGAGAGTGGAAATGAAAGGGAGGAGAAAAGACAAAAATGATTGGACCAGGGGAGAGGTAAGGAGGAGAAGGAGGAGAGGTCGAGGGGGGAGGCCGGGGGAGAAATAAAAAGATCAAGGGTGTGCCCAGCAGAGTGGTTAGAAAAGGGAACAAGTTGATGGAGGGAAAGATCGGTCAAGAGAGAGAGGAAGGCATGGTCACGGGAGGTAGAGGGAGAGTTGACGTGGACATTGAAATCTCCAAGGATCAGGAGCTGGGGAAAGAGGAGGGAGACCTCGGATATAGTAGAGAGAAGAGAATCTCATGCAGGGGCTGATAGAGATGGAGGGGCATAGATAAGAAGAAAATGGAGTGGAGGAGAGTTGGCAAGATGGAGGAGCAAAGATTCCGGGTAGCGGAGAGCAGGAGACATTTGTTCTTGAAGGGAAAGGGAGGATCGGTAAAGGACAGCAAGTCCTCCACCACTCCTACCCCGACGGAAACGATACCAAAATCTGCAATAGAGTAAACACCTAGGAAGGTGTAGATAACATGAGGAGGGATTTAGTGAGGCTTGACGAATTGTCAAGAATCTGGCAGTTGAGATTTAATGCTAAAAAAAAATGTAAGGTCATGCATTTGAGCTGCAAAAGACCAAGGGAGTGGTACATTATAGGGAGTGAAGTGTTTCTGTCTACAAAAAAGGGTGGTACATGGGCATGATTGTTTCTGATGATCTTAAGGTGACTAAACAAGTAGAAAAGGCAATGATGAAAGCCAGAAGGATGCTTGGGTGCATAGTGAGAGGAATGGCCAGCAGGAAAAAAGAGGTGATAATATTGCCTCTGTATAAGTCTTTGGTGAGATCTCATTTGGAGTATTGTGTGCAATTTTGGAGACCACACCTTCAAAAGGATATAAACAAAATGGAGTTGGTGCAGAGAGTGACTATCAAAATGATCAGTGGGCTTCACCGTAAGGCATATGGGAAAAAACCTAAAGATCTCAATATGTATACTTTGGAAGAAAGATGGAAGAGGGGAGATATGATAGAAACATTTAAATGCCTCTGTGGCATAAATGAACAGGAGGAGAACCTCTTTTAACTGAAAGAAAGCTCTGCAATGAGAGGGCATAGTATAAAGGGATAGACTGCAGAGTAATTTGCGGAAATATTTCTTTACAGAAAAAGTAGTAGATGCATGAAATAGTCTCCCAGTAGAGGTAATAGAGACAAAAACTGTATCTGAATTCAAGAAAGCATGGGACAAACACAGAGGATTTCTAAAGGAAAAGGACTGTAGAGCTTAGTGGTTCATATGGAAGGGCAGACTGGATAGGCTGTATGGTCTTTATATGAGTCATGTTTCTATGTTCTATGAAATGCGGAGCCTGATAGTCAAAGTGGGGGTTATTCTGTGCCACGAGTAGTGGGGATGGACGTCCCAATGAGACATCCATACCCGCTATTTGTGCCTACCTCCGCCGCGTCTAACTTCCCTGCCAGTTGTGCGGAGAAGTTAGATGGGGGTGGGGAAGGGGCAGAGTCTAGGCAGTTGATGGGCCGTCACCGGCCCTGGATGTACAGAGCCGATTCTAATTCCTCTGAGGTAGAATAACTTCCCTGTATGTCCAGGATCGGCAGCCCAGGGTGTGGATGGGACGGTGGGCGGGGGGGGGGGGGGGCCTGAAGACATTCCCCACTGCCTGACCCTGGCCTTAGGAGGCAAGATTGGGGGTCAGGCTGTGGGGAAAGTGTAGTTACTCACCTGTTACAGGTGTTCTCCAGGGACAGCAGGAATCAGTCCTCACTTATGGGTGACGTTGGCACTGACGGAGCCCGCATGGAGCAATTCCCCAGCTTTCAAAGAAAGCCTTTGGGATTGCTACCACACATGTGTGGTCTTCTTCCTGCTCAAGGGTGCCATCTTGCTCAGTCAGGTCCCTTAGCTCGAGCCCTACCAAGAAGATGGCAAGGGAAGGACAAAAATTCAGCAACTCAACAGGGGAGGCGGGAGGGTTGTGAGGACTGATTCCTGCTGTCCCTGGAGAACACCTGTTACAGGTGAGTAACTATTCTTTCTCCAGGAACAAGCGGGAAGTCAGTTCTCACTTATGGGACTCCCTAGCTACAGGCTACTGAACCTGTATCCAAAAAACACCTCCACGAGGCTGTGAGCAGAAGCCGAAGTCTGAAGGAGTCCAAGTCCTCGGGTTCTCGGGACGAAGCCCTCGGTAGCCATGAAGAAATGTCGGAGGGCAAGAATTGCTTATACCCTGAACAGGTTACGGAGTACAGTCTGGCTGAAGGTGCTGTCCCGGCAGGACTCCCTTCTCCAGGTAGTAGTGGGCAGCGAAGGTTTTCGCAGAAGACCAGGTCGCCACCTGGGAAATGTCCATCAGGGGCACGGAGCGCAGCGAGGCCACCGAGGCCGCTTTGGCCCAGACCCCATGTACCTCGACGATCTAGTGGGACGCCCACCTTCACATGGGTGAAAGCGATGTAGTCCGCCACCCAAACCGAGAGGGTGCGCTTGGTGACAGCCTGCCCCGGTCTATTGGGATCATAGGTCACGAAAAGCCGGTCAGAATTGCGATGAGTCCAAGTATGCTGCAAATAAAAGGCGAGGGCCCGTTTGCAGTCAAGAGTGTGGACAGTCGCCGATGCCTGGTCGGCATGGGACCTCGGGAAGAAGGTCGGCGGGACTATCTCTTGGTTGAGATGGAAGTTCGAAATGACCTTAGGCAGGAATTTAGGATGGGTATGGAGGACCACCCTGTTCTGATAAAACCTGGTGTAAGGGGCACCAGCCATGAGAACCTGGAGCTCACTGACTCGGCGGGCCGAGGTCAGTGCCACCAGGAAAGCTACTTCCAAGACAGGTGCCGGAGCGAACACGTTGCCATTGGCTCAATGGGTGGATGGGTGAGCTGCGTGAGTACCACATTCAGATCCCATTCTGCCGAAGGGGGACGAATGGGCGGCTTGGAAAGCAGAAGACCCCACATAAAGTGGGAGACTATCGGCTGCCAAATGAACCTTGACAGAGTTCGACTTCAGCCCTTCCCTCGCGAGATGGAGGAGGTACTGGAGAACCCATCGAATGGAGCATGAGAAGGGGGTCAATCTGGTGCTCGCTTAGTGCTCGCCTAGTGCTCGCCTAGTGGAGTCCTTCCTGGAGGCGAGGATGACTTCCTCAACCTCCTCCGGAAGAGCCAGAGAAGCTAGAGAGACCCGTTCAGCCGCCAGGCCATGAGGGAAAGGGAGGTTAGGTTCGGGTGCAGCACTCAACCCTCCTCCTGCATCAGCAGACCCCAGGAAGAGCCCAGGGGAACCAGAGGCTCCGCCAACAACCAGAGCTGGAGCGGAAACCAAGGCTGCTGAGGCCATGAGGGGGCCATGAGAATCAACAATGCCCCATCCTGCTGAACCTTGAAAAGAGTCCTCACAATGATGGGGAAAGAAGGGAATGCATAGAGAAGGCTGGACGACCAGTCCAGGAGAAATGCATCAGGGCCCTCCCTGCTCGGGTGCAGCACCGGCCTGCAAAAGCGGGGGAGCTGCGTGTTCTGGGGACTGGCAAAGAGATCTATCGGTGGTGTTCCCCAGTGGAAAAACAGCCAGTCTGCTACACTGGGATCCAGTAGCCATTCATGGGGGCGAAGGATTCTGCTAAGTCTATCCGCCAGGCCAGTCTCCTGACCCGGGAGGTACGTCACCTTGAGGGACATCCTCCGCCAGACAGCAAAAGAGCAGATGAGGACCGCTTCCCAGCAGAGGGAGTGCGATCCCATGCCTCCCTCTTTGTTGATGTAGAACATCGCTACACGGTTGTTGGTCTGCACGAGAGCTGACTTCCCACTGAGGTGTTCCTTGAAGGCCCTCAGGGTCCACTGAATTGCCCAGAGTTCAAGCAAGTTTATTTGCTGCTGAGACTCCTCGGGTGACCATTGCCCCTGTGTGCAGAGTGCCCCACAGTGGGCTCCCCACCCTAACAGGGAAGCATCCGCCATCAGCACCACATTGTGCTGCGGGGCCTGAAAGGGCAATCCCCGCAGGAGGTTGCAGGGATTCTGCCACCAGCTCAGGGATAAGCGGAGGTCGGGAAGAACCCTGATGGGGTCCCTGAGGGTCCAAGGGACTGGTTCCATTGGGCACTGAGACACCACTGAGCCTTCCAGATGTGCAGGTGGGCATGGGGAACCATATGCACGGTCGAGGCCATGTGACCCAGGAGACATAGCATGGTTCCTGCTGTGACCTGGGGAGCACCTTGGATGCAAGCTGCAAGTGCTCGGAAGTGTACGGCGCAATCTACGGTCAAGAAGGCGGTCACCCGTTGAGTATCGAGACTCGCCACGATAAACTTTAGAGCCTTCACAGGCTCGAGGTGAGACTTCAGGTAGTTGACCAAGAACCCCAAGCTCTCCAGGAGGAGGACAGCACGAGACATCGCTCGCAGAGCCACTTCAACCGAGGAGCCAGTTGTCGAGGTAGGTAAAGACCGATATGTCCTGATGCCAAAAGTAAGCGGCAGCGACCATGACAAGGCACTTTGTGAAGACTCATGGGGCAGATACGAGGCTGAAGGGGAGCACCCTGTACTGGAAGTGCTCTCCCTGCACCTTGAAATGCAGATACTGCCTGTGTTGGGGGTTGATTAAGATGTGGGCATAAGCGTCCTTTAGATCCAAAGAGCATAGCTAGTCACCCTGCTGGAAGAAGGGCAGCAGAACACCAAGAGATAACATCTTGAATTTATCCCGCACCAGGAACTTGTTTAGCCTGCAGAGATCGAGGATGGGCCGCAGACCCCTGTCTTTTTTGGGATGAGAAAGTACCGGGAATAGAAGCCACGATCTCGAAGGTGGGAAGGGACCTTCTCGACTGCCTGTTGTGCAAGGCAAGTGTGTAATTCCCACTGCAGCAGAAGCTGGTAGTGTGGGGAGTCGAGGAGTCTCCGCTGGGGAGAAAGAGGGTGGAAGCCTATCAAAGTGAAGGTGATAGCCCTCTCGGACAACTTGGAGGACCCAAGTGTCCGAGGTGATGGAAGCCCACGCTGGGGTGAAGCGGGAAAGGCGTCTCCCCACTGGCTGCTGCATCGTCGGAGGGTGAGGGGCTATGACAATGGTGTCTAAACCCATGAGTGGGTTGTGGGGGAGCCGGTGTCTGGACCTTTGGTCCCTTTGGCTTATGATGCCCCTGGCCAGATTTTCCCTGTGCCGGAGTGGTCGGCGTGGGGGTAGCTGGATATGGCGGATAGCCCCGATACTGGAGACCTTTTCTAGGGAAGAAGGGCTTCTTGGATGACTGCTTCTTCTGAGACAGAGTGGAAGTTTTGCGGAAGAGATGAGTTCTGGTGATGAACTCCGTCTCAATTTCCGCGGCCTTCTCCTCCATCAGCTTGCCGAAGAGCTGCTCACCGAGACAGGGCACGTCCAGGAGCTTCTCCTGCACCCATTGCTCTGAGGACTGGAGCCATGGGTGCAGGAGCTGCCTCCATCCCCACGCTGCTAGCTCTCCCGGGGAAGGGATCGAGCCATCGGACCACCTCCACAGCAACGTGCTCTGCCCAATCGGGGCTCAGTTCAGCTTTGAAAAAGCAGCCGCAAGCAGACCTCAAGCCCTTTTGAGCTGCCTCCATCCCCACGCTGCTAGCTCTCCCGGGGAAGGGATCGAGCCATCGGACCACCTCCACCGCAACGTGCTCTGCCCAATCGGGGCTCAGTTCAGCTTTGAAAAAGCAGCCGCAAGCAGACCTCAAGCCCTTTTGAGCTGCCTCCATCCCCACGCTGCTAGCTCTCCCGGGGAAGGGATCGAGCCATCGGACCACCTCCACCGCAACGTGCTCTGCCCAATCGGGGCTCAGTTCAGCTTTGAAAAAGCAGCCGCAAGCAAGCGCGCCCGCGCCTGAGGGCCGCGCAAGAGGGCCCTTTGGCACGGCCCTTAGGCTAAGGTGCTTCAGACAAATACAAATCCAGACCAGAGTCACGGAAGAAATTGAAGAAAAATCCCACTACAACATCCTTGTACTGCTGGAGCTCCCCTAGGGTCGAGCTTGCGTACTTCACCATATCAGCTAGATCTCCAACGCAGCAAGTATAGACCTTTGAAAGAGACTAAATAGATAGACCTTCTAACAGATTATATATTAGCTTGTACCACTCTACCATCTTAATTAGCTTGTATGTTAATTCTGCCGGTATACCAAACATAGTACTGCTAAGACTTTTCCTCTTAAACACTCTTGATTTGATCTTTACTGCTGTCAGTAAGTCAATTGTAATACTGTCTGATTGCTACTGTTGTCAGTAATCTCTTCAATACCCATTATCTGATTTACTGTTGCTAGTATCTAAGTTATAATTACTGTCTGACCCATACCGTTGTCAGTTAATCCTCCCCCAGTATTATCCTCGTGTCCTCACTGCTTTCTAGCCATTGTACTGTTATCAGTAATTCCTCACTGCTATCTAGCCATTGTACTGTTGTCAGTAATTCCCCACTGCTATCTAGCCATTGTACTGTTGTCAGTAATTCCCCACTGCTATCTAGCCATTGTACTGTTGTCAGTAATTCTCCCCACAATACTTGTCCACAATCACAAGTAATTCTGCCCTAAGCTACCCGTTTCACAATCACACAGTGCCCTGCCACGATGGGTTCCCCCTTTACCACCATAATCGGATGTTATATCATCCTTGCTAGTTGGTTCTCCTGCTCTCTTACCTTAACCCCTCCTTCCAATCAGATCCCAATATTACAGAGCCATGGAAGGAGATGGTCTGGTGCATCCCGTAAC
Organism: Ichthyophis bannanicus; assembly: GCA_033557465.1. NCBI lineage: Eukaryota > Metazoa > Chordata > Amphibia > Gymnophiona > Ichthyophiidae > Ichthyophis > Ichthyophis bannanicus. Next base: position 722,183,843 of record CM066034.1, on the reverse strand, counting down.
AATATAAATTGGGATACCTGCGCACATCACCCACATCTGCTACACATTGCGCTTCAGCACGCTATGAAATCCAAGCAGGGGGAAAACTCCTACCCTCATAACCTAAAATGTGCCCTCATCAATGCTCGTTCTATCCGGAAGAAGTGGCCAGCTGTCACTAACATAATTTCCCTCCACGACCTTGATATACTCATGGTCACCGAGACGTGGCTATCCGATGAAGACAACGTCATACTCAATCAGCTCCTCCCCCCAAACTTCACAGCTCATACAAGTCATAGACGAGACAAAAGAGGAGGAGGGGTGCTCATCCTCACCAGGACAGACCTCCATTTTCAGACGGTGGACGCCACCAACACTAATCACCTTGAAACCGTCACCATCTCCAACAAACGCTGCTCAATCAACCTGCTTTACAGAGCACCCTCAGCTTCTCCAGATGATCTTGCTGCAATAATTGATCTCGCCTCCTACATGCATAACCCAAGCATCCCAAACTGGATCCTAGGCGATTTCAACCTGCCAACGCTGCAGGACATTCAAGTGTCATCCTTCCTTGATGCCCTTACAAATCTCGGCTTCAAACAATTAGTAAAGGAACCTACCCATACTAAGGGAAATATTCTGGACCTGGTATTCGCCCCTCAGATATCTCTTAACACATCGCAGGACCCCATAACGTCCATAACTTCTGTTCCTTGGTCAGATCACAAACTGATCATCCTCCAGATTCCTTCGCACAAAATCGATTCAAAGTTCAACAAGATACCGAGCAACACTGCAAGACCACACTCCAGATGTTTCAAGCCTTTCAACAGAGACCTTATCCTCACAAAATGCAACAACTCATCAGCGAAACCACCTCGAACCTTGACGACCTAATTACTCACTGGAACAACTGCCTCAGTGCAATCGCCCTACGCACACCAACCAACAAGCCCCCAGGGAAAAGAACGAGCGCTCCATGGTACACAGCTGATCTTAGAGTTTCTCTTACCCAATTACGGAAACTCGAGAAACGCTGGCGCCGTTCTCACTCTTCAAATGACCAGACAGCTTACAACTTTCATCTGGCTGCACACCGCAAGGCAACCACTGATGCAATGAAACAATACTACTCAGAGACCTTAAAGAGATCACTTAATAAACCCCACGATCTTTTTGACCTAGTCAAGACTCTATCAAAGGAACCAACCCCTGGGCCTCAATTTGAGATTCACCCACAGGATTTTGCTAACTATGCACAATCCAAGATATGCCGGACGATCAAAATCTCGATTACAACCACCACCCCAGAACAAGATTTTCCTACAGCTCTAACCGTATTCTCTACCCCTACCAAGAAAGGAATTGAAGACACTATAATGGCCCTTAACACCACCACATCTCAGTCCGATCCATGCCCAGCCTTCTGGATTAAGGAGCTCCGCAGCCACTTCAGCCCAATACTATCCAAAATAATGAACCTCTCCTTCACAACAGGTTCTTTCCCCTCAGCTCTTAAGCATACCTCTATCAGACCTCTTCTAAAAAACTGCAAGCTGGATCCCCAAAGGGTAGATTCATACAGACCTATATCCAGTATACCTCTACTTGCGAAGATCATTGAAAAAGAGGTCCAACGACAACTACAAGATCATATCGACGCTGCTGCACCACTGGACCCCTGCCAACATGGTTTTAGGGAATTCCACGGAGTGGAAACTCTTCTTACCACCCTCTTCTGCAAGATAATCACTGGCATTGATGACATCCGTCAAGGATTTGCTCTCATCTTTCTGGACATCGCTGCAGCTTTTGATTCAGTAAGTCATGAGCTTCTCTTAGGGCGACTAATTGAGAAAGGCATTAATGGAAGAGCACTTGAATGGTGCAGATCTTACCTGTCCGGAAGATGGCAGCATGTTCGTTCTGGAGGGATAACTTCGGAACCTTTCCACCAAAGCCAGGGAGTCCCACAAGGTTCCTCCCTTTCAGCCCTCTTGTTCAACATTTACATGCAGCCAATTTGCAAGATCATCCGATCCTTCAATGTTGACTGCATGTTATACGCTGACGATGTCCTGCTATACATACCCTTCTCTACGGAACATCTGGACCTCTCTCCACTGACGAGCTGTTTCAATGCAATATCCGACTGGCTTCTCTCCCAAAACCTCCGAATACAACATAAGAAAACGGAAGTACTCTTCATTACGAGGAACCCTAACTTCACCCCACCACAATTCCTTAAAGTAAAAGAAGCAGAGTTACAATCTAAACCATCAATACGCTACCTGGGAGTCACCTTGGATCAACGCCTGGACATGAAAGCCCACATAGGGAACACAGTCAGAGCAGTATACTACAAGATCCGCTCGCTTAGGCATTTACGATCCATGCTGGAACCAAATGACTTCAGGACTATATACCAGGCGTTGATCATACCTCATTTTGACTACGCCAATGCCATCCTACAAGGCCTGCCCCTGTCCACCTTGAACCCGCTGCAGCTCGCATGAACGCAGCAGCAAGGGTCATCCATGGAGCCTCCAGAAGTGACCACGTGACACCTCTGCTGATACAGTTACATTGGCTACCTATCCAGGCTAGAATCGTTTTCAAGACTTTTTTACTCACTTTTAAAGCTATTAACAAGCTCATCCCTGAATCAATAACTGCCCTCATCCATACCACATCTCCAAATAGAGCAAGAAGATCTACGGCTATAAACTCCCTAAAAGTCCCGAAAGCATTAACAGATTGCACTGCTTCCACAGCCAATAGGGCGTTTAGTATCAGTGCGCCAAGATGCTGGAACGCATTACCTCCAGATATCCGGGCTATTAAGAGCCTTACACAGTTTAGGAAAGCCCTCAAATACCACCTTTTCAATAAGTACCTCATAGAACCCAACCCCACTCCATTGAGACCGGAGATGCAATCCGCTAAGCAAATATATGGTTTCCCAACAACATGCCAAGAAAGATACTCAAACCCTTAGTGGTGCATATGTTTCTATGGAACTCATGTCACATGACTCTATGTAGCAAGATTTGTAAATAGTTTACCCCTGTTATCCAAGTTATTTGCCCTGTTATCTGTAAACTCATACGTGTTAATTGTACTGAGCATTTTTGTTCCATGTAAACCGCGCTGATGCTGAATAGTGCGGTATATAAGAGACTGTAAATAAATAAATAAAATGTCTGGCGGCGGGTGCCAATGCGTGCGGCTGCCACCTGAGCTGATGTCTCAAAGCCATCATAGGAGGCTCGAGAGAGGTACTTCGAGCAGTCCGCAACGGACTTTAGTAGGACGTGGAACCTATTGAGGGACTCTCCCTCGAGGCCCGCAGAGAAACCCCTGAGTTCCTTAGCCAAATCGCGCAGGAACATACCAGTGCACAGTTGATATGCTTGGATGCAGCCCAGGGCATCAAGGGCCCTCGACTCTCGGCTGGGTGGTAACAACGAGTGCAATTTTAGGCTCTTTTTCTTCCTCATGGCCGATTCCACCACCATCGAGGTGTGTGGGAGCTGAGTCTTTCGGAAGTCTGGTCCACGTTGTACCTTGTACATCATGTCAAGATGCTTGCTCACGATGGGGACCGAGGCCGGGGCCTCCCACATGCAGAGCAGCAGCTGAGAAAGAATAGGAGGTACAGGCACAGCGAGAGATTCCCTGGGTGGGGACTCGTACTGAAGAATATCGAGTTCTTCAGCACGAGGATCCTCCTCAGCCTGGGTGGCCTGGTTAAGGGCACATGCTGGGGAGATCACGTGATGTGGTGAGAGCGAGCGGACGTGGAACGCTTCTGCTCTGGACCCTCTACCCTCACATCGGTGAAAAAAGCCGTGTTTAAGCAGTCAGGCTGCCCCGGGAAGTTGACCGCAGCACGGGTAAAGGCGGGGGAGAGGTGTTTGCGGCGGACGGGTTACGGCGGCAACAGTAAAAGCAAGCCAACGAGAAAAAGACCGGGCAGTTGAGCTGCACAAGATGGCAGCGTCCCCCCCCCCCCCCAGCACCTAACCCTCCAGTCTCACCGGTGGTCATAGAGGAGATCTCGGTGGTGGTAGCGGGTGCCTTATCAGCTCAATTTGAGGCACTGAATAACAAAAAGGACACACTGCAAAGCTCTTTGAGCTCTTTGGGAAATCGGATGCAGGAGGTGGAGGCCCGCATGGTGCAGAACGAGGAGGGTGTGGAAACGCTCTCACAGGAGGTAGGGAGATTACAGGCAGCGCTGAAAACCCATGAAGCCAAACTGGATGACTTGGAAAACAGATCTTCGCTTTTTGGGCATACCGGGCAGTATATTAGATAGGGACCTGAAGTCCCATGTGGAATCCCTGGCCTCCTACATCTTGGGAGGGCAGTGAAGAAAATGGCCAGATCATTATAGAATGTGCACACAGAGTGGGGCCTAAACAACCAAGAGATCAAAGGCCTTTTGTGGTCTTGGCAAAATTCCTGCAGTTTCCGCAGAAAGAAGCCGTTTTGAGGGTGGCTAGACAAAAGGGGCTATTGTGAAAGAAAACATGAAGCTGCGAGTGGCACAGGACTATTCAGTGGCCTTGAGTCAGCGGAGAAGGGCATATGCACTCATTTGTCAGAAGCTTGTAGATGACAACATCAAATTTACAGTGCAGTACCTGGCCAGACTCCACATCACCCATGAGGAAACACACAGAGTACTGGATTCGGCATCGGAGGCATCCCAATATGTGGAGGGACTACTGTGGAGAGGGTCAGCAACCACAGGAGAACCAGCCTGAGTGCCTTGAGAAAGGATATTGGCACAGCACTAGCAAATAAGAAGCCAGATGAGAAATGGGCCTGGAGTGGAGATGTTTGCAGGGCTGAATATGTTTAAATAAGCTATGCCTGGGTGCAGTTGAAGTGGAGCACATGGGGGAGGTAGAAATGTTAGCTCAGGCTTCCCAGGAGTGTTGGAGGAAGAAATGGGAACGGATCTCCTGATTTTGGGAGGGTGTGGTGGGAGAGGTAATTGAAATGTGTCTTAAAACTGTATAATGATGATCCCTATATAGGAGCACCAAGATATAGGTTAGACTAGTGTAGCAGCGGGCGTGGTCTCCTCTCTAGAGGGAGGGGTGGAGGGACCGGTTGGGACGGGTCATGGGGAGGTACAGAAGAGAAAGGGGGAGATTGGTGATGGGAATACATTTGGAAAGCTGGGGGTGGTGTAAGTATAGGTGAGGGGGAGGGGGATCCGTACACATCCTAGGTGATCAACCAGAAGGGGGGAGGTCAGATTAAAGGAATAGGCTGGGTGGGATAGGGGTGAAAGGGAATGCGAGGGGAGGACATGGGGGAGGGGAAGTTTAGAAGGGGAGGAGCAGAGGGAAGTGGGTTGCAACCAAATAGGGACAATTGGATTAAGACTAGGGAACATAGGAGACATTAGGGGAGAGCCTCAGGCTGGGGAGGTCCTTTCCTATAAAAATTTGTTTGCCGAGAGGTTTGAATCTTATTGTTATCCACTGACCTGAAGATTATTTCATGGAATGTATGCAGAGTAGGCAACCCTATCAAGAGATACAGATTGTTAAGGGCCTTAGCCAGGCAAAATTGTGATATTGCCATGCTACAGGAAACCCACCAGACTGCTGAAGAGCATCTTAAATTGAAGAGGGATTGGGTGGGGCAAGAATGGGGGGCTCCAGTAAGGGGAAAAAAGGGTGGAGTGGTCATACTGATACACAAACGGATTAGATTTGTTTTGGAGCGTGAATATGTGGACCCCGATGTCAGATATGTGCTACTGTATGGGATGTTGGAGGGACAACCTGTCGTGCTGGGTAACCTTTACAGTCTGAATGTGTTGGACCGTGCACTATATGCCCGCTTGGGCTCTCGAGTGGAGCAAATACCAGATACCCCCTTGATCCTGGCCAGAGATTTTAATGGGGTTTTGGACATTGAGTTGGATACGACTAGGGGGGAGGAGATGGAGCAGGGGCACAGACCACTCGAACGTTGCAGGGCCTGCGGCACAGATTGGGGGTGGTTGATCCCTGGTGTTTGCTACACCCAATGGAAAGGGATTTTACTCATCAGTCACGAGCACATGGCTCGAGTGCTCGGCTCGATTATGTCTTGGTATCGGAAAGGTTGTTTTCTCGGATAGTTGATGCACAAATTGGTCCTACAGAGATCTCAGATCATGCTTTGGTCTGGGTGGAGTTAGAATGGCATGATGTTAGCTCGCAGGCTCGAATCTGGCGACTCCCGGTGGAACTGTATAAAGACACTGCGTTCCATAATTATTTAAAGCAGAATTGGCAAGAGATTGTGTTTCATAATGAGCGGCACCAAGAAAACCCGGAGCTGTTTTGGGAGACTGCGAAGGTGGTCTTGCACGGAGACATTATTGGCTATGCAGCACGGAAGCGGAAACTGTTAACAGAATAGATTGTTAGGTTGGAAAAACAAGTGGGCAAAGATAGACGGCAGCATGCAAACAGCCCATGTGTGGCAAATAGGAAGAGGCTGTGATTCACCAGAGGGCTAAGAAATTGTTCATGTACTACCGGTATCAGCTTTATCGCTATGAGGATAAGCCTGGAAAACTACTGGCACGGTGCCTTCAGGGCAGTAGAGGCGCTCGCACAGTGGCAGCACTGCGGGACGAGCAGGGGAACTTGCATAAGGAAAATCAAGCTATCGCCCAAGTGTTACGATCCTTTTATCAAAAATTGTACTCAGGGAGGGAGGAGTCCTTGACTGGCATGGAAAAATACGTGTGCGAAGTACAGATACCCTGACTGGCGGCGAACCAGAGGACACAGATCAACCCGTAACTATTGAGGAGGTCCAACAGGTCATTCAGAAGGCGAGTTGTTATAGGACGCCTGGCCCAGATGGATTCGGGGCAGAATTTTATAAGCTTCTGGGAGACATGCTACCCCCTTCTCTTGTGGCGGTGTACCATAAAAGGGCAGAGCAGGGGGGGGGGTTACATGGGGTGCGAATCATGCGCACATTATATTGATACCTAAACCAGGTAAGGATCACACGCAGGTTGCTTCCTATAGACCCATTTCTCTGTTAAATTTTGATCTAAAGATTCTGGCCAAGATCTTGGCAGATCGCCTAGCTCAGGTCTTGGAGGAGCTGGTGCATGAATCCCAAGTGGATTTTGGGAAAGGACGTTACGCAGTGTGGAATTTGCGTGAAATACTGGCGTTGTTGGAATGGGTCCGAGAGCGGGAGTTGCAGTCGCTTTTGGTCAGCTTTGACGCAGAGAAGGCTTTTGATCAGGCAAATTGGGAGTATTTGAAATTCCTTTTGCCACAGTATGGCCCTTTCTGTAGCATGGTAGAGCTTCTCTATGCGGAGCCCACAGCGGGAGTGCTGTGTAATGGCATGATGTCAGACGATTTTTGCCTGGAGAGAGGTACGCGACAAGGTTGCCCGCTTTCCCCCCTGCTGTTTGTGCTGTCATTAGATCCCTTGGTGCGGAAGATAGAGGCATCTAAGGAAATACGACGAGTACGCATTGGTCAGCATGGGTTTAAGATGGCCACATTTGCCAATGATATGTTGGTGCATTTGCTGTCTCCCCAACAGTCGTTGCCTAACTTGCTAGAGGAATTTTCTCGGTTTGGAAGCTTTGCAGGGCTTCGTATCAATATGGATAAATCTGAGGCATTAGACGTGGCGGGAACGATCAGGGGAAATTCCCACTTAAGTGGGCGGATGATTTCTTTGTATATCTAAGTATTCTTTTAACCAGAGAGCCGAAGGCGCTGTATAGGAAAAATTTTGAGAGGGTTCTCCTTAAAACCTGTACTCAACTGCAAGCATGGACCCCCCCCCCCCTTCCGCTGTCTTTGTCAGGTAGAGCGGCGGCGTTGGGGATGGTGATCTTGCCACGAGTACTCTACTGGATGCAAACCCTCCCAGTGTGGTTAATGAGGCAGGACTTAAATCGCATAGATCAGGAGATCCTGGAGTTTCTATGGAAAGGGGCAAGAGCACGTATTCCACTAAATCGTTTAAGGAAAGGGTGGAGAGATGGGGGATAGGAATCCCAGATCTGCGGATGTACGCTTTGGCTTGCCAGGCATGGCATATCAGAGACTGGTTAGGGAACATAGACGTGTATACTCCTAGGGCACTAGAGGAGGTCTTTGTGGCCCCACAGACATTGATGGCTGCATTGCACTTGGAGAGCCCAATCCTGCCAAGCAGAGTGACTAGTAGTGTGTTGGTGCTCTCTGCATGCCGCATGTGGCAGCAACTGAATAGGTATTGGGGTGAGCCTCTGGAGGTCTCAAGTTGGCTGCCTCTACAAGGTAACGTTCGATTTACCCCAGTGTCGGATACACCCATGTTTCGGAGATGGGAAAGGCTAGGGGTACGTAATATTGGACATGTGGTAGATCAGCAGGGGAAGTGTAAACCATTTGCGACTCTATGCAGGGAATATGAGTTGAATAACTGACACTGTTTTGCCTATGCTCAGCTCTCCCACTATATTGCCTCTCTTCTGTAGAGTGCATTATTGGTGGAACGCTCTATACGGATTTTAAAGTTTTTTGCATTAGGAGCAGAATCCCCGCCCACAATTGCAGATTTGAAGAGACAGATAGATGGGTATGCTATTCCGCCAGACCATTCCACAGAGGAGGCCTTGTGGGCAAAGGAGTTGAATCAGGAGGTGGCACCAGGCTCAATTAGCAGAGCCCTAGGTAGGATTATGGGACTGGTAGAAGGGGCAAGATGGCAAGAGATACAGTTCAAGTGTATCATTTGAGCATACCTCTCCCCAAGAAGAGCACTACGAAGCCACCTTACATCGGATGGAGGCTGCCCAAAGTGTTCCTGTTCCTTGGCGGACTTAGGGCATATGCCTTTATTGGAGGCAGATCGGTAACTATATGAGTCGTGTAATACAACGGCAGGTTTGTTGGATGGGGTCTTTTGTGGTATTAGATCAACTTGGACCACTCCACCCGAAAGGGAGGTGGGAATGATTATTAGTAAGGAAAGCATGTCTGCTGGGTAAGGGTCCCATACTTCATAGGTAGAGGGAGTCCACAGCCCCTACCTTTTAGGAATGGTGTAATAGCTTCCATCAGTTGATGCTCTTGGAGAGGAGGGGAGCTAGAGGAAGTGTCCAACGTTGGGCCTCCTTTTTTCTGGTCTGGGAGCCCTATATTCAAAAATTAGGACCACATACGTGCAATGCAGTGTTGCAAGTGGGCTAGAACTGGGCTTTTGGTAGGCGGATAGGGGGGATATGATGTGTCGATGCTGTATGGGATAATATGTGGGCAATGCAATAATGTTTGTTCCTAATGAAGGATGTTAGGGGGAGGGGCTGTGAGGAAGGAGGGGGTGGGCAGGGGGGAACGAGTAGGGGGGGAATAAATAAATAACGATAATTGGTGTATTCATTACAATGATCTGTTGACAGGCCCCGGAGTGGTGGATATAAGAGACAGCCCTACCCGGGACGCTATATATATATATATATATATATATATATATATATATATATATGAACGGTTGTGTGATATGTTGCTGTGAATTAATAAAAAGAATTTTTTTAAAAAAAGGGCACATGCCATGTCCCAAATGAACACTAGAAAGGAGGTGTCTTCGGGTGGCGAGCGCCGCTGGAACGCAGGCGGAGAGGGGTCCAATGGAAGATCCCGGTGGGTACGGATTTCCGGGGAGGTTTATCGGACTCCTACTCTGAGAAATCGGTCAAGGAGTCCGAGCTGGGCAGATCGACCTGTCCGATGGTCGGTGGTCAGGTGCCAGAGGCCCTGGACGATCGCGCCTCTGAGGAAGGGAGGGAAAACGAGACCGACATTGAGGACCCTCACGAGGCCTGCGCTCTCGGGGGTTCCCTGGACGGATTTGGTGTCCCACACGAGGGACCTGCGGTCTCTGGGTGCGAGTCAGCAAAGCTGGCTGTGAGCGCCTGCTGGGAAGCAATGAACTCAGAAATGCTGCGTTCCCGCGCCAGCATGCGGGATTCACTCGTGGGTGTGGGGCCCTGCAATGCTGATCTCAGGGTCACCGGGTTGGGCATCGAGGAGGAGAGGGGGTCCTCACTGGGACGGCCCTCAGGAGACCGGGTTCCTTCGCTGGAGGCCTCCGCGTCCGTGCGGGGTACCTTGCGGGCTGCTCCTTGTCCAACTCTTGGGAACGCCAAAGGGGGCTAAGCGACTGGGCGTGGGAGCGCTTGCACTTGTCGGGAGCCCCAGACAGCAACTTCAAGGCCGCCTTCTTTTTGTGCCGCTTCACCTTGGGGGACCCCTGGTCGGAGTGCCACTGAGAATGTGGGGCCGTATTGGGGGACCTCACCGGAGGAGAGACGACTGAGGGCACCACAGGGGACTCCGAGGCGGCCTTTCAGAAAATGTCTTCGGACTTCTGCTTACGGCTGAGCAGGGTCTTAGAGGACATTTTCTTGCAGAGCGAACAGAGTTCTGGATCATGGTCGGCTCCGAGGCACCGCAGACAATCATGAGTGTGTGACATGTTCCTAGAGCATTTATCTCATTTTTGAAATCCAGTGGCCATGGGGGCAAAAATGGCCCCTGCGAGGTTGAAGACCCACGCGGCCAGCGGCTAGGAAAGCAGAAAGGGCGTGAAGCCCGTAATGAAAAAATGAAAAGAAAAGGTGTATCCCTGATACTGTAGCTCCAAAAAATAGAGCAGGGGAAGAACAGGTAGAGGACCGGTGCAACCAGAAAATAGAGAAGCCTGTTAAGGTGAAAAAATGAAACTTTTTCCGAGAGACGAGGACATGTGTCCAAAGGGCTCCACGGAAAAAGGGAGACTGAGCAAGATGACAGCCTTGGGCAGGAAGAGGACCATGCATGCATGGTAGCAACCCCAAAGGCTCTCTTTGAAAGCTGGGGAATTGCTCCACGTGGGCTCCGTCGGTGCCGATGTCACCCATAAGCGAGGACTGACTTCCTGCTCGTTCTTATAGAATGCAGCATTGGAGTTCGCCGGCGGGCATCATGGCTCTTCAATGGAGCCACAGTGCCATGGCAACATAATGCCATAGCACCGTGGCTCCATTGAAGAGCCTTGACTAAGTTAGCCGGGAAGGTCCTGTACTTGCAGGCTGGGCTGAATCGCAGTCCCGGGCTGCATGTACAGGACTGTTCATGATTCTGATCCCGTGGGGCTAGATGTGCCCCGGGGGATCAGAATCGCGTCTGCCCATGTGCGTCTGAATCCGATCAGGTGCATAGGGGCCTGGACATCCCGATCGGAATGAGGCCTATAGTGTATCTGGATTTTCAGAAAGGCTTTGACAAGATCCCTCATGAGAGACTCGAGAAAATTTAAAAGTCATGGGATAGGAAGCAGTGTACTATTATGGATCAGGAACTGGTTAAAAGATAGAAAACAGACAGTAGGGCTAAATAGCCAATTTAGCCATTGGCAAATGGAGAAAGGTGAATAGTGGAGTACTCCATGGATCTGTGCTGGGCTTGTTGCTTTTTAACATATTCATAAATGACTTGAAAATGGGAACATGTAAGGTGATCAAATTTGCAGATAATACAAAATTATTCAAAGTTGTTAAAACACGAAAGCATTGTGAAAAATTGCAAAGGTACTTTGAGAAACTGGGAGATTAGGCATCCAAATGGCAGATTAAATTTAATGTCAATAAGTGCAAAGTTATGCAATTAGGAAAAGAACGATGCAAGCTACAGTTACACAGTGCAAGGTTCCACATTAGGAATCTGGGTATCATCATGGATAATATGTTGAAACCCTCTGCCCAGTGTGCTGTGGCTGCCAAGAAAGCAAATAGGAATCATAAAGGATGGAATAGAGAAATAAAACCATGTGACATTGTTGTAAAGTTCTTCCTGTGGCCACTGGTCACATGCCCCCCTCCCCTTTGCTTCCAGGGCATAATTTATTCAGTCAGTTTTTTTTGGGCAAGCTGAGTCACTGGTAGGCTCGCAAACCAGCATCCCTACCCACATCGCTTTGCGACTGCTTTTCTTTCTTTTCATCACCTTCCACTGGGATTTATCTTCTTCCTGCCTGCACACAGCTCCAGGAGGAGGAGGAGGGTGGTAGTGGCCTGAGCTATGGAGGACCAGGCATGGAGAGCCTATGTGATATATTCTTTCACCTCATCATCTTTTGGTGTGTCTTGTGCCACTGCAGATCTGAGCCTTTTCCTTCAGTCAGTAGGTTGAGAACCCATAGAACATCATACCATCACATGGACACACATGCATATGGAGTGGAGGAGTGGCCTAGTGGTTGGGGCAAGGTACTTGAGGCCAGAAGGTCAGTGGTTCAAATCCCACTAGAGGACAGCAACCTTGGGCCAGAAGGACTGGGGTTTCTAGTCCCACAGGTGCTCCTTGTGGTCTTGGGCAAGCCACTTAACCCTCCATAGCCCATGTTCCCTGTAAAATAGTTATCTCCAAGTTATAATGCCCTGTTCAATGTAATTTCAGTTTGTTCAATGTAAACTGCACTGATGCAGAATAGCACAGTATATAAGAGAATATAAATAAATAAAAACAAATACAGACAGGCAAGACAGTCAAACATTCATAGTCTCCACAATGAGCATTTTTGCTTTTACAAAAAGCACCTAAAAAAGTAGAACAATGGGAAGGAGAGGTGGCAAAAGAAGGAGGGTGGATCAGGAGAGAGACGAGGAGGAGAAAGAAGATAGAAAAGCAAAGGAGAAAGCACGAGGGCTAAGAAGCGAGAAAGATGGGAAGGAGCTACATATATTGTCATTACTGGTAAGAGGAGCCACAGCGCTGTGACTTTATTATAATGAAAGTGGAGCTATGGACAGAGAATGGAGGATGAGAGATACCTGAAGGAGATAAGAGAAGCTGTGGGAGAGGAGAAGGAGGAGGAGGACAAATGATAGAAAGCATTATGTGAGTAGAATGAGAGTAGTCTGAACTAGTTGGGCCTATTTTCTACAGACTATGCAAATTGTTTTAGGTTTCGATCTGCTTCTGCATAGATTTTTACAGTTTACAGTCTTTCCTTGGACCACTCCACCCGAAAGGGAGGTGGGAACGATTATTCCTGAGGCAGTCACTAGGCAGGCAAATACAACAGACAAAGCTCTAGAATACTAGGAGTCTGTTTACAAATGAGCAGCCAGTACTTAATTACAGAAAGTGCCTTTAGACTGATGAGCTGAAGACTGTTAGTCACTATCTCCTAAATGAGTACAGGGAAGCGCTGGCTCCTGTGTGAGCAGCTATTATGGCAGTAACAGTAAATCAAACCTGTAGAGAGGAGATCACCGATAATTTGCTAGTTGATTAACAATTGCCTTAAAAGTGTGTTCTTTGGACAGTGTCCATGCGGATCCAGCATAGTCCTAAATTATAATTCTTGGATTATTCATTACAGAACTAATAGGGTCAAACCCATCCTAGGCTTACAAAATGAATAGCATTTTGGGTGATTGATTGGGTTTGCATTCCATAGAAATTACCAATCCATATAGCATTAACTCCTCGGCAGGTTCAATTTCCTTATTCAAAAACCTGACTATAATCTTTGGAAAGCTCAGAAACTCTATTTCCAGGCCACAGGAGGAGCCCTACATCAGAAAGATGGCATCACAAAGTGCCTCAAATTCTCTTTTCACAATGTAAGTACTATAGCAAGCGTTAAACAGTAAATTTGAGAGACTGAGATCATACTCCACATACCCTGGCTTAGGAGTAAGGTTCATTAATGTCATGTTATGTGAAAAACTAACCCATTTGGAGAAATTACCCCCCATGAGAAGAAATATTCATGCCCCAGAGGATCATAAAAGTGTTTTAAGAATAAGGTTACCAGATGTCTCCAATTTTCAGTGATTGTCAGCGATTTTAGAGCCTTGTCCCCAATTCCAGCACTGGAAACAGAGGGTAGAGAAAACCTTTACAGAGTACAGAGGAAATGCATCGCTGTTTCTGTTTCTCTGTCGCTTTATCTTCTTTCCCCTCCGCTGTCCAATTTTTGGGGTGGAGTGGAGTAGGGAGATTTTGTGTTCTCAGGTGATGAGTAACAGGAGGCCAGTAAGTCACATACACATCTACTAGCTTACTGATTCACACTCTGATGTGCTCCACTTGAACACACACATATATACACAGACACACACACACACACAATCACGGATGCATACAGCTCATCCACACTCAAATACATACCCAGTAATTCACTACATCAGCAGTAACACGCAGCCAGTCACACAAGCACACTTCATTCACTCACTCATACACTCACCTTCCATATATGCACCTGGACACTGCAACGCCCTTGCTTGGGCCCGAAGGCTTACACGCATAGAGCGGCCTTAGAGTGTCCCTTTAAATAAAGCTTCCCTTGTTTGTCACCAGAGGGATTCTGGGACTTGTAGTTGGCTTACTTATATAATGACAAATGTAGTTGTGAGACCGGTGGTTTAAGGCAGCAAGAAAATTTATTTTTTTGCAGGATTCCAAGGCATTAAAGCTCAAAAACACAAAAGCCAAAGGATGCTTCTCCAACATAAGAGTAAATCAGGTTAACAGAGGAAAATGCAACAAAAACCTTCTTTCACTGGGCAGCAGCTTTCATTCAAATAAACTTTCACAGAGCACAGCTTCTTGTGGTCATTCCACGTATCAGGTAAACTTTTTAACAGCTGCTGTTTTATTTTCCAAACCAAACTTTTACTAAAGGCAGCTTCTTGGCTTCAGAAGCTCACATACTTAGTGGAACACAAACTTGGCTTTTTCCAACTCTTGGCAGTCACAGAAATTAGTCACTATATTGTTTCACAGTCTTTCAACCCTGTTCAACAATGCTCAGTTCTCCTTTAGACAAAAAGAGCAATCCATTGGTGACAATTCTGACTCAGCTTCTGGCATACAAGAATCCACCTGCATCTCTTCTATGGACACTGGGTACTTCTTACTTCCACCAGTTTTATAAACTTGTCCAGCCTTCCTGTCTTCTAAAAACTCTTGGAACTGCTTCAACAGTAAATCCCCCTGAGAAGGCACACTTGTATTGGGAGGGTAAAGCTTCCTCTCTGCAAACAGTTTTCTTAATGCTTCTAGTGTTAAAAGCTCAGTTTCTCTGCTCTTATCTGGGTTTCGGTACTCTTCATACATAAAACTATCCACCCACCTCTTAGCAGACGTTAGGTCTGGCTCCTGGACACTAGCGGAAGCAAACTGTTTCTCTGCAAGCTGTTCAGGTTTACATGTACTGGCTTTACCTTGGGGCGGGTCTTTCAGGCAGCTACTGATTTCTTTCCTCCTGATATCTTTCAGGCTATGGAACTCAGCCTTCTGGTGCCTTTCTCCACTCCTTCCCAGATAGCCACTCTCTTGAAAGTTTCCTTGGAACCTTTCTCCCTTTCCAGGATCTCTCAGAGTTTCTCCTTCATGTGCCTCTGTTGCTCTGTCTGCTCTGGCTGCAGATCTATTCCTTTCCAGCTTCTCCTGGACCTGCTGGCTCTGCTCTCTCTGCTGCGTCTCCTGTGTGTGTGTCTCCCTTCTCTCCTGTGTGTCCTGTGTGTCCTGTGTCCCCCCTCTCTGCTCTGAGTGTGTTTTTAAAAACCGTTTGCTGCCGGGCACTCCCTTGCCTTTGCACAGGTGTGACCAATCACTGAGCAAGCTTGGCTCCCCGTCTGAACTAGGGCATGGCCTGGCCTTAGCAGAGAGCTGAGTTTTTTTCTTGCCTGCCTTGCAAGCACTGTGCACAACTGAACTGTCACTTGTTTTAAAGGGAAAAACAGGGTTTTCTTCCACTTCCATCTCTTCCTGGGGGCTCTCCTCACCACAACACAGATACCCTAATATCCATTAGTAACCTTTCCTATTCCCCATATCACTGCATGCATACTTACCCTTGACTTATACTCCACCCACACAACTTCCTCACACATACTGTCATACATACCACTTTTAGTTTAATCAAACTCCTTTCTATGTACACCTAAATTCTTCTTTGTGTGTTTCAACCTGACAAACATTAAATGCTGCTAGCTGACCCTGTGACCTATACCTCTGTCCACAGCCTGTCCTAGGCAGGGCCGGATTTACCTTGAGTGAGGCCCTACGCCAACAAAAATTGTGGGCCCCCAGCAGGGGCGGCCCAAGGGGGGTGCGGACCTCATTTGCATAAGGGGCCTCATTTGCATAAATATTTGCATAATGTTACCATATACTAACTTTTAGTAAACGTGCCTCTTAATGAGTGTATGGATAAAGAAAGACTAAAAGATGTCTACATTACTATAATCCAGTGCCAACTGCCAGACACATTAGGAACTACTACAAACACTGCCCATAGTAAACCCGCCGTATCCTAACAGCACTACCAGGACTCACAAAGCACCATACTCTACCAATCAAAAGGCAACACTGCAAATATTAAACCAATACATTTCAGAGAACAACAATACATGACCTACTGGGGAAAGAGAACAAGTGGCAATGTCAAATAGGAATTATATAAACAGAACACCTCAGCTCAGTTACACATGCAGAACATAGACCATCACCAAACAAGTAATCACAATTTAGAAATAGGAAGACAATAATTAAACTGGGAATCCCAAAAGCCAAACTTGGAATGTACAACACTGTAGAAATAAAACTATACATTAATTTGCTCTTGTACTAAACAAAGCGCAGATGTTAATGATGCACATTTACCAGAGCTGACATATTCCAATTAATAAATTCAAAATAAAGAGATATTTTTCTACCTTTTGTGCATTTTTTTCAGCTGCAATTGCTCCAGCCACTTTCTTCTGGTTTCTTCGTGTCTTCTGCTAACTCTCCATCGTCTGCTGTCCATTTGTCCTTTCTTCTCTCTTCTAGATTTTTTTCCATTCTCTCTCTACATCTGCTTTAACATACTAATCTTTCTCCTTTTGCTCTTTCCTCATTCCTATTTCATCCACTCAAATATTACCCCTCCATCCTCAATCCCCACTTACTCTCCCAATACCCGGCCAATTGTAGATTTTTTATCCCTCCCACACAAAATATTTTTCCCTTCTCCATTTTACTCTTCCAGCCCCATCCCATTCTAATCCTCCCCCAACATCAGCTCCCTTCTAGTTCCAGCCTCACCCAGCATCCATTCCCTTCTAGTCCCTGCATCAGCCCATTTCCAGTCCTAGCCATCCATCAGCCCATTTCCAGTCCTAGCAACCCCCAACCCAATACCAGTCCTAGCCCCCCCCATCACCCCACTTACAGTCCTTAACCCCCCATCACCCCATTTTCAGTCCTTAACCCCCCATCACCCCATTTTCAGTTTAAGCCCCCCCTATAACCCATTACCAGTCCTAACCCCCCATCAGCCCACTTCCAGTCCTAACCCCATCAACCCATTTCCAGTCAGCCCCCCATAGCCCATTGCCAGTCCTACCCCCCCATCTGCCCACAGCCCATTACCAGTCCTAACCCCATCATCCCACCTCCAGTTTTAACCCCCCAGCCCATTTCCAGTCCTAGCCCCCCATAGCCCATTACCAGACAACCCCCATCAGCCCACAGCCCATTACCAGTCTTAACCCCCCCAAAGCCCATTACCAGTTCTAACCCCCCCAACAGCCCATTACCAGTCCTAACCCCATCAGCCCACCTCCAGTCTTAACCCCCCAGCCCATTTCCAGTCCTAGCCCCCCCCATAGCCCATTACCAGACAGCCCCCATCAGCCCACAGCCCATTACCAGTCTTAACCCCCCCAAAGCCCATTACCTGTTCTATCCCCCCCAACAGCCCATTACCAGTCCTAACCCCATCAGCCCACCTCCAGTCTTAACCCCCCAGCCCATTTCCAGTCCTAGCGCCCCCCATAGCCCATTACCAGACAGCCCCCATCAGCCCACAGCCCATTACCAGTCTTAACCCCCCCAAAGCCCATTGCCAGTTCTAAGCCCCCCCAACAGCCCACAGTCCATTACCAGTCCTAACCCCATCAGCCCACCTCTAGCCTTAACCCCCCCCAGCCCAGCCCAGCCCAGCCCATTTCCAGCCCCAGCCCCCCAATAGCCCATTACCAGCCCTACCCCCCCCAGTCCATTTCCAGCCCCAGCCCTAATAGCCCATTACCAGTCCTACCCCCCCCATAGCCCATTACCAGTCCTACCCCCCCCCGGCCTAAAGTAAAATTTAATTTTAAAAAAAAACCTGGTGGCTGCCGCCACGGGGCCCCCTCTGCTGCCGCGGGGGCCCCGTCTACAAGCTGAAGCGGTGCGGTGCGGTCGGGTCGGGTCGGGTTGGGTCGGGTCGGGTCGGTCTCTCTCTCTCCCTCCCTCCCTCGCTGCAGGCTGCAGGCTGCGAGAGACGCGAAGGGAGAGCGTCTCCTCGCGTCTGTGTTAAGCCCGCAGGGGCTGATGGGAAATCCCATCAGCCCCTGCGGGCTTAACACAGACGCGAGGAGATGCTCTATCTTCGCGTCTCTCGCAGCCTGCAGCGAGGGAGGGAGGGAGAGAGAGAGACCCGACCGGACCCGACCCGACCCGACCCGACCGGACCGCTTCAGCTTGTAGACGGGGCCCCCGCGGCAGCAGAGGGGGCCCCGCGGCGGCAGCCACCAGGTTTTTTTTTTAATTGAGTTTTAAAAAAAAAAACTGGTTCTTTTTTGTGGGCCCCTGCCGGCTGTGGGCCCTACGCCATGGCATACATGGCGTATACGTAAATCCGGCCCTGGTCCTAGGGGATGTTCCCACTAAGTTGCACAAAAGTCCTTTGCCCATGCTGCTGCCAACAGGGGGAGGTGCTGCAATATGGCAGCAAGGTAGACAGAGGACTCTCACACTGCTTCATGGGAACATTGGCTCTAGGAGAACCTTCAGGCTTTCTTGCCTTCCCTCCCAAGTTCTGATAACTAAACTCAACAATCATGTTGATCCCAACACACCCTCCCACAACAATCCTGTAAAAATGCAGAACTGCACAATATACTTTTAAATATTACATTTTACTTTGTATGTATGCGTAGGCCTACTCTCCCTGCAGGTAAAATAGGTGATGCTGGCTCTTTGACTGCTATTTTCTTGTTTTGACTACTGATGTTTTTTGTCACACCTGAGAAGTTACTGCCCTAGGCACCTAAATTAGGCTCATAAATCTAGGCAAATGAATGAAAGTCCTAAATTTAGGAGTATTAAATTTAAGTTCCTGAATTAGGAGGATTTTTTAGCTGAAAACCAAGGGGCATGTTTGCTAAACTGCATTAGGCTTTTGCAGGTAATGGTGTGTTAGCTGCCAAAGCAGTATGATATCTGTTGGGGGCATGCACAGCATTCCCCCGGAGATATCACACCAAACTGGAGCAGGTCTAAATTGGACATGGTCAGAGATGTTCCTGATGTTTCTGAAATCAAGTGAGGACATCTAAACCTATTGCACCTCCCTAGAAACACTTCCACCACACCCCCTGCCTACTTGGATATCCCCGCACAGGAGACGTCTTCCAAAGCCATTTATAAAATAGATTTGGGGACATCGTGATTTGGACATCCAAATCACAACTAAGGTTTTTAAAATGACACTCATAGTCAAGAACATCAGGGTGGCTGTAGGAATCCAGATATTTAAAAACAGGTTGTTTCTATTTTACAAGTTGCAAACACTGAGGAGTACATGCTATATTTGAGTATCTTATGCATTCCTGGAGTAAGTTAGGGTTATTCTATTTGTACTACTTTAAAGCATCTTTATTGTAAATAAAAAAAGTCACACATTGAGGGCTTCAAAGAACCACATTAGATTACTAGGCTACAAGTTTAGAATCCCCTATCAAAATAAATTAAGCTGACATCATGTGCTGAAATACGCAGATAGCCAGATTGCATAGCACACAAGTAATTGTAATAAAGAGGGCATAATGCCATTATCCCTTTTGCTTACACCCCAACATAAAATTTATGGTGTATATCAGACACATAAATGATGACATGAAACAAAATATAATGTATGGGAAAAGTGGGGCAAAGGATTTTCAAAATTCCTGCAAATCACTGTACAGGCATCATCTCTTCACCATGCATTTAATTTGCTGCAGTTTCCAAAAGAGGAAAAATGTTCCCACAAAAAGCCTGCTAACAAAACCTTGTAAATAAGCACTGGCGACTTCTGTCCAGTAATTCCTAATTTAAGAACCCGGCAAAGTCCCACAGTAACATTTGTTTTTATCTGTGCAATCTTTTCCCTTTGAAATTACAGAAAATCTACCACTTGAGAAAAAAAAGAGCAGTTTCAAAATTGTGCGAGCAAACTAACCTACGGGCTTTTTGTACTTTTCATTATTTCCCTGCAGAACAACTTAAATCTGCCTCTTGCTATCTCTTATCTAAAATTACTAGTCTGCTTCACCTCCCTATCCTACTTCAGCTCAATGTACTCATTCAAAGTTTTCAGGAACCTCCTTGGACCTGCAACTCTTTCAATTCTTGCACGACGCTGAGCATTTCTGAAAGTTACAGATTGAGGCATTTATCCCAATGTCACCTAAAATGTGTTCCAACAATCCTCCCTTTTTTCATCTAGATACCATTTCCTTTAGTGTTTTGTTTTGTGTCACTCAGTTCCATCAGTGTGTTAAAGAGATGAGAAAATAGCTTTCAGGTTTGCTGATATACTAAAACTCTGCAGATGGCTTTCATTCAACCCTCACAAAAAAAAAAGAAGAAGAAATTATCCAAAGGTAAATGGCAATACCAACAGAATTTAAACATAAAGAAAATGCCAGTTTGCAGCTAAACCTATTTGGATAATTCCAAAATGAGCAGTCCTAATTAGGTAATCTGTGTAGCTTAAATTTTTCATACCCTTCATTATAGTTTATGATATTTCATTATAAAACAGCTGGAAGTTTCCATAATGAAAACTGATTTGTTTAGGTTTTTTTTTATCTAGTTATGATTATTTTTCTCTGTTCTACTTTGTTAGGAGGTAGTTCTGTAAATCATCTGAAAGGCCTACATAAGCTAGACATATCGGTATTAAAACAAAAGCAAAATCTTTTGCCTGCAGCTATTAAGGTAAAGTATTAAATATTATGGTTGATTTACTGACCAGCTTAGCATAAATGACAGCCCATATCAGCTAAGAGAATAAAAGTAAATTGGATTAGATTGTTTATGGGAAGAGCTGACTGAGGTGGAGGCATATTACACAATAGCTGTAAAACAAAAATAGAGTTTGGCAAATTAGCTTCCACGTTCTGCAAAGCAATGATGTGACCAAAGGTAGAAATTACTCCAAATGAAATTCAGACCGTTCTAAATTGCTTTTTGTACTTCCTCTAACAAAAGATTGCTTTCAGGCCTACACTATCGCTATTATGCAGTCAGATGAAAGAAGAAGTTTCAGATAGCAAAATAAATTGGATAGACTGAATTAATTTTGTATCTGATCTCGCCTATCTATAGTATAATTCTCCATGGCTAGCTATGTTTATGTGTCCCTTGAAATTCAAATGCACCCATAGCAATGTTTTATTTCATTTGAACTCAGATTATATTATAACAATAAAAACAAATTTCAGATCCAAAAATCTTACAGTATAACTATTCATAACAAAAGAAAATAGAGTTACAGTGAATAAAACATAGCAGTCATTTGACATACCTGTTTAAATTATTAATATGTTTTGTACTATGCACTAATTACAATATAAATAAATTATGGAGGTACCTTTAAAATGCATTCCCACAGCTAAAGCAATGTTTTATACCTCAAAATGTCCCTTTATTAAATTGCCTTGACTATGTGCATATAAACGTATGTGCATATGGTCTGTACGTGCAGAGGTTTATCACCTGAGCAGAGACATTTACAGGTTGGGTGGGAAGAGTTAGGGCTCTTTTATTAAAGTGTGTTGGGTGGCTAATGTGCGTTTTAGTGTGCTGTAACTGTGAGTGCAGGGGCTGCATTACTTTGCCACACAGACATGACAGCTACTGTCTGCTAAAATGCACGTTGATTGCCCATCATGTGAAGGGATGGGGAATGGGGAGAGCATGGGCAGAGAGTGGTCATGGAGAGCACATTGCAGTTAGCACGAGGGTACATATCGCATGCTCACTGTCAATGTGGCAATTAGCAAGTGGAAACCGAACAACATTTCGATAGGTGGTGTTAGATGCACCCATGTTAACTGAGAATGGCGCTGCTGGGGGTTAGGATACAATTATGTGCACTAACTGCTGAGGACATGCTGGGCACATTTTTGACAGCCACAACTATTGCACTTACTGTATGTTAATGTTTCTTCTCAACATGTGGTAAGCATAGATCCTTGCCGACACTTTAGCAAAAGGGCCCCTTCGTGCTTGCAAGCATACTTTGTAAGTTATGCATGTGTGTGTATAAAGGATGTAATTTTAGAAGCCATATACATGCTTT
Source organism: Ichthyophis bannanicus (assembly GCA_033557465.1). Lineage (NCBI taxonomy): Eukaryota > Metazoa > Chordata > Amphibia > Gymnophiona > Ichthyophiidae > Ichthyophis > Ichthyophis bannanicus. Next base: position 722,161,445 of record CM066034.1, on the reverse strand, counting down.
GGATGTCTGAAAATGGGCATGGAGATGTCCAAAGCCATTTGAGAAGCTTTGGATGTCTGAAACTAAATGAAAGCATGGTTAGGGTGTTCCCAGGACCCTGGAGGCATGGAAAGCCATTCCAAGCAACCAGGATATTTCCATCTGATTACAGAAACATTGTGTCTAATTTTAGACTAAGGCAGGCATAGCAACAAACAAGCATCTGACAAGTGCTTGTTTTAGCTGAAAAACATCCAGGGTGAATAGAGAGAAAAGCACTATATCATTCCCAGTACTTAGCACAATTTCAACTATAGCAACAGGGGATTATGAAGCCTGGCTGCCCTGTTCCTAACCCACTACTCTAACCATTAGGCTATCCAAGATATCTGGGTCCTGAAGTATGGATCTGGAATGTTAAAAGTAGAAGCCCCTGCAGACATCTCTATTGGACATGTCCAGGTTTGTGAAATCACATTGGCACCTGAACGTACCTGTATTTTTTTCAGATGTTATGGCTTAGACATCCCAGATTGCACTTGGATGGACCTCAATATAAAATGAGACATATGTGAATACTAAATACCAAGTCAAGTATCCATTTTTATTCAGTTATGGTGTGCTCAGATTTCTAAGGACATTGCAATAAAGATCGCTATTTAAATGTGGCATTTCGTTAATAATATTTGAAAATTGATTAAAGAGAAGAGTCAGGGGCATTCCTGATCTCTTACCAGAGCCTGTAGCACGTTTGATCATTTTCTTTTAACATTTCATCAATCTTCTGCAGCGCAATAAAGCTAAACCTGTGGAGACAGAAAGCTGTTAACAGATGTTATGGAGGGATGGTGCCAAAAGTGTGCCGAAAGCCCCATAACTAGGTGGCTGGGGGTGGAGGGCTGGAGCAAGTGAGCTCCGATTGGAGTGGTGTGGGGGCAGGGGGAACCATGCCGGATAAAAGGAGGCAGAGGGCCACCCTCCCTTTTCCCGATGGTGGCACGAACAGGCAGAGTATGTGTACATACCTGCCACGCTGAAAGAAAAAATTTGGAAGGGCGAATATGTAGATATTTTCTCCCTCCTCATTAGGCGAAATAAAGCATAATGTGAGTGCTCAGGGTGCTGCAACAAGTGCTAGCTGTCATCTAGGGAAGGCAGATGGGGGTCCCATGCACGATTGCGAATTGGTGCTCAGCCTTTCGGTTGTTAGCCAGCTTGTGGTGGACAAACACCCGGAGCAATGCAGAGGGCTCCTTAAGTACCACAACAACATCAACAAAGCCTATAGGGTTTATGGAGGAACCACCTGGTTTACGTATGATGAGCAGTTTCATTGGAACATGGCGGGTTCTCCTATTCTAAGCTGGAACAGGAAGGATATAGACCTGTGGATATGGCTGTTGGCTCAAGGGCAGCGGGCCAGCCGAACCAGTGGGGTTGCGGCAGGGGGTGGCCCGGGAGGTATAGCTGTCCACAGCTGCTGCCTTTTCGGGTGAATAATAGGCTCAGCATCGTGCGGCGAGGGGTATGCCGACTTTTCAATGGTGGGGCATGCCAATTTAATAATACCTGTAAGTACAGGCACATCTGCTCTACATTTGGGGAGGAACACCCTCAGCTCAGATGTGGGAAAAGACAAGGGGGGACCAACAGGGCCTGCAGTGAAGCTGGCCCCTTGAGACTGGCCATGACGCTTGTTTGCATTGAAGCTCTGTGGCGGAATTTGGAGGGGTAAAATCAGCACAAAGCACAATGGTTAGTGAGCAGTTTTACACACAGTTTTTGTATATTTATAACAGCCCACTGGGCCCGTGGATGGCAGAGAACTTGAAATCTACCCTTGAGCAGAGGTGGTCCAGAAGAAGATCAATAGAGAATTGAAGCTGGGCAGGATAGTGGGCCCCTTTGGGGGTAGCCCCTTCACAACCTAATTGTTTCCCCGTTGGGCCTCATCCCAAAGAAAGAGCTGGGGGAATACCGGCTCATACATTACTTGTCCTACCCCAATGACTCATCGGTGAATGACCACCTGGACCCAATGGCATGTTCAGTGAAGTACGCTTCTATAGACCAGGCCCTGAAGTTGCTCCGGAGCCTGGAGCGAGGAGCACAGCTTGCTAAAATGGACATGGAATCAGCTTTTCGGCTCCTACGGATACATCCGGACAGCTTCCAACTATTGACATTCTGCTTCTGTGGGAAGTATTATGTGAATAAGTGCCTCCCCCTGGGATGCTCCATATCATGCATTTATTTTTATTTTTATTTTTATTTTTTTATACCATGCTCTTTAGAATCAGTGTGGTTTACATGTATACTAACAGGTACTTTTTTATTCCCTTGTCCCCAAAGGGCTCACAATCTAAGTGTACCTGAGGCAATTGAGGAATTCAGCTCCTCCTTACAATGGGTGGTAAAGGAGTTTATCCGGGGAAGTATTATACATTACCTGGATGATTTCTTGATCCTAGCAGCCGATAGGTAAAGTGCAACCTGGGGATATTTGAGTGGAAGGCTTCAGAGCTGGGGTTCCCCTGGTGGCCCATAAGACTGAGGGACCAGCACAGTAGTTATACTTCCTGGGGTTTGAGATTGACATTAAGGATATGGTGACATGCCTCCTGCCCCGAAAAGGTGACAGCCTTGAGGGCGACAGTCTGGGCGACTGTAGAGGTGAAGAAGATCACACTACGACAAATGCAGTCACTGATGAGGCACCTGAATTTTGCCTGTTGGGTGATGCCGATGGGCAGTGCCTTCATACACCAGTTTGTATACGCCACGAAGGGCGTCTGCAGGGGGCACCATTTCATCAGTGTCAGCACTCTCATGAGGGAGGATTTGCAGGTGTAGCAGCAGTTCCTGGTGTGATGCAACGGGAGAAACATATGGAGGATCCCCACCACTTTTAACAGGGACATGGAGCTGCTTACGATGCGGCGGGGGGGGGGGGGGAGTTGGGATCTTTTTTGGGGTTCAATGGTGTCATGAGAGATGGATGGTCGAGTGGCACAAAAGCCGGGTGACCCCAGATATAACGTTCCTGGTGATGTTCTTTTTTTTTTTTTTTTAAACTTTTATTTTCATTTTGCAACAAACAAAAGAAACAACACACCAAAGGAGACAAAACAATTATACAATAAAGAAAAGTAAACCCAATTACCCCCCACCCCCACGCTTCTTCTCTAGCTGATTATGTCAGCATGTGAGCGCTTCCAAACAACAGTGATTATACATCAAAACAATCAAAAGAGTATCTGCGATACAGAATAATCATGGGACAAAGATATATACAAATTTAGACAGTCAGATGAGAGCATTGAGCAGAATGTACATAGTCATTGAGCATCTTCCATTTAGACCGATGATGAGGAGTCTGAATGGGGGAAGCAAACATACGAGGTATTTGTTCATATTTACTGTAGAGACAGACATGATTCCACCATTCATTGGGGCTCAGCTGGGAGCTATTTTTCCAGTATTTCGTAATTAGGGAAATAGCAATGCCAAGCATAAAGTCCAAAAGGAAGTAAGCCGTTTTTGGAAGAGAGGGGATCCCCGCAGCTGAGCGAAGTCCCACTATCCTCCAAGAAAGGGGCTCTTGAAAGTGCAAAATAGACTGGATACGACCCCAGACCCGACGCCAGTAATACTGTAGTGCGGGACATTCATACATAACATGAGGTAGTGAACCAATGGCCGCATGACATGTCCAACAACTATTGCCCTGAGTAGTGTTCCATTTGGCTAATCTGTCAGGAGTGTAAAAACACCGGTGGGCTAGAAAGAAGAGTGTCTGAGTGAGTGAGGCGGATCGGGAGACCCGTGTCACTCTACTCCAGACTAGGCTCCATTGCTCCGGGGTCAAAGTCACATGCAATTCTCTCTCCCAGGCTTTCTGCGCTATAGGGGTATCCCTAGTTATAGCATTACATAAGGTTTTGTAAAAATTGGATGCTACACCCGGTGAACTACCGATAGATCGGATAGTCTCCAACCAACCTTGTGTAGGGGAGGCCGATGGCGGGAGCACCTTAGCACTCCGAAGGCAATGCTGAAGTTGCACCAACTGAAAGTAGTGTTTCGCTGGGAGACTAAATTCAATTTGCAATTCACTAAAAGTTTTCCAGCGACCTTCATGGAACAACTGACTAGGAATCCAAATGCCCCTAGTGTACCAGGGGCTCCACGCCATCGGCTTATTTTGTATTCGAAATCGAGTGTTGTACCAAAGTGGGAGCTTGTCTAACGGACAGAGTCGGGAGTCGAAAGATTGCATGAGATTATTAAAGGCACCTAAGGTGTCTAAAAGCATTGGTGGAAAGTGGGAGTCTGATGGGAGAGTCATACCAGGGAGAAAAGTAAGAGGAATCGGTTTGCAAAGGTCCTCTTCTATGTCTAGCCACACAGGTCTACTCGGTACTGGATCTTCCAGCCAACGAGCGCCTTGTTTGAGAAGAAAAGATTGATGATACTTCAGGAAATCAGGGAATCTGACACCCCCATTTTCCTTATCTGCTTGCAGCTTATGTTTCGCTATCCTAGGTGTCTTGTGTTGCCACAAGTATCTAGTCAGAAGGCCCTCTATATCTTTATATATACGTCGAGGGAAGAGACAGGGCAACATTTCTAAGATATAATTCACTTTCGGAACAATCATCATTTTTATGGTTTCTAATCGACCCCACCAGGTAAGTGTTAAAGGAGTCCAGCGGTGAGTAAGCGCCCGGACTTTAGAGGTTAAGTCTTTGGCATTGAAGGAGATAGTGTCTTCCAAAGGAGAACAATAGTGAACCCCAAGGTATTTGACCATGCGAGGTTGCCATAAAAAGGGGAAGGGTTGCATATCTGCCTGATGAAGCAAAGGATTTAATGGAAAGGCTACCGACTTGGTCCAATTTATCTTATAACCGGACAGTTGTGAGTATTTACCAATTTGCTCTAGGACAGCCGGTACTGAGTCTATAGAGACAAAAAGCATAAGATCATCAGCATACGCTGAAATTTTGATTTCCCTATGGGTGAAGGGGACTCCATGAATCTCCTCCGATTGCCGGATTAGTAAAGCCAAGGGTTCGAGTGCAAGATCGAAGAGAAGTGGAGACAGTGGGCATCCCTGGCGAGTGCCGCGTTGAAGGGGAAAAGGCTGAGACTTTAAAGCATTGGCACATATACTGGCTGTAGGCTGTGCGTACATGGTGCGAAGACAACGGAGAAAACCTTCCCCGAATCCGTACCAGCGGAGGACTGCAAACAGGAAGGGCCACTCTAAGCGATCAAAGGCCTTCTCAGCATCAAGTGAGAGGCCAACAAATGGGCGATCAAGATTAACTGCGGTAGTCAGTACATGGCATAGAGTCCGAGCATTGTCAGCAGTTGATCTACCAGGAATGAAACCGCATTGATCTGGGTGTATTAAGGTAGGCATCCTATCCGAGAGCCGGGTAGAGAGAATGGTGGCAAAGATTTTATAGTCCGCGTTTAGGAGGGAAATTGGACGATAATTGGCTGTTAGTTGCGGGTCTCTCCCCTCTTTCTCAAAAACTACTACATTTGCCATTGAAAAGGACCCAGAAGGAGAACCCTCCTCGGCCAGAGCAGAAAAATAAATTTTCAAAACTGGAGCTAAGTCAGCGTGAAAGGTTTTGTAGAATTCAGCAGGGAGACCGTCTGGGCCTGCGGCTCGACCTGAGGCACATTTCTTGATAGCAGAATGAATTTCTGAGACAGTAAATGGTGTGTCCAAGGCCACTCTATCTTCGTCAGATAGGGTCGGTCTTTGTACCCCTGAAAGTAAGCGTTCAAATACATCTGGCTCAAAATCACATTCAGATTGATAAAGCCGAGTATAAAAATCACGAAAGAGTTCTAAGATTTCGGTATCTTTAGTGACCAAGCCCCCCCCGACGGATTACGGAGGGCGGTAACACGCTTGGCTTCTTTTCGACCTTTTAGGGCATTTGCTAATAATTTGCCAGCACGATTATTTTCCCGATAATAAAGCCCTTGTTGTGATTCAATATTTTTAACAGCAGCAGTGTACAAAAGCTGATTGTATTGAAAACGCAAGCGTTGTAAACGGAGTAAAATACATGGGTCAGTACGGGACGTGAGGAGACGCTCCCCAGCTTGTATCTGCTGCTCTAGAATCAGTAAATGCTGCTTTCTTTGTTTCCCCTGCCGAATTTGATAGCTAGTTATAGTGGCACGGATAGATGCTTTAAAACCCTCCCACCAAGCCCAGCCCGCTGTGTCATGGGGTGAGTTAAAATGAAAATAATCTTGGATAGCGGCCTTTATATCAACCTGAAAATCCTTTTGACCCAGTAGGGATCTATCAAAAAACCAAGCTCGGGGAGAATCGTCCCGCGCAGTGACACGTAATGATAAAGATATGGCAGCATGATCTGAAATATGGAGAGGATGAGTCCTAGTCATGTCTACTTGAGAAATCAGTGCTTTGGAAATGAGAAAGAAATCTATTCTAGATTGGGAATGATGGGGGGCAGAAAAGAAAGTGAACTCTAAGTCGGAGGGGTGAAGCAGCCTCCATATATCTACCAGCGCAAGATCTTGCATCAGAGCTGTAAGGGTAGCAAGACTCTTGGGTGGACTACTCGTTCTAGGCGGCTGTCTATCTATCAGAGGGTCTAACACTTGATTAAAGTCACCACCAAGTATTAATGGAGTATTGGCAGAGGCCTGTGCCAACTGCGCAATACTTGCATAGTAAGCAGGGTTGTCCACATTCGGGGCATAAATGCAAATACATGTAAATTCACTATCTCCAACCTTAAGATGTACTCGGGCCCATCTACCCTCCTTGTCAGCGCTAGTATCAATTACAGTAGCTTGCAAAGATTTCTTAACCAGAATGGCTACCCCGCACCGTTTGGAAACGGCGGGAGAATAGGCAGCCACCATGTAAGGCTTAACATTGAGTTTCAGTGTTTCAGCAGAGTTTAAGTGCGTTTCCTGAAGAAACGCTAAATCAGCATGCTCATGGCTAAGATAGCTAAGGATTTTCTTTCTTTTGATTGGACTATTAATGCCCTTTACGTTGAGTGATAAGATTTTACATAAAGCCATTCAGACAAGTTAAAAATTCTGAGCATGATAGCGCACCTAATTTCACAATGTCCCTCATATTGACTGTATCTGGCTGTACATATGGCATAAAAGAAAATAAGCTTAGATAATACAATGAAGCGCCCCACATTAAAAAAGAAAAACCGCAGCGCGGTAGAGAAGAAGCAGAACCCCAAAAATTACTGGCGACCATGTGTCTGCGGGGAGAAGCCCCAGAGAAGGCCGAAATTGAAAAAACACATAACCTGTAGGACTGTGCGTGCTCCGAATCCGACCGAGGCACACATCATGGAGGGATAGGAGACCACAAAACAAAAGTCATAGAAAGAAAGAAAGAAAGTCCAGGTAGTCTCTGTGCTTGACTATGACCGCCGCATCGGGCCCTTCAAAATGGCGGACAGAGCCGGCAAATAAAAGTCCACGTCGTTGGATTAGCGCATCTGCTCTGCTTCTTTGGAGTCTAAAAATGTTGATAGTAGATCAGGATCTTCGAATGTCCTGGTTTGGTTGTGAAGAGTCACTCGGAGCTTCGCGGGATACAACAGGCCAAAGCGAGCCTGTAGCTGTTGAAGTCGAGGGCGAAAAGCAAGGAGTTTCTTCCGTCGGTCAACGGTAGGCTTTGCCAAATCAGGGAAGAAGGAGACTTTGTGACCTTCAAATTCCAAATGATGGTTCGCCCGGGCAGCATTTAAAATTTGTTCCACTTGTTGATATCGTAGCAAGCGAAAGATAATAGGCCGGGGGGTCGTTCGGTTGAGCGCCATGTGGGTAGGAACACGGTGTGCACGATCGATTTCCAATTCTTTATGAAAGGTGATCTTCAGCAAGGAGGGAAGAGTTTTGAGCAGGAATTCTTTCATATCTCCCGCTTCCACCCCCTCCGGTATTCCAATGAGCCTCACATTGTTGCGACGGGCTCGATTATTGCTATCTTCTAACTCCTTTTGAAGATTCTGTATCTGGCGCTCAGCCTTGTCCAGTGCGCCCAAGCGCACCGCGTGCGAGTCGAGGACCCCCGCCATATTGTCCTGCCGTAATGAGAGACTTTCAAGTCGGTCCTGGAGCACTCCAAAGTCTTCTCGCAGGGCTCTAAGCGCTTCTCCATTGGACTGCACCAATTCCTTCACGCCGCGTAGTTCCTCCAAAATCTCCAGGTGCATTTCGGGGTTTTCACGAAATGGAACCATCTTCTGTGGGGAGGACACCTCTGTTTTGGAGCGTTTTCCGTGAGAAGAAGAAGGAGACCCGAAGTCCAAGCGCGCTGGTTTATGGGCCGCCATCCCCCCCGATGTACCCCGGTCAGCCCGGAGCGAAATAGTAAGTTTGTAGAGGTATTAAGTCAGGATTCTAAGTAGGCCTCTCGGGAGCTTCAGCGCGAAGCGTCTTACCCGCTGGACATCAGGCTCCGCCCCCCTGGTGATGTTCTTGATTGTGGTGGTATTGGCTATCTGGCAGCCCCAGTTTGTGAACAGGTGGGTAGTTTTTCATATGAACAACACAGCTGTAGTGTTCACCATCAACAAGCAAATAGGGCAGGGAGTGTGCAGTGGCTGATCAGGAGAATGGTTCTACTGAGCCTGGAATTGAATGTGTTTATCATAGCCAGTCATGTCCCAGGGGAGAGGAACGAGATAGCTGATGCCCTTTCTCATTTTCAGCTCCAGCGTTTCTGGCAGATCACCCCCAATGCTGTGCCCAAGGCAATGCCAATGCCCGAGGAGATGTGGACCCTTGGAGGCTGAGCATCAGAAGGATGTTGATGGCATCTCTGTCAACTGGTACTTGGAAGGCCTAATGGCAAGTCTGGGGCAGGTTGGAGAGCTTCACCGAGAGGAAGGGAGCCAGACTCACGCGTGGAGTTACACCAGACATGCACCCGAGCAGAGGGAGCCACGTTAGGGCAGGCCAGGATAATACCGGCGGGAACTGCATTCTTCCTGAAGCTTCAGGGCCTCAGGGATGCAACCAAGGATTTCATTGTGATGAAGGCAATGGAGAGTTGAGCTAGGGAGGCCGCACAGAGGCTGGATGGTTGGCAGCCGGTCACCCTGTTCATGCTAAGGGGGGCCTTACAGCAAGTGGTGTTCATCACTAGAGACAAGTTTGAGGGGACACTAGTCAGGCTGATGACACTGTTAATGTTTTTTGGGGCCTTCCACATGAGCGAGGTCCTGTCCTGGTCCACAATGGACACGACAGTCAGCGCCATACAGACAGGGGACGTGGCAGTAGTGGGCGACAGGTTGAGCTTGTTCTTGGCCCAGTCCAAGACAGACTGGCTTGGGATGGGAAAGACAGTGTGGCTAAACGCCACATCAATTTGGGACCTGTGTCCAGTGGCAGCCATGAGGGAGTACCTGTGAGTGTGCCCGCCAGTGGGAGGCCCCTTGCTGAGGCATTACGATGGGTCCTGCTTATCTCAATATCAGTTTAGGACCATCTGGCTGAGGGCAGTAGAAGAGTCAGGGTTTGAGTTCAGGGGACTTACACTACACTCCTTTCAAATAGGGGCTGCTACCATGACCCACAACTTGAGCCTGGGGGGGGGGGGGGGACAGGGGAGATGGAAGTCGAACAGGTACAGGCTTTACATCAGACAGTAAGGTAGATCTCTAACACTGTTCACTCCTGCCCACTAGGTCATGGAGCGATGTCATTGTGGATCATAGGGTATTCCTATATCTACTGGGCAAGAAAAAGGACAGTCAGTGGTCATTTCAGATGTCAGCTCGGCTTACCACCTGACACCGTCTGCATACAATGGATGGGCAAGAGGGGAATGTGATGGGACCAGCTGAGGCCAGTGCTCAATGGCTATCTTCAAGGTGGCCAACGGCCAGACATGGTAGTTCTGCACCTGGGGGATAATGACATTGTGTCCACTAAGGGTATAGACCTGATCATCCGGATCAAGGTGGATGTAGCCTGGCTGTGGACAGAGTTAGGGGCTCGGGTCATCTGGTCCCAGATCATCCCCCGCCAACATTGGTTGGGAGCCGAACGGCAGAGAGGCATCGAGAAGAGTAGGCAAAACCTTAACAAGGAAATCGGGAACTTTGTACTGGCATTTGGGGGGACAGTCACGGAGCACAGAGGCATAGTGGCTGCAAGGTGACGGTTTACAGGGGGGAGGTGGTCCATTTAAATGAGATTGGTTGGAATTGTTTGAGGGTTCGCGGAGGGCCATCAGTTTGGTACCTACTATGGGGTGAGTTGGGCTGTGGGCCCTCCTGGGAAGGGGAGGGAAGAGGTGCCACAAAACGAGTTAGGGCCCAGATACCGATAAGGGGTGCTGGGGTCCGGTGACGGGGAGGAGCCAGGTACCAGGGCCCAGGGGGTACCTAGCCCCGGTCGCAGGAGCATAGAAATGGAGGGGGCAACCCAGACACCTGCATGGAGCGGCAGCTGATGGGGTATAAGGGGCACGGCCATGGCCATGGCGCGGGTCAGGGTCGCCGAACCCGGCAACATGAAAGGTGGGAAGGAGTGTGTGGTACCCCTCAGGGTAATTGGATTAGCCTAATGCTGCATACCAATTGTTAATGCTGTTAATATTGTTAATACTGTTAATATGGTTAAGTGTTGTATCTGCATGCTGTGGCCGACTTGATCCACTAATAAAGAGTTGGAAAGATGGATCGGAGTTGGTTATTCGCATGCGTGGGGGCAAGAGGGCACTGGGCGGGGGAGGGGAGACAGAGAACAAGGGGGGCCTGAAGCCACTCCAAGTCCCTTGTTGTGGGGGGGGATTAATATCTAAACTTTTACAGTGTACCTCCTTTTTAAATACATTTACTCTACTTCCCTGCCTTTTGAGGGTCTGCATTATATTGTATGTGAGGAAAAAACATGTTACAATTCCCTTTATGTGCATGGGGGCAACGTTTTTGTTTCAAGTTATCACATTATTTCACATTGATTTGCAGGTACTATTAACCATGTTTTGATTTTTAGATCATATTAGAGTTAGGCCTGGGTGATTGGGATGATTTGGGATGATTTGGGATTTAATTAAGGTCCCACATAATATTTTCAATTTAAATTGGTTTGACCTATTGTTGATGATATGTACAAGTGAGATATTACTCCATTAACCTATTTACTCCACTACCCCTCAGGTAGTTGTCATTTATTGATCCCCTGGCAAATCCTCCTCTTTCTTTCTCACTGATTTTGACTCCTGGCTTACCTTCTTTCTGAGCCCATGTTCCCCTAATTTTGGGGGATTTTAACATTCATTTTGATGACTTTTCTTACTCTTATGCCTAAAGACCCTTGTCTTGACTTCCTCATTCAACCTCCAATTGTGTTCCACAGCTCATACACACAAGCATGTTTATTGCCTCGACCTTGTCACCCTCTAACTTTTCTACCTCCTTTCTTCCTCTGTCTGATCATCATCTGCTAACTTTCATTCTTAACTATCCCCTGCCACCATCTTGTCCTGTCTCCACCAAGACATTTAGGAACCTTAGGGCTACTTCACCACTTTACTCTCTGCTGTTATATCAGGATAAACAGGATGGAGCTACTAAAATGTTGAGTGGTCTTCATTATAAAGCATATGAGGACAGACTTAAAGATCTTAATATGTATACTTTAGAGGAAAAGCAGGATAGAAGAGATATGATAGAGAAGTTTAAATACTTCCATGACATAAATGCACAAGATAAGAACCTCTTTTGATTGAAAACAAACTCTGTAATGAAGGGACATAGGATAAGAATGAAAGGGGATAGATGCAGGAGTAATATACGGAAATATTTCTTTATGGAAAGAGTGGTAGATTTATGGAATAGTCTCCCACTGGAGGTAGTAGAGATGAGGACAGTATCTGAATTCAAGAAAGCATAGGAAAAACACAAAAGATCTCTAAAAGAAAAAAGCGGACTATAGTAGTTGATATGGAAGGACAGACTAGATAGACCATATGGCCTTTTTCTGCGGTCATGCCTCTATTTTTCTATGTTTCATCTGCTTTATCGTCCACTATGTCATCTGAGTCCGTTGATGAAGCAGTCTCTTATTGTAATACCTTATTTTCCTCTGCTCTAGATTTTCTTGCCCTGTGAGGCATATTATACCTCAGCCTTGACTGACCTCTAAAATTCACTACCCTCTGTATGTCTCCTACTGACCTTTAAGAGCATTCATTCTGCTGCTCTTCACTACCTTTCTTCTCTTATCTCTCCCTACACCCCTCCTCAGGAACTCCACTCTTCTGGCAGATTGCTTCTATCTGTGCCTCATCTTCCAATACTACTACTACTATTAAACAGTTATAAAGTGCTACAAGGCATACACAGTGTCGAACAAAACACAGATAAAAACAGTCCCTACTCGTTAGATCTCACAACTTAATCAAGACAAGCAAGAAATGAGGATAGAATAGGGAAGTGTAAGAAGACACAAGGAACAAGGGATCAGGATCCAAAGGCACCCTCAAAGAAGTGAGCCTTTAGCATAGATTTGAAAAGGGATAGAGATGAAGTCTGATGTACAGACTCAGGAAGTTTGTTCCAGGCATAAGGAGCAGCAATGTGAAACGACCGAAGTCTGGAGTTAGCAGAAGAAGAAAAGGGCAAAGAGAGGAGCAAGCCAGCAGAAAAGTGAAGTTCACGAGGAGGAGTGTAGAGGGAGAGGAGAGATAGTAAAGAGCCAGTAGAATAAATGCAATGAAAGGTCAGAAGGAGGAGTTTGAATTGAATACAGAAATTGAAGGGAAGCCAATGAAGTGGGGTTATATGAGTAAAATGAGGCTGGCAAAAGATTAATCACATAGCAGAGTTTTGAATAGATTGAAGGGGAGAGAGATGACTCAGAGAGAGACCAGCAAGAAGGAGGTTGCAATAGTCAAGCAGGAAAGTAATTAAAGAGTGGACAAGTGTTTTAGTAGTGTGTTCAGAAAGGAAGGGGCAAATTTTGTAAATGCTATTGATAAAGAAACAACAGGTTTTGCCAATCTGTTGGATATGTGAGGAGAAGGAAAGGGAGGAATAAAAAATGACAACAAGGTTATGGGCTGAGGAAACACAAAATAAAAGAGTATTATCAACAGAGATTGAGAAAGAAGGGCGAGGAAGGTTTAGGGGAAAAGATAAGAAGTTCAGTTTTGTTTATTTTAAGTGTCAACCAACAGTGAGACATCCAGATGGCAATATCAAAAAGACAGGCAGAGATACGGGTATGCAGTGCTGGAGAAATATGAGGTGTAGAAAGATAAATCGGAGAATCATCTGCATAAAAATGGTACTGAAATCCCTGGGAGGAGATGAGAGCATCAAGGGACTGGGTGTAGAGAGAAAAAAGTAGAGGGCCCAGAACAGACACTTGGGTAATACCTACTGAGAATGGTAGAGGAAAAGAGGAGAAACTACTAGAACAAACTTTGAAGGAGTGATTGGAAAGATAAGAAGAGAACCAGGACAGGACAGGACAGAGCCTCTAAAACCAAGTGATGACAATGTGTCAAGGAGAAGGTGGTGGTCAACAGTATCAAAAACAGCTGAAAGGTCAAGAAGGCTAAGGATGGAACAAAGGCCTTAGATTTGGCCAGGAATAAGTCACTGGAGACTTAGCCAAGTGCTGTTTCAGTAGAATGCAAGGGGTGAAAGCCAGACTGAAAAGTTCCAGAAGGACTTAAGAACATAAGATATACCATACTGGGTCAGACCAAGGTCATCAAGCCCAGTATCCCATTTCCAACAATGGTCAATCTAGGTCACAAGTACCTAGCAGTTTCCCCAAAAGACATAGGTTCCTCAATGCTTGTATTGGGTCAAGCAGTGGATATTCTGGGTCCCCTTTAATAATGGTTTATGGGCCTTTCCTCCAGGAACTTGTCCAAACCTTTTTTAAACCCAGCTACACTAACAGCTTTTACTACATCCTCCGGTAACAAATTCCAGAGTTTGATTACATGTTGAGTGAAAAAAATATTTTATCTTACTAGTCTTAAATAGGTTACCCTGTAGCTTCATTGAAAGAGACAATTAAATGATGGCATGAAGATTCTAAAAAGGTGTGAGAAGACAGAACAGGACTGAGGTGGGGAGTGATGAAGGGAGAAGCTTCAGAGCTCATGATCATCTAAGGCAGGGGTCGGCAACCCGCGGCTCCGGAGCCGCATGCGGCTCTTTCTCACCTTTGCCGCGGCTCCGGAGCACACTGCCCGCCCGGTGACAGGCAATAGTGTTGTAAGCTCCCTCCCTTCTTCTGCAGCCGCGGCTCCCTGCCTCTTAGGGAACCGCGGCTGTGCTTTTAAAATCATCTCGGAGCCCTTCCTGTCTTGACGGGCTCCGTGCAGCATTGTCCCGCCTCTAAAGGAAGTTTGGAGGCGGGACAATGCTACACGGAGCCCGTCAAAACAGGAAGGGCTCCGAGATGATTTTAAAAGCACAGCCGCGGTTCCGTAAGAGGCAGGGAGCCGCGGCTGCAGAAGAAGGGAGGGGAGCTGACATGGAGGGAGGGAGCTGATATGGATGGAGGGAGGGGGGCTGACATGGAGGGATGGAGGGGGCTGACATGGAGGGAGGGGGGCTGACATGGAGGGAGGGGGCTGACATGGAGGGAGGGAGCTGATATGGATGGAGGGAGGGGGGCTGACATGGAGGGAGGGGGGCTGACATGGAGGGAGGGAGCTGATATGGATGGAGGGAGGGGGGCTGACATGGATGGATGGAGGGAGGAGGGGCTGACATGGAGGGAGGGAGCTGATATGGATGGAGGGAGGGGGGCTGACATGGAGGGATGGAGGGGGCTGACATGGAGGGAGGGGGGGCTGACATGGAGGGAGGGAGCTGATATGGATGGATGGAGGGAGGGGGGCTGACATGGAGGGAGGGAGCTGATATGGATGGAGGGAGGGGGGCTGACATGGAGGGAGGGGGGCTGACATGGATGGAGGGAGGGGGGCTGACATGGAGGGAGGGAGCTGATATGGATGGAGGGAGGGGGGCTGACATGGAGGGAGGGAGCTGGGCTGACATGGATGGAGGGAGGGGGGCTGACATGGAGGGAGGGAGCTGATATGGATGGAGGGAGGGGGGCTGACATGGAGGGATGGAGGGGGCTGACATGGAGGGAGGGAGCTGATATGGATGGATGGAGGGAGGGGGCTGACATGGAGGGAGGGAGCTGATATGGATGGAGGGAGGGGGGCTGACATGGAGGGAGGGGGGCTGACATGGATGGAGGGAGGGGGCTGACATGGATGGATGGAGGGAGGAGGGGCTGACATTGAGGGAGGGAGCTGATATGGATGGAGGGAGGGGGGCTGACATGGAGGGAGGGAGCTGATATGGATGGAGGGAGGGGGGCTGACATGGATGGATGGAGGGAGGAGGGGCTGACATGGAGGGAGGGGGACTGACATGGATGGAGGGAGGGGGGCTGACATGGATGGATGGAGGGAGGAGGGGCTGACATGGAGGGAGGGAGCAGATATGGATGGATGGAGGGAGGGGGACTGACATGGAGGGATGGAGGGGGCTGACATGGAGGGAGGGAGCTGATATGGATGGATGGAGGGAGGGGGGCTGACATGGAGGGAGGGAGCTGATATGGATGGAGGGAGGGGGGCTGACATGGAGGGAGGGGGGCTGACATGGATGGAGGGAGGGGGGCTGACATGGATGGATGGAGGGAGGAGGGGCTGACATGGAGGGAGGGAGCTGATATGGATGGAGGGAGGGGGGCTGACATGGAGGGATGGAGGGGGCTGACATGGAGGGAGGGAGCTGATATGGATGGAGGGAGGGGGGCTGACATGGAGGGATGGAGGGGGCTGACATGGAGGGAGGGAGCTGATATGGATGGAGGGAGGGGGGCTGACATGGAGGGGGCTGACATGGAGGGATGGAGCACTGGTAATGGGGTTGAGGGGACTAACACTGGAAATGAGCTGATTAGGGGAGGCTAGGACTGGTAATGAGCTGATGGGGGGTAGGACTGGTATTGGGCTGATTAGGGGAGGCTAGCACTGGTAATGGGGTTGAGGGGGGATTAGCACTGGAAGCGAGCTGATTGGGGGGCTTTGAATGGGCATGGGCTGATTGTGGGGAGGGGAGGATAGAGCTGCTGGCCCTGGAAGATAACTGGGGGCTAAGGCTGCCATGGTATTTGTACTAGAAGGGACTGGTCAGTGGGGAAGGAGGGGGATTGGAAGGAAATGGACACCAGTGGCAATCATGGGAATGCAAGTTGACATTGGAAGGTACTGGGAGTGAGGACTGGAAAGGGGCTGATATTGGGGAGGGTTACTGGGACTGGAAATAGGCTGATGGAAAGAAGTGAAGAAAACGAAAGAAGAGATAAGAAATGGCAGATGGACCATAGACCACAGAAAGAGAGCTAAGAGAAGACAGGAAAGCAGAAGCCTCAGATCGGGACCAGCATGATCAAAGAATAAATTGGTCAGACAACAAAGGTAGAAAAAATAATTTTATTTCATATTAGTGATTTGACTACAAAATCATCATAATTTTGAAATCAAATATTGTTACTTGTTGTTGTGATATTTTCTGGCGTATTTTTTTTGGTGTGCGAAGGAAGAGGGGTAGTCTTATACGGCGAGTATAGGCCAAACACCTATATTTTAACAGGAAAAGTAGGGGGTCGTATATAGCATTAAGGTAAGAAACAATATATGCAGTGTTAGATTTGTTTTAAATGTCGCAATGGTTTTGCGGCTCCCAGTTTTTTTTTTCCCTTCGGAAACGGGTCCAAGTGGCTCTTTATGTCTTAAAGGTTGCAGACCCCTGATCTAAGGGAAGAACCAAATCAAGGCAATGACCACACTGATGAGTGGGAGTGGAAGAGCAAAGTTGGAGATTGAAAGAGGAGGTAAGGGAAAGGAATTTAGAAGCATAGGTGTCAGAGAGGTTATCAGCATGAATATTTAAATCATCAAGAATGAGCAAGGGAGAGGAAGAATCAAGAAACAGGGAAAATCAAGAGTCAAAGTCAGTGAGAAAGGTAGAGATGGACTTATCAGGGGATCTATAAATAGCAGCTATCTGGAGGTGTAAGGGATTAAAAAGGCAGATGGAATGGACTTTAAAGGAGGAAGAAGAGTGAGACTGAGGAAGAGAGAGTGGTTGAAATTGACAGTAAGGAGAAAGCAGAAACCCAACACCATCACCACGGACAGTGGTATGTGGAGTGTGGGAAAATTGGTATCCACCATGACAGAGAGCAGCAATTTATTTTATTTATTGAATGGTTTTATATATCGCCTTTCAGGAAAATCAAAGCGGTTTATAGATAACAGGTAATGAACAATTACATTGAGCAGACTTAACATTTAACATCAGAAAACATTGAGTGCGAACTAGATGATATGCAATATGTTGGTGCAATAAAACTGTGTAACATATTTACAGATAGAAACATGAGTACAAAAAGAATTGTATGTACATGTAGGCTTATTTACACTATGTAGGCTCATTTACAGAGCTGCTCAATATTATACCTTGTGTGTATAACTAATTGTGATGTAAGTCTGATAACAGCAGGGCTGCCATACCAGGATTTAGTATTGGAGAGAGGATGTTATATGGGAAAAAGGTCTTGCATCTATTTGGATGTGTCAAAATGTTCTATAAAAGCAATAAAAGCAGTGGCATCGGGGAGGAGCTAGGTTTCAGTGAGAGCTAGAAGAATGAAGGAGTTAGAAATGAAAAAGTCATGAGTAAAGGGGAGTTTATTAGAAATGGAATGTGCATTCCATAATGCACAAGAGAAAGGGAGAGAGAAGGGGGAGAGGAGAGGGATATAGATGAGATTAAAATGGTTGAGAGAGGAGTGAGAGACTAGTCTAGGGGGGCCAGGGTTATAATGAATGTCACCAGAAAAAAAAAGGGGAAGGAGGATAAGAGTTTGAGGCAGGGAGCAGACGGAACTGGAAATAAATGCATGAGGGGTGCATCATAGTTGCAAAAGAAATGACTATTGACCTCCTTGAGGTCAATAGTCCAAAATGGTGCATTACGCTTTCTGTCTTGATATTCATGGTACAAATACATATATAGAGTACCCACAAATCCTAACAGTAAGACCACAAAGTGAAGATAACAGTCAAAGTGATAATATTAGAGTGAGTCCAATATGACAGATTTATAGTAGTAATCGTATCTGAAATGATGTGCCTGGATTCCACCTTGCTGCTTATTATGCCTGGAACAAATTACCTGAGTCAGTAAGTCAGGCTTAATGTCTGGCCCTTTTCAAATCCAGACTAAAGGCTCACCTCTTCAAGGTTGCTTTTGTATCCTGATCCACTTAGTATCCTGCTCTCCATTTCTTTACCATTCCCCTAGACATTTCCTAGTCCTCAGCAGTTGTGTTATCTGTGTTGACTAGATTGGAAACTCTGATGAGCAAGAGCCATCTCTTACATATCTCTGTACAGCAGTGCATACGCCTTGTAGCACTATATAAATGATTATTATTATTAGTAGCAGTAACTTACCAGCTTTGCTGACCACCTGTGGCATAAATCTCATACCCTTGCTGACTTCCTGCATTTCACATTCATGCTCATCTCCTTCTAGCAAGAGTATTATGCCAGTCTTACAAGCTCTGCTGTTTCTGACTGTCGCCATCTCTTTGTAACACTTAATTCATTCTTCAAAGTACCTCCACCCCTTACCCTTCCTGCCCTCTCTGCCCAATTGACTACTTCAATAATAAGGTTCACAAGACTAATCTGGAGTTCTCCCCAGCACCACCTCAAGCTCAATCTCCTCCTCTCCTTCACTCACAATTCCTTCCTTCAACCTCTGTCACTCATTCTTCCTTTTCTAAAATCACTAAGGAGGAAACTGCACTAGATCTGTCCTCCTCTCTTTTTACTTCTTGCTCTTCTGATCCCATTCCTACCAATCTACTAAGCTCTATCTTTCCTGCTGTTATCCTTTCCCTTTGTCGCATCCTCAACCTATTGCTTTTCACAGGATCTGTTCCTGCAGCCTTCAAACATGTTGTAGTTGCATGTCTCCTTAAAAAGATCTTCACTGGCCCCTATCTTCCTTCCAATTATTGGCCCATCCCCCTTCTCCCTTTTGTATCTAAATTACTTGAACATGCAGTTCACTGCTACTGTCTTGATTTTCTCTCCTCTCATGCCATTCTGGATACACTGCAATCTGGCTTTTGTCCTCCACATTCTACTGAAACAGCCCTTGCCAAAGTCCCTAGTCACCTCTTTTTGGGCAAATCCCTGGGCCTTTACTCAATTCTTGTCCTTCTTGATCTATCTGCTGCTTTTTGACACTGTTGACCACTGCCTTCTCCTTGATACCCTGTTTTCACTTGGTTTTAGGGACTCTTTTCTGCATTGACTTTCCTCTTATCTCTCCCATCACACTTTTAGTGTATGCTCTTGTGGATCTTCCTCCATTGCTATCCCCTTTCAGTAGGTGTACCTCAAAGATCTCTTTTAGGACCTCTTCTCTTCTCTTCTCACTCTATACTCGTTCTCTTGGTGCTCTAATCTCTTTTCATGGTTTTTTAGTACCATCTTTATGCTGATGACTCAAATTTATCACTCTGCCCCTGAAATCTCTTCAGGAATCCTGGTCTATATCTCAGTTTGCTTGTCTGATGTTGCTGCCTGGATGTCTTACTGCCGTCTAAAACTGAAAATGATCATAAGAAATCAGACCCCCAATCAACTGTTACAGCCAACATTCACATGAGTCATGCTACCTCTTGCTATGTTTATAATTCAAACATACTACTAACCAAACAAAAGACATGTAAATAGCTCACATGTAAACAGCTCTCTGTTATACACCTATTTACATACACCTATGTAAATGTATCCCGTTACCACTATTAATTACAATCCTGGAATCAGTGACAGCGCACGCCGATTCCAGGATTGTGAACAGTTCATCTGTGGTGCTGTTGGGTGCTCTATTGGTGAGGTAGATGGCCAAATACTTGTTCTCGATGAGCATTGTGTTGCAGTGCTTTGTATTCTTTGTTGTCAGGGTTTTAAATCTGAGATGGGTTTTGGCAAGTATGAGTACTGTCATGAGGCTGGAGCTAGGGAAGAAACAGCCTTGAAAAAAACTCCTGTTTTGCATGAATCTCAGAAAAGGCAGAGAGCGCAGTTCCAGTGTAGCTCAGCCAAAGGGTGCATGAACAGTTACACAGTACCTGAAGCAGCGTGCTCAAGCACTGAGCACCTTAATGATAAGTGCTTTCACCTGTCCTCAAACTCACAGCATGCAGGCCAGAAATCCCTTTATAAGGGAAATCAGATGAGCAGAGGGAGAGACCAGCACAGAATCCGAGAGCAAAGGCTCCAGCAAAGAGACCAGTACAGAATCTAAGAGCAAAGGCTCCAGCAAAGAGACCAGCACAGAATCCAAGAGCAAAGGCTCCAGCAAAAGGACCAACACCGTGACCAGGACCGGGAAGAGCACCGGGACGCGGGAAGGCACGGAAGAGAGGCACCAAGGAGGGTAGCTGACAGAATAACCGACAAGGTCAGAAGGACCGGCAGCACAAGCTCTGAGAGAAGCCTGGAACAGGATAGTTTCCAGCTGCGGCCAGCTCTAGGTGGCAGGAGCCAAAAGGGGCATACTCTATGGGATAAAGCCCAGAGAAGCAGCCTGCCTGTTGAAAGAAGTTCTCCAACTCCAAGTAAGTCCTTTGAGCCAAACCATAAAGGCACAAGGAAAGGAGATGCCTTTTACATTGATCCTCTTACCCTGAAAGATAGAGAGGGGAAATCCACATCTGGTTTTCCTAGCAGCCTGGATTGTGGAGCAGTGCACAAGACAGTTGGTCAGCAGGAAAAGCTACATTGTAAACTGAATCCTGGGCGTGGCGCTCCTCGGAAGCTAAGGTATGAAAAGCCTTTCATTCTAAAAGGAACTTTAAATGAGGAAAGTCTTATGCAGGTAGATAAACCTCAATATCATAGAAGAAGTAAAGCTAACTATTTAAAGCCACTTCCTAAAAGTGTTTAAGAAAGTTATATGAGCAGCCACGGAACTTCTGTGAGGAATTAAGAGACTCTGAAGATATTCTTAACTCTGAAGAGGGTAGCGATCCAGAATCAATGGACTTGGATTTTAGCTCCAGTATTCCCATGCCTCACAACAAACCTATGGAATGTAACTTTTGCTTAAGAAGTAGTTTGCTTGCCATGCTAATTGAATAGCGAAGAACTAAGTCTGCATATGGTGAAGCTGATAACCATTTTGTTCTGATATTGTTTTCTATTGTTTTGGAAAATCCCCTAACCCAGCTAAACAGTCAATTGTAGAGCTTACAACCTTTAACTGTTTAGTCCATGGTGGAACTTTATTGTTTGAGGAAAGCGTTACCTCCACTTTATGTTGATGTCCCATTGAACTTAGAGCATTAATTGGGGAAATAAAGCCTTATTTACCCTACACTTGGCGTAGTTATTCCTTTCAGGGAGTTCTATACTACAAGGACCACAATCCTTTGGTCCTTCAGCTTGAATACTCTCTGATACAAATTAAATGTCCCCGGATGCCCTTACTTTACTACACCAGTAGGGGCGCAGGTGGTGACATAATGGCATAGTTGTTGGATGTTGGGACAATGCCCTAAGACGCTAAAGTGGAAAATAAAGTTAAAAAAACCCACCATTACTGATTGGGAAAACCCGAACCGGACTCTGAGAAAACCTGGAGTGGAGTCTGAGAAAACCCGGAGTGGGATCTGAGAGAATCCGGACCGGAGTCGAAAAAAAAATCCTGATTGGGTTCAAGGAAAAATAAAACCCAGGACCAAGACAACACCAGGAGAGGAGTTCGTCTAGTGCGATCAGCAGTCGTAGAGGCTACGTCAAGGAGCTGCTGCAACCTCTTACTGGAAGCGTGAATCTACTCTGCTACCAGGTAAAAGGTAGAGGGGTAGACTGGTCTGGATACGGGTGAAAAAAAAACCCAAAACAAAACACAGTAAAGGGAGAAAAGGGCTAAGTGTTGTAGAACCACACTTGGTTTTGTTTCTTTCTCCATCTCTTCTAGGTAAAGTCCATCATCATGGAGCAGAAAGAAGTGCTGAACTGGATGATGATGCAGTTTGAAAAGCAGAGAGAGCTTGCTGCTCACACACAACAACAAGCTATCCTAGCGCTACAGGAGCAGCAGAAACCCATTCTTCAGCTAATGGAGGCTTGGACCACCCAGCAACAGAAGATGTCAGGGGGAGCCTCCGACCAACAGGAACAGGTTTCTGGACTAGGCAACTGGTCACTAGGGCCAGGCGCCTTGGACTCTTTGTGCTTAGGAAAACTGTCACCCACCGATGATGTTGACGACTTTTTAACTCCTTTAAAAGGATAGCGAGTGCAATAAAGTGGCCAAAAGAGCAATGGTCAATTAGGCTAGCTGCTTCACTTACAGGGGAGGCGCTATCCGCCTATTGGGCGATGACAACTGCATTAGCTGCAGATTATACCGAGGTGGTAAAAGCCATTCACGAGCATCTAGGCTTGACCCCACTCGTATATAATCACATGCTGCGAGCCGCTCACCTTAAGAGGGGTGAGACTCCAAAAGTATTAGGCCACAGGCTTAAGAGCTTAGCGGAAAAATGGCTAAGACCTGCTGGTAAGAATGTGGAATCAATTATGGACGAAATAGTCCTAGAACAGTTTATGCATGCAGTGCCTAGCAATGTGCAGAGCTTTCTAATTCTCCAAAATTGTAGTACCACGGCACAGGCCATCAGCTTAACAGAAAGATATTTCGAAGCAGATTTGGCTACCCAAAATTCTAAAAACGTATCTGAAAAGGCATTGGGTACTTACAAACAGACCTTAGGAGCTCTGTCTCATTCTAAGCCACACAGTATAAAGTATAAAGATGATTTATTAAAGAATGTTGATAAAAGATGTTTTGCTTGTGGGAAAACAGGTCATATGCGAGCTGAATGCCAAGCACACATGGTTCTCCTAGGAGAAAACCGAGAAATGCCATGCGATGGTTTAGTCTTGGATGTGTTTGTGCAAGGAGTTCCAACCAAGGCACTACTTGATTCCGGTGCGGATCAAACAATGATCTCTCGCAAGCTTTGGTCCTTAGTCAAAGAGCGAGCAGAGTCCGCACCTGATCAACCAGAACGCCAAGTAAAAATAAAATGTGTTCATGGCACGGCAACATTGTATCCTGTGTATAACCTAACTGTGAGAGGTTTGGGAACAACTAAAAAAATGTTGATAGCTGTGGTACCTAGGCTACCACGAGGCTTAGTCTTAGGCCGGGACTGGCCTCACTTTGAAAGAGCGTTAAAGGAAGGATTACGTCCTCAGGAAGTTTTTGTCTCCACGCATTCTCAAGCAGAAACTTCAGAGAAGCCTTCTTGCTCCCATGATACCGGTTTGGGGGACCTCCCTACACATGATGACTTAATAGGGGAGCCCTCAACAAAAATAAAGAAGTCAACGGCAGAGAAGCATAAGGAGAAGCAACACCGCTCTCAAGGCCAGGCAGACTTGGAAGCAGGGAAAGGATTACCCTGGATCCCAGCAGAGCTGGTGGAAAAATTCCCTTCGTTTATAAAGGAACAAAGGGAGGACCCCGTACTAAGGCGTGCGTTTGAATACGCACGGGAAAAGAGAAATACCTTTCCAAGATTCGTAATAGAGGAGGAAATACTATACAGGGAAGCCATCAACCCACGGACCCAAGAAGTGCGGAAGCAAGTAGTAGTTCCAAATACCTTCAAGTCCGCGGTGCTTAGGTTGGCTCATGACCACCCAATAGGCAGTCATAAAGGCACACAGGGAACACTTGACCAAATATTGGCCAGGTTTTATTGGCCGGGAGTGTTCAAGGAAACCTCTCAGTTCTGTGAATCCTGTGCCTCCTGCCAGCGGGTGACCTCTCTGTGTCCACCGGAGGTACCCTTACAGCCGATGCCAATAATCTCGGACCCTACGCGAAGGCTGGCGGTCAATATAGTGGGACCTCTAGTAAAAACTCCCAGAGGATTCCAGTATATACTGGTTATCATAGATTATGCCACACGGTTCCTGTGGGCAATGCCCTTAAGGAATATATCCACAAAAACCATTGCTAATGAGCTCATAAAACTCTTTTGTGAGATAGGATTTCCTCGGGAGGTGTTGTCAGACCGAGGGAGTAATTTTATGTCCCGATACCTGGCGCAGGTCTGGGACATGTTTGGAATCCGTCATTTGAAGACGTCGGCCTACCACCCACAGTGTAATGGATTGATCGAACGCATGAATCAATCCATAAAGCAGATGTTGCGTCGGTCATTAGATGGCGAAATGACTGAGTGGGATGTAGTCTTCCTGTTCATTCTGTACGCGTGCAGAGAGAGGACGCAAAGTTCATTGGGCACATCCCCATACGAGCTGTTGTATGGGAGATCACCTAGAGGACTGCTGGACATTCTCCAGGAGCAGTGGGTGGAACCCGTGGAAAATGAATGCGGCGTTCCACAATTCTTGAAACAATTGAGAAGCCGTTTAAAACGGACTTCCAAGCTGGCTGAAGAGAATTTGAAAGATAATCAGCAAAAGCAGAAAAAATATTATGACAAGGGTACTGTGCCCAGACAACTTACTGCTGGTGATAGAGTGGTAGTTTTAGTATCCGGGCTTACCCCAAAGTTTGAGGCCCAGTGGAAGGGACCGTATGAGATTGTCAAACCACTTAGTCCTACCTCTTATTTGGTAAGAGACACAAACGGACGTGAGCAGACATACCATATAAACGTCCTGAGGCTTTGGCGTGAGAGATTAGCCCTGTGTACGTCAGTCGGGAAAGGATCTCAATACAAGGTAGGGCACTCACGTTGCCATAGCCAGGAGTTTAGAGACAAAGAGCAGCCTTGTAAAGCAGTTGATGGAGCTGCAATTACAAGCTGGAGTGAAACTGAACACTCAGCTTGTAATATTTTAACTCGGGGGATATGTCATGAGGCTGGAGCTAGGGAAGAAACAGCCTTGAAAAAAACTCCTGTTTTGTATGAATCTCAGAAAAGGCAGAGAGCGCAGTTCCAGTGTAGCTCAGTCAGAGGGTGCATGAACAGTTACACAGTACCTGAAGCAACGTGCTCAAGCACTGAACACCTTAATGATAAGTGCTTTCACCTGTCTTCAAACTCACAGCGTGCAAGCCAGAAATCCCTTTATAAGGGAAATCAGATGAGCAGAGGGAGAGACCAGCACAGAATCCAAGAGCAAAGGCTCCAGCAAAGAGACCAGCACAGAATCCAAGAGCAAAGGCTCCAGCAGGGAGACCAGCACAGAATCCAAGAGCAAAGGCTCCAGCAAAGAGACCAGCACAGAATCCAAGAGCAAAGGCTCCAGCAAAAGGACCATCACCGTGACCAGGACCGGGAAGAGCACCGGGACGCGGGAAGGCACGGAAGAGAGGTACCAAGGAGGGTAGCCGACAGAATAACCGACAAGGTCAGAAGGACCGGCAGCACAAGCTCTGAGAGAAGCCTGGAACAGGATAGTTTCCAGCTGCGGCCAGCTCTAGGTGGCAGGAGCCAAAAGGGGCATACTCTATGGGATAAAGCCCAGAGAAGCAGCCTGCCTGTTGAAAGAAGTTCTCCAACTCCAAGTAAGTCCTTTGAGCCAAACCATAAAGGCACAAGGAAAGGAAATGCCTTTTACATTGATCCTCTTACCCTGAAAGATAGAGAGGGGAAATCCACATCTGGTTTTCCTAGCAGCCTGGATTGTGGAGCAGTGCACAAGACAGTTGGTCAGCAGGAAAAGCTACATTGTAAACTGAATCCTGGGCGTGGCGCTCCTCGGAAGCTAAGGTATGAAAAGCCTTTCATTCTAAAAGGAACTTTAAATGAGGAAAGTCTTATGCAGGTAGATAAACCTCAATATCATAGAAGAAGTAAAGCTAACTATTTAAAGCCACTTCCTAAAAGTGTTTTAAGAAAGTTATATGAGCAGCCAAGGAACTTCTGTGAGGAATTAAGAGACTCTGAAGATATTCTTAACTCTGAAGAGGGTAGCGATCCAGAATCAATGGACTTGGATTTTAGCTCCAGTGTTCCCATGCCTCACAACAAACCTATGGAATGTAACTTTTGCTTAAGAAGTAGTTTGCTTGCCATGCTAATTGAATAGCGAAGAACTAAGTCTGCATATGGTGAAGCTGATAACCATTTTGTTCTGATATTGTTTTCTATTGTTTTGGAAAATCCCCTAACCCAGCTAAATAGTCAATTGTAGAGCTTACAACCTTTAACTGTTTAGTCCATGGTGGAACTTTATTGTTTGAGGAAAGCGTTACCTCCACTTTATGTTGATGTCCCATTGAACCTAGAGCATTAATCGGGGAAATAAAGCCTTATTTACCCTACACTTGGCGTAGTTATTCCTTTCAGGGAGTTCTATACTACAAGGACCACAATCCTTTGGTCCTTCAGCTTGAATACTCTCTGATACAAATTAAATGTCCCCGGACGCCCTTACTTTACTACACCAGTAGGGGCGCAGGTGGTGACAGTACACACTCCCTTCTCCTATTTATGCGAGGGCAATTAAATGCAGCATGAGTAGGGAGGGTTAGTTGATTCAGGATGACTTGGTCTGAATTAGTTAGCCATGATTCAGTGATGCAGCAGATATTGGTTTGGTGATGTCAGAAGTGGTCGGTGAAGGTGTTCACTTTATTTCTGATTGACTTTGCGTTGATGAGTTCTATGTTGATTGTGCTGAGGTTGGGGTGATGTTTGCATGCATATAGGTCAAGTTTGATTTGTGTAAATGTGGGGTTCCGTTTGTGTGGACGTCTAGGTGTGAAATGCCATGTTTGTTGTAGACATAGTGCAATTAGAGCGAGTGGTAGCAAGGAAGTTGTGAGGGGGTGGCATACCGGTTTTTTCAATTGTCCTGAGTCCTGTGGAGGCAGCCCTGATTGGTGCTTTTATGATGGTGCAGCGTGGTTATAGGTAAATGTTAAAAAGTAGCGCTGACAGGTCTGAGCCTTGCAAGATACTTTGGGGTTGGTTAAATGTTGGACAAGCGTAGCTCATACTTTGTGTTTCAATTTGCTCAGGTGTTCAGTAAGTTGTATTTTGAGCTGACGTGTTGGTTTTCCAATGTAGGCTAAACCACAAGGGCAGAGAATTACATACACTGCAAACTCTGTGCAACATGTAGTAGCCTACCGCAATTTATATTAATGATCATGATATGTAAATTCAGTAAGAGAAAGCATCATCCAGCATGATGAACGCTGACCACACTTCTTGTGCCCTAAAGGGGTTACTGCTACCCGTGATTTATCAAATGGCACTGTAGGGCATAATAAATCTTGTAAATTCTGATCCCGACAAACAACAAAATGAGGATGAATATTCTTTAAACCTGGTATTACCCATAATGTATCAAAATGAAGATTGACTATGGGGTCTATTCGCCTCCCTTCCATCCCCAGAAGAAACCTCCCCGTACAAACAAGGAGCTTGTACGGGGAGGCTTAGTTGGGGCGGTAGGGGCATCCCGGAGGTAGAGCAAGGGTGGGGCAATTGGCGGTCTGTGACCCTAGACGTACAGGGCTGATTCTGAAGTCGGCCCTGTACATCCGGAGTCGGCAGACTGGACGGGGGACTTATTCCACCTCAGAGTGGAATAAGTCCCCCTGGATGTTGGGGGATGGCAAGCCTGGGCAGCGCCTGTGAGGCGAGGGGATGAAGGGGGTTCCCCGCAGCCCAATCCTGGCCATAGAAGGCAAGATCGGGGGTCGGGCTGCGAGGAAAGGAAAGTGTGGCCGGAGATTGCGGCTCCTGAATGGAGCCACGGTGCCATGGCAACGGGACGCTATTCCACTGCAGCGCCATTCAGGAGCCTGACTGAGTTAGCCAGGCATGGGTCTGTACATGCAGGCTGATCAGAATTGGGTCCCGGTCTGTATGTACAAACCCTAGACCTGATTCTGATCCCATGGGGCACATCTAGCCCTCGCAGGATTGGAATCGGGTCTACCTCTGTGTGTCCTGATTCACATATTAGAATGTGCTTCCACACATTTAAGCTGATAACTCCATGTATGTGCTGCCAGGCTGGCCCACCCCAGCTCCATCCAAACCCCACTCCCTCCCACCAGCTCTCCCCGTCTTATAGCACAAGACATTCGGGAAGGACAGGAGGGGTAATAGGGTCCAAGCAGCTTGTGGGGCTGCACATCCCCACAACCCATATTCGTGAATGGGGCCCTAAATGTGATTGTACTATTTCTGTCCTGTCATATATTGTAGTTCTTTTCCTTCCTTGGCCTCCGGCCACTAAGGTACATTTTATATATTTGTAAACCACCCTGGTGTCATGAAGGAATGGTATATCAAGAAACCAAATAAATATAAACATAAAGAGCTGATTCTGTCCTAGATGTAGATACCCTCTGTATGTCCAGTCTGAACTGGATGTATTTATTTAACTAGGCTTATATATTGCTTTTCTACAATCAAAGTGATGCACATTCAGATACTGTATATATATATTTTTCCCTTGTCCCTGAGGGCTCACAATCTATGTTTCTGTACCTGAGGCAATGGAGGGTTAAGTGGCTTGCCCAAGGAGCACCTGTGGGACTAGAAACCCCAGTCCTTCCGGCCCAAGGTTGCTGTCCTTTGGTGGGATTTGAACCCCTAGCCCCCCTTGCCTGAGATAACTTGCCCCAACCACTAGGCTTCTCCTCTGTACAAAGGGGATTGCGATTCAGATCCCACTGGGCATGTCTAGCCTCACAGGATCAGAATCATGAACAGTCCTGCACGTGCAGGCCGGAGATTGTAATTCAGTCCGGCCTACATGTGCAGGACTGTCCCCGGCTAACTCAGTCAAGGCTCTACAATGGAGCTGCGGTGTCATGGCGTCATGTTTCCATGGCACCACGGCTCCATTGAAGAGCCACGATGCTGGCCACCTGAAAAAAGTGGTTATTCCCCGCAGCCCGACCCCCGATCTAGCCTCCTAAGGCCAGGGTCGGGCTGCAGGGAATGTCCCCTGGCACCCTGCCCCATCCGTGCCCCAAGCAATTAAAAAACAATGTCCAGAGCAATTTAAAAAAACATGTCCATGTCCTTGGAGGTGTAATAACTTCTCCACACATGTCACCGGCCCTGCACTTACAAGGCCGACATTAGAATCGGGCCTGTAAGTCCAGGGCTGGTGACCGCCCACTGCTCGCCCAGATTCTGCCCCCGGTCTGCCTCTTCTCCGCCCCCATCTTCTCTGCAAAACTGGCAGGGAAGTTATTTCATGAGCAGGAGAAGGCATGAATAGCGCGGAAGGATGTCCCATTGGGACGTCCATCCCTGCTATTCATGGCTCAGAATAACCCCCAATGGGAGCAACAGTACTGATATCAATGTACAGACCAAACAACTGGAGATGCCAAACAGAGGTGTGCTGGAAACACCAAGTCACCACAGGACCACATGTCCTCTGACATGAACTTGTAGGTTCAGAAAGAACCATGGTCCTCTCAAGGTTCTAACACCATATATGCCAGACGCAACACCAGTCTACCCCATGTCACAGCTGACAAGAAGCCAAGTTCCAAAGATAGTGATTCTGGTAAGTGGCAAACACTAGCATCTACACTGACATACACAAACACATATGTAGAACACTAATAAAAGATGCCACTTAAATCAGGTAACAGAAATGACAGTGCTGGCAGAGGTGCATCATCTTGATCTCCCCCCATAATGCTGAGCACAAATATGCAAACTCCCATTGGGGTCAGGGTCACACCACTCTGAAAGCATAATGGTGAAGACTCTCTCTGTGAATGTGTCAGCCGTGGGAGACAATGAATATGCAGCAGGGTGATGCAGACAACATGTGCATAGAAGCGAGGGACGGTGCAACGTTAAAGCAATACTAGACAGTTGCCTAGGTCACCAGCCAGCAAAGAGCAGCAGTAATAAAGCAAAAACAGATATCCTGACAGCCATATAAATTTGAAGAACCATCTTCACATTCAGTTACCTTCAGGGAGAATGCCACATACATAGGTACTCAATAGGTGTCACAGTATGATGTCCAGTTATACATCTGCATAGGACTGATATGGAGGGAGTCATGTTAGGATGTCATGATGTCTGAGCTTCTTAGCATCAATCTGTATTGGGTGGTGGTGGTAAGGCATATACTATGTGGGACAGGCACTTGTAATGACAAATCTGATTTAGTGCAAGGATAAGCATGAAAAACATCTTACGGACTCTGGTTCTGTTGCCCCACAATGCATTATGTAGTTGCCTGGTCAAGGTCCTCTGCATCAGTGGTGTTCTCAGCCACCTGTCACCTGGCATGCTGCTTGCATGCTGTATGCTGTGATGCACCCATCCCCCGGCCAGCTCCTCGTAGGCAGTGTGGCAAACTTATGATTAAGCTGGTGCTGGGTACTCTTCTCTCCTGGCCAAAGTCTCATGATTCACAAGACTTTTGCCAGGAGAGAAGAGTGCCCTGCCCCTGGGCATGAGACACTGTGGCAAACCAGATTAATCATGGGAAATTGGGCTTTTTCTTGGAGGGAACAAAATAAAGTTGTCTCTACTGTCGAAATTCAGATCAAAGCAAAGTTTATGGCAAATGAAATGGAAATCACTGATTTCAAAGCAGGTTTCACCTAGATTTCTAGATTCATGAAAAGAAATGGATTTTCAGTGAGAATGAGAACCACTGTAGGCCAGTGACTTCTGGACCACTGGGAGCATAGAAAGATAATGAAAGAAAAAAGACCACTTGGCCTATTCTAGTCTGCCCTTTCATATCAACCACTATAACAGTCCCCTTTTTTCCTTTAGAGATCCTCTGTGTTTGTCCCATGCTTTTTTGAATTCAGATACTGTCCTCGTCTTTACCACCTCCACTGGGAGACTATTCCACGGATCCACCACTATTTCCTTAAAGAAATATTTCCGCATATCACTCCTGAATCTATCCCCTTTTACCCTCATCCTATGTCCCCTCATAGCAGAGCTTGCTTTCGATTGAAAGAGACTCTCCTCCTGTACATTTATGCCACAGAGGTATTTAAACATCTCAATCATATCACCTCTATCCTGCCTTTCCTCTAAAGTGTACATATTAAGATCCTTAAGTCTGTCCTCATATGCTTTATAATGAAGACCACTAACCATTTTAGTAGCCACCCTTTGTACTGACTCCAGCCTGTTTATATCCTTTTGAAGGTGCAGTCTCCGGAATTGCACACAATACTCCAAATGAGGTTTGTGACGTGGTAGCATCCCCAAAAGCCATGGAAACAGATGGTGACCCTGTGGAAAGTATTGGTACTGCAGGTGAATGCAGGATTTTCTCTGCTCAGAACAAGAAACACATGGCTAATCAGCTAACACAGCTCACCTCGGGGGAGGGGAGAAGCAGAGTTACTGATTGGGCACGCCCTAGCAGGAGGCGGGCTGTCCAAAGCAGAGGCAGCCTGTTAAGCAGACAAGATGGGAAGCAAGAGAGAGCAAAGCAAGAGAGAGCAAAGCAAGGGCGAGCGAATCCAGAAGGAGAAAGAAAGAAGCAGAGAGGAAGGCAGGAAGTAGCCTTTGACACAGAAATCCTTGACTTGGAAAGAGAGACACTGCCCAGCTGTAATCCAAGGAGAAGGGATTCAGACCCAAGAAGCAGGTACCAGGGATACTCAGAGGCCGATAGAATCGTCTATGAACAGGAGAGGTTTGAAGCACTGAGAGACCCAGGGATAAAGCCCAGGCTTCTGGAGGGGAGAGCTGACCCGTGGAAAGGAAGGCAGAGTGGCAAGGAATTCTCAGACAAGCCTCAATACAAGGTACATGGTGTGTTTGATACAGATGACAACTTTTATAATGAGAAGCCAGAAAGAGTGAATGCTGATTTTAAAACTCAGGACAGACTCAGTCAATATGAAGGCAGTTGACTGCAGCCTGGAAATCGTTTAAACAGTCCCAGATATTCTCACCAGACAGCTGAAAGCTTTAGCAAGCAAGCTAATAGAAAGAAAACAGCTGACCTGTATGGCAGAGAAATAAGCCAGGAGAAGTTAGACGGTCCTGCGTTTGAAGCACTCTTTAGAAGCACTCCTCATACAATTGAAGTTGGTAACCCGACACTTACTTTCAGAGACAAGTGGGGGAGGGGTAACTCCAGCACATTGAATGATTGTTTTACCAGAGACGGCATTACTAGCTATCCTGAACTAAGGACTGCAAACAAAGGCTTACCTAAGGAAGGAGCAGATCCTCAGCTCAGCCCAGTTAGAAGACAGGCTGAATTACTCCTTAGAGAATTTAAGGAATTCTTAGACAAATGAGCAATTTCTGACCAGAAGCTAGCACAACCAGAAAATAGTCCTGAAGCAGAAATGCCCTTGGCTTGTCCTTTGCCAATGATAGAAGTAGACCAGCCAATGGACTGTTCAACCTGTCTTATTGACAGAGATAAGTGAAGCAAAGCTTGAATGGTCATATGCTATAATATACTAAACGTATCCTGTATGAGTACCTTGCTGAAGAGCTTATGAAGAAGTAAAAATAAGCTAAAGCATATCTTGTTCACAACTCAGGAACATTCTTGTTTTGCCAGTGTTTGATTTAAAAGCAGAGGTCACATGACTAAATGTGAACCCTAGCGTTAAAGGACATTTGAGCACAGCATTGAAGAGCCTGTTTTTGCTTTATTCTTACTTTGGCTAAAATATTCCTTTACGTCTGTTCCATTCCACCGCGGAGCGGGTGAAATAAATCCTTATGTAAAAAAATATTCTTTTGCCCGCCTTATCACTTGACCTTTCACAACTACAACCTCAACCTCAAGGCCAACCCCTCCTTAAACCCTCAAGGTTAGGGAGCGGGTGGGTGGCAGGTTGCACTAAAGACTTATACAGAGGCACTAAAACCTCCTTTCTTCTGCTGGCCATTCCTCTCCCTATGCACCCAAGCATCCTTCTAGCTTTTGCCATTGCCTTTTCTACCTGTTTAACTACTTTAAGATCATCAGTCACAATCATGCCTAGGTTCCACTCTTCTTTAGTGGACAAAAGTACTTCATCCCCTATACTATATTGTTCCCCTTGGATTGCTGCAGCTCAAATGCATGCCCTTGCATTTTTTAACATTAAATCTCAGCTGCCAAGCTTAGCTAGATCCCTTTTCATGTTATCTATACCTTCCTGGGTGTCTACTCTATTGCAAATTTTGGTATCATCTGAAAAGAGGCAAACCTTATCCGACAGCCCTTCTGCTATATCACTAACAAAGATGTTAAGAAGAATCGGACCAATGATAGATCCCTGGGGCAAACCACTGTTAAAGTCTTTCTCCTCAGGGTGAGCTCTATTTACCTGTACTCTTTGTTGCCTCCCACTCAACCAATTTCTAACTCAAACAGTAACTTTAGGGTCCATCCCTAGGGTGCTCAGTTTGTTTGTAAGTCGCCTGCAAGGAACGGTGTCAAAGGCTTTACTGAAATCTAAATACACCACATCTAGGGCTCTCCCTCAGTCCAACTCCCTGGACAACCAATCAAAGAAATCAATCAGATTTGTCTGACAAGACCCACCTCTGGTGAATCCATGCTGCCTCGGATCCTGTAATCCTCTGGACTCCAAAAACCTCACTATTTTTTCTTTCAGCAGTGCTTCCAATAATTTACTCACCACCAAAGTTAAACTAACCGGCCTGTAGTTTTCAACCATATCCTTACTTCCGTTTTTGTGCAAAGGGACCACATGTGCCTATCTCCAGTCCTTTGGCACCACTCCCGACTCCAACGAGCCATTGAAAAGGTCTGTCAGTGTTGCTTTTAGAACGTCCCCAGGTTCCCTTAGTATTCTATGGTGCATCCCATTCAGTCCCATCGCTTTGTCTACTTTAAGTTTAGCTAGTTTCTCGTGAACACAGTCTTCTGAAAATTCTTCAAGAGGCCCCTTGCTTCTTTTCCTGTTTGTGGGTGTTTTCTGAGGTCCTGCTCCTGGTTCTTTATCTGTGAATACAGGACAGAAATATTTGTTGAGAAATTCCGCTTTATCCTCATCAGCTTCAACATATTCCTCCACTTCACCCTTGAGTCTGACAATACCACTTTTGTCCTTCCTCTTCTCATTAACATATCTGAAAAATGTCTTATCTCCCCATTTTATTGCATTGCCTATTGTAATGGGGAAAAGATATCCTGTGATAGAAAAACAGAGGAACCTATGAGCAATAGGGCTGTTTCTAGCAGGAAGGAAGATATCAGGACACCCAGTTGCCAAGAGCAACACAAACATTCCCAGCCACGAGGGAAAGAACCCCGCACAGCTGATAAGCAATCCCCAGCTCATAGCTCTAATAGCTTTCACCTGGGAGGGGGAAGTGCTGGATTAGAGCCTCAGCAAACGTATAAGGGACGTTCACTAGAGTTAGTGAGCAGCAGTGGCAGTAAAAGGAGCAGGAGCTTTGGCTTTGGTAGCTCCAGAGAAAGCAGCTCAGAGAATTCAGAGAAGCCAGCAACAGGAAGCAGGAAAGACGTGGTGAATCAGAACCAGCTGGAGTCTGTGTGCAAGCTGAGGTCTGAATCTGGAAAGCAATGTCTGCCCTGGGCTGGTAGGAAAACTTACGTGTGTGACTCTGATTCTGAATGGGAAAGAGAAAGGCAGCTAACAGCTGATAGAGTTAATTGGAGGAGAAAGGCACAGAAACCTTTTAACCAAACCTCAAAACCTATTCCTTATGGTGAAGGCATTCACAAGGAGAAAGTACCAGTCAGGATAACTGGAAAGTATTTGCAAGCTTCAAGAAAGGGAGAATATACGGTGCCAGACATTTGTATGTTGGAAGAGGGTGCTGAGCAGCCTGAACGTAGAGAAAAGCCTTTAAGGTTTAAACCCCTTCTAAAAGGATCAGTGCACAGACTTTCTCTTACCTCAAACCCTGAAGGTAGGCCAATTAGCCAATGTAAAGCTGGATACAAGACTTTCTCACGTAGGAGTTATAAGGGACATAACTCTCATTACAATTATATGCCACGATATGGTGATACAGACCCTTACCTGCTAGAGGAGATAGTAGGGAGGTCACGGGAGCTGGCAGAGGAGAATAATCTGCCAACACTCTATAGGCAGCAGCAGAGTGGTACAGATGATAGTCAGATTGAATCAATGATAATTGATCCACCAGAAACAGAATTATCTGACAATCAGATGGACTGTTCATTGGCTGTATTAAGTGATGTGATTTCACTGTGCTGAAGAGATACAGTTGTGGAAATAATTTAACTGCCTGTTTAAAAGTACAAGACTTTACTTTATCCTATCCTTTTTGCCAGAGTGTATGGCTTATGTTTCTTTATTGCCTGTGTTTCGAATTCGTCCCCGGGAGGGGAAATAAAACCCTGTCTTGACCTTAAAACATTCGTGCCTCAACTACCTTATTGAAAAGGAGCCCAACTACAACCTTTCAATAAAAGGTCCCCCTGCAGCCCAACCAGTACGCTAACGCTACAGGCGGCCCAGGGTGTGACAGGAAGATGGCGTAGTATTTAGGATTTAAAAAAAAAAAAAAAAAGAGAAAAAACACAGTAAAAAGGACAGTACCAAGGATAAGGATTACCTGAAAATCAGGAGAAGTTCGGCTATCCTGTGGAAAGTAGAGAAACCGGACCGGAATACAGATCCAGACCTGACTTGGAGCCACCCAGGAGATCTTTCTCAAGGCGAGATCCTGCTCTGTGCTCAGGTATAAATACAGCAAATCTGATGGATCCCCAGGACTGAAAAATCTGGATGGAG
Source organism: Ichthyophis bannanicus (assembly GCA_033557465.1). Classification (NCBI taxonomy): domain Eukaryota; kingdom Metazoa; phylum Chordata; class Amphibia; order Gymnophiona; family Ichthyophiidae; genus Ichthyophis; species Ichthyophis bannanicus. The sequence continues at coordinate 722,125,614 of CM066034.1, read as the reverse complement.
GCCCAGTGGAGGACCCAGAGTGAGCTGGCCCAAGGGATCCAGGAGACAACTGTAGCAGCCATGAATGCTCAGCAGCAGCCATTGTTGGAACTACTGGGAGCTCTGCTGAAGAAAAATATGGACAAAGAAGTGACTAGTCCCTCAGTACAAGTGGGGGTAGGACTCAATAATTGTGGTGCCTTAGCACTGGGACAATTTAAAGATAATGAGAATTTTGATGATTTTGCTGATGCGTTTGAGAAAATAGCAGAATCAGCTAAATGGCCAGCTGACCAGTGGGCTGTCCGCTTTGCTATGACTCTATCAGGGGAGGCATTAGCAGCGTACAAAGCATTGCCCGCTGATCAGGCGTCCAATTACCTGAATGTAAGAAATGCCATAAGAGACAGGCTAGGTTTAACGCCCAGGTACTACAAGCGTTTATTCAGGGAGGCTAGGCTTAGGCCTTTGGAAACACCGAAGGCACTGTTTCAGCGACTAAAGGGTCTAGCGCTGAAATGGCTCACTCCTGAGAGGAGAACAATAGAGTCGGTGATAGATACTATAATTATGGAGCAGTTCCTTGAGGCTGTACCGCCTGAGGTAAAAGCATTTATAGTGCTCCAAAAATGCAGTTCCACTGAGGAAGCGGCTGAACTCTCAGAAAGATACTTTGAGGCAGAGTTAGCCGGAACCTCTAAGGAAAAGGTATTAAAAGCAGCTGGCATTGGTAAGCTATGGGGCTTAGAAAAAACCTCTAGGAGAGAAATGTGACCAAAATGTAAACAAATTTCTTAAGAGAAAATATTATAATTGTGGTCAGCTAGGACACATACGTAAGGATTGCACCATACGCACTGCCTTAATATCAGGGAAGAAGAAACCCCTAGAGGAGGGATTTCTCCTTAAGGTCTGTGTAGAAGGGGTAGAAACTCTGGCCCTGCTGGACTCCGGCGCAGACCAGAGTATGGTCTCCCAGAAGTTATGGAAGACCATCTCTGACCATGACCAATCCGCCCGGAGCCAAGCAGAGGGAAGAGTACAAGTGAGTTGTGTTCACGGATCAGCGCCATACTATCCTGTGCATAAAGTATCCATAACAGGCTTAGGGATTGATGGGGAAGTACGCGTGGCAGTCATACCACGACTTCCTCGCGACCTTGTTTTAGGCAGAGATTGGCCTCCCTTTCAAAAAGAGCTAAGGAAAGGTTTAGCTGAAAGAATAGACCTAGTTGCAACCAGGTCCCAAGCAAAAGTTCCTGTAACAGAGGTTATGCCAGTAGAGGGGGAAACTGAAGCTCCTGAGGGTGAGGAAGAACCCCAAAGAGGTGAGAATGAAGAAAGAGAGGAGGTACCCGATATAGGACCCCCAGAAGGTGAGAATGAAGAAAGAGAGGAGGTACAAGAAATACTTCCCTCTCATGAGGATTTGGTAAACATACCCTCTAAAAAGAAGAAAGGAAAGGCTGAAAAGCGACATGAGCAAAGGAATAGGTCGCAGGCAAGGGCAGAACTGGAGGCCGGGGAGGGGTTGCCCTGGGTCCCAGCAGAACTTGTCCGCAAATTTCCTTCCTTCCCTAGAGAGCAGAGGGATGACCCAGCACTAAAGAGAGCCTTTTAGTGTGCCCGAGAGAGTAGGACTATTTTGCCTAGGTTCTTTTTAGAAGATGGAATATTGTACAGGGAAAGTACAAACCCGCGGATAGGCACCGTAAGAAAACAGTTGGTCGTGCCCGCTACCTTTAAGGTGGTAGTCCTGAAAGTGGCACATGACCTTCCTGTTGGTTGCCATAAAGATACACAGAGGACATTGGACCAGATATTGGCCCGGTTTTATTGGCCTGGCGTTCTCAGGGAGACAGCCCGCTATTGCGAGTCCTGTCCCGTTTGCCGACTAGGCATAGCTAGTAAGCCAAAACCGGTACCCACGGTATCGATGCCTATTGGTTCAACCTCAATTCGTAGGTTAGTGATGGACATTATAGAACCCATTGTTAAAATAGTGGATATCCTAGGGGAACAATGGGGCGAACCTGATGAAACAGAAATAGGGGTATCCAAATTTCTTAGGAATCTTATGACCCACCTAGAAAGGACCTCCCGAGTGTCAATAGATAATCTGCAGGCTAGCCAGCGCAGGCAGAAACACTATTATGATCGGGGAACCAAGACACAACATTTAGAAGTCGGGGATAAGGTTTTAGTCCTGGTAGCAGAGGTTGGTCCCAAATTTGAATCCAGATGGAAAGGACCCTACACAGTGGTGGAAAAGGTCGGGCCCATCTCCTATAAGGTGGAGAATGACCAAGGGCGACGACAAGTATATCACGTAAATCTGTTAAAACCTTGGCAAGACAGAACGGCCACCGTACGGTTGGTCAAAGTGGTAGGTGGTTCACCTCACCGAAGTAAGATTACATGCTGGCAGACTCAGGGAGCTGCAGCCTGTAATATCTTAAGAGGGGGGATATGTAATGGGGAAAAGATATCCTGTGATAGAAAAACAGAGGAACCTATGAGCAATAGGGCTGTTTCTAGCAGGAAGGAAGATATCAGGACACCCAGTTGCCAAGAGCAACACAAACATTCCCAGCCACGAGGGAAAGAACCCCGCACAGCTGATAAGCAATCCCCAGCTCATAGCTCTAATAGCTTTCACCTGGGAGGGGGAAGTGCTGGATTAGAGCCTCAGCAAACGTATAAGGGACGTTCACTAGAGTTAGTGAGCAGCAGTGGCTGTAAGAGGAGCAGGAGCTTTGGCTTTGGTAGCTCCAGAGAAAGCAGCTCAGAGAATTCAGAGAAGCCAGCAACAGGAAGCAGGAAAGACGTGGTGAATCAGAACCAGCTGGAGTCTGTGTGCAAGCTGAGGTCTGAATCTGGAAAGCAACGTCTGCCCTGAGCTGGTAGGAAAACTTACGTGTGTGACTCTGATTCTGAATGGGAAAGAGAAAGGCAGCTAACAGCTGATAGAGTTAATTGGAGGAGAAAGGCACAGAAACCTTTTAACCAAACCTCAAAACCTATTCCTTATGGTGAAGGCATTCACAAGGAGAAAGTACCAGTCAGGATAACTGGAAAGTATTTGCAAGCTTCAAGAAAGGGAGAATATACGGTGCCAGACATTTGTATGTTGGAAGTGGGTGCTGAGCAGCCTGAACATAGAGAAAAGCCTCTAAGGTTTAAACCCCTTCTAAATGGATCAGTGCACAGACTTTCTCTTGCCTCAAACCCTGAAGGTAGGCCAATTAGCCAATGTAAAGCTGGATACAAGACTTTCTCACGTAGGAGTTATAAGGGACATAACTCTCATTACAATTATATGCCAAGATATGGTGATACAGACCCTTACCTGCTAGAGAAGATAGTAGGGAGGTCACGGGAGCTGGCAGAGGAGAATAATCTGCCAACACTCTATAGGCAGCAGCAGAGTGGTACAGATGATAGTCAGATTGAATCAATGATAATTGATCCACCAGAAACAGAATTATCTGACAATCAGATGGACTGTTCATTGGTTGTATTAAGTGATGTGGTTTTGTAGCAGCAAAGCGCAGACAAACCAATGATACCAGGAGTCTGTTCAGAAGGTCCAAATCATTTATTTGTGCACAAGTCTCGAACCAGTCAATTTCAAAATGGCTGAGCAAAGTTTTCAAGCATTACAACAACTTTTATAGACTTTTGTTCCATTCTAGGTATAGAAAAACATTTCATTGGTCCCGGTAACCTCCCGTACCTCCCGTACCTCTTCCATTGGTCCCGGTACTGATAAGTTTATCCAATTATGTCCCTTCTGTGGGCATGACACCTGCATGCCCCCCTTCTAGTCCCAATTACAATGGCCAGTTCATCAACTTGTTACTTTCACACTCTCAAGGCCATAGAACCAATTTGTGCGTGCAGAAGAGCAGGGTTCTGTAACTCATCTGTCAGCACTCCTAATTATTTCTTTGCAGATGTACTTTTTCTTATCAGTAACTTTTAAACATGTCTTTTCTGTATTTTTCCATCTTTCAGTTCTGCAGTTCTGCCTACCTAAGCTAATTCAATACTTCTACTGAGTTCTATCTTACAATAGCAGCATATTGGGGGATGTGCAATCCTATATGCCTCTCCACAGGCCTCATTTACAGGTCAAGCTAGCCATGCTGGCCTGCTTATGTCAGACACCGTGGGTCACAGGCCTGCACCTGCCACATTCCCCCCTTTGATTAATCTCACCCTATTACTCAATAAGGTGTGAGAATTAAATCACTTTTAGAAGAATCACATCATGATTGAAGGATTTCGACTAGGACTAGCTTTGTATAAAGCCATTATTTTAGTTGCGGTCTTCCGCTCTACTGTACTATCAATAGCATTATGAATGGAACGCATACAACATGGGATTAAACATGGTAATAAGAAGATAACAGCAACAAGGATTAGTACTAAAACAATGAAAGTCTTAAATCCTCCCAGCCAAGAGAAAAGGTTAGCAAACCAGTTAGGAAATTTCAATGCGTGCCAAGTCTGTACTGGCACATAAGCATGTCTTTGCATATCTTTAGCAATCTCTTCAACTACTTGACCTTTATCATCTATTTTCAAACAGCAATTAGTTAAATTCAGCTTACCACATACTCCTCCTTCAGCTGCTAACAAATAATCAAGTGCTAAGCGGTTCTGGTATATAGCAGTGCGCATCTGAGTACTTTGTCTAGCTAAAAGCATAAGAGCATGACTAGTTTCATTAGTTATTATTTCAACTACTGCTTGTAAGCGAATAATACGATTAATCATATAGATTGGAGTACGATAACCATACATACCATCATCATTCCAAGTGGCAGGTCCATAATACTCAATAATTCTTTCTGGTGGCCAATCATCACCTTGCCACTTCTCCCACTTGCCTATCTGTAAGGCTTCTCTTTTCTGTCTCAATGCTCTTTTATGTCGGTGGGTAGTGTATACAGGATATCCTAATTGTTCTCCATGTTCAGTGTTTAACAGGAAGAAAGAAGGTCTGATGGTTCCTAAGACACATGCTCCTCCCCAGTGTGGCGGGAGTTGTGCATATGCTCGGTTTCCACAGATCCAATATAGGCCAGGTGGGGCTTGCCAGGCTTGGACTTTGGCAAGGTTAGTCCATAGACCTGCAAGTTCAGGAAATCTGGCTAATGGGTTAGGAGGTTCAGGATGTCTGATTCCTGACCACCATGCTGTCTTTTTAGTCGTGGCATTATAGTACTTCTGGCTAAGACAGACCAGCTGTCCTACCTTTTGGGTGAACTGGGGTCCAGTTCTGGCATAACAAAGACGTCCAACGATTGAGTGCGCTAACACCCATTCACTGGTAGTCTTGTGTAATTCAGTCTGGTTGTAAGTCATAGAATAATTCAATTCTTGGGCTTCCCATGGCCATTGGTCTCCCATTTGGGTTCCGCCACAAAAATAGCAATCTGAGATCTTCAGACTAGATACTACTGCTCCGGCTAATTCTAGAAATAAATTCTGTGAAGGGTGAGGGATCTCAAACTTATTTACATGCATAGCTTCATAAAAAGTATTATGAATATGATATTTAGATGACTTGTGGGCTTGAGTATTCAATCTGATATACACAATGGTCCCTGGATCTATTGCTCCTCCAGCAATACGTAAACCAAACTTGTATCCTTGTTTCCATGCATGGGGATTGTGTATACGTAAGTGTAAGGGGTTGCAAGCATCTTTCTGACATTTATCATTTGTGGTTGGCTTGGTTAAAGTAGCCATTCGTTTATCTATTTTCTCATCAGTTATACCAGTGTTCCAGGTAGCATAAAAAACACATCCCCAATACGGGCAATGTTTTATGTTTTATGTTTTATTGTATTTGATAAAAACCGCCTTTCCGGGAACCAAGGCGGTGTACAAGTAAAAACAAAGCAATAAAAGGAGGCCAAGGCCCATGGAAAAGGAAAGGAAATGTACAATCTTTTATAAGGACAGTGAGAGAGAAGGAGGAAGACAGGACAGGACAGAACATAAACAGGGGGACACCACAAAAGGAAAGGCAGAGAGAGGGGGAAATCACACAAAGGGAGAGGGAACATTAAATGCTTGGGAGAATAGGTGGGTCTTTAGATTGCGTTTGAATACTGCGTGTTGTGGTTCTAAACGGCAATAGTAATCTGCCGCTGTTGCAGTACTATAGCCTGATCCCGTTTTACCTGTACACTTCCACCAATTTGTGGCACCTTCTGGACACATATACTTATGGTCATTTCAATACGCTTTCTCCCATGTACCACAGGTGGACTGACTATCTCTATTAATGGCATTACATGCATCAAAATTCAAAACAGCAGGTTTAGTAATGTCCTTAAGTGGTGGTGTAGCAGCTAATATCGGTCCATCTGCATCCTTCCATCTTATTTCCAACGTGTAATAGGATGGATTCTGATGCGGATTATAGCATGCTTTGATTTTGCCATGAGTGCAAACATTTAGTTCAGTGGTGTTATAGATACACCGAGTTACTGTTCCCTTGCAGGTATAGTAAGAATGATAAAGCAAAGTCTGAGTTACTTTCAGTCCAGTTCTAGTAGAGGTAATGCAAGCAGTGCATGGAGGTAAAGCATAAGTCTGTTCAAAACCTCCAAAGAAGGCAACCAAGGCAAAGCAAAAACAAAGATACATGTTGATGTTGATTGGAGTTCTTCTGAATCCTCAGCTTGCTGATCTTGATCACGACGGTCTTTTATTCTTCGTCCCGTTTGCTAATGAAGCAATTTAATGGGTGCTGAGTGTTGATTGAAGATCCTCAGGTTGTCCAGTACACATTGACCAACTTTTTAGCAATTTCAGTTGGCTTGTGAAGTCTGGCTTAGTCAATGTAGTCTCAAAGTAGTGTGTCAACTCACACACAAATTGGGTTCGTTGAAACAAAACTGTTGCTGCATGGAAAACAGCAATCCTCTTCGAAAGACTTGGCTACTGCAAAGCACTTGTGATGAAGTGTCTAAGCTGCTGGTTGCCGTCTCAAAGTAACTCGCAAGGGTACATCAGGATGCTGCTTTGCTGTCCACTGCTCTGGTTCAGGATCGGCGGCGGGCTTGACTCTGCTGTGGTGGATCCAGGCGTCGATCTCGGCTACCTTTACTGCAGTTGGGGTAGACAGGATGACGGTGTACGGTCCCTTCCAATGGGGTTCCAACGGTGTCTTCTTCCAATCTTTGATCCACACCGAAGTACCAGGCTGATAGGGATGCAAGGGTTCCGTCAAGTTGATAGGCAACTGGTCTTGGATCCACGTATGGAGAGTCTGCAGAACAAAACTAAGAGCTAGGAGTTCTTGTCTGGTTACTTCTGAACCAATCTGGGCTAAACTTCCTTTGACTCCCTGCACTATTGGTGGGGGTTTACCATACAAAACTTCAAAAGGGGAAAATCCTGTTGACTTTACAGGAGCTGAGCGTATTCTGAGTAAAGCTATGGGGAGCACTTGGGGCCATTTCAAGTGTGTCTCCTGACAAAGCTTGGACATTTGGGCTTTCAAGGTACGATTCATTCGCTCAACTTTCCCTGAACTCTGGGGTCTGTATGCAGTGTGGAGTTTCCACTGTATCTGCAAAGCTTTTGCTAACTGTTGAGTAACTTGGGAGACAAATGAGGGTCCATTGTCTGACCCTATTACTGCTGGGATTCCAAATCTGGGGACAATCTCTCTCATTAAGACTTTGGTAACTTCTCGGGCTTTCTCAGTTCTGGTTGGGAATGCTTCTACCCACCCAGAGAAAGTACAAACTAATACTAATAGGTAATGGTATCCATTGGCTTTTGGCATTTCGGTAAAATCAACTTGGAGGTTGTGCATGGGGGTGACACCTCCTGACTGAACTCGGGTGCCGTAATAAGGCCTTGCTTGGCATTATTTTTGGCACAGGTTAGACATTGACGTGCTACTGAGGCTGATATGGTTGTCATCAGAGGGATGTAGAAATGTGGTCTGAGTGCTTTTTCCATAGCACTCTTCCCATAGTGGGTGGCTTCGTGGAAGGCTTTGACAAAGGATGGTCCTAACAATTCAGGAATTACTATTCGTCCAGGAGGTTGACTGCCCTCTTCTGGTGGCAGCTCAATCCATCCATCTCTCAGTACTCCATTTTCTCTGTCACAATAGTAATCCAATTCTTTGGTGGTATATCGTGGGGTCCATAGATTCAAAGGTACTGGAAACAATGCTGCTTGCATTGGCATAGCTTGTGGGGCAATCTGTCCTGTCATAGCTGCTTGTCGTGCTGAGGCATCTGCAAATCTATTCCCTCGGGCAACTTCTCCTTTTCCTGCTTGATGTCCTCTGCAATGCATGACAGCTACACGTGTTGGGGCCCAAACTGCATCAAGTAACATCAATATCTCGGGACCATACTTGACTGATTTTCCTCCGGATGTGATGAGTCCTCTTTCTTTATAGAGAGCTCCATGGGCATGCAAGGTAGTGAAGGCATATTTGGAATCTGTATATACATTTAGCACAAGTTTTTCTCCTAATAACAATGCTCTGGTGAGTGCTATCAATTCGGCTTTCTGGGCTGATGTGCCTGAGGCTAGAGCTGATGATTCAACTACTTCGTGTTGAGTGATGACTGCATATCCGGCACAGCGTCGTCCATCAAGGATGAGACTGCTCCCATCAACATAATAGATCTGGTCAGGATTGTCTATGGGCACATCTGTCAAGTCAGGTCGACTGGAGAACACAGTTTCCATGACTTCGATACAGTCATGTTCTGGGAGTTCTTCACTGATGGGTATCAAGGTGGCTGGGTTCAAGGCATGGCTCACTTCAAGTTGTATCTGTGGGTTTTCACATAACATGCTCTGGTACTTCAACATTCGGGAATTGGTGAGCCAATAATTTGCTTTTTGTTCCATAAGGGCAAGGACTGCATGTGGCACAGTGACTCGTATGTTCTGTCCTAGTGTGAGTTTGTCTGCTTCACTCACTAGTAGCGCTGTAGCTGCAACTGCTCTCAAGCAAGGTGGCCATCCTTTGGCCACAGGGTCCAATTGTTTCGATAAGTAGGCTACAGGTCGCTCCCAATTTCCCAATTTCTGAGTCAACATGCCTAAGGCATTTCCCTGTGCTTCATGTACAAACAAGTGGAAAGGTTTGTGGACATCTGGTAGTCCAAGTGCTGGTGATGACATCAATTCTTCTTTTAACTTCTGGAAGGCTGTATCCTGCTCAAGTCCCCACTCCAGTGGTGACTTTTCTTCTCCTTTTGTGGCTTCATACAGTGGTTTGGCAATTTGGGCAAAGTTAGGTATCCAGATTCGGCAATATCCTGCCGCTCCCAGAAAGGCTCTGACTTGCTTTCTGGTTGTTGGAGTTGGAATTCTGCATACTGCTTCTTTTCTTTCTCTGCCTAATCTTCTGCTTCCTTGGGTAATACGAAAACCCAAGTATTTCACTTCTTTTTGGCATAGCTGTGCTTTGGCTCTGGAAACTTTGTATCCAGCTTCATCTAGTAACTGCAAGAGGTCTTTGGTGGCTAGTATAATTCACTTTCTGATATGGCAGCTATCAACAGATCATCCACGTATTGGAGAAGCACTCTCTTCCCCGGGGCTACTGGATAGCTTGAAAGGTCTTGATTCAGTGCAGCACTAAAGATGGTAGGTGAATTCTTGAATCCTTGGGGTAATCTTGTCCAGGTGAGTTGGCCCCCTCTTCCAGAGATAGGGTCCTGCCATTCGAATGCAAACAATATTTGGCTTACAGGGGCTAATCTTATGCAAAAGAATGCATCTTTTAAATCCAGTACAGTGAAATGGGTAGCTTCAGCAGGTATCAGTCCTAGAAGAGTGTAAGGATTGGGTACAACTGGATGTATAGTTTCAACTGCATCATTTACTCTTCTCAAATCTTGCACTGGGCGATAATCATCTGTCCCAGGTTTCTTTACTGGCAAAAGTGGAGTGTTCCATGGGGATTGACATACTTTTAGTAGGCCATACTCGAGCAATCTTTGTAGGTGGCGATGAATGCCTTCAATTGCAGTTCTTGGGAGAGGGTACTGTTTGACGTGCACTGGTGTAGCACTAGGCTTGAGGGTTACAATCACTGGAGCTATATGCTTGGCTAGGCCTGGGGGACTGCCTTCTGCCCATACTCCAGGTGGTGCATCGATGTTCTTTAGAGTTTGTTCAAAATAGGTATCTTGGATGGAGTCATCAACGTAATACCTCCATTCTTCTTCTCGGGGAACTGTCAGCAGCATTACTCCTGCTGGTTTGGCTTGGGAATTTACTGTCATTTGCATTTCTCCTTGTTCAGAGAAAGATATTTGTGCTTGAAGCTTGGCTAGCATATCTCGTCCCAGTAGTGGTACTGGACATTCGGGCATGTAAAGGAATTGATGAGTTACTTGCTGTCCTCCTAGACTGCATATTCGATTTTGAAGAAAAGACTTTGTGGCTTTGGCACCAGTTGCTCCTATAATGGTGACTGCTTTTGTAGTGAATGGGGCTATCTTTTTGTCTATTACTGAATGCTGTGCTCCAGTATCAACCATAAAGTTCATAATTTGGTCTCCTATTTGTATTCCGACCATAGGCTCCTGGAGACCTAAAGCAAACTTGGAGCCCGGTCTGTCCTAATCCACGTCATCCTCATCATGGGCTGGTGTGGCCAATGCTTGAATGGCTCCTCCTCCTCTCTCTCGCTGGAATTGTTCTCGATTGGCTCCTCCGCGATTCCGGGGACGGCCTCGTCTTTCTTCTCGCCACTGATGATCGTTGTCGTCATCTTGCTGGGCGTCTTCGAGTTGCGGGCACGTATCTCTCCAATGTCCTTCCTCTCTGCAATAGGCGCATTGGTTCACGCCTAGTCTCTGGGTCCGGCCTCCGCCTTGACCCCGCCCTCTTCCTCTGCTCCTTCGACTAGGGACACCTCCCCTTTTCTTTTTTTTATAAACTTTATTTATAAACACCAGCACTCAAACAAATAACAACAACAACAAGCTCCGAGAGGGGTGGGTTCTGATCCCCTCTGCAGAACCCATATAACATCCAGGTGTAAATTTTTCTTGAAAGTCCCAAAACGGCTCCCATGCCCCCTCCCCCACCCCCCCTCCCCCCCAACAGTCACCCTCCAGGCCAATTAAAGAACCAACAGCAGGGGGTCTAACAGCCCATTTGCAAAATCTCATTGCGCACACCAGGACTCAGCACTTGGATGTAGGGGTCCCAGAGTCTTAGAAAGGCCGGCCACCGTCGCACACTGCCCCAGGCGCGGTGACATTCCCAAAGCATCAGTTGATGGAAAACATTCCGCCAGGCCCAGTAGGAGGGCGGGCGCGGTTCCCTCCACCCCCGCAGCAGAGGACCCTTACCCACCAGACAGGCTTTACGCACCAGCAAACGTTCCCATTTCCCTTTGGGCTGGGTGGGGCGCAGTCGATCCAAAACCACGAAAGACCCATCCCACCACACCCGCCGCCCCAACAGTTGCTCCAGAAAAGCACAAATTTTTGCCCAGTACGGCCGTATCAGGCGGCACTTCCACCACATATGGAACAGTGTGGCGAGGGGTTCAGAGCAGCGCGGACAGCTCCCATCCGTGGTAAGATGGCTGCGGAAGGCCCGCCGGGGCGAAAAATGCACCCTAGTTATGCATTTGAATTGTATCTCCCTCCAGTGGGCCCCCACCGCCAATTCAGCAATATGTTGTAAAGCCTCCAACACTGTTCCAGGAGGGACCGCATAGCCCATGTCCTCCTCCCAGGCACGCTCCACCGAGCGGTAATCAACTACCGGCCTAAAGAGGGTTACCTTGTTCCGCAGCTCCCGAATGGAGGGCGGTTTCTCTTCCCCCAGCCCAAAGAACTCGACAATTCGCGCGGATCGCTCTGCCCGAAGATCCGCTGCCGGCAAAGAATGAATATAGTGAGATATCTGCAGGTAGGCGAAATAGTGTCCGGACCGCAACTCGTATTCCTCACGTAGAGACTGGAATTTCTTACATTTCCCAGAGAGATCGACCACATGGCCCAGATTACAGATACCCTGCCGAGCCCATACCGAGAACATACCCGTGTCGGTCCCTGGGGTGAACTGCGCATTGCCCTGCAGCGGCAGCCAACTAGAGACTCTCCAATTGCTCCCCCAGTAGCCATTCAGCCGCCGCCAGGTCCGTCGAACCGAACCCACTATCACACTGTCCACTACTTCGCCCCAGCATAACCGATTGTCTAGATGCAGTAAGGCTAACAACGAATTTGGGGCCGCCAACGCCTCCTCCAAGGCCACCGGTGTATACACTTCCGTGCCCCCTAACCAGTCGCCCAGATGACGCGACTGACACGCCAGGGCATAAGCTTCTATGTCCGGGAGACCCATTCCTCCCTGCTCCCATTTTCCTAGCAGCCGACCCAAGGGAATCCGCGCTTTCTTACCATTCCACAAGAACCCCCGGATTACCCCTTCAATCCGGCGTAGGTCTCTCCGTTGGAACCAAACCGGCAAAGTTTGCATCCAGTAAAGTAACCGCGGCAGAATAACCATCTTAATCGCTGCAATCTTCCCTGACAAGGATAAGGGGAGTGTTCTCCAGGACAGCAATTGCTCCCGCAATCTACTCAGATTCCATTCTAAATTACTGCGATACAACCGAGTCGGTTGACACGTTAGCCGAATGCCTAGATACGTGAAAAACTCCTCGGCCCATCGAAGAGGAAATTCCCCTGGCCAACCGGCCTTCAAGAGGCCCAAGACATCAAGAGCCTCGGATTTCTCCATGTTGATAGTTAAACCCGCAAAGCGTCCAAAACAGTAAAAGTTCTGCAACAGGGATGTAAGAGAGGCCTGAGGAGAAGACAAGTGTACCAACAAGTCGTCCGCGAAAGCCGATAGTTTGAACTCGTGGGAGCCCATGCGGATACCCTTGATCTCCCGGGATTGCTCCACGCTTCTTACAAAGGGATCCAGGGAGAGCACAAAGAGTAAGAGAGACAGGGGGCAGCCCTGTCGAGTACCCCGATGCAAAGGAAAAGGATCAGATAAAACCCCGTTACAATAAATGGCTGCCATCGGGTCCGCATATAAACTACGAACCATCTTACAAAAGGCAGGTCCTAGGCCATAACATGGGAGCACGTAATGGAGGTATTGCCAATCTACCCTGTCGAAGGCTTTCTCCGCATCGAAGCTGACTAACACCGAGGGGATCCGTCGACGGTGCACCCATTCCAACGAGGAGAGGATTTTACGGAGATTCCGGACGGCATGACGCTGCTTGACAAATCCGACTTGCGATTCATGAACCAGCATACCTAACACCCCGCCAGGCGATCCGCCAAAATCTTGGCCAATAGTTTAACATCAAAGTTGAGCAGTGAAATGGGACGATACGACGCTGCCCGCAAGGGGTCTTTCCCAGGCTTGGGGAAAAGCGTAATGTGGGCCTGATTCCCCCCCCATCGGAAGCCACCCTGCTCCGTCCTTTTAGTGTGAAGGGCCACCAGCGCCGGGGAGATATAGTCATTGAGAAGCTTATACAACTCCGCCCCCAGCCCATCTGGCCCTGGGGCCTTATAGCAGCTCGCCTGTTGTACCTCTTGGAGGGTCAGCGGTTGGTCAAGCAGCGCCCTCTCCGTTTCATTCAAACGCGGCAATTCCAGTCCCTGGAGATAAGCCTTCATCCGTTCCGGAGAGCCCGCCTCTGCCGAATAAAGTGTCTGAAAATAGGAGCGAAACACCTGAGCAATCCGCGGGTTATCCCTATGAAGGGTCCCCTGTTCGTCCCTCACGGCCGCTATCATGCGCGATCCCCGGGGGCCCCGCAGACAGCGTGCCAACAGTTTGCCTGGTTTGTCCCCCTGGCAGTATAATTGATAGCGGTAATACATAACCGATTTCTTTGCCCGCTGATGCAGGAGCTCGTTCAGGGCCGATTTCGTTTCCCACAACTGTGTTTTAAGAGCCGGACTAGGGGCGCAGGCCTGCCGTCGGCGAAGTTTTGTGACAGCTTTCTCAAGACGGAGAATCTGTTCCACCCGTAGCCTACGTTTCCGGGCCATATATCCAATGATATCGCCTCTCAGGACCACCTTGGCCGTCTCCCATACCAGCTCGGGTTCCGCTTGGTGGCCGGCATGATCTGATTCGAACTCCTGCCATCGTCGGATCAGAAACTGACGGAATTGGGCGTCTTTGTACAGTTCCAGCGGGAACCGCCAGATGCGCGCTCCCGGGCTATCACCCACCCCCTGCAATGTGAGCCAAATCAATGCGTGGTCAGAAATCTCCGCAGGGCCAATCTGCGCGTCATTCACCTTGGCAAACAGACTTTTAGTAGTCAACAAGTAATCAATTCTAGCGCTTGTCCCATGCGCACGAGACTGGTGGGTGAAGTCCTTCTCCTCCGGATGCAAAAGCCGCCAAGGATCGACCAACCCTAAACGGGTGCACAGACGCAGGAGCGCACGGGCCGAGTGAAGGCGTTCCCTGGGACCCCCTCCCCGTGAGGTATCTAAGGCAACGTCCATAACTCCATTAAAGTCGCCACCCATAATCAAAGGCAGCTCCGGCAGCTGTTCGATTTGTGAAGCCAAACGAGAATACAAGGCAGCGTCTAACACATTGGGACAATACAGGTTACCGATAAGGACCGGTTGCCCCCCCAATAGACCGTGCAGCACGATAAAACGGCCCGTAGGGTCAATGACCTGTTGGAGAACCTCAAATCGGGTATTTTTATGTATAAGCACTACCACGCCCCCCTTACGGCCCACAGCGGGTGCTCCCCAGACCTGCCCCACCCAGCCTCGTTGAAGTTTACGGTGTTCTTCTTCTGTCTGGTGGGTTTCTTGGAGCAAAACAATATCAGCCCGCTGCCTGGCCAAGGCTTGCAAAATTTTGGATCCTTTAATGGGACTCCCCAACCCGCACACATTCCAGGAAATAATTTTCAGAGTCGCAAAATATCAAATTGCTGTATCACCCCTATCAGTATCAATGTCTGGGATAGAGTCCCCCCAGCCTGGGACTCCCCCCATCTCCAATGTGTGGTGCCCCCCCAAGAAATAGACCTCTGTACCTGGGCGTGACTGTTAGACCCCCCCCCCAGTACCCTGCCTCCCCTCCTCCCCCCCACCCCCCCCTCACCCCCCTCTCCCCAAGCCACCCTCCCCTCCCACGCTCTCATCCTCCCAATCCACCTCCCATCTCCACACCTCCTACCCCCCTTAGAGACCCACATCCTACCTCAGTCTAAGACTGTGTAAGGTCACCTCTGAACCCCACGGGACCACCGCGGGATCCATCCCCCAGCACCAGCACCCGAAATAGATTCCTCCCCCCCGGGGCCCCCCGTCCAACCCCCCCTCGCTGCCCATTGCCCTGTATCTCCCGTGGGGACAGAGGGGTATGGAACGGGCACTACTGTGATTCCTTCACATGTCCCCCATCTCTGCCCCCGTCAACAAAGCGTGGGATAAGAGGGGGGGCCGCGAGGAATAGGGGGAACAGAGAAATAGCCCTCTAATAGTGAATAGTAAGCTGTTGTCTCAAAGTACAAGCGGAACATACTTACATTACCCCCGAGACAGTTGAGAGAGTTGAAGGCAATACATATATAGCAGAAAAGGCAACGAGATTAACATGGTAGCCCTTCAAAAGGTTTTTACAGTCCAGCTAGGCACTAAAATATCTGGAGCGAACCGGAATGTAACTCCGAGTCTCAGTAGCCACCTCCCTAGGGGAATCCCTCACTCCAGGAGACTGGCCACCGCCATATAACTGGAACAGGCAGTTCAACAGCAAAGATCCCATCGCGCTCAATGCGCTATGTCCGCGGTGTTGGTTCCGGCCTGAGCCGGCTGCTCTTCCTGTAGTTGCGCTAAGAAGGTCTTGGCCTCTCCCGCCGACGCAAATGTGAGGTTGCGGCCCAGATGATGAACCTTCAACGTGGCTGGGAAGGCTAGGGAGAAGCGGATCTTTCTCTCAAAGAGGGCTGAGCAGACCGGTGAAAACTCCTTACGTTTCGCAGACACCACGGTGGAATAGTCCTGAAACAGGAGAATTTTTGCGTTGTTCAGCTGAAGACCCTCGTGCTGTCGGTAAGCTCGTAGGAGGCGTTCCTTATGCGCAAAGTTTAAGATTTTAGCAATAACCACTCTAGGCCGGGCTCTGTTCTCCGGCCAAGGCCCGATTCGATGAGCACGCTCCACTTTTAGGTCTCCCACTAAAGTAGGTAGACCCAGCTCTTCCGGGAGCCATTTTTCGATCAGCGGCAGTAGCTGAAGATCTGTTGTTGTTTCGGGGACGCCGACCAGCCGGAGGTTATTCCGGCGCGAACGATTCTCCAGGTCGTCCACCTTACTTTGTAGAGCCGCGAGCTGTGCACGTGTGTCGGCGTGCAGTCTCTCCTGCCGACCGTCGTCGTCCTCTATTGCCGACACACGGTGCTCAAGGACATCGATTCTCTGGCCCTGGGCTGCCAACGTCTCCCCCATCTCTCCCAGCTTAGTGAGAATTTGATCCAGCTTGGGATGTAGATGCCGGGCCACCTCCCGCGCCAACTCCTCAGACGCCGAATCTCCACTCTCCGTGCCCGGAGAGGAGGGGTGCGTCTCCATTGGTGTGGCGGCCCGGGATTTTGGCGCCTTCTCCTTCTCCTTCTCTTTTCGCACCGGGGGCGGCATCTAAAAGCACCAAAAGGCAGCAAGATAAGGAGGCTGTATTAGGGCTGCGATCTTCACAATCGGCACCGGTCCCTGGGATTTTAAAACGCCGTTTTTATAGCAGATATGCCGCGGTGGTCCCGGAGCAAGCAAAGAACGTCCTCACTTGCTCATGAGTCACGTGACCTCCCTCCCCTTTTCTTTTCAACTATGGCCGCAGCCAAAAAATCAGCTTTCTTCTTCATCTTTCTATCACATTCTCTCTGTCTTTCAGTATCACGATTCACATACACTTTATGAGCGACTTCCACTAACTGTGTTGCATTCATGCCCGCAAACCCTTCTAATTTCTGTAATTTACGTCTAATGTCTGGTTGAGACTGGTTTACAAAAGCAGAATTCACCATACATAAACTTCCTGGTGCCTCGGGATCATAGGGAATATACATTCTGTATGCTTCAGTTAATCTCTCATAAAAATCTGCTGGGCTCTCATCTATCCCTTGGATAACTCCTGCAACTTTGGAAAGGTTCATAGCTTTTTGGCCCCCCCTTCTCAGGCCTTGTAAAAAGCCTTGGCGAAAACGGGCTAGGGCTGTGGATCCTTCATCTGTATTTGGATCCCATTGGGGGTCTTCATTCGGGAATTCTCTCTGAGCTGCTTCCCGACGGTCTATTATATTCTGCCCTGGTCCCGGAGCTACGGGGTTCTCTGCCATCCATTCAATAGCTGCTTTTCTAATTCTTGCTCGTTCTTCTGTTGTGAATAGGGTGGTCAGGAGCTGACGGCAATCTGGCCAAGTGGGTTGGTGAGTTTCCATAATACTAGTTACTAATTCTGTCAGCTCCTGGGGCTTACTAGTATAGGAGGCATAATGCGACCTCCAATTTAATAAATCAGTTGTAGAGAAAGGGATATATACATAAGTTAGGGGTCCCGCTACCACTTCATCATTATCATTCTTTACGGGCACTCCCGGGACTTGCCGTAAGGGAAACAGTTTGGCCGCCATAGGTGTCTTTTGGGATCTAAGGGTTATTGTCGTTGCCTTTGCAGGAGTCACTTTCTTTTTCTCAACAGGTTTTGCTTTGGGTTTCTCTTTTACTGGCGTGCTAGTGCTAGCGCTGGCTTTCTCAATTATTTGTACACTGTCCTCCTCGTCTGGGGGATTCTCTCTTTCTCCTTCTTCTATCTCCGCTTCTGACTCACTTTTTATATCCCCCTCTTTTCTTTCCACTACAGTAATTCTTCCTCTTTCTCTCCTCCGGGAGGGGGATCAGTTGTTGGGTCCCGCCTCGGCTCTGGCCGTCTCTGGGGTTCTGGGGCAGGACGCCGGGCTACTCTTATTGGACCTGGGGTTCGGGGCTGCCTGAGGACTATTTCTGGGGAATCAGGATCTACCAAGATGGGCTTCTTCTTGGCTTTCTTATCCTGCTCTTTCATTCTAGGCTGTTCCGTTTTCTGTCTAGAATCTGTTTTAGCTAACATTATTCTGCACTGTTCCTCATAACAGCGCTGCGCCCAGGGGGGCGGATCTTCACAAATACTTAACCAGGAATCTATATAGGGGTACTGATCGGGGTGCGCTATCCGCACTCTACGGTGTATTGACTGAATAATCTCTACAGTGAACGTTCCCTCTCGGGGCCAGATGGGGTCTAGATCGGGCCACTCCCTAGTACACAAAATCTGCAAACGGGCTGCTGTCATTTTAATACCATAATCTCCTGAATATCCCTCTTTAAAATGTGCGATCATACATTCTAATGGAGTGTTTCTAGTAGACCCCGCCCCTCCCATTTCGATGTGTGCGCGCAACAACAGACAGAAGGGAAAAGGAGGGCGGACCGTGGGTAAGGGGTCCTCACGGCCCTGGAAACGTATAGGGAATACAAATAACAAGACAAGACGACAATCGCTTCCCCCTTTTCGCGACCTGAACGCGGTCGCCCGGTCAGGAAATGCGCTACTCAGGGGTCCGCCTTCACTTGGTCCGTGCTGCCAGACCTCTCATTCACACTTCGTTCACACAATCATGCTAGCAACGTATCCCAGAATGCATTCGTTTCTATCTGTTCTGACTAGTCTTTTTCCCAATTACAAAAAGGATGAGGGTTTCACCCGGCGAATTCCCATGCGGGGTTACTCGGCTCTTCCTTGAGAGTTGATCATGCTCTCTTACCAATTCCCAATATCTCGAGATTACAAATTCCAAATTCCAAGTTCCAATGGCAGTACTGCTCTTTCTATTTCTGTCTAGACCCAAAATCAAAACTATACTCACCGGATCCGGTCCTCAAACTTCCCAAGCAGGCGCATGAGTTGGACCTCGGACTCCCCTCACTCGGGTTCGAGGCGTTGGCTCCAACCGGGCCCGGCACCCGCCGAGGTCCGGCCAGCTCCCTCCGATACAAGGGACCGGTGGCGCCAGGGAGCAGCCCTCGTCGGAAGGGCGCGATCCCGGCAGGACCAAGCCTATAGAGGCGGAAAGTCGTGGTATATTGCACTATATACACTTTGATTCCACAACTTCCCGGCCAACGCACCAAGAATATGTAGCAGCAAAGCGCAGACAAACCAATGATACCAGGAGTCTGTTCAGAAGGTCCAAATCATTTATTTGTGCACAAGTCTCGAACCAGTCAATTTCAAAATGGCTGAGCAAAGTTTTCAAGCATTACAACAACTTTTATAGACTTTTGTTCCATTCTAGGTATAGAAAAACATTTCATTGGTCCCGGTAACCTCCCGTACCTCCCGTACCTCTTCCATTGGTCCCGGTACTGATAAGTTTATCCAATTATGTCCCTTCTGTGGGCATGACACCTGCATGCCCCCCTTCTAGTCCCAATTACAATGGCCAGTTCATCAACTTGTTACTTTCACACTCTCAAGGCCATAGAACCAATTTGTGCGTGCAGAAGAGCAGGGTTCTGTAACTCATCTGTCAGCACTCCTAATTATTTCTTTGCAGATGTACTTTTTCTTATCAGTAACTTTTAAACATGTCTTTTCTGTATTTTTCCATCTTTCAGTTCTGCAGTTCTGCCTACCTAAGCTAATTCAATACTTCTACTGAGTTCTATCTTACAATAGCAGCATATTGGGGGATGTGCAATCCTATATGCCTCTCCACAGGCCTCATTTACAGGTCAAGCTAGCCATGCTGGCCTGCTTATGTCAGACACCGTGGGTCACAGGCCTGCACCTGCCACAGTTTCACTGTGCTGAAGAGATACAGTTGTGGAAATAATTTAACTGCCTATTTAAAAGTACAAGACTTTACTTTATCCTATCCTTTTTGCCAGAGTGTATGGCTTATGTTTCTTTATTACCTGTGTTTGGAATCCGTCCCCGGGAGGGGAAATAAAACCCTGTCTTGACCTTAAACCATTCGTGCCTCAACTACCTTATTGAAAAGGAGCCCAACTACAACCTTTCAATAAAAGGTCCCCCTGCAGCCCAACCAGTACGCTAACGCTACAGGCGGCCCAGGGTGTGACACTATTAACTCCTCTTTTTGAATCTTTGCTTTCCTAACTACTTTGCTAGCTTCTCTAAGATTTTCCAAATATAGATGCCTGTCTTCCTCTCTCTGTGATCTCTTGTATTTCATGAAGGCCTCCCTCTTTTTCTTTACCTTTTCAGCTACTTCTTTCAAAAACCATAGCGGTCTCCTTTTCCTTTTATTTACCATTTTAACAGAAAGGATGGTTGTCCTTAAAATATCCCCTTTCAGTTTTGCCCACTGTTTTTCTACATCACCCAGCTGTTCCCATCCCGTTAATGACTCCCTGAGGTAATGGCCCATCTTGGCAAAATTAGTTTTTCTAAAGTCTAAGACCCTCACTTTTGAATAGATTTTAACAGCCTTAGTTCTAATACTGAACCACACCATCTGGTGATCACTGAATGCAAATGATCACCCACTGTAATTTCAGAAACACTGTCACCATTTGTAAGCACCAAGTCCAGTATGGCTGCTTCACATGTTGGCTCTGTTACCAGTTGCCTGAATAGTTCTCCCTGAAGAGAATCCAGTTTCTCCTTACTTCTAGATGATACTGCAGCAGGACTGTACCAAACAACATCTGGCATATTGAAATCCACTAACAGTAGCACTTCCCCTTTCCTAGCACTGCTGCGTATTTCTTCAATTAACTCTCTGTCCTCCTCTTCCTCCTGTGAGGGAGATCTGTATATCATGCCAATACAAATAGATTTCTCTTTCCCTCTTTCTAGTTTAACCCACAGTGCCTCCTCTCTCCCTTTTAAGCTCTGTAGTTCCAAAGCTTTAATATTATTTTTTTACATATAGTGCCACTCCTCCTCCCCTTCTTCCTACCCTGTACTTTCTGAACAGAGTATAGCTTGGTATTGTTACATCCCAGTCATGGTTTTCTGTGAACCATGTTTCTGTATCTGCCACTAAATCCAAGTCAGCCTCTCCCATTAAAGCTTCAACATCTGGGATCTTATTTCTCATGCTACGAGCATTTATACACACTACTTTCCATATGTTGTGCTGTTGCCCATTTCCATAAAGATGAACGACTTCCATGAATTCATCTCGAAAGAAAGAAATCTCCATTGCCTCAGGCACAAAAACATAGATTGTGAGCCCTTGGGGACAAGGGCAACATATATATATATATATATAGTAATGCAGCGAGGGCTGATGAAAGCCCAGAGGAGAAAAAAGAAGCTGTTTTTCAGAGGAAAAAAGATGTGCACAAGTTGCAATATTCGCAGGAACCAGCTAGAGGGAGCAGGAGAGCATTCAGAGAGACTGAAGGGCCATGCCCAGCTGGTCATGAGGAACTGACAACCAGCTCCCAATCCTCAAAGGCAGGAGTGCTTTATAAGAGGAGAGTGGAAGACTGGAAGGGGGAGAGGTTAAAGTGGAAGCCTGATTCCTCCGGAGCTAGAGGATCACCAGGAGTGAGAGGTGACTCACCAGGAGCTGAGGAAGGACCTAAGGAGGGACCAGCTCAAGCTAGAGAGAGAGCTGTTTGCCCGAAGAGGCAAAAGCACTGCCCTAATTGCGAGCAAAAGCCAAAGGAGAATCAGCTGGGGAAGCTAAGCCACGCTGAGCAGGAAAGCCAGGAGCTGGGCTTATGCAGAAGCAGGCGCTTACCAGGAGAATGGGTTCAAAGGCTGCAAGGTAAACCAAACTTTCAAAGAAAAGGATTTCATCAAGCTGCTGACTGTGAGAGGCAAGCAATTGAAGAAAGCCATTTACCTGCTTGTTGCTGCAATACAAGGTATGATAAATATATGCCTATGAAGAGAGCTATAAATGTTAAAGACTATGGTAAAGCTGCTATAAAACCTCTAAGAAGAGAGAACACATTTAATCCTAATACAGCACGTGGCCGACGCCCTAGGCTAGGCCAAGGACATTGGCAAGTACTGCAAGAGATATACAAAACCCCTGGAGGTGTTTCCCAAGAAACTAGGGATACAGAGTCAGACATATCAGATTATAAGCCAATACAAGTGGAACTGGCAGGAGAATTATCAGACCAGGAAATGGATTGTACTCTCTGTGTGTCTGGTAGCATAGAGTCTTTGCCAGACTTGTGAGTTGCTTGAATTGCCAAACGAGCATTCTTTAATTGACTAAGCACTGCTATTCCTGTGAAGTTCAACAGTTTTGCTTTAAACCTGAGTTTTCTTTCTTACCTGAATTAAGGACATTTACTTTGAGTTGTAACCCAACAATTGGAACCACTGTGTAAAGGGAATAAAAGCCTTCTTTTTCCCACCACTCTGCTTTAATGGTTTCTTTAAAGATTGGAGCTAAACACTACAAGGACCAAGTGCCTTTTGGCCCTTAAAAGACTCTTCTATCTTAATATTAAAATTTTTATGTCCCACCTGCCCTGGCGTCCACTGGCCACCAGGGAGGCATGCCGACATTAAATGGCGTAGTTGTTCGGATTTTTTTTTTTATTGGGTTCTTACAACTGGAAAAGGAAAAAGACAGAAAATAATCTCCAAGGTTTAAAAAGTAAAACCCGGAGTGGAGTAGCTGAAAACCGGATTGGAAAAGTAAAACCCGGAGTGGAATAGCTGAAAACCGGATCGGAAGGTAAAAACCCGGAATGGAGTAGCCAGAAACCGGACCGGAAGGAAAACCCAGAGTGAGGCAACAAAAGACCGGACCGGAAGGCGACAATCCAGAATGGGGACACCGAGATCAGTGGACCGGAGGATCCTGTTGCTGACACTGAAGGCGGAGAGCTGCAGAGTGGGGCAGCAGCGGTCATTCCAAAACTGAGGCAACACGGATATCAGGTAAAATGTAATTACACCTGGCCCGTGTTGGATATCATAGTGAAGCTTGAAAAAAAAAAAAAAGGAGAGCTCATTTGTGTTTGTGAGCCACATTTGGTTTTTTTCTCTTGTGTTTCTTTTCTATCAGGTGCAGCATGGAGCAGAAAGAGCTCTGTGCATGGATGGCTCTACAGTTTGATTGGCAAGCCGAGTTTGCATGCCAGAACCAGTCGCAGGCCCTCCAAGCTTTGCAAGCACAACAGAAGCCAGTCCTGCAAGTCATGGAAGCGTGGTTGGCCCAGCAGAGGGAGATGCTGGAAACGGCCAACACCAAGATGCAATAGGCGGCTGGACCAAGTAATCTGATGGAAGGACAATGGACGTGCAATGCCCTATCCGTGGGGAAGTTAAGCGCTACTGATGATGTAGACGACATTTTAGATTCCTTTGATAGAATCGCACGTTCCGCTGCATGGCCAAAAGAGCAATGGGCCATTCGCCTAGCAGCGTCCCTCACAGGGGAACCGCTGACTGCGTACAAGGCAATGCCCCCTGCTCTTGCTAATGATTATGAGGAAGTAATTAAGGCTATCCGGGATCGCCTGGGCCTTACACCTTTCTTATATAACCGAATGTTCAGGGCCACTTCTCTCAAGGCAGGCGAAACGCCTAAGGCCTTAGGCCATAGGATACGCAGTTTAGCGATCAAATGGCTAAAGCCTGAGGAGAAGGCAGTAAGTACGCTAATGGACGAAATAATACTAGAACAGTATATGTCTGCAGTACCAAAGAGGGTGCAGAACTTTCTCATTCTGCAGAGTTGCCGCACCACTGCTGAAGCAATAGCTCTTACCGAGCGTTATTTGGAGGCAGAGATGGTCACCCAGCAAAAGGTGGGGTCTCCAAAATGGGCAGTCGGTATGGAGGCGCAGATGTTAGAAAGTGTCTCACGACCTCTACAGAAAGATTTGAAAAATCCTACTGTTTTGTCAAAAGAAACTGCTAAAAGATGTTTTTCATGTGGAAAGAAAGGGCATTTGAAACAGGAATGTTACTTACTTACTGCTCTTGTCGGAGAAAAGCCAAAAGCAATACGTGAGGGATTTGTGTTGAATGTAAAAATACAAGGGGTAAATGCAAAAGCACTTTTAGACTCTGGAGCTGACCAGACTATGATTTCTCAAAAATTATGGTCTGTGGTCAGGGATCAAGGCAAGTCAGTACCAGATCAGCCACAGGGGAATGTTAAAATAAAATGTATATACGGTGATGCTACCCGTTATCCAGTATATAAATTGTGGGTCAAAGGTTTGGGTATTGAAAAAGAAATATTAATAGCGGTTATACCTAGGTTGCCACAAGAGCTTGTACTAGGCCGAGACTGGCCACAGTTCAGGAGAGGGCTAAAAGAGGGCTTGTCTCCGCAAGAAGCTCTGGTATCCGCTTGCATTCGCTCTAAAGATAGTGCAATTCCCAGTCCCCTTGTGGAAAAAACAAAGAAGACTACGGACCCCAAGGAAGTTCTAGTTTCAACGCGCTTGCACGTCCCGACTCCCGAAACTTCTTCTTGTTCCAGAGACGACACTTTGGGAGACCTTCCTTCTCATGAAGGTTTGATAAAGGACCCCTCGGGGAGGGAAAGGCAATCAAAGGCTGAGAAGCGGAAGGAAAGAAAATGTCGCTCTCAAAGTAGAGCCAAGCTGGAAGCGGGAAAAGGGATGCCATGGGTACCCGCAGACTTGATGGAGAAATTCCCCTCCTTCAAAAGGAACAAAGGGCAGACCCTGCGCTGGCTCGTGCGTTTGAGCATGCTCAAGAGGAAAAAGATACTTTTCTCAGATTCATTATGGAGGAAGAGATACTATATAGCGAAAGTAAGGACCTCCGAACAGGAAACATTCGGAAGCAATTAGTTGTCCCGAATACTTTCAAGTCTCTGGTTTTAAGTCTGGCACATAACCATACAGTAGGGGGTCATAAGGGAGCACAAGGCACCCTTGATCAGATATTAGCCAGATTTTATTGGCCGGGAGTTTTTAGAGAAACTACTCGCTTCTGCGAGTCTTGTGCCTCGTGTCAACGGGTAACTCCTGTGTGCCCGCCAGAAGTACCTCTACTCCCAATGCCAGTAATCTCAGACCCAGTTAGGAGACTTGCCATGGATATAAGCCTACAAATTGTATATATTGTATATTTTATGGTTGTACATAGTTACCCTGTTAGCCAAGTTGATTATCCTGTTCATATGTAAACACAAAGTACTATTGGAAATGTGTATGTTCACTGTTTATTGTAAACCGCGCTGATGCTGAATAGCGCGGTATAAAAGAGACTTTAAATAAATAAATAAATAAATAAATAAATAAATATAGTGGGACCTCTTATAAAAACGCCAAGAGGATTTCAATATATTCTGGTGATTAATGACCAGGCCACACGGTTTCCGTGGGCGGTGCCTCTGAGGAATATTTTGGCAAAGTCCATTGCTGCTGAATTGATTAAGTTATTCTGCGAGGTGGGGTTCCCGCAGGAGGTATTGACTGACAGGGGCAGCAACTTTTTGTCCAAGTACCTAGCCCAGGTATGGGACGCCTTCAGCATTCACCATCTGAAGACTTCGGCGTACCATCCCCAATGCAATGGCCTGGTTGAGCGTTTGAACCAAAGCATAAAGCAGATGCTTAGACGGGCTTTGGACGGAGAAATGACCGAATGGGACACCATGCTACCATTTGTTCTATACGCTTGTAGGGAGAGAACACAGAGTTCCTTAGGTACCTCCCCCTATGAACTTATGTATGAACGAACATCAAGAGGCATACTAGATGTCTTGCGAGAACAATGGACGGAACCCGTCGGTGATGAAGTAGGAATACCCTTATTTTTGAAGAGTCTAAGGACTCGCCTGGAACGAACCTCTCGTTTGGCTGAAGAGAAACTAAAAGAGAGCCAACGAAAACAAAAACAATATTATGATCGACGTACAAAACCAAGACAACTGGAGGTGGGGGAGAAGGTGATAGTCCTAGTATCTGGTTCAACTCCCAAATTTGAAGCTCAGTGGAAGGGACCTTACAGGGTTATCAAGCCCATCGGTCAGCTTTCTATCTGGTCCAAGATAAAAAGGGACATAGCCAGGTCTATCACGTGAACATACTCCGGCCTTGGCATGAACGGTTAGCTTTGCTGGCATCTACAAAAAACATATCCAACCCCAAAATGTTACAAGCATACAACAGTCGACTAGAGCGAAAAACGAGTCAGCTGCAGAAGGATGCGGTAGCGCAGATTACGTGCTGTGTGGAAGAAGGTTCCCCAGCCTGTAATATTTTAAGAAGGGGGATATGTAATGCAGCGAGGGCTGATGAAAGCCCAGAGGAGAAAAAAGAAGCTGTTTTTCAGAGGAAAAAAAGATGTGCACAAGTTGCAATATTCGCAGGAACCAGCTAGAGGGAGCAGGAGAGCATTCAGAGAGACTGAAGGGCCACGCCCAGCTGGTCATGAGGAACTGACAACCAGCTCCCAATCCTCAAAGGCAGGAGTGCTTTATAAGAGGAGAGTGGAAGACTGGAAGGGGGAGAGGTTGAAGTGGAAGCCTGATTCCTCCGGAGCTAGAGGATCACCAGGAGGGAGAGGTGACTCATCAGGAACTGAGGAAGGACCTAAGGAGGGACCAGCTCAAGCTAGAGAGAGAGCTGTTTGCCCGAAGAGGCAAAAGCACTGCCCTAATTGCGAGCAAAAGCCAAAGGAGAATCAGCTGGGGAAGCTAAGCCACGCTGAGCAGGAAAGCCAGGAGCTGGGCTTATGCAGAAGCAGGCGCTTACCAGGAGAATGGGTTCAAAGGCTGCAAGGTAAACCAAACTTTCAAAGAAAAGGATTTCATCAAGCTGCTGACTGTGAGAGGCAAGCAATTGAAGAAAGCCATTTACCTGCTTGTTGCTGCAATACAAGGTATGATAAATATATGCCTATGAAGAGAGCTATCAATGTTAAAGACTATGGTAAAGCTGCTATAAAACCTCTAAGAAGAGAGAACACATTTAATCCTAATACAGCATGTGGCCGACGCCCTAGGCTAGGCCAAGGACATTGGCAAGTACTGCAAGAGATATACAAAACCCCTGGAGGTGTTTCCCAAGAAACTAGGGATACAGAGTCAGACATATCTGATTATAAGCCAATGCAAGTGGAACTGGCAGGAGAATTATCAGACCAGGAAATGGATTGTACTCTCTGTGTGTCTGGTAGCATAGAGTCTTTGCCAGATTTGTGAGTTGCTTGAATTGCCAAACGAGCATTCTTTAATTGACTAAGCACTGCTATTCCTGTGAAGTTCAACAGTTTTGCTTTAAACCTGAGTTTTCTTTCTTACCTGAATTAAGGACATTTACTTTGAGTTGTAACCCAACAATTGGAACCACTGTGTAAAGGGAATAAAAGCCTTCTTTTTCCCACCACTCTGCTTTAATGGTTTCTTTAAAGATTGGAGCTAAAAACTACAAGGACCAAGTGCCTTTTGGCCCTTAAAAGACTCTCCCATCTTAATATTAAAAGTTTTATGTCCCACCTGCCGTGGCGTCCACTGGCCACCAGAGAGGCGTGCCGACAATATACACACACATACATACAGTACCTTAATGTACACACTTTGACTTGCAGAAAAAGTGATATATAAGCCTAGCTAAATAAATAAATGATATGTTGAAATGCTTTGCCCAGTATGCAGCAGCAGGCAAGAAAGAAAATGAAATGCTAAGAATCATTATGAAAGGAATGGAGAATAAAACAAAGGATATTATAATGCCTCAGTATCATTCCATGATGCGACCACACCTTGAATATTGTGTGCAGTTTTGGTTGTCCTATTTAAAAAAGGATATAGCAGAATTAGAAAAGGTGCAGAGAAGAGTGATCAAAATGCTACAAAGGGATTGAAATATTCCCCTTTGAGGAAAGGCTTAAAAGATTAGGGATCCTCAAATTTGAAAAGAGATGACTGAGGGGAGATATGATAGAGGTTTATAGAATAATGAGTGGAGTGGAATAGACAATCGTAGATTGGTTGTTTTGTCCTTCAAAATGTAAAAGACTAGGGGGACATGCAATGAAGCCACAATATAGCACTTTTAAGACTAATCAGAGAAAATATTTTTTCACTCAACATGTAACAAATTCTGGTATGTGTTGCTGGGGGATATAATAAAAGCTTTGGGCTTGGGCTTACGAGAGGTTTGGACAAGTTTCTGGAGGAAAAGACCATAAACCATTATTGAAGTGGACCGGGGAACTCCAATGCTTAGAATGTATTTACCTTTTGGGAACCTGGCAGGTACC
Source organism: Ichthyophis bannanicus (assembly GCA_033557465.1). Taxonomy (NCBI): domain Eukaryota; kingdom Metazoa; phylum Chordata; class Amphibia; order Gymnophiona; family Ichthyophiidae; genus Ichthyophis; species Ichthyophis bannanicus. The sequence continues at coordinate 722,097,366 of CM066034.1, read as the reverse complement.
TGTGACCTGGATTAGCCACTGCTGGAAACAGGATGCTGGCTTGATCGACCTTTGGTCTGACTCAATATGGCATATCCTATCTTCTTATGTTACTTTTGAAAGGAAGTCCAAAAATGTATTGTTAGTTCAATAAAAGGGTATCATCTTAGTTCTTTCTTTGATTTATTTTTATTTATCAACCATTAAAGTGGACTAACATGACAACCACAGTACTTTATCATAAGTCATGCAGAGTCAGACCAAAATCCATGACGTCCAATATTCTACCTCTGACAGTGGCCATCCTAGGTAACACGTATTCAGCTATTTTCAAAATGTAGAATGCTTTCTTATAGTTCACTTTCAAGGATAAGTGGTAGCTTTTTCAAGTCTACCTGGCTAATAATTTTCAATTGACTTTTTCTTTAGGAACTTGTCCAAACATTTTGAAACCGGCTATGGTAGTCCTCTTGGCCATGTCCTCTGGCAAAAGATTCCACAGCTTAATTATGTACTGAATGAATAAATATTTTCTATGATTTGTTTCAATGTGCTGGTTGCTAGTTTCATCGAGTGTCTTCTTATTTTAGTGTTGTTTGAAAAGGTAAACTACCACCCCCATTCTACTACAATCAGAATTTTATAGATTTTTGTCATATCCCCTCTCAGCCATTGCTTTTCCAAACTGAAGAGTCCTAGTCTGTTTAGTCTTTCTTCATAAGAGGTGGGGTGACCAGAACTACACACAGTATTCAAGATGCATAAAGCTAATAAAATAGACTATCAGCAGTTCTTCAATTTGTCATGAATTACAGAACAAATTCTAAAGCAGGCTATAACCAATAAATCTCGTTCATCAAATAGTCAGAATGTGGCTTGAAGGGGATCCACAAGCATACTCTTGAGCATACTCCTTCCACTCTTTCCACTCAGCCTTATACAGGTATGCATTGTTTAATGTCCATGATATGTTCTCTGAAGTAGGATGTTATGTGATTTGGACATTGTGGGAACACCATAGAGTTTCGTTGCATCCGCTATGTCCCGTTCTCTGATCAGGATTTCTGACCTATATTATAATGTTATAGGACCACGGACATATATGTGGTCGGATGTTGCCTGAGCGGATATTATGCAGTGCATACCTGTAGTTGGAACTCTGCTTCTGGGATGATAACAGCCTGTGACTCTGGCATTAGTTCTGCCCTCCAATATCATGCCGTCCTTCACACAACTTTAGAGATTTCAAGGGAAGAAACCAAGGTGTTGACACAGCACCTGCTTGATGTGGCTGACAGATAGTAAAACAACATATGTAGCTATACTGTTTTGTCTAGTAGAAGGGAAATTAAGAATTAAAAATTGCTCCCATTAAGTATAATAGAAGCTACTGTATATGACTGCAGAATAGTACAAATATACAGATCTGAGGGCTCTGCAAGGCAGATGAAAGGTGTGCATGTATGTGAATGAATAACCCTTTGTGGGCAGGTACATTGTTGTTGGAGAGGCTATTAATGGGTGTATGTGTCTGCTTAGCTTCTATTCTTGCTTATCCCATTCCCAGCTCACCTACCATCAACACTCCCACCTTCTTCTCCCCCCCCCCTCCGCTCTCATCAATAAACAGTGTTTGGTATAACAAAACTGGTTGCAGCTTTATTTCTTAAGCTAAAAGCAACATGAAACAATTACGATTCAAACCAAATTGTAATTAGAAAACAGCAATAGTTAAAATACTGCCAGCCTCCGTTCTCACCTACCATATTAATAGCAAGGTGGAACACCTCTCACCCAAAACATGGTCCCCCCCTGCCAAATACAAGCACAAATCAAATGCCTAAACCCCTTCCTCCAGCCTTGCTATATTACTAGCAAAGGAGGCACCTTCCCCTAGTGTCTCCACCTACATCCTACAACTTCTGGGCTGAGATCATTTGATTGCCATCCCACCAGGCTAACTGCCAACTGGCTCTGGCAAAAATAAATAGCTTGTGTAACCACCACTGACTTAGGGCAGGTACCCAGTCTTTGCACCACCCCCTCCCATCCAGACCCCATTAAAGCTATGACCAAGGACAGACATCATGTTGAGCCTCTTCCACAGCTTCCTGCCAGCCTTTCAGCTGCAAGTCCTGGCCGATTGATGATAAGTGAACTCCATCTGGCCTATAAATACCAGAGCAGTCCGCACTAATGCCAGATGTGAAGTCCCCCATTTTCCTTGCACCCACCACCCAGTCTGACTGTTAATTTTAATTAAACTCCTGGACCATCCTTTTTGCTTCTTGCAGGAAGGCCTTGGTATGATGTCCAAATAACGCAAAACACCAGAAAATACCCTCAACAGACACCCCAAATCCCTCTCCATGTGCAGACTTTGTTGTCTCCTAAGTGAATAATGATCCCATCTGGATGGCTCCGCACCCGAATGTAGTGCTCCAGCAAAGGAACAAGTTGATTCCAACACATCCCTCATTCACCAAGCTAACTGACATAGACCTCCACCAGGGCCAAACCCAAATGTGGCCCAAAAGGCCGTAACAAGGCCTGCCAGTCCACCCAGTACACGAAGGAATGGCCCACCATCCATTAATGCTGGGCCCACCTTCGGGAATCTGAAAAAGGCAACACAGTCAGTCACCCCTTGCCCCCTTTCTACCCTCCCCTTCTAGGTTACAGCCGAATATAGCCAGCGAAGGCATCTGACTGCCACCAGCCAATCTGCTGTATTACTGGGTCCTCCAAGCCCGCCGAGGCCACACTAATGGCTGTCTGATTGCCAAAAGAATGAGATTCAAACAGCTGCAGGTCACATCCAAGGTGCAATAAGACTTTACGCAAGTCTGCAGTAAATTGATAACGTCAGTGGCCACGCATCTGCATGGATAAACAGTAAGCCCCCCTTTTCCGGTCGCAGTGCCAAGTACCTGAGAAGCTCACCACTCTGCCTTTTCCCTGGACCATGCTCGCAGTTACACTTGTACTGTGGGGACTAAAACCCCGTGGCTGTGGTCACTTATTTGGAAAAGTCGAATGTGTTTACCCTGTAGATCTCAAAAACACAGGTTGAATCAAGCTCAAGATACCTGTACTGGATGCAGCAACCACGCAGATATTGTTTTATATGACAACATTAGTTGTGAAATCAGTGATGATTATTTTGAATCTATTTCCTATTGGAAAATTATATTCACCAGAGATATTCCTTTTTCTATGACATGGTTTAAAAGTGGAACACTAAGTACTAAGCTGTTTGCTCATTAGTAAATACAGCTTGAATGAGTAATACAGCTTGAATGAGTAATGCATTCCTCTTTCCAAAGTTATGTTAAATAGGAAATGCAATCTATGTACATTAATATAATTAGCATGTGATTTAAATTAATGATTACAAAAATAGCCAAAATATTTGAATGTGCTCAATTGAGCAAATAGCATAAAAAGACAAGTACAAAAATTAGCATACCACAAAAATGCATATCATGGCATACTGAAACTTTTCAGAAAGGAAAATATGCAATAAAGTGAACTCACATTTTTTTTACACCTGTAGGTAAATCATACTTTTTGCAGTTTAAGTTTTGTAAGGGACGATATTTACCTTTTCTTAGTCCTGTAGGCCCCTTCTTACCTTCAAAGATCTATTGGACAAATCTTTCAGTGAACCCAGAAAAACCTCTCTGAATGTACTGTAAAATCTCAGGATATACACAGCCTATCTAATCCTATAATTACTTTGTTTTTCTAGTTTCACACATGTATAAATGGTATGGCATCTGTTCTGCTATCATATGTATCCCTGCCAACAATTATGTCTTTCTCCAATCTCTTGTTTGGTGAATATGAAGCAGAAGTACAGTATTTGGTCTGCATGTTTTGCGTTTGTCTTTTTCTTCTTTTCTGTTCCCAATCAGGACAGCTTGCCAAGATTGTAGATCTTCTTAAGAGCATAAGAAATGCCATACTGGTTCAGACCAAAGGTTTATCATGCCTAGCTTCCTGTCTCTGACATTAGCCAAAGAATCAATCAAATCCTTCTTGCCCATACCAAGGGATAAGCAGTAGATTTCTCAAGACTACCTAGAGTTCATAGACTTCTCCTCCGTGAACTCATCCAAACCCTTTTTTTATACCCATGCCATTCTCAGGTAAGAAATTCCACATTGGACCATATGTTGAGGGATAAACATTTGCTCTGATCTATTTTAAAACTGCCATAGGGCCCAATATTCAGTTGTGCTGGCTATGCTCCTCTAAGGCATATAGGCATCACCGCTGAACTTTAACGCCGGATATTCAATCCAGGGCCGTATCTAGACAACGGAATTAAATAACTGGGTCTTTTGCAATGTGCCACAATGCTCTGCATGGCGCAGAAGCTAACTAAGCAGCAGCAATATTGAGCCGCTGCTCAATTAGCTCCCACGGGTAAAGATAGTTGAGGTTTTCCAATGCCTATCTTTACCCATGGGTCGCTAACAGGGCGGCGGTTCAATATCGCCGCTGCCCGGTTAACAAAGGGTGCCACCTCTGTTCTGCCTTGGAATGCCCACGACACGCCCTTATTCTACATGGATAGCATCAAGGCATGACCGGAGGATATTCATCGGCACTAACTGTGTTGGTGCCAATGAATATCCCTCTCTAGTACTACAGTGTTTGAAATCGTAAATAACCATTTCCTATTTATCTATTCAACTCCACTCATGATTTTATAGACCTTTGTCATGTGTCCACTCAGCTCTCTATTTTTCAGGCTGAAGAATCTTACCTGTTTAGTTTTTCCTAGTGGTGTCAGGAGAGGGGACTGCAAATCTGTCACCTTTATCATTTTAGGTCATCTTTTTCTGGACCCTTTCTAGTTCTCTTATTTTTTTTTGACATAGGACAACCAAAACTGCACACAATACTCAAGGTGCGATCACATCATTATCTGTACAGAGGCATATATTTAGATATAAATTAAATTAAATGATTATATTCTCTGTTTTTGTTTTCTTTCCTAATAATTCCTAGCATTTTATTTGCCTTTTTGACCTTGGCCCCCCATTGAGTCAAGGATTTCAATGCAGAAAGATTGTAGAGGTCTTTCAGTGTGTTCTGCTCAGGCAAATGGTGATGGAAGCAGTGAGGGAAGGGGCAACACTGGATCTAGTATTCACAAATGGAGAAAGTTTGCCTAATGTCTGGGTAAGTGAGCCCCTAGGCAGAAGTGATCATCACAAGGTATAGTTTGATAGAAAAGCTAAAGTGGACTATAGGCACACAAAACTCAAAGTACATGATGTAAAACATATTAGTGGCCTCAGTGAGTGTTTTTAAAACATCTGGATGCCACCACTTTAACTGAAACTGGATATTCAGTGCTGGAACCTATCAAGCATCCTGTGCTGAATATATGGTTTTGCTGGCCAGAAATGTTGCTATCCAGTTAGCGATGATATTTAGCTGCTAAACAGCAAAACTGGAGAGCCGTTGACCTGTCCTAACTTTATGTGATTTAGCTATATGGTTAGTAGCTGAATATCACCAACATAAGAACATAAGATATGCCATACTGAGTCAGACCAAGGTCTATTAAGCCCAGTATCCTGTTTCCAACAGTGGCCAAGCTAGGTCATAAGTACCTAGCAGTTTCCCCAAAACACACAGGTCCCACAATGCTTGCATTGGGTCAAGCAGTGATATCCAGGGTCCCTTTTAATAATGGTTTATGTACCTTTCCTCCAGGAACTTGTCCAAACCTTTTTTAAACCCAGCTACACTAACAGCTTTTACTACATCCTCCGGTAACAAATTCCAGAGTTTGATTACACGTTGAGTGAAAAAATATTTTCTTTTATTAGTCTTAAATAGGTTACCCTGTAGTTTCATTGCATGTCCCCTAGTCTTTTTATATACTGATGATGTAAACAATCGATCTACGTTTACCCATTCCACTCCATTCGTTAATTTATAGACCTCTACCAGGTTGAAGAGCCCTAACCTTTTTAGCCTCTCTTCATAGGAGTATCCTTCCATCCCCTTTACCATTTTGGTGGCTCTTCTCTGTACCTTTTCTAATAACGATATATCCTTTTTAAAATACAGCCACTAACCAAATAGCTGCTAGGACTGCTCCAGCTCCAACAGATTGCTCCAGAATTAACCGGGCATCTTTACAGTGCACTGTGGGGACATTTACAGTAGTGATACTGTCCAGATACTGCCACCCAATATCAGGATCTCCAGGGTTTATGCAGTCTGCAGGTTCTCCAAGGAAATAGCTAAAAACAATAAAGGGGAGAAAGTAGCATTCACCAAATAGAACAGATTAGCACAGAAAGGAAAACTGGATAAAACTCAAAGAGGCCAAGAAAGAAATGAGGATGGTGAAAACACAGGCAGAAGAAAAATGGTGAAAGATATAAAGCAAACCTTTTTCAAGTATGTTGGGGAGAAGAGGGAGACCAGAGATGGGATTATAAGACTGATATATGCTAAGGACTTCTGTGCTGTTGTGTAGAGATGGAGAAGGAAAAAGCAGAAATGCTAAAAAACAAAAACAAAATCCACTTCAGTGTTCATGGATGAGAATCCTGGAGAAGGACCACAAATGGTTGACAAAGGTATATATGAGAATGGAGTAGATACCATACCATTCATGGAAGAAAATATTTATGAACAATTTGAAAAACTGAAAGTGACAAAGTCATAGGGCCAAATGAGATACATCCTAGGGTACTGAGGAAGCTCAGAGAGAATCTGGCAGGTCCTTTCAAAGATGCGTTTAATAGATCCCTGGAAATGGGAGAGGTTTCACAGCATTGGAGAAGAGCTGATTTTTTTCTCTCTTGACAAAACTGGTACCAAAGAAGAGATGGTAATTTACGGGTCAGTAAGCCTTACCTTGGTGGTTGGAAAAGTAAGAAAGATGCTTCTGAAAGAAACAATAGCAAACTTTTTACAATTCAGTGGGATGCAAGACACAAGACAACATGGTTTTAACAAAGGTAGATCATGCCAAACAAATCTTTGACTGGATGACCAGAGAACTAGATCAAAGGCATGCACTGAATGTCATCTACTTGGATTTCAGCAAAGCCTTTGATTCTGTCCCTCATAGGAGATTCATGAATAAACTTAGAAGCCCAAAGTTAGGGCTCAAGGTGCTAAACTGGATCAGAAACTGGTTGACTGACAGAAAATAGAGGGTGGTGGTACATGGAATTCACTTGTTGGAAAGAAAGGTAAGTAATGGACTGCTTCAGGGATCTTTGTGAGCAATTATTACTGAAGGATAAGAAAGAAAAGTTTATGGAGTGTGTGCTTTTCATCATTATTTCCTGATTGGAGCGGATTGGTGCTCTCCCGGGGCGTCTCAGCCCCCACCGCGGCACGTGCACTGCGTGCGCGTGTCCGTGGGCACGTGCTCCGAAGGGGCGTGTCCAAAGGGGCAAGTCCTGCCCCTTTGGCGCCCCTTCGGAGCACTTCAGAGCAGGTCAGAACCCACAGAAGTTTGGTTTGTTTTATTCGTCTTACTTGTGCTATATGGGGAAACGAAAGAAGAAAGCTGTCTCTCTACCAACATCGTCCAGTAAGACTGTTAAGGTTGTAGGACCCATGGATAGTCATGTGACATCCCTGGTGTCCTCCCTTGCTGCTCAGTCTGTTTCGGAGTCCTCCATGTCAGCAAGTTTGTGCTCCGAGGACCTGTCTCCACAACCGCGTAGGGTTATGACTCCACCCAGCATAGAGCCATTACCGCTGGTGGCAGGCTCTCCCTGTAGAGTCGGGGTAGATCCTGTATCCGATTGTGCTTTGCTTCCAGAAGCAAAGGTAAACTCTTTAACTATTGCTTTGCCTTCTCCTTTTGATTTTTCCTCTGCTGCTGAGGCTCCTAAAACGCCAATGGAAGTTTCTCTACAGGACATATGGCAAGTTATTTCCCGGACTGAGTTATCTTTAAATTCTTCTTTAGTGCAGCTCTCTAAATTTACTCATGATACAGTGACTGCTTTATCTAATTGTCAAGCTCGATTGACTGATTTGGAGCACTCTAAAGCTAAGCTGGAGGGTTCAGTTTCCTCTATACAGGGTGTTTTGGCATCTGCAGTCCAGGATTCTTTGGTATTGCATCGTCATGATGAAATGTTTGAAAATGCTTTACGAGTAAAGAATCTTCGTTTATTGAATTTCCCCAAGACACATTACCTCTCACCCAGTATATTGTTTTTCAAATATATTAAGGAAGTGTTGAGATTATCTGACCCCGATACTATAGTTCTATCTAAACTTTATTATTTGCCGGTTGGAGTCAGAAAATCCCCTGCTTCTGATTTGGTGGCTGGGGGAGGTGATAGTGATCAAGGAGGAATGGATCATTTAAATGTGCCTAGTTTGGATCTCTCTGAATTTTTAGAAACCTCTTGTGCCACTTTACTTGTTACCTTTTCATTAGAGAGAGATAAAGAATTAGTTTTACGTTCTTATTTCAAACATCGCCATGAAAAGTTTTTTGGCCAATCAATTTAGATATTTCCTGACGTTTGCCGTACCACGCAACTGAAACGGAGAGCTTTTCTTGTGCTTAGACCTCGTTTCTTGGCTTTAGGAGCCACTTTTGTATTAAAATATCCACCATGTAAATGCGTTGTTATGTATCAAAGCAAATCTTATATTTTTTATGATTCACTTCAATTGGAAACCTTTTTGCAAGGCTTGGTTAAAGTGTAATTTTGTTATTGGGGGCTCTAGCTAAGTATAAAAGAGTCTGTTTTGTTTTTTCACTCCATATCGGGATGTTTTCTTCTTTTTGTTATTAATTCTTTTATTTTCACACTCCATATTGTGGGCTGGGAGTTATAAATATTGTATGATATTAATTTGAAATGTATATTGTTTCAATGTATATTGTCTCAATGTATATCATTTTATTGCTTTGTATTACCTTTATATTACCTTAATAAAGAGGTTTTGAAAATTAAAAAAACAAAACAAAAACAAAAACAAAAAACAAAAAAAAACAGAAAGAAAAGTTTATCTTTGTGTGAATGACACAAAGATTTCCAACATTGTGGATACCCCAAAAGGAGTAGAAGTATTGTCTATTGTTTGACAGTTATGATTTAATGTAAAGAAATGCAGATTGATATACTTGGAGTATAGAAATCAAAAGGAGGTATATGCAATAGGGGGCAAGAAACTGATGTGGATGGATCAGGTGAAAGATCTTGAGGTGACGGTGTCACAATCTAAATATGGTGAAACAATGTGATAAGATGGTAGCCAAAGCCAGAAGGATGATAGGCTGCATAGAGAGGGACATAACCAGCAGAAAGGAAAAGGTGATAAGTCTCCTGTTCAGGTCACTGGTGAGACTTTACTTGGAATACTGTATTTTGTTTTGGAGACCGTATCTTGCTAAGGATATAAAAAGATTTGAAGCAGTTCAGAGGAAAGCAAATAAAATGGTGTAGGGTCTGTACAAGAAAACATTTGAAACCTGAATATATATACTCTAGAGGAAGAGAGGGCTGGGGAGATATAATACAGATGTTATATTTTTGAAAGGTATTAATGAACAAATAAATCTTTTCCAAAGACAGGGAAACCATGGACCCTATCATGCAATAGCATGCCTGTAGCTTTGACCTGGTCACTCATTCTCTCCTTCTGGCACTTCTTGCCTCTATAGGCCTATATTCCACCATACTCCACTGGTTCCACTCCTTTCTTTCTGCCCGGTCTTACTATGTCTCCTTTAATCAGTTTCCTCTTCTCATTTCCCCCTCCTATGTGGTGTTCCACAAGGGTCTGTAGTAGCCCCTTTGCTCTTTAAAATCTTTCTTGCTCTCCTGTCAACACTCATTCAGCAGTAGGGTGCCTCCACATATTTCTATGCAGATGAATCCTGCTGCTTTTCCACACACATCCTGTTTCCCCAGATCTTTCTGCTATTAATTCCTGTCTCGCCTTAGTCGCCTCTTGGCTGGAATCTAACTGTCTAAAACTCAGTCCTTCAAAGTTATTTGCCCTATGGCTCTCTGGTCCCATAACACCTCCATCTGTATCCCCATCTCTCAATGGTTTCACCATTCCCGCAGTATAGACACTAAAATATCTAGGAATCACTCTCGACCCTTCTCTTTCCTTTCACACACACATTAACCATACTGTCTGCCGGTGCTTTCACTCTTTATGTCAAATCTGCTCCATTCGCTCCTTTCTTTCCACTTCATCCATTACCACTCTTCTTTTATCCTTGGTCATTTCCAAGATGGACTACTCTCTGTCTATCTCAGATTACCACAATACCAACTCAAACATTTGCAAGCCATCCAGAGCACCGCTATTTGTCTCCTTCATCACACCTTCCAATACAATCATGTCACGCCACTATTCATCAAATACTACTGATGCCCCCTCTCCCATTGTATACAAGACTCTCAGCTCTGCCACCCCAGCATACCTCTCCATCTACTTCATCTCACATGCACCTATCCGTTTGCTCCATTCTGTACCCGCAAATCGCCTTTGCCTGCCGCCACCTTCACAGGCATATCTCAAAAGAATTCTGCATTTTTCTTCCTAGCCCTCTCCCCCGGGGATCACTTCCACCAGATTTTTGTTTGGAATCATCATTTCCCAAATTCAAAATTGCTACAAAGACATATCTATTCCAATGTGCTTTCTCTATTGCCTCTGAATCAACTTAGAACTCTGTCATCGTATTTAAAAAGAGAATCACCAAAGGTAAGCACATAAAAACATGAATAATATTTAATATTTTATCATCAACATCTAAATCACACAAGCATCTTTAAATGAAAAAAAAATTAAGAGAATAAAAATCATAATATATGGTAAAACACCTCTTGCAAGGAAAAAACCACATATGTGAAGAACTCCCTCAGAATGATATCAATATCAAAAAAACAAAAAGGCTCAAAAAAACTTCTTCAAAAGGAGCCAATATGTCCTATTTATTTATTTATTTATTTTCATAAAGCAAACTATTTATTAATGGTCTCACATGGTATTAATATCATTTATGTTACTGTCAGTATTAATCTTTTTATCTTTTTATTATCTGATATGTACTATTTATTTGGCTTTTTACTCTTTAGTGTCATATGGTCCTTATGTAATAGAGACCCTATACAAAGAAGGTATTGGTAGTCACATTTATACTCTAGGTATGTCCTCCTCATCTCATCTGTTGTCTTGCTCTTTAAGTTGCATTTAGACTCACAGTACGGTTTACATATATGTATTTTATCTTTGTGGTCAGTTTTTATGATTATGTATGTTAGCGGTATGTCTTTCCAGCTATTCTATTATTGATTTTAATTTTTATACATTAATTTTTATATTGTTTATTAACTAATTAATTTGTTTTAACTGTTTATTGTTCTGTTCTTTTGAGGTTTACACCCTCATAATACTCCCTGAAGAAGGCCGTAAGGCCGAAACGCGAAATGGGGTTTTTCAAACCTGAAAACTCTGCCAGTCCGGGTATCTGTTCTTCTGTACAGCACCACGTACATCTTGTAGAACTATACAAATGATCAGTAGTAGTAGTAGTAGTAGTAGTAGTAGTATAACCCTCCAAACAAATACAGTAATGGATATTTGAAAAGAACTTTGAAGAGCTCAAGACTTGTCAAAGGTGGTAGGCTGGTAGTGTCCCCCATTGCACAGGATTCAGTGTCTCCCAGACTTGAGTTGTTAGGAACTGCATGCCAAAAGCAGGAAGCAGAACACCCAAAGAGGTGTATAATAACAAGCCAAAGGCACCAAGATGCAAAACAAGAGGAGGATGAAGAGTGTCCCAGAAACACCCAAAAGATACTGGTTGCAGAGCCATTCAACAAGAAGGGTGACATGAACGATTCAAATCAGCAGAGGAGGGGCAAAGGACAGCAGCAAGCAAACCATGAGAGCAATACCAACAGAGTGATACAGATAGCAGTGGCAGTCAGAGGCAAGGGGAAAAGAGGTCTTATTTTTAGTTTATTTCATTTTTTCTTTCCTTTTTAGTTTTGCCATTTAGGCCTAAATGGACCTACTGAAAACATGACAGTAGGCCTCTGAGCGGCTGTGCAGGATTTGTGACCACTGCAATATGGCTATGGTTTGTATCCCAAGTGAGGACTGGCAACAAAGGGGCAAAACAACAGCAACATTTTTCTTCCATTTACTTGTTTATTTTAATATATTGAGTGTCATCAAAGCAATGCATATACTTAGTGACCCAGCAGTCCCTGGGTTTTCTTGGTAAGGAATTACTGGAAGTAGATTGCCAGGCCTTTCTACTGAGGCAATATAAGGTAAAGTAACTTGGCGAAGGCTATTAGGAGTGCTAGGGAGAATCAAACCCTAATCTCTTGGGCATCAGGCTACTTCTCCACTCCTTTTTATTGCTTGCTTTTTTTTTAGAATGGGGGCTGAAAGGTATCCCCTGGAAATGTCCACCATTCTGGAGAAACTTCAGTGTAAACTATCACAAACATAGCTAGATATTGAAAGCAGAGAGTGTGGGCAAGTCCCTCAGTACAGCTCTTCTCGTTCCTCCTCCCAATTACATGAAACTGAAGGGAAACCAAGAAAGGGGAGGCTTGTCTTCAAAAACATTATCTTTTCCACCAAGTCTGGTTCAAGCCATGAATGACGGGGAACCATAATATCCCCTGCCATGGAGAATATCTGTTGACTGGGCACACTGGCTAGAGGACAGGAAAGGAAATGCTGTGAAATCTTGGCCAGGTCCAGATACACTATCAACTAGTGTGCCTAGCATGCCAACGGATCTCTGTGCATAGCCTCAATAGGCTCTGCAAAGTAGTGTGCCACTGAAATCTGTGCAGGAAACTGACATGATAGGCTGATCTCAGGTGCTTAACATTATAGGTAGGGCTTTGGTCACCAAAAATTGTCCCTGGCTGAGGCTCATGGACCATTGCTGGCATGAAAAGCTGAGGGGGAGGGGGAATGGTAGGTGACAAGGCAGTGCTCATGGTACCAGTATTGCTTGCTAGCATTCCTACTATTTCCCTTGCTGCATCACCATATTTGCCACCGCTCTCTTGCCTCTGGGTTCCCTTTCCTCCACCTCCATCACCAGCTTTTCCTTAAAGTAACTCAGTGTATTGCATTGCAGAGTGATAGTTCCTTTCATCAGTAGGTCACAGAGACCAGCTAGCATAAAGGCATCCTGTTTCATGAAGGGCTGCATCCTTTTATTCCCCACTTGACCCTACAAGAAGTCCACCATCACCAAAAATGAGGTTGTGAATCCCTGTTGCTTGCCAAAATTCCCATAGCTTCACTTGTAAAATATTTACTACCAGGATGTGAAGGCTCAGTGTAGCCCTTGTACAGCAGAACTCGGTTTCTCCATTGCATCCTTAAAGAACTTTAGGTCTTCCATCATTTGCATGATATGTACACAATTCTAGCGATCCAGGGACCTGTCGATACCTATCTCAGTCTCCACTGAATTTGAATGCAGGAACATCCAATGCTCCACTAACCTCTCCAGCATATCAGAAGTGTAATTCCTCTTGTTGCAAACATCCTGCATGTCATGCCCAATTTTCATACTCCGGTGAAAATACCCTGCTATTTTTCAGCTCTTCTCATTTAGTTGCCTTATGACAGGGCTGCTATTACACCCTCCCTCCCTGGGCTAAGGAGTCTGACATCCAGGTACAGCAAGCGTGCAAAGCATCTGATCCCCTGAAAGGCCCCCTCCTTCACTGCCTTGATCATGTTCGCCCCATTATCTGTTACAAAAGAACCTGGAAACAAGGTGTTCTGTTTGTGCCCTACGTACCAGCCCTGTAGGATTGCCCTTATTTTTGCTAAGACATAGGTCAAAGTATAGCTATCAACTATTATATGGCTGTGTAGCAAAGTCCACCAGTACCCTCCTCCTGTTGGGTCCCTCATTATACTCATAGTTTGGTCCTGCCTTGTCTGACTGGGTCTGCCTTTGCCTCCTCTCTAGTCCTAGCCAAACAAATATCAACGTACACATCCAGTATTAGCAAGAACATTGCATGTATATATAGACCTCAGATTTCTCTCTCTAGTTCTAGTGAAAATTTCCTACATATATATTATAGAGGTTAACTAAAGAAAATGGGATATACATTGTCCTTTCCAACAGTAACATTAAGGAGGAAATGGCTACATAGAAAAAGATGTTTGAGGCTTCCCTGAGAAATATAAACTTAATATTTTTGTGTTTCCATAGCAACATGTTTCAGAGCTAGGTGAGTTCACACTATCATGAAATTCTTGGACAGGGTAATAATGTATTTTGTTTATTATTGCACAATTAAAATGATAGAAATGATTAGTAGTAGCAGTGGCTGTCCGAACAAATTTGAAAAATATCCCTTGTAAATGATAGCTCATTAATTCTACCCTCCTAAGTTGCAGTTTATAAAAGTTTAATTAAAGATATAATACCACATTCACATTTTGAAAGCCATTTTTTTAGAGATTGTGAGAAGGAGAATATCTCAGACAAGTTTGCTTATACTTGGTGGTCGACTCACAGACACAGAATTACTGCTGGAAAAATTCCTTGAAGAGAAACAGAACTCTAGATATTTTCTTTTCAACTTGTAAAAGCCATATGGATGGAGGCAGTTTATTCCTGTGATGGAAGAGAGATCTTGTCAATGTTTTTTGGAATTCTCATATAAATTTTTCATGAGTTTTACATTGTTATGTTACGTTATTATTGTTTATCACCTTTCTTAGATACAATGCAACCCAAAGTAGTTTACAAAATATAAGAAAAATACAATAAATGGAAATATATTATAAAAATATAACAAAAAAATGCAATATGAAAGCAAAATTTGAATATACTAGTTATTGCAATTTCTAAATATAGAAATACAAATAAAAATATAAAGTATAAAATGCCAATGCCTTTTTTGCTATTATTTATATTTTGTTTCAAAATGTAAGTACAAGAAGGCAAGCAATTGATACAGTATTTAAAATGTATGATATTGTGCATTCAAAAAATGCTTAAATATAACAAAATATGCTGCTGGTAGTGCTAGAGAAGTTGTGTGAAGACAGGGGATCTTAAGCATATGTTTTATGAATGCTTGACAATAATGTTCTTTGTAATGCTGGCTCCGGTGAAAATATGGGTGTATTACCTGTTTCTGAGAAAATAATGTTTAATTATATTTGGGAAGGAGGAGGATGTCATCTACCATCTAAGCAGGACTGTAATAAGCAAGGCATGCACACTGTGTGACTTGTAATCCTGGAATCTCCCCCAATCTAGCCACGTGCAGGAACTTGCTCTTATCCATCTTCTTGGAAGCCCCAGAGATGTCATCAGTTCCCCTTCCATACCCTGTTCAGCCAAACCAATCACATAGTCCTTGCAACGGCCCTGCACCTGAGTGCCATTGCTCTTACCTCTTCCTTTTTCTTTGCAGCAAGGTTGGCTTTTGCTAGCTAATAGAAGCAGCTATTATTTTTGTTTCTTTGACTGACTGCAGATTTAATGGAATATATTGGAAAAGGCAACGCTCATGGTGATCAAGAATTCTTCAATATGTGGGAACTGTTTGCTAGTTATTTTATAGACAGTGATAAGTTCAATAGGAAGGGTTACAACTCTATCAACTGTAAACTATTTTGGTATTAGTGGGACAGCACTCTTTATCCACTATAATAGATAATATTTTATAAATGACAAGTTTATCATATTTCTACAAGATCTCAACAGTTATGTACCATGATATATATCTTCCGTGGTCAGAAGAAAAAGTGTGAAATAGAGAAACAGTTTGTTTTTTTAAAATGGGGCAATACAATGCAGGTGCTATTGCAATAACAGCTTAACTATAAAACTTGTATTGACTGAATTCAAACCAGTGGAGAATACATATCAAAAAAATAGCACCAGTAAAGGCCTACGGATCAATTGAAGAGCTGTGAATATTAGAATCACTCACATTTTGATGGCTCTGAAATTTTTTCCTTTTAGATTGCAGTTATTTCATCTCATCAGGAAAATCCACTTTGCTGACTCTCCTTTACCATACAAAACCCTACTCCAATACTAAGATACGAATTGCAAATTAAATCATATGAAAACTAAGACTTGATTGTAAAGTGTTTTATCTTTTTCTATGAGGACAAGGATGAAAGTATATTTGTTTTGTTACATAAGGGTATATTGACTAAAGGTTAATGTGTATTAATAAACAATGTGCACTATGGGCCACCTCACCACCTATTTATTGATATTGGATGCAGTGGCACTTAGCACACATTAACGTTTGTTAATTTACTTTGACCTTTAGTAAGCATTCCCCATGATCACATGGAAACATAGGGGGCAATTTTCAAAGCTTTATCTGGATAGCCAGAGAGATTTTCAGCAGCATTTTTCAGACAGTGCAAGAGTGGTCCGGATAGCACAGCTACTATCCAGATAAGTGCTGACCTTATTCAAATGGAGGCCAATTCTGAACTGGGGATATTTGGCCTGTTCAGACGTCCAAAATCTGGACAGGCCAGAGTTGCACCTGATTCTGCACTCATGGGAGCAGAATTGGGGGCAAAGGGCCTGGACGGCAGGACGTGTCCTGATCCAAAAGCCCTGGACATACAGCGGCCACCCCATCTAACCCTCCCAAGGCTCCTGCATGGAGCCCAGTGCTATGATGTCTCTTCGCCATTGCACTGGGGCGCCATGCAGGAATCCCAATCTGCCACACAGGTTCCAAAGTTTTTATTATCAGTTTTTGCTTCTATGTCAAGCTTCTTTTTAAATTCTCTCTTTGCCTGTTTTATACTTGGCTTTACAAAATTACACTTTCTTACTAAATGGGCAGCTTTGAGCATTGTATTGTGTCCATTGATCTAAGAGGTGTTTAATCTCCTGTTAATAGAACTTGGATTTTGTAATTTTTCAAAAAACAAGGAGCTCATGTGGACTTTATATAGAGGCTCACTGATGGTTATATCCCCTGATGCTTCAATATTTCAGATCATCACCTTATTTCTGTTACACGAGAGTTGATTCACATGGGGGAATGAGGTATATGGCCTCTAAATTTATCTCTTTTAAACACTGCAAATTTCATGACTCTTAAAAAGTAACCGGGTAAGGCGGACGTGGTGCTCCCACCCCGCCACGACACCTTCCGCCACTCCCCCTGCCCCCAAAATAACCAC
This sequence comes from Ichthyophis bannanicus, assembly GCA_033557465.1. NCBI lineage: Eukaryota > Metazoa > Chordata > Amphibia > Gymnophiona > Ichthyophiidae > Ichthyophis > Ichthyophis bannanicus. Next base: position 722,080,179 of record CM066034.1, on the reverse strand, counting down.
AGCACTACACTTATTAGCATTCAACTGGTCGCAGCTTTACTAACCATAAACATTATCCAAACAAACTATCAACAACTGAACCTCGCCATTCAGGTTCCGGCAGAGGATGAACCCTCACCAGCCATGTGAGTAGCAAAGTGAGCTCCCGCCTCCGCCGGGAACCGACTCCCGGCAATTCCATCCCCCCTCCTCCAGCATCACCATATTATTAGCAAAAGCTCCGAGGGGTTCTCCGGGTCGGGGGTACCCACCCCCGCCCTGCGTATTGCCAAGACTCTGGACCCCGGACACCTCCGGGATCCCGCCACAGGCTCAGGAACACCTGTTCCTGAGCCCCCCCCCCAAATGCAAAGCTGCGACCAGCTGCCCTGCCCTGCACTACATATTCCAAGGCCTCTTGCCAATCATTCAGGAGAAAATCCACCCCGACCGGGGATAAATGTACTCCGTCAGGCCGATATAAGCCAGTACAATCCACCTCGACCAAAGGATGCAAAATCTGCCATCCCCCTTTCTCACACACCCATCGGCCAATTTGCCGATTAACTTTAATCAACCCACGAGACCACCTCTGGTGGCCCCAGCAAGCAGGCCTCGGAATTATATCCGACCATAACCAAACAACATAATTAAACATTAACAACACTTTGTACAGGTCTCTCTTTGCCGCTCTGATCAGGTGCTTAACAGTCCAAATCCCCAAATCGTTGCCTCTGAGATGTAGCAACAGCAACGCCGGTGATCCCCTTATACGCTGATGGTGCCGAAGCAAAGGCAAGAGCTGCATCCAGCGAAGACCATGCTCACCCAGCCATGATACGGTCACCTCCGCAGCGTTCCAACCGATGTTCGCCCCAAGAGGCCTCGCTGCTGCTTGCTGACTTGCCCAGTACACAAACGAATGGCCGATCATCCAGCAGCAACACAGCATCTGACCCACATCTAAAAGAAAATGCACAGTTAAACACCGTCCCCACAATCCCCCTCACAAACGCACATACCCCCGGAATGCATTAGAGCACCATCTGCCTATCCGCTGAATCTCCTGCTCATTTAAGCCCGCCTCTGCGGCACTAGTGGCTGCAACAATCCTAAATGAATGAGGCGCGAAGTCACCTGGCTCTAAACCCACCTGGCGCACTGTCATCCGCAGGACTGCCGTGTACTGAAACCGCATCAGACAGCGCGAATTCTCATGTAGGAAGAGAAATCCGCCCCCCCCCCCCCGTGACCTTACCCGCAGGTAGGCCTCCATAGCAGCCACCAGACAAGTTGGGGAACCCCCAATAGCTCTCAAGAACACCCATGCGCCTTTGCCCCTCTGATCAGTCTTGGACCTTGCCAACCGGATGCCCACCTGTAAAGCCCCTCCTCCTGCTGCAGAGCTGGACGCCACCACCAATTCCCCCACCCGGAAAGCCCCGAAAAAGACCACGCAAAACACTGCCTGAAACAGCGTGACCTCGTATGCCGACACTGCCACCAGAGGCAGCTTCCTGAGCAGATCATGCGTGATCGGCCGCCGCCTATCACCCTGCAGAGGGTTATCCCGTTCCCAACCTAGCAACAACCGGCATGACAGGAACCCCCAGCTGGACACTCCCCACCCCACAGCCCTGGAGAAAAATGCAAACCCCTCTATGTGCGCCCACACCGTCGATCTCGCTGCTTCCGCAGCCTTCGCTGCCGTGATGTACAAGCCTATGAGGTGATGCAGTACAGGACCTTGCTGCCAGCCCCGGGCTGCCAAAAATTCCACCACACTGTCGCAGCCTCTGCAATAGGCCCACCAAGTCGCTGGTGACATGGAACTTCGCAACAGGTTCAGCATGCCTTCAGGCCAAGCCGCCATAAATGCTCCAGGACCCACATTCCAACAGCGTCCGACTCTGGTGCCAATTGCCGGAACAGGTCCCACTTGAAACGTGAAAGAGCATCAGAAACCTGGTTAGCACACCCTTGTACATGACGAGCCCTCACCACCACATTCAACCTCAAACAGGCTAGCACAACCTCCCTAATTAGGGCCGCCACCCTCAAGCACCGTGGGGCATACCTATTAATAATGCTAACCACCGCTTCGTTATCGCACCACCACAGCACACGGCGATTGCACAGCCTGTCCGGCCACAGTTCCAAAACCACCAGCACCGGAAACAATTCTAGAAAGGTTACGCTATCAGTCAGGTCCACCTCGTGCCACTCCGGCGGCCATGGCTCTGCACACCAAGAGCCCCTGAAATATACACCCAACCCAAAACTGCCCGCCGCATCAGTAAAGAGCTGCAGATCCCTCTCCCGCATAACCGCTATGCCATTAAAATCTTTCAGGAACTCTTCCCAAACCCACAAGTCCGCCCTCATACTCCTTGAAACCCTGATGCGGTGGTGCGGCTTAAGTACCCCCGATGTAGCCGCCGAGAACCTGCGCAGGAACTCCCGCCCCACCGGAATGACCCGACAAGCAAAATTCAGTGAGCCTATCAGAGCCTGCATCTCCCTCAGTGTTAATTTTTCCGACCCCATCACGTTTGCCACCAGAACCCGTAACCTCACCACTTTCTCCAACGGCAAGCACGCCACCATGTCCACCGAATTCAACTCCACCCCCAAAAATGTGAGGCGCGCCGCCAGACCCTCCGTTTTACCCACTGCCAACGGGACGCCCCAATCCTGCGCCAACCTCACGAAGCCGTCCCACAGCTCCTGACATTGCCCCGACTGCGCCCAACCGACGAATAAAAAATCGTCCAGATAATGGATCACGTTCCCACATCCCACCGTCTCCTCCAGAACCCAGTGCATAAGCGAATTGAACATCTCACAATAAGAACAGGATACCAAACAACCCATTGGCATGCACTTATCAAAATAATAATGCCCTTCGAAACTAAAACCCAGTAAATGAAATGAAGCAGGGTGAACTGGCAACAAGCGGAAAGCGTATTCGATATCTACCTTTGCCATCAGACACCCCGACCCACATCCCCGCACCAACTCCACCGCTTCGTCGAAGGACGCGTAACGCACAGCACACAACTCCCGTGGTATATGGTCATTGACAGAGGCCCCTACCGGGAAGGACAAGTTATGAATCAACCGGAACTTCCCGGGTTCCTTCTTCGGAACAATGCCCAATGGTGAAACCACGAAGTGCGCGAATGGCCGTTCTGCAAAGGGCCCAGCCACCCTACCCAATTCCAGCTCCGCGGCTAACTTGTCCCTAACAATGTGAACAAAATGCCTCACCAATGGTGAGTTACGTGCCCTCTCCAAACCCCCCTTACCCACCACCGGGTATGGGAAAACCATATTGAAAACCACCTTCTAGCACCACCTCAACCCCACGCCTCTTGTAACGCTTCAGCCAAGGCCTAAGCGCCTCACACCGAATAGGCATCGGAGCCAGGTCCATCAAGTCCCTATTGCTTGGGAGCAGGCATGGGTACCACCGCGGCCCCTTTCTTGACACCTCTGATTGCCAAATGCCCCCCACCACAGACCGAACAGCTATGTTGGAACTTACAGTCCAGAAATGGGCAAGAGAACTTATTAAACTGCCAACAAACGTCCCCGGCTTCTCCGCCGCCTGATTTCTGCAGCACAGGAGCCCCTTCACCCCGAAAGGGCCGCCCCGCACTCGCTGTCAACCCGCTACCCCCTTTTTGCCTGCCCCCCCTGCACCTCCTCTCGCTGACATCTGTGTCAACCATAGGTTAATGTCCTGTGTTCCCCAAGACAACAACCTATTCTCTTCCATTTTGTCCCGGAACTTCTCATCATAGTTGAGCCAAGTCCAACCATCATGAGTCTGTGCCGCCTCCAAAATCGAGTCCGCGTAAGCTAGCAACATCCCTTATTGCCCCGGGTAATGATGTCCCCACACACTAGCCAACCACAAGAAGGCCCTCATCCAGTTAATGACGTTGCACAACGCCTTTCGGACCCTCCCCGCCTTCTCATCCTCCTTCCTTTTCCGTTTGCTATCACCCGACCTCTTCCTACCCTCCAGCAGCCTAAAGATATCTATATATCTCCTCTTCCTGATCTTCCGCCGCAGTTTCCACGGCACCCCCCCCCCATAACTCAGAGAAAGACGCAAGCGTAGTACCCACTCCGCCAGACACGGCTGCCCCCCCACACCCGCCACCTGTGGCTCGCTCCCTGGCCCCCAAGCTCGAAGAAGAAGACGAAACGTCATCGGACGACGACGTAGAGGACCCCGACCTCTGCCGCCGCTTACGTGAGTGCCGACACTTCTTCTTTGCGTTGCCCCTTGCCCCCCCATAACCTCCCCCCATCTCCCTGCTCCCCTTGACCCCCTTGCAACTCACCAGCTGTCGGAGTCCTGAGCTGTGACACCCCTGCGAGGCTGTCCGAAGCCAGCAGACCGCCATCCGCCGGAAGAACCTCTTGCTGCTCCTCCCTTGTCTCTGCTGCCTGAACACTTCTCGCTGGCTCCGTGTCCATCCCACCAGCTCGCGCCACCGCACCTCCCAGCTGCTCTGACCTCCGTGCTTCTCCAGCCGGCACCTGTGAAGACAAAGAGGGAAATAAGGAGGGGGAACCTGCCATGGCCCATGGCGGCTGCCAGGCCCCCAGCCACTTGGCCCTGGAGGATCCCTGCCCCCCACCCCACCAATGCTCCCAAGCTGTGGGATACAAGCCCCCGGGTACCATAGGCCATCCCCATGGCCCCCATCCAAGCAATCCATCCTGCCCGACCACCCCCCCTTGTGGCCCCAACAGCGTAGGTGTGGACCCAGTCATCCCACCATCCTCCCTCCCATCCCGGAAGGTCCCCCCACCCCCTGCCGACCCTCGCAGCACCTCTAAACCTTGACTCACCGCATCCCCCCTGGAAGCCCCCTCCCAAACCCCCCCTCTGCCCCTTGATGGGACCCACCCAGGCTCTGCCCCCCCTCCTGAGCCTCCTTGCTCTGCCCAACCCCTCACCCCAAACCCCCTTTTTTTTACCCCTTATCCCCTCCCTTTCCCCAGTGCCCCCCTCCCCCCAGCTTGCCTTCCATTCTCCGTAGCTGCCCGGCCGCCTGGCCCCCTACACCCCCTGGCCCCCGGCCCTCCCGTGCTGGCATGCCCCCCACCCGCAGAAAAAAACCCAGCCTCACACTCCCAAACCTCTGTTTTCTCCCTCCTCCTTACTTCTGCTGATATTTTACTTTATTTCCGTAGTCTTATTTTATTTAATTTTTTTTGTTGTTGTTTGTAAACCACCCCAGTGCCTAAATTCCCATCCAGCCCTACCCGTTGCTGACCACTCGCCTCGTCCCTGCAACAGCAGCCGTCCACATGCAGGCACCCTTGCCGATCGCCGCCCTCGATCCGGCAGCTGCTCCTCAGCCCGAGCAGCTGATGTGATCACCGACTGGGGCCTCCTGCCTTGGAAAACCCTGCCTCCCCTTCCGCGCTCACCACTGCCGAACGATCAAGCATCCCAGAGCTCCCTGCAAGATGCCATTCCTCTTCCCCCACTCCACCGGACTGACGCCTCGCCGGCATGCTCACACCTTGCGCCAGCACTCCCACCCTCCTGCCCCCCATCAATTGGCTCCCACGCTCCTCACACACCCGCGGGAGCCAATGGATTCAAAAAATGCTTGCCGCCTCCTCGGTCCCACCCCCCCTTCTGCCTTACCAAAGGCTGGGGCCACGCACCACGCCGCCCACCCAGTTAGCTGCGGCCTGCAGGTACGTGGCCCCACGGCCTTCTTGATATGGTAAAGGTTTTTGAATTTTATCACCCCCCTGGCTCAATATAACCCAAGCCTCGGGAAACTCTTAAGGTTGTGCTTTGGGGTCACATTATTGCATAGTCTGGTTACGTGAATAGGACTTGGAAAAAGGAAAGGCAGGATTTAGTAACAAGTATTGCTGCCCTATAGGGATGCGCATAGGGCAAAAATTAACGGTTCATTTTTGGTTTGTTTATTCTTTTTTCCAAGTTTTTGGACTTTTTTTGGTTTGTTTCACATATTCATGTTGGTAATAACTTTTTTTTAACATACGTTAAAACTATTTTCAGGTGATAATTCTAGAAGGCCTGTTCACAATTTGCGCATGCATAATCAAGCATACAGTATATATGTGAAAACACATCCGTGTATAAATGGCAATTTTAGAAAGAGTCCAGTTTCCATGTGGATGCCCTTAGTACATAGAGATTTTGAGGGGGTGTACTGGGGCAATAGTCTGGGCATGGCCTGGACAGGACGAAAATGTATTCCCCATTTCATACAGGGAATGCATGTACAAGCCCAAAATTCAGCACATCCAGATTTAAACATACCACTTTGGCATAAGTAGGATTTTTTAAAAGTGTATATTTCGGTCAACTGTTTTACAGGAGGGATTAAGGGAGTTATCCTCCTTAATCTCCCCTAGTTTATTTCCTCTGCCAAACTGAAAGGAGTTCAAGACAGCATTCACTGTAGCTAACTAGCAGCAGCCGCACACCTAAGTTTGCTAAATGGGCATCCTGACCTCAATATCTCAATTCTCATCTCTGCCTTTAAATGTGCAAATTGACATAAGGCATGTTAAATAATAGGTAAACATATATTAAATTGATTTAGTATACACTAATTTTTTAAGATGTGCTAACAAACCGAATTTGCATTAACAAATGCACATTCTACTGTCTTTGAACAGGACAAGCAAAACAGCTTCCCTAAATTATACAGACTTAAAAACTGTAAGGGACCAGCTCAATAAACTTTAGATACAGCTACAGTATATAGAAAAAAAGTCTTCAATTTGCCAGGCAGAGACAGTATGAACATGATAACAAACCTTATACCCTGAGAGCAAAGGTTATTAAAGAAAGACGACATAAATCAACCATAAGTGGGATTCAAGACAGACAGGGCACTCTGAAATTTCTTCTGGGAGAAATTAACAAGTTATTTCTGGACCACTTTGTTAAATTACATATTGTTGATCAGGGGGCTTTTGATTAAGAGCCTGCAAACTCTTTGATGAAGCCAATTTACCCAGCTTTCAGATAGATGGAAATAACTTTTAGATACTCCTATTACCAGGGCTTTGTATGAGGGGGTATGTGGTAGTGCAGAGTACTGGCTCCTTTTTTATTGCCTGCTAAAATTGACCCATGGTCCTCCTGTATTAATGAAAGAGGCTTGCATATGAGTACCAGCACCTTTTTTCTAGGAAAAAATACACTGCTTATTACATTCTTGGATATACAGCAAATACTAGAGGCTGTACAGTCTAAGAAAAGCCGATAGTTCAATTGCTTGTCTTTATAAACAATTTCTTGATATTTTTCTGCCGCTATTATGCAAATTCTTTTATGGTCACCGGGTTTGCAGATTGGAAGGATAACTAAAACCCTCATAACATCAGTTCACAAAAAGATAATGACCCCCATTAGATCCAGTTTGTACTGCCCCCTCTCTTTAACATGGACATCAATCTTAGGATAGAAGTTCTACAGTTGTGGTTAGAAAACATTGGTGTGGATATTCCAAAGCACTTATCTTGGTTAGCAGCACCTTGCTATCTGGATAAGGACTAGTCAGAGAGATAGTCAGTAGTACAATCTGGATAGTGCTGTCAAATATTTCCTCTGATTGTCTCAGAACTATCTGGATAGGACTGGGGCAGCGTTCAAGGTTATCTGGTTTGCATCAATATTCAGCCTGCTAACTGGAAAACTAACCACGTAAAGTTGGGATACTAAATATCACCACTATCTGGGAAGCAGTGCTAATCACTACTGTATCCAGATAGGATCTGCTGATCAAACTGGATTCATGAAATTGTGGCATTTAAGGACAATTTCCTATTGCATTTGAAGTTAGAAATTTTGGAAAACTGTCTAAGGTTAAATAACTCGCGTTTGTTGAATTTTCCATATATCTATCTTACTTCTCCAGAGATTATGTTCAGGAAATATTTGAAAGAGATCTTGCTGCCTTCTAAGGTTGATGAAAGGCTAAAACGGTTAGGGCTCTTTAACCTGGAAAAGAGACGGCTGAGGGAAGATATGATAGAAGTCTATAAATTAATGAATGGAGTGGAACGGGTAAACATAGATCGATTGTTACGTTATCAGAATATATAAAGACTAGGGGACATGCAATGAAGCTACAGGGTAAACTATTTAAGACTAATAAAAGAAAATATTTTTTTCACTCAACGTGTAATCAAACTCTGGAATTTGTTACCGGAGAATATAGTAAAGGCTGTTAGTGAGCTGGGTTTAAAAAAGGTTTGGACAAGTTCCTAGAGGAAAGGTCCATAAACTATTATTAAGAAGGGACCCAGGATATCAATGCTTGACCCACTACAAGCATTGTGGAACCTGTGTCTTTTGGGGAAACTGCTAGGTAGGTATTACCTAGATTGGCCATTGTTGGAAACAGGATACTGGGCTTGATGGACCTTGGTCTGACCCAGTATGGCATATCTTATATTCTTATGATATCCAGTTGACCAATTGCTATTATTTGTCTCATAATAAGATTTTACAGGATCAAGTGGAAGCAGTATTTGATAAACCGGATACTGCTGAAGTTGATTTGTGTGCTGTCTTGGAAACTTCACAGGATAATATTACTACTTGGAATATGCTGCTAGTAACATTAGTGTCTAAACTGAATCAGTGTTATTTTCAAAAATTATTTTAAGAAAAAAAATTAATGTTTCTGTGGAAGGAAAGTGCAAATCTTCCAAGATATATCCAGGGCAACTAAGCTTAGGAAAAAAAAGTCCTTGGAGCACAAATCCGATATGTTTGCTTTGGGTGCTCCATTCTATTTCAAGTATCCCTGTAAGTGTATTATTGGATTTCAAGGTCAGATGAATGTTTTCTTTGATCCTTTACAGTTAGAGCAATTCTTAGTTTCAAGGAATGGTTTCCTTTCTTTGTTTTCTTATGATATGGGGTTACTGGGAGACTTAGATGTATTTGGGTACACTTTTTTCTGGCATATTTTGCAATATTGTTTATTATATTTCCTTTAACTTTGAGATGATTTTCTGCTTTCTGTGTTTATGGGTTTGCTTATTTAGGTTGTTTTCTTCTAAACAGGTCTTGTTGAATGATGAGTTCTGGTACTTTTGTACTCTATTTTTCCTTTTGTTTATCTTTGTACTGTGATTAAAAACCTCAAACAAATTGTAGCTCTTTTCTAGTAACACTAGACAATTATTTAATCTTATTCTTTTGACAAGACAAAAATAATGATAAAGCTTATGATGGATGGCTAGGCTATTTCCGTGAAGGACAGCAGTATGTCAGATATGGGGGAGACATTCCTCTCCATTCAGATTAAAAGGGATCAGCAATATCAGCCCTGCTATTTAACCTATACATTCAGCCAATTTGTGAGGTCATACAGAAACATAACATCCACTACAAAATTTACGTCAATGACATCATGTTGTACACATTCTTTGATGTCAAAGCCCCAGATTATACAACTATAACTGAATGCCTCACCGAAGTCTCAGGATGGCTCAGCGCCCACAACCTCAACATAAACTATAGCAAAACGGAAGCACTCACAATAACAAAGAGCAAGACTTTTACTCCCCCCTTGCACAGTAGCTCTAAAGAACAGAAATGTATCTGTTAAACAAAAGTTAAATACCTAGGGGTAATCCTTGATCTGAACTTAAATTTACAGGCCCATATTAACTGAACACAGAACGCATACCATAAATTGAAAACCATCTGGAAATTAAAGCCCTTCCTAAGCCCCAGTGACTTCAGAACAGTCCCACAAGCCATAGTCACACCAATGTTAGACTTTTTAACTCACTATACCAAGGCATGCCAGCTACTACTATTCATTCACTGCAGATGGTCCAGAACACAGCTGCTCGCATTCTCACAGAAACAAACAAACAACAACACATAACGCCAACATTAGCCCAACTACACTGACTCCCGATCAGAAGTCGCGCAAGGTTCAAGGCAACAATTGCTATATTCAAAATACTGCAAAACAAATCAGCTGAATCTCTCCAAGATCTGATGAAAAGATAACCCGAAAGCCACCCATGGAGAACAAATCACAAAAACATGTTAGTTACTCAAATTGAATTCTCCAAAACGAAGCAGACCACATCCAACAGGGCTCTATTTCTGTATGCATCCAGCTTATGGAACTCCTTCCCGGAGGATATCAGAAATACGAGGGATACCAAGGACTTCAGAAAAAAGCTGAAGACATTCCTGTTTACTGAACATTTTGGCAGTTATCACATAGAACAACCTGTTTTTTCCATCTGTTCTGGCACCAGACAATGAGCAACAAATAATACTGCACGAACACGAAACATGACCCCAAATTATAAATAAGTTACACGTGTAAAAAGTTATGAAATGTATGGTTAAGACTGACTTCCTGCATGATGTGCAATCCCCCCCCTACAATGTTATAATGTATACAATTTATTGAGTTGATTGTAAAACAGCTTGTTACAATATAAAATAGTTAGAGTTCAATGTAAACCACCTTGATTTAAGAAAATAAAATAAATATTAAATCTTTAGATGTCTGGCTGAGACAAGAATGATATTTAGGGGTAGGTTTACTAAACAGCAGTAGCGGCTTCAGTGCAATATCAGAGCCACGGCCACATTGATTTCAATGGGACTGCGGCTCCGATATCGCACGGAAGTGGTTACCATTGTTTAGTAAACATACCCCTTAGGCTTTTTGTTCAACACACAATATTTAAAGATGTGCTGAGTAAAGACCTCTAACCTTCTCTTGTTTTCCTCTTTCGCAAAGGCTCAGACTTAGAATTTATTGTTTTATAATTCGTTAAAGGGAGGGCTATATTCCTTCATATAAATTTCCCTTTTCTTTCCTTCTAATGGATTCTTTAATCAGGACAACTTTTAGTTCTGTCACAATTGTTAATTTATTTCAAAATTTCATTTGGTTTCTTTAAAAAAAATTCTCTCTTTTCACTCATACCAAGAGCCGGCTAGAACCATGTTCTGCTCATATGACATTTTTAAAATATTCACACATTCTTTAATCCAAAATCCAATCTCTTTCTAAATAATTTTTTCTCAAATTTTAACTAATTTGTGGTGTTTTATTTTTTCCCAGAACTCAAATATACATCTGCTCTGTCAGACAATCTCCCATCTGTAACGATTTGATTACTATAGACATGCCTTGAGTGCTGAATTCTGAAGGCACCGAGAAACTACTGCTGCTATTACCACTGCGGCTTGGGACCTCCCACTCTCCAGTTTATAGAGAGACTACTCTTCTCCCATGTCCTCTGCCTATGGGTGCTATAATCTTAAATTGTACCCTGATAGATATTGCTCATTTCTCACCTCCCGAATGTTTTTTATGAGAATTCTTTGGTTACTCCAAAAAGGATCCGCCCTTTGGCTTGGGGTTTTAAACTGTAAGCCTCCAAAAGTTTCCAAGGTTTAACTCATTTAAAATTATACTAAGCTTACCTCCAAAAATGCATCCCAATGTTCTCCTAGCTTGAGGAGCTTTCTCACAGCAGAAGTACATTAGCATTTAATTTAAACATTTTTCTTTTGCGCCTCAACCCAGTGCTGTTCCCACAAAGACTCACACAGTTCCTGGTCCTTTAAGCTAGCTCAACCCTGGTGCTTCCAGGACTTTGCTTCACTGTTCCCTCTCAAAATAGGCTTCTTACCTTCCTCTCTTATGTGCCTTTTTAAACGGAATCATTCAATGCCTTTCTGTACAACTGCTGACACGTGGAGCCCGATTCAGAGAGGGGGATGTCCAGGCTATCCGGATGTTCCCGAGGAAGACAGGCCCATTAGGACCCAATTCTGGACCGCGGGTACAAAACATTCCCACAGTACACAGAATCAGGTCCAAGAACAGTCCAGCGTGGCCCTCTTCCCTGCCACCTGACCCACGGCTGGCCAGCCAGGGCCTGCACCCAGTCCTGGCCCTGGCCCCGGAGAGTGATCCCCGGCTGCGATCGCTGGGTCGGTGCTGCTTATTCCACCTTTGAGGCCCTGTATGTCCTGCCAGGCTGGCCCGCCCCCTTCCACCTCCTGCCGGTTCTCCCTGTCCTACAACTCAGGATGTGTGGGGAGAACAGGAGAAGGAATAGGGTCCTGACGACTTGCGGGGCTGCATCTCTGAATCGGGCCCTATACCTCTTCAGTGTTGCCGCTCAACAGTCCTGTCCTGGTCTCACTTACTTTGGGCTGCAATCACCATTAGTGCAGCTTTTCTTTAGAGACACCCTCTTTAATTTCTTGTTGGTGCTATCACTGCTATTTCCTACTCTGCCCCTTCAATCTATATGGCTTCAACACTGCTTCTGGACTCAGGCCACTTTAAATGAATGCAGCCTCCACAGCAATGCAGCGTTCCATGCTACTTCAAGCCTTTGCGGCCTAGTGTCATTTGCGATTCGGGCCCCACTGCAAACTTTTTAATAAAATTAATCTGGCCTTATAAGCACAGCTTGTGATGCTCTTGCCTTGCTTTGTGGCCATATAGTAGGTTTACCAGATTTTTGGAGAGCAAATATCGGATGCATGAGGAGGGCTGAGCTGGACTGGGTGGGGTAGGAGCCCTCCCTCCTCAGGCTTCTTTACCCCATATATTTTGAAATGACCAATGAAGGTAACATTCAGTAATTCCCAAAGTTAAAAAAGACAGTAGCATCCCTTATCAAGTTGTAAGCATACATATATACAGTACATGCCTAAACTTTATTTTAAAAACTAAGAATAGCATATCTCCTTGCAAGGGGTCAGACCTAAATTGATATGTTATATACTCCTTACTTAAGCAATTGAATAAAACAAAAAGATAAAAATGCTCAACAGCCCAAAACAAAGTGCAACTAGTACCAGCTATAGGCAGAATGATGAGAGGAAAAGACCTCAGATGTCCCCTGAGTCAAACCATATCTAACTCAGAAAAAAGGGGGAGTCAACTGAACAGTGACAAGGTTGACAAAAATACATCAATGGACAGAAAAACCTCTCAATAGATCTTAACGCTAATATGCTGGGGCACTTGCATAACCAAAACAGATGCAACAAAATAGTGAAAAATACACTTAGAGTCCGATTCCATCCCCAAGGTCCAGGCCCTCTGTGCGCGCAGTTGGAACTGGACAGAGAGGGAGTTGCAATTCTGATCCCGCAGGGCACGTGTAGGCTGGGACCTCAATTTTGTCCGGCAAACTCATTCAATGGCTTTTCAATGGAGCTGCGACGCCATGACATCCAATTGCTATGGCACCGCAGCTCCATTGAAAAGCCACGATCCCTGGCCGCGGGATCCCAAAGTGCTTTCCCCACAGCTCGACCCCCGATCTGGCCTCCCAGGGCCAGGGTCGGGCTGCAGGGAATGCCCTCTGCCCCCTGCCGCCCCTTCCCAGCCTTGGGCCTGCCATTCCTCCTGCATCGGAGAACTTATTCAGAGGTGGAATAAGTTCCCCGTCCTAGCCATTGGCCCCGGTCATACAGGGCCGATATTGGAATCGGCCCTGTATGTCCAGGGCCGACATCTGTCCACCTCCTGCCCTAACATACAACAAGCGGAGAAGTTAGATGGAGTTGGGGATGGAATGAATAGCAGAGATGGACATCCATCCCCGCTATTCGTGCCATGGAATAACCCCATTAATTTCCAAAATCGTCTTAACCCTGACACCGAGCGTATCACCAGTCTGGCTTCATCAGGGAGTAAGACAACCTTCCCAGCCAAAAATCCGGAAAGCAAAAAGATAAACATTCATGATAGGCATGGTACTTCTATAATCACTCAAAAGCACAGAAGCAGCAGGAAATATGCGCTTTTAAGGAAAAACTTATCTGATGTCATGCTCTTCCAGCATATGCCAGAATCTGCAGGATCTAGCAATTGTTCAGACAGGCGTGCGATACCAGCAAGCCTATCAGAGCAAAGCAAGCCAAAACCAAAACTTAAAATTAAAAAAAGAACAAAAACAACCAGCCAATTCAACAAAAGCCACTCCGCTTCCTCCTGATGCAAGAAATCAGACTTAAACATGTTCAAAAACAAGCCTTCCAATCATTGGAGTCATTCAATCCATAGGATTCCAGAGTCTTTACACAAAAAATCCACTTTTGCTCAGCAAAGATGAGAGTTTTGTCAAAATCACCACCATAAACTGAAGGACATAATTTGATGATAACGAGACATCTCAGTTCTTCAAAAACATCCCTTTAACTGAACAGTGTCTGACCAGGGGAGTCCCTTCAACCTGATAGCGAAGTTTGCTGCGGTGATTCTTTGCCCTTGTGGCTTGGTGTATATGGGTAAAATACACCGGTCTTTGAGAGTTTGACTTATAGAATATGCAGAAAACTTCTCTATCAGGTAGAAAAGACTGAATTCAAGGAGAAGCAATATCCTTTTCCTCTGTTACCACTGAGACTGGGGACAGGAGGTGATTATAGTCCACCTGTAAGCAAACTAGCATGTGATAGACATTGCCACCCCAAGCTTTTATAGCAGGGACATCTATGTGGATGCTGGCAACCGGCATCCACGTCGGGGTGTCTATGTTTTAAAATCAGGCTGAAACATAGATGCCCCTGGCATTTTCTGCATGTTTTGCCCTGGACGTCTCAGCTTGCACTTGGACACCCCTTCTAAAATGTCACTTCACATCTCCTCTGATTCCCCACATCTATTTAGACCCAGAGCCTCCCATTCGACCATACCTCTGAAGGGGTCTCACATGTGAGTTCCTAGGCTGATCCACCATTGCTGACCTTTGCTTGCCTTTTGGTTCCAATACTGTTCTGCCTACCCCAACCTGATCCTGTTTTCTGACCATTTTTTCTGTCTGCTGATTCTGTACTGTTTCTGTTCCATTAAGATTGTCCTGGCAAGTCTGATCATAGTTACATACATAGTAACATAGTAAATGACGGCAGATAAAGACCAACATGGTCCATCCAGTCTGCCCAGCATGTCGGGGCAGTCTCTATGATTACTCTATGTGGAAAACCTGAGGTTCGTGCTTTAAGTCCTGGTGGTCTCTGAGTACTGGAGAACTCAACCCAAAGGGAAAGGGAGCTCTTAAAGGTGAACATGCACACCCTAGGTCCAGGACCCCTGGTGCTCCTCATTGAACTTGACCTGGTCATGACAGCCTATTCTCTGAGGATGTAGAAAGTTACCTCTACACTCTAGTATCTGCAGACAACTGCATTTGCCAGGAGATTCATTTTTATAATATACAGAAATATATGCCCATTTTTCATAAAGACCAAGCAATACATTGAACTTCTGAATTTTTAGAATTAATTTTTCAATTAATTAATTGATTTTATTTATTTGTTTTTTTATAGCACATTTTCACAAGATCAAGGTGGTTTACAAACAACCAACTTAGCTACATCACAACAAGGGAACAAAATGTGAGTGTAACTTTTACAAGGAACATTGTAACATAATTTGACAATCTGATTAAATGTGCTGAGAACATCTCAGGTTGAAATACATTAAACCATCATAACTGTTAGAATATTTACAAAGTAATTATTTACAGAGTCACGTCTGGAACAAAATGGTCAGTTCAAACCTGGGAAATAAAAGTACGGAGATAGATGATTATGTTGGGTAAATATTTTCTGTGTCTGTCAAAATATTCTCTAAATGAGCTGTATTTATTTATTTATTTATTTTAATTGTTTTATACCGCTTTATCCTATAATCAAAGCGTTTTACAGAGCAACTTGAGAGTTTTATGTAGAACAGTGGGTGAGGGGGGCATACAGGAGATTGATTCAAGCAAACTTATATACAGGTAGATTATGTAAAAGGGTATGTAGGGACATCAGAGTCCTTGATTTGTAGTAGATTATTTACTGTTAGAAGTTAAATGAAAAGAGTGTTTGAGCGGGTAGAGCTAGGGGAGAGGGGGGTTAAGACAGCGGGGGCAGCAAGAAGTGGGTGGGGGGGGAGAGAAATCCATGTTATGTGGGAGTCCATCTTAAGTGGGTAGTCCATATTAGGTCCAGGACCCCTGTATCTCCAAAGTGTTTGATGTAGAGAGCAGTCTTCAGCTTCTTGGGAAGTCTTTTGAATCAGAAGTGGCTCTAAGGTTGTCAGGGAAGCCGTTCCAAAGGGCAGGAATGGCCAAGGAGATAGCTCTTCCAGATGTAGATTGCGTTGGATCTGGTGAAGGTGCTGGGGGTAATGACAGTGTCACGGTGGTACGCCTTTTGGGTCTGAAGTTTATATCAATGTTGATGAGGGTTTTCAGTATATTGGCAGATGTGTTTTGCTTGATTTTGAAGATGTTCAGCACAGTTTTGTACTTGATGCTGGAGATAATGGGGAGCCATTGAAGATGGTTCAGGAGGAGGGTGGTGTGGTCGTGTGATGATATGAGCTGCGGTGTTCTGTGCCATCTGTAGAGGACAGAGTGCCTGTTTATATAAACCAAGGTAAATGTGGTTACAGTAGTCCAAGATGAGAGTAATTATCACCTGGCAGACAGTGCGGAAGTGTTCTTGGCTGAGTAGTGGTTTGAGCTGTCTGATAATACACATCTTGTGATAGGCATTTTTGGATGCTTTGTTGATATGAGATTGAAGGTTCAGATTGCAGTCCAAGGCGACTCCGACTTATTTAACTTCAGTTTTAATGGGTATTATAATCTTGTTCAGATTGATTGCATGTGGTGGGGGAGGTGGGTGAAGCCTGACTTATGTGTGATAAGGAGGGCTTCGGTTTTACTGTACTTTATATTTAAGTTATTCTGGGTTAGCCAACTTGTCATATCTTCCAGGCATTCTGTTATCTTTAAGTAGTTGGGGTTATCCAGATCGATTGGAGAGTAGATCATAATGTCATCTGCTTATACAGCTCGATTCCGTCTCAGACCTAGAACCCTCTGAATGTCCGGTCTGAACTGGATGAACAGAGAGCATTGCATTCTGATCCCGCGGGACACATTTTTGTCCTGTGGAATCAGAATCCTAGTCAGCCCGGCCTGCACATACAAGAGAAGCCTGACTATCTCAGTCAGGGCTTTTAAATGGAGCCCCGATGTCTTGGTGTCCAGTTGCCATGGCACTGTGGCTCCATTTAAAAGCCGCAATCCTGGCTGCCAGAACACACAGTTTATTCCCCACAGCCCGACCCCCGATTTGGCCTCTCTGTTCCCTGCCAACCTTTCCCAGCCCAGGCCCGCCAACCCTCGACATTCAGGGAAGTTATTCCACCTCGGAGGTGGAATAACTTCCCCATTAAGTCTCCCACCCCAGACATACAGGGCCAACATTAGAATCGGCCCTATACATCCAGGACCGGTGACCACCCACTGCCTGCCCTAATGCCGCCCCTGATCCTCCCCTTTCCTGCCCCCATCTAGCTTCCCCATACAACCAGCAGGGAAGCTAGATGCTGGAAGGAAGGGACATGAATAGCGGGACGTCCATCCCCGCTATTCATGGCTCAGAATGAGCCTGATAATGTGTAGTGGATCTTGTGTCTTTTGGTGATGGCACAGATGGCTTGTATGCATAAATTAAACAGAAGTGCAGATAAGAAGGATCCTTGCAGGACACCCTGTGTTGCTGGGAAAGGGGTGGAAGTGTTCGTGCCCCATTTCATCTGTTGTTGTCTGTTACTGAGGTATGAGTGAAATCATTTGATAGTGGTACCATGCAGGCCAATATCTGTTCAGTAGGATGCTATGTGACACGGTGTTGAAGGCTGAGGAGCTATCAAATGAATATCAGAAGAAAACCTCTCTTGATATTGTCCATTCCTCTGATCAGATTGTCAAATAGGTAAATAAGAAGGGTTTTGACACTATGATTAGGTTGAAAGACATGTTGGTGAGGGTTTAATGGTGCATGTGAATCAATGTGGTCCTGGAGTTGTAGTTGTACTATTTTCTCAGTGACCTTAGTGAGGAATTGTAGTCTGGAAATGGGACTGTATGCTGCTGGGTCACACTTGCTCAGAGATGAAATCTTGAGTATTAGACGGATGGAAGCTAGTTTGAGGGCGCTTGGCATATAGCCTTGGGATAGAGAAAGTTGTACAATATTTTGGATAAATTAGCTGAGTTCTTCCTTAGCTGATCTTATCCAAGCTACTGGACATGGATCTGATGGAGCTGTGCTGGTGTTCAGTGCAGAAATAGTTCAAGCTATCTGATCGGTGGATAGAGTGCTAAATTCTCCCCAGGTTTGGTTGGTTTATATGTTCTTGGAGACATTGATTCCATTGTTTAGAGTGCATTGTGGAGGGGATATATTTTTGGTCTGGAGGAAGTCGGCAAAAGCCTGCAGATATATAATATCTTCTTCCTTGAGGTCTGGACTATTTCAAATAGTTTTTTGGGTTTATTGATGGATTTGAGTATAAGGTGTGACGCAGCGCCAGGCGCGGAGGCCATGGAGACCGATACTGACCCCCTGGTAGAGTCCAGTATTGCAGGGAAAAGAAGAAATTCCCACTCTCAGCATAGCCTTCAGGCAGCCAATCAGCTCACCTCAGAGGAGGAGAGAAGCGGAGCTATGGCTTGGGCACGCCCTAGGAGGAGGCGGGCATCCCAGAGTAAGGGATCCTTCTTAAACAGAGAGAGGGAACACTCAAGAGAGAGGAGCAGAAGGACTAGAACGAATGGAGGAACAGGACCAAGCCAGAGGCTGTCACGAAGGAATGAAGGAGTAAGCACTGCTAGTGGATTGAGGAGAGAGTTTGCTTTAAATCCACAGAGAGAAAGCAAGAGGTATTGGGAAGGCAGGAAGTTCCACAGACTGCAGAACCCTTTGACCTGGCTACAGAAGCTGTGCCCAGCTGCAACAGAAGGGAAGCTAATCCAACACGAGGAGAAAAGCACACGTTGTTGAAAAGCAGTTTTTATCCCTGGAGAGAAAAGCATGCTGGCAAGACAGTTCCTGAGCAGTCTCATTTGAAGGTACCTGCTATTTTTAATCCTTCTGATACGTGTTATATGCCAGGAAGAGAGACTCCTGTTTATAGTGGAGAGGATAGTTTCAGGGGATATAAAGGAAGTTTGTTTTACCCTGGAAACTCTCCATGCAAGCCAAGTTTTACTCAGCCAGTAATACCTGTTCTTAACAAACAAGCTGAGGAAAGAAATACAGCCCAGCTGTTTACAAAGAGACCAGGTTATCCGATGTAGAAAGTCTTACTTTTGAAGCCTTCCTTAGAAATAGAGCTGCTGCAAACGAACGTGAGATTCCACCATTCATTAACAGAGAGAAGTGGGGGAAGGGAATCTCTACCTCGGGCATAGACTGTCTGAATAGGGAAAGCCGTGTTTGCTCACCAGATGCAGATAATCAGCTGTTTAAACAAGGAGAAGCTTTACCGTTGAGTCCTGCTAGGAAACAAGCAGAACAACTCTTAAGTGACCTTAGACAACTCTTGAATGAAAGAGTCATTTCACAACAAGCTATTCTTCAAGCAGTGAATAATCCTGAAGGCAAGAGTATTCCCCAAGCCCAAGTGCCCATGATTGACATCAATCAACCGATGGATTGCTCTGTAGGATTAATAGAGAGAACCGACGAGACAAAAGCTTGAATGATTATACCTGACTTTTATTCTGGTTATGCTAATCCAGAATTGCTAAAAAAGTACCTGACAAGAAGTATTGTTTAGTGCAATTGAAAGGAAAGCATATCCTAACATTGAATGTATGCTGGACTGTGATATAATTGCTAAAGAGAGCAAATACACTTCTTACCTGAGCACCTGTATATATTGCACGGAGAAAACACATAAAGCAATGTGTTTTTCCATATGAGAAGTTTTGTTGAAGCACAATATTGTAAGCCTCTGTTTGCCTGATTCCTGATCTACTGATCTTTTCTGTTCCTGTCTCTCTCACGGAGCGGGGAAATAAAAATCCTTGAAGACAAATAAATTTTCTTGTCACCGCATATTCATTTGGCCCCCACAACTACACAAGGCCTATCCCTCCTTAGCTCACAAGGTTGGGGAGTGGGTGAAGGTTTGACAAAGGTTGGTGTAGTACTTTTTTTTGTGTTGGAAGATGAGGTTGTTATATTCTTGTTTGGTTTGATAGAGTTGTAAGGTGTTTTGAGTTTTGTTTTGCCTCCAGTGTATTTCTATTCTTCGTAGCGATCTCTTTGCATTCCTTATAACCTCTGTGTACCAGGGTGCAGATCTGGTTTTCCTGCCATGGGGTTTGATATTCTTAGGGTCTGGTGCTTTAGCTGCTGAAGCGATGGTCGTATTCCAGTTGTCAATTAGATTGTCTAGTTCCTTGGGATCCTGGTTTACGTTAGATAGGATTCTTTGGAGGAATTGGTCCTTATTGAAGCTCTTGAATTGTCTTCCTTGACAGGGCTATTCCAAGTGTGAGATTTTGTGGGGGAACTGTATAGTGAGTCGTATCATGTGGTGATTGGACCAATGTACTGGAGTTATTATGTTGTGCTCGACGAGGTGATTAGGTACAAAAATAAGGTCTGGGGTAGAACCCAGTCAGTGTGTCGGAGCAGTGAGGAGTTGTGTGAATTGCAGTGAGTCCATAACAGATAGGAAGGTCTTTGCTTCTTTTACAGAGGTTGATTTGAGGTTGAAGTTGCCAAGTTCTAACAGAGACTTGAGGGGGGCATTAGCTGCGCACACTGATTTGAGGGTTGTGGAGAACTCATCAGGGGTGGCGTTTGGGGCTCTGTAGGTGAGGCAGATGGTGATATGCTTATTCTCTATAATGGTTGTGTTGAGTTGTTTTCTGAAGGTTGAAAGGTCAGGCAATGCTCTGAGATAATCAAGAAGAGAGTTCCAGATGACTGATATAAAGAATGCAAAGGCTCTGCCACTCATTGATCTATTTGTGTTCCGAAAGTCTTTGGGAACAATTAGCATATTCTGTGTGCAAGCTTGTCTCAGTCTGCTATTTGGAATTTTCTTGATTAGGGAGGTTAGATAAGATGGTGCTATGATATGTAGCAATTTGAATGTTATTATATTTTTTTGTAAATGGTTTTGCTTTGAATAGATAACCAGTGAAGCCGGTGGAGAATAGGGGTGATGTGTTCATAACTGTGAGTTTTAAAGACTACACCTGCAGTCGTATTTTGAGCCATTTCTAATTGCTTTATTGCTTCTTTAGATATAGTCCTTGATAAATACTGCTACAGTAATCAAAATGGGGCAAATCATTGCCTGAAGTACTGAATGGAAGTCTTGTCTTGATAGGAGTGGTCTTAGTTGCTGGATCATTCTTAGTTTGTTATAGATTGACCTGGTGGTTAGTTTCGTTTGTGTAGATAGGCTGAGGATTCAATCAAGTGTAATCCTAAGATATTTTATTTAATCTTTTACTTCAAGGTAGGCTTCCTTGACCTGTAGTTTGGATGGTAAGAAATTGTTGGTTTCTAGTGACATACAATAGTTCCGTTTTCATAAGTTTATCCATAGGTTATTTGAGATTAGCCATTGTGATGCCTCACTGAAACATGATATAATTTGGTTAAGGTGAGGTTTTGTGACATCAAATGGTATGTATAACATTATGTTGTCTAGACAGATGCAATATTCTACTTTAAACCTTTGGAAGATATTACAGATTGGCTGCAAGTAGATATTAAACAGTAACGCTGACAAGACAGAACCTTGGGGAATACCTTGCTCTTGACTACATGTGTGAGATGATGTGTGTCCAATTTTGACTTGTTGAGTGTGGTCCGTTAGGTAAGATTGAAACCAAAGTAGGATTGTGCCATAAATTCCAATTTGTTGAAACCCCTGTAGTAGAATATTATGGCTAATTGTGTCAAAGGCAGACACAATATCTAAGAAGATCAGTATGAATGCTTGCTTGGAGTCTTTGAGTCCTTTGAAGAGTGTGTCAAAAAGAGATAATAATAGTGTCTTGACTCCCATAGTTTGGCCTGAAACCATATTGATGAACATCCAGTGGGGCATATAAGTCAATATGATCCTGTAGCTGGATTTGGACAATCTTTTCAATTGTTTTTGCTAGGAGCGGCAGGTTAGAGATTGGTCTGTAGGAAAGTGACCTAGCCTTATCCAAGGATCCATTTTTTAGAATGGGACAGACTATTGCTTTCTTCAGGGTGCTTGGCATACAGCCCTGTGACAAGGATAGATTAACTATTCTCTGAATGTTTGGGGCCAACTCAGAGTGAGGTATTTTTATCCAGTTGACTGGACATGGATCGAGGGCAGACGTAGTTGTATTAATGTTGGTTAGCATTTTACATAGGTATTCTAGATCAATTTGAAAAAATGATTGCCATATAGTAGGGTCATTTATGTTGTTATTTGAATAGATTGTTGCTGTAGAGTCTGGACACCTTAACTTATTGCTGTAATGGTTTCCTAGTTCTTGTGAATTGATACTATCATTATTCAATTCAATATTGAGGGGGCAAATTAAAGATTTTACTATTTCAGAGTTCCCTAGGGTGATTAAGGGAAGTCATGAGGATTTTGTTATGGTACTCTTTCTTCTTGTTGGCAATAGCTTCCCGGTATTCATGGAGTGCATTCATATATAATATCCTAGCTTATGGTTTTTTAGATATTTTCCATGTACGTTCAAGTTTTCTTAAGTGTCATTTTATATTCCGTATTTCCTGCAAGTATCATGCTTCCGATCGCCTTCATCTTTTGTTATTTTTAGGAGTAGGTACAGTATCTGCTTCAGATATGGTTGTATTCAGGGCCGGATTTACCTATACGCCAACTACGCCGTGGCGTAGGGCCCACAGCTGGCAAGGGCCCACAAATATTGAACAAATTAAAAAAAAACCCGCTGGCTGCCGCTGCGGCAGCATGGACTGTCCCGCGAGGCCCCCTCTGCCCGGCTGAGCCCCTCCGTGAAGGCACCAGGGGCAAGAGGAACAGGAGATGAGCGGCTGGTTTAGGAAGATTGCCCCTCACCCCCCCGAACGCCTGGAAGGGAGGGGCTGGGGCAGGACACACCTGCTGCTCTGCCGTCTGGAAAGAAGCAGTGGGATAGTGGCGGTATATGCCGCTAAGGGCGGAAGCGGAAGCAGTAGGAAGAGGAGGACTACAGTGGAGCGGGGTGGAGAGATAGTCGCGCGGAGCACGCCCATCGTAAGCTTTTGAGAGCGCTGCGGAGTCACAGAGCATAGAGGAACTGAGCACGAGGCCCTGAGGGTCTGCATACAGAGGCGCATGCGCGCCCCCTCCCTCCCCTTCGGAACTCGCCGGGCTCGTGTTGCGCGGCACGCGCGGAGGGGGTCGGGCAGGCGGCGAGGACGGCGCCTTCTGGTCGGGCGCGGGGAGAGCGAGAGGCTTCCTATCTGAGCCTCTGACGACGACTCCTCCTCCCAGAGTCATGGCGGCAGCGGCGGGAGGAGGCAAAATCCGCACCCGGAGGTATCACATTGCAGCCAAGCCTTACGCCAAGAGTAAACAGGTAATGTAGAGAGTTCGTTCCAGGCCGCGGCTGTCACTTAGCAAGTGAGTGGGTTTCCGGCTTTTCCTGTCGGACACGTGAGAGGAGCCTGGGCCCGCCATGCACACCTATGCTTTCTACCCGGTATTGTTGATGTTTAGTATATTTATAGTGTTGCTAACTCGTTAGTGCAGTGGTGTAATAATTTGCATCTCGTGTTTAAAGTGTAGTTTCCGTGTTGAAATTTTTAATTTTGGGATGTTGCAGTAATTTTCAAATTTGACGAAATTTTCCTGAAATTGGACATATGTGATTTACATTACAATTTGTGCTAATTTGTGAGGTTGTATCGGTATCACTGTTGCTGTTTTGTGATTCAAAATATTGATTTTGCACTCGTTTTTTCAGCTTTACCTCAGTTGGCTAATTTGGAAAGTACTCTGAATTTTCAGTCCGTATTTTGTAACTCGGTAGTAGTTTCCCTATTTTTTTAAATGTAAAGAGTAGATGAGAATGCAAAGAGAAGGCCCTCTGTAAGATCATTGTATTCTGTCACCTCACTTGTTGGTTGGGGATATGGTAGCCTGTGATATTGTCACCATAGAAAAGGGCTATTAGCATTTCATACTGATATTTGCGTATCTACCTTGTACTTTTCTATTGAAATGGAAAATATAAGTTTAAAGTAAACTTGCACTGCCTAAAGGCAATATTGACTGCATGCAACAACCAGGGACCTTGGGTTACCGTTGCTGTTTTGTGCTGGATAGCCAAGGCATCTTTAAATTGCTGTAGCTAATGCACCAAAGCCCATCCCCCTTCACCTTGGACACTTGCTGCCACTTTTGCTACTTATCATTTCTGTAGTGCTACCAGATGTATGTAGCACTGTATATATGTGAGAGAATCCCTGCTCAATTTATAATCTGTTCAAGACAGACAAGCAGGACAAATTGAGAAAATAGGGAGTCACATTTATTATGGGACACAATTTAAAAACAGTATGAGTATTGAATTTATTAATTGGAATATGTCAGCTCTGGTAAATGCGCATCATTAACGTCTGCGCTTTATTTAGTACAAGAGCAAATTAATGTATAGTTTTATTTCTACAGTGTTATACTCTGTATAACCCATCCGGGCTATTAAGAGCCTTACACAGTTTAGGAAAGCCCTCAAATACCACCTTTTCAATAAGTACCTCATAGAACCCAACCTCACCCACTGAGACTGAGATGTAAGCCGCTAAGCTAATATATGGTCTCCCAACAACATGTCAAGAAAGATTCTCTAACCTTCGTGGTGCAGTTGTTTCAATGGAATTCATGATTATACGACTCGATGTAGCAATATTTGTAAAAGGTTTACCACTGTTATCCATGTTTATGTAGTAAGTCTGTAAATAGTTACCCCTGTTATCCAAGTTATTTGCCCTGTTATCTGTGAACTCATACGTGTTAACTGTACTGAGCATTTCTGTTCCATGTAAACCGCGCTGATGCCGAATAGTGCGGTATATAAGAGACTTTAAATAAATAAATAAATTATACATTCCAAGTTTGGCTTTTGGGGTTCCCAGTTTAATTATGATGTCAGGGCCAACAGCGCGCAGCTGATCCGGCGTGCTCGTTTTTATCTTTTCTGGGGGCCCACAATTTTTGTTGGCGTAGGGCCTCACTCAAGGTAAATCCGGCCCTGGTTGTATTCCAAATTTCAATAATGTTATCAAGGTTCTCTGAATCTGATATGATTTGTGGTAATATATCCTTAAGACAAGAGTTCTTGTCAAACTTTTTAAATCACTGATGTGTTTCTGTTCTATTATTGGGTATAATGGGAGATGCTGTATTCATAATTGTAAAGCTGATTAAGTAGTGGTCAGACCAAGGGACTTGGAGCATTTGTTTTTTTATGGTGATCACTATATTCACAGATCTCATTAGGCATGAATATGAAATCAAGTGAGTTGTCTTTATTATGGGTAGGAATGTTGATTAACAGCTTATAGTCCATACCGGTTTTGCATCAAGGAAGGACTTCAGATAGGCATTGTGTAGTGATGCCAGGTTAAAGTCACCTAGTAGTATTAATTTCTTATTCATTGTGGTTGAGCAAACAATTTCTAGTATTGTAGCTTTTTCTCTATAATTAGGATGTCCATACTATTAATGTCCCTCACCGAGGTGAGGGATGCTTTTAGTTCATTTTTTATTAGGATAAGGACATCTCCACCACATTTGTCTAGTCTGGGACAGTTGAATAGATCATAATTTGATAACTTAAGTTGATTGATTAATACCCCATCTGTATCAAATAGGCATGTTTCCATTATAAATAGGATGTCTGGATTACTATCATTGATGGGGTCTATTATAACAGGTATTTTGTTTCTTAGTGATCTTATATTGATCAGGTAGCATTTGAGAGCGGGCAGTATAGTGCTACGATCAGTGTATTGATAGGATGTAGCAGGCATATTGGGTGCGATATAGATAAGCCGGTCATAATTTCTGAAATCGTTACATGCATATGTAACAGTGCATGGTCTATAGCGAGGATGGTTTTGTATGATTGGGATATAAAATTGGTATTGGTTGGGTGCTGTTGTGTAAGTGTGGGCATATAGAGTGTTGATAAGTATAACCGGCAGCAGGTACATAAGATACATTTTATCTCTATTGTGAGCCAGAAACCATATATACAGCAAGAAACAAAAGTTTTACTCATGTTCGTTAGATATATGACCTTCTAGTATGCAGTTGTCACTCAAAGTCATGCTTAAGGGCCATGCCTAA
The DNA here is from genome assembly GCA_033557465.1 of Ichthyophis bannanicus. Taxonomy (NCBI): domain Eukaryota; kingdom Metazoa; phylum Chordata; class Amphibia; order Gymnophiona; family Ichthyophiidae; genus Ichthyophis; species Ichthyophis bannanicus. The sequence continues at coordinate 722,053,975 of CM066034.1, read as the reverse complement.
GAGTCCACTGGTGAGGCCCTCAAGCACAGGTGCGCCGGATGGCACTCTCTTTTTAAATGCTGTTCCACGGATGGCCCGATTGGCCTTGGAGTTAGGAGTAGGAGGATGAGATGTCCTGCTCCTTGCTCCAGTGCTGATCAGGTGCTTGGCTGATTATTGCTTGGTAATTATTATCTTATTACCATTGATCCACTTTAACAAATTTATAAACAAATCTCTCTAGCAATGTTTATTGGATGAAAAAATGAACCTATAAAGAAAGCGATTTTGGAACCTTGTGGGTTGCTTGCAATTCCATGGACCTGCACGCACATTTTCAAAGGGAAATTCTGTGGAATGCATGAACACCCATGGACTCTGTCTCTAATTTGCAGCAGGGACAAAATTTGTGACTGAAACTTCTTGTGGAGGTTTAAAAATGAAATCCCTTTGAGTATGCATCCAGTTTCACCCTCCCCCTGGACCTACTCCTTTTAATTCTGGGTAAAAGTACCAGCTATTTCACAGTGCAGATATTTCTATTCAAGGAGGGAAGGCAGTATTGAACAGGACTTTTTACATGAGTAAACAGAAGTGTCTATGCTGTGAAGGAACATGGGCACATATGTTGCACCTATTTTATAAAGGCAACATATGCACCTACAAGTCTCAGCCAAGTACACCTGATCTGAGGTAAGAATAAGTTTGTGCATGTGCCTGCAAGGAAGAATTGTCAATTATGCATGCATTTTTTAAGATACACATTTAAGTGCCAATCATACCCCTTTGCGGCCCATTCTATACCCTTGGGAATGCCTACATTATATTGTATAAAAATAAGTGCTCTGTTTTCTTAGTGCCTACTCTTATGTATGTATATGATAGGGAAATTCTGTAAGCATCTACTTGAGTGTACAAAATACAGTTCTACTCAATTCACCTATAAAATTAACCCCGAAGAACATATAATATCTCAATTGACTCCATTCATGGACTACCATCATTATACATACAGCAACTAATTTGCAAATAGCTTGCATTGTTATAAAGTACATGGATTTTTTGGGCATGTCCTTTGCTCATATATTTTACAACTGCTATTTTGTGTAGGTGGCCAAGAGGGATAAAACACTATAGCATACATGAGACCTCTTCGCATGTGCTGAAAATGTTATGTACGTATGTATGTATGCTATTTTTCTCCACTGATCCAAGCACATATTGTGTAATGTCTCCTTTCAATTTAGCTAAAAGTACACACTATGGAAGCTTGTGTATATTTTTAAGCTGGCTGAGGAAAGGCGGTTTTTGAGATATCACAATCTAAGGGATATGTTTACTAAAGTGTGCTAAGGGTTTGAAGCAAAACTGAATGTGCATGTCAAGCAAAACCTAATGAGCAATACGTGAAATGGCCCCATGCTAACTGCTGGCGATATGCCCAGCATGTTCCTAGCACTTACTGCACTGAAACGTTCTCAAAGTGCAGCAGTAGCATTCACGCTTACTGAGGGTGCACTTAGTGCCACCCACAGAGATGGCAGCAAGGGCACCCACACTAACTGTGACATTGACAGTTAGTGCACATTAATAATCCCTGCACTTATCACAACGTATCCACTCTCCATCCCAATCTGCTCATTTTAAACTCTGTTGTATACAGTACATTTAGGGTAGGCTTTTTAATGCACTGGCAGCTTTAGCCCTTGGTATCATTGCTGTGGTTCTGTGCTGCTTAGGACTTGCTAAAGCATACTTAAATTGTTAGTACACTTTAGTAAACATGCGTGCATTAATCAATTTGAATGTATCGAGATTTCTTTGGAATTGATTCACAATATAGTAACCAAAAAAACAAAAACCCAAGAAAACAGAACAATCACTAAACTCAATAGAACAAAGGTAAGATTGTCTGTATTGCAAGCAAAATAAAATTATATTATTTTTGTGTTGTTTGTATTATTTTGTGTGTTTTTTTGTCGGGCCTCACAAAACAGGGAAGAGTAATCATACAACTGCAACCCGATGTGAGTGTGACCCCTTTTAATCAATATAAATCCATAGTGAAATAAACGAAACTCAAAATAGCTAAACTTAGCTTCACTGGTCCAGAATCCACATCATCAGCAATATTCATACACGACACGCGTGTTTCGGGCCAACAGGCCCTGCTTCAAGTGCGACTCATTTAGAAGAAAGGATCCAGAATTACCAAAACACACAAAATAATACAAACACCACAAAAATAATATATTTTTATTTCGCTTGCAATACAGACAATCTTACATTTGTTCTATTGAGTTTAGTGATTGTTCTGTTTTCTTGGGTTTTTGTTTTTTGTTTTTTTGGTTTTCACAATATAGTAAAGCAGAGGTCCCCAGCTGGGGTGTGAATGGAAAAAAGTTTTGTATGTTTCATTTTGTTTTGTTGGGGGGGGGGGGTGTTTTTTGTCTTATATTTGTTTTTTTTACTAGTGTATCTTTTGTGCAATAGGACACACTATTGTACAATAACTCATAAGCTTCATACATGAATGAGCAGTGCAGCCTATTGTGCAATAGGGTGGAGATACAATAGGAGAACAAAAACACCCATAGACAATACAGTACACAAGCAAGGAACAGGTGTGCCAAACAATGGTTGAAGTAAGGAGCTTTATTAGAAAAACCTCAATGCGTTTTGGCAAGAACGCCTTCTTCAGGGGGCACTGCCCTCAAATAAAAACATAAATACATAAAATCATATAAAACATAACAAGTATAAACATAAAAATCACTAAAGATAAACATATTATAATATAAAAAACTATAATCAAAACCAACAATGAAAAAGTAAAAAATTAAAAGAATGCATAAGAATATATAACAAACATGAAGGCTGGCAAACAGAAGAAGCAACTATACAGTAAATATATGTAAACCAACACAAATCACAAAGAGGTATGAGGAGGAAAAGATGTGTTAGTGTAATCATCAATATAGGATGTCATCATGCTGACAATATTCCTGATGAGACAATAGCCATAGCCACTGAAAAAGTGTGAATAAACCTATGCATATTAGAAACTATTGTACACGTGAATTGCCAAGTGTAAACAGAGTGAGATAAAAAAGGGGAGTAAAAAACTCATTATACTGTTGGGTTGTACACCATTAATTCTAAAAGTGTATAACCACTCTTAGCGAGCCCTAAACCAGAAGTGAAAAGAGATTATAAATAACATTCCATCACAAACTTGAATAAAGAGAGTAAAAAGAGCCATATTTTCCTAAAAAGCAAATCTCAGCAGAGTCAAACACCAAATGACAAGAGACCAAACCACAGATGAGCCTGTTTTATAAAACATTTGCGACAAAACGGGGTCAAAGTTCAAGCTGGCATTAAAAAATAGATAAATCTAAACATTAAAACTAAATCTGAAAAGTGAGCTTCCAAGGACCCATCCTAAGGGGCATGTTTACTAAAAGCCGTACAATTGCGTGCCGCACAATAGCGCACGGAAACGCGGCACTCAAACGCTCAGAAACGCTCAGAAACGCTCTTAAACGCCCCGCACAAGTGCGCGTGGGCCCCGCACAATTGCGCGCCGCACTAACGTGCCCCGCACAAGTACCCGGCCCGCAAATGTCCAATAGAGGCGTGGAAAGGCATTCTGAGGGCGGAGAAAGGCTCCCGAGGGGCGGAGAGACGGGGTCAATGGGCGGGGAAGGGGAGGGGAGAGGCTCCCCGCACAGTATCGGGGACGAATTTGCAGGTTAAAAATAGCGCGAGTGAAACACTCACGGTAGAGGGCATTTAAAGGGAAGAGAAACCATTTCCGTCAGCAATGTACAGGGAAACCGGGGAAACCTGCAAAACGTGAGCAGTGTGATACATGTGCACTAAACAAAAGTGCAAATAAAGATAGAAAAAGACCCAAACAAACATATTAAAAATAGGAAGTGAGCTGGGGAACCCTGATATTAATGGGCAAACATAAGAAACACACCCAGGAAAGCTCCAAAAAAATGAAATGAAGTATGGAAGGGGCTACGGAGCGGAGACCCTTCCAAAAACCATTTCCTTTTTTTCTGAGCCTTCCTGGGAGTGTTTGCTATGGTTGCCCATTAATATCACTGTTGCCCAGCTTGGTTATATTTATCCCCAGTTCGTCGTGGTCGGTTGAGGGGTTTATCTGCACTTTTGTCACCAGACAAGGTGACTGAGCCCACAGTACAAATGTGCAGAGCAGGGTTTGTGACTCCTTTGGTCAGGTTTCCCACCCCCAGGGACTGCACTATCACTGTGGCCACAGTGTGGTGCAGCAGACAGAGGCAGTACCCCTAGGACCAGAGGGTCACAGGTTCAAATCCAAGCTGGGGCTCCTGCCAACCCAGTCCCCACATTTTACCCACCACTAAACAGAGATAGTAAAGACACCCCTTTATTGCAGAGAACATAAGCATGGTTCACACACCCATTTTGTACCCAACACCGCACACACACCATAACAATGGGCATTACCGACAGCCGAGTCCCCCAAATGCAGTCCTGGAGTGCCACAACTCAATCAGGTCATATGCTTTTCCAAGATACGGACATGCCAGCATGTTGGCGGTAGGGTACAGGTGGTGGAAGGGGCAGTGGCTGCTAGCCACAGAAGACAGTGGCCGAGCCATGTGCAGGCTGGCACGTCCACTGCAACATAGGCCCTGTCGGATGTACAGTCATGGACTTCCCAGGGAATTCAGCACATCTGTGGCAACACAGTGGTGCAGTGCACACAGACAGTGTGTGCAGGAGCAAACGGTCACAGGTTCAAAGCCCAGCTGGGGCTACTGCCAATCCTGTCCACATATTTTCCCCACAACTAAACCATGTTAGTAAGGGCAATCCTTTATTGCTGGGGATATACGCATTGGTCATACGCCTATCTTTTACACCACCAAGCACAGACACCATGACCAGGGGCATTACCTAGAGCAGAGTCTCACAAATGCAGTCCTGGAGGACCACACACCATTCAGGTTCCATGCTGCCACTCATACAAATAACCGTGCTGTATATCTATGCACCACCCCCATGGCATGTAGATGTAGCTCATGCATATTCATGAGGGACAGCAGGAAACCCCAACCAGTGTATTGCAAACCTGGACTGGATTTGGGAACCTCTGCCGTACAGCAGCAGCCAACAGGGACAGACACACCCACTCCCACACCCACAGGCCCCATTGGCCAATGCCTCCTGGTGAGGCAGGACATTGGGCCCTGCGTGCATCGCCCAATACCAGCACTTGCATACCTTAGAATGTCACCCTACACCAGGGTATATGGTACACAGCTCTCAAACGTTTGCTATGAGTACTGGCAGATAGATATCCCTACGTTACGCACAGTCTGCTCTATGAGCTCCATCATAATAATCTATCTGATGTCTGCGGTGTGTGCGTCAGGTCTGGCCCCTGACAGTGTTTACCACCCTAGGGAGGGACCCCCAACGGTATTGCATACCATACCCATGCCTGTACTGTGCCCAGGACTGGTGTGGTGGGCAAGTATTCTGAACCCCTCTATAGTAGCACAATGCTGGCATACGTGTGGGAGTGTGTGTCTGTCTATACCAGGGGTGGGCAAACCTGGTCCTGGAGGGCCGCAGACCAGTCAGGTTTTCGGGATATCTCTAATGAATATGCTTGAGATATATATGCATTAGAGATATCCTGCCAACCTGACTGGTTTGTGGCCCTCCAGGGCTGGATCTGGAGACTCCTGCCTTACACCTCTGTCATTTAAGATTGTGAGTGGACAAGGTGCAGATGTCCAAGACATCAAAAAAGTTAGATAGAATTTGTCACAGTCCTCCTCACTTCTCACCACCACCAAAAATTGTCTATTAGACAACTTTTTGGTGGTGGTGAGAATCGAGGAGGAATGTGACACATTCTATATACCCTTTCGATGTCTAGGACATCTGTACCTTGCCCACTCACGATCTTAAATGACAGAGGTGTAAGGCAGGGGTCTCCAAATCCAGCCCTGGAGGGCCACAAACCTGTCAGGTTGGCAGGATATCTCTAATACATATATATCTCATGCATGTTCATTAGGGATATCCCGAAAACCTGACTGGTCTGCGGCCCTCCAGGACCGGAGGTGCCCACCCCTGGTCTATACAGTGTGTGTTGGCTGCAAACACTGTCCACAGTTTTGGCCTGATGATGTGCATAATGAGCAGCAAGGTACCATGGGTATAGCTCAGACAGGGTGGGCTGGCCAGGATGCATCTGCACAGGGCATAGGGCACTGGCAGGGACATTGTAGTGGCCGTCCACCACCTCCACAGACAGGGTGACCTCTGTATGTGCTGCTGGGCTTTCACTCCACCCTGACTGTGCAGTGATGGCAGCATGGCTAGGCACCCCCATAGTGCTTCATAGCACTTCCCTCATGTGATATATATGGGTCACCTGTTGGGGCCTAGTCACTGATGTATCTGCTTGTGTGTGCTGCCATCCCAGTTGTGGGTGCATGCATTTCCAGTGGGACTAACCAGCAGACTGTTCACAGCTGGTATGTGCCCTGCTGGAGTGCCTTGCAGTGGCTGATGGCTTGATGCAGGGGAATATCAGATAGTGGTGGGGTGCATCTTAGCCTATCCAGGCCTACTGTCTGTCTGATATTGTGGTCTGGGTGTGTGTGTGGGGCTGCTTGGACTGCCCTGTAGGGTGTCTGTTCCCCAACAGGACTGGGGTTGATGGTCCACTCTACTGCCATCATTGCAGAGGGGGGGGTGGTGGTGTATAATGGGGATCTGTTGATAGGGGATCCTGCCTGTTTGCCACCCTCAGCTCGGGGGGGGGGGGGGGTGGGTGGGTGGTACATAGCCCACCTAGGGGTCCATGGGGGTTCCCCTGACTGAGACAGACAGAGATATCCAAGGTGTTCCTGCAGAAACTACCTATCTCACAGATTACAACTGTTTTGGAGCTCTGCCATGGCTTCTCTCAGCCATGGAGGGTGCTGTGGACCTGGTCCAGGGCGCCTCATCGCACACTCAGGGTGAGCACAGTTCCCGCACAGTGTGACTGTGTGTAGCTACTCTGTGCAAATTAAACACCCGGTCAGTACCTCCTACCAGGCCAAGGTGCTGTGTGGGTGCACACGGACACGTCCCCCTACCAGGCCGGGGAGCTGTTGGGGTGCATTCCCCCATCTTGTGTTCATCTGTGGACAGCTGATTTGCATGTGCAGTGCATCATGGGTATGGGTGGCCTAACCCTATCCTGGTTCCCACAGCAGACTGTCTGTGTGGTGACATGCAGGCTCTCTGCAGCCAGCCAGGGGCTTGCTGGTAGCTATATAGCTGTAGCCCAATGGTTACTTCACTGCCTGTGGAGCCAGCGGTAATGGGTTCGAGCCCACAGTGGGGTTATTTGATAGGGTTGTCCAAAGCTTTTTTTAGATTTAATGTACATATGTTGCTGCCATCAAACACACCCTCAGTGTACTGTACCCATAAGGTGCCTCTGAGGGTGCTTTATAGGGCACCCTATAGGGCACCTTATGGTTGCCGTCCATATAAGGTGCACTATACATTATCCTGTGACGCAACATATATGGTGCCCTATAGGGGACATTCAAGGGTGCCTTGGCGGACAGTGAACTTTAACATGTGCCTTATGGGCCGCCTTATGTTAACACGCTTTGTGAGTGCGTTTGCTAGTAGTGATAACTGAAATAAAAATAGATTGCCCCCTACAGCACTCATCCCCATAATACACACTGCCTCAGTGAGCCTTCTTCATTGGGCACTGTGGGGGATTGAACACCTGATCTCTGCACCATTGGTCAGTGTCTTAACCATTGTGCTGTGGCTCTGTTCCTATGCTTGGGCATCTGCGCACCGCCTTATGCCGCCCAAACCTAACAGTGCACCGCCTTATGCCACCTGAGATTAACAGTGCACCGCCTTATGCCGCCCAAAATTAACAGTGCACCGCCTTATGCCGCCCAAAATTAATATGCCTCCTAAAGCACTTTTACCCATTACAGTTAATGCCTCAGCCAGCCCTTTTAGTTGTGCACAATGGGGAATTGAACCCATGGCAGCTGCACCCACAGTCAGTGTCTTAACCATTGTACTATGGCTCTGCTCCTTTGTGTGTGCACATCAGGGCGCCACTTAGCCTTCCCATGCACTATTGTGCACGGCGCACAATAGCGCCCCGCGCAAATGTGCGATCGCTTACTCCCGTTTTTTTTCTTTTCTCTGCCTGAACCGCCCACTCCTTATATGGCACAGGCACACTACCGCGGCCCCGCACATTAGGAATGTTTAGTAAACAGACCCCTAAGAGATCTCCATACATGTGAAAGAGAAAGTCAGACGATGCATATCTGATGGCTACACTCAATTGTCACCTGTACAGGTAAACCTCTTCAGACTTATATACTTATGGCCATATAGGAAAGCAGAACCGCAGTACTCATTGAGATATCAGTAATGTGCTATGCAAAGAATACCCTGCTGAACACATAGCCGATAAAATAAATGGTTAAGAATTACAAGAGTTATAAACTGAACATCAAATAAAATCAACAAGCAACAAATGGGGGGGGGGGCTAGGGGGGAGGGGGAGAGAGAAAAGGACATATGAGCAGCAGCATCATGAAGAATGCTAAAACTAAAAGAGACAAAACTTTGCTGAAGACTCTGTTAAGAAGGAACACAACCACTATGTACTCAATAAATAAATAATAAAATGTGAGAAGAACATAATAAATAAGGACTCTATAAAATAGTATGGTATGTGACAAATAAAAAGCAATAATAAAACAAACCTTGAATGTACTTAAGAATCCCAATATTCTGTCAATCAGATATAGCCTAAAGTAAGACCGGCTAAAGAACAAGTAAAACCTGCATATTAAGATGAAAAGAATAATACCAAGGGGATCAGTAAACTAAAAAAACTTTAGCGGCAAAAGCTGATAAAACTGTAAAGGATGCTAATATAAAACCCACTAAGTTAAAAAAGGATACTAAAATAAAAACTGTGGCTAAAACTTATGAAAAGACATTAATTAACAAACATCCTAAAAGCCACACTGTACCTATAATTATGTCTACTGTATGCTCATTTACATATGAGTAAACAGCAAAACATAAAATAAAACCCAATAAAGAGGGGCTCTATGTGTAAAACAAATAAAAATGGCACTAATAAACAGTTTCCTGAAAATATACGTAAATAAGATTAAAACACTGTATAAAAAGGGAATCAAAAAAGGAGGTGCAGCACAAAATAGGACCAGCAAGGGAAATTAAAAGCAAGCTAAAACCTACAGTACATGCTCTAAGTAAGAGATGTAAAATGGATGTAGAAAAAATAATAATATAAGGGGGAGCCAGTGGACTAGAACATCAAATTTGTAGTGCATTGAGTGTAAAAACGGATTTAATAATGTAAAAAATGGCTCTACATATCCTAAGGGGTATGTTTACTAAACCGCGCAAATGTGCGGGGCGCACTTGAGCGTGCGCTAAGGTACCTTAGCGCACGCTAATAGTGCGTTTTTGGTGCCCCGCATGCGTGCGTGCCCCCCGCACAAGTGCGCTCCGCCCGCACAAGAGCGGGGCGCGCTGATGTGCGATAGAGGCGTGGAAAGGCATTTCGAGGGCGGAGGAAGGCTCCCGAGGGGTGGGGGGACGGGGTCAATGGATGGAGAGTGGAAGGGGAGAGGCTCTCCGCACAGGAGCGGGGCTGAATTTCGGCAAAAATATACCGCGAGTGAAACCCTCGCGTTAGAGCCGATTTAAAGGGAAGAGAAACCATTTCCGTCAACAATGTACAGAAAAACCGGGGAAACCTGCAAAACGTGAGCAGTGTGATACATGTGCACAGAACAAAATAGCATATATAAATTGAAAATGACCACAACAAATTCCAAATAAATCATAATCCAGCTGGGCAACAGTGATATTAATGGGCAACCATAAAAAACACTCCCAGGAAAGCTCCAAAAAAAGGAAATTATTTTTGGAAGGCTCTACACTCCGTAGACCCTTTCAAAATTCATAGCAGTGTATTGGAGCTTTCCTGGGAGTGTTTTTTATGGTTGCCCATTAATATCACTGCTGCCCAGCTTGGTCATGGTTTTTTGACCCTTTTTCCGAGGTCATTTTTGAGGCTTATTTGCACTTTTGTGTCCGTACAAGGTAAATGAGCCCACAGTAAAATTGTGCAGAGCAGGGTTTCTGATTCGTCAGGCCAGGTTTCCTATCTCCAGGACTACACTATCTCTGTGGTCACAGTGTGGTGCAAAGGACACAGCCAGTGCCTGTAAAACCAAAGGGTCACAGGTTCAAATCCCAGCTGGGGCTCCTGCCAACCCAGCCTCCATAGTTTTACCCACCACTAAACAGTGATAGTAAAGACACTCCTTTATTGCAGAGAACATAAGCATGGTTCAAACACCCATATTTTACCCTACACCGCACACAAACCATAACAATGGGCATTATCTACAGTCGAGTCCCCCAAATGCAGTCCTGGAGTGCCACAACTCAATCAGGTCATATGCTTTTTCCCAGATAAGGACATGTCTGCATGTTGGCGGAGGGTATAGGAGGTGGAGGGGGCAGTGGCTGCAAGCCACAGCAGACAGTGGCCTAGGCGTGTGCAGGCTGGCACCGTCCACCACAACAGACAGGCTCTGTTGTATGTACAGTCATGGACTCCCAAGGGAAGGCAGCATATCTGTGACAACACAGTGGTGCAGTGCACACAGACAGTGGGTGCAGAAACAGAAGGTCACAGGTTCAAAGGCCAGCTGGGGCTACCACCAATCCTGTCCACATATTTTTCCCACAACTAAACCGTGATAGTAAGGACAAATCTTTATTGCTGAGAACATACGCATGGTTAATACGCCTATATTTTACCACACCAAACACAGACACCATAAACAGCCGCATTACCTAGAGCAGAGTCTCCCAAATGCAGTCCTGGAGGGCCCCACACCATTCAGGTTCCATGCTGCCTCTAATAAAGATGCCTGTGCTGCATATCTATGCACCACCCCCATGGTATGCAGATGTAGCTCATGCATATTTATGAAGGACAGCATGAAAACCCGAACAGTGTTTGGAACACCAGGACTGGAGTTGGGAAACTCTGCCGTAAAGCAGCAGCCAACAGGGCCAGACACACACACACACACACACACACACACACACACACACAGGCCCCATTGGCCAATGCCTCCTGGAGAGGCAGGACATTGGGCCCTGCCTGTATCTTCCAATACTAGCAGTTGCATACCTTAGCAATGCCACCCTACACCTGGGTATATGGTACACAGCTATCAAATGTTTCCCATGATAACTGGCAGATATCAATGCCTACGTTAAGCACATTTTGCTGCTTGGGATCCACCGTAACAATCATTCTGATGTCTGCGTTGTGTGCTGCAGCTCTGGTCTCTGACAGTGTTTACCGCCCTGGGGAGTGACCCCCAACAGTATTGCGTACCATATCCATGCCTGTACTGTGTCCAGGACTGGTGTGGTGGGTATGGCTGCTGAACTCCTCTATAGTAGCACAATGCTGGCATAGGTGTGGGGGTGGCTGTCTGTCTATCCAGTGTGTTGCCAGTATTGGGCTGCGAATGTGCATAATGAGGAGCAAGGTACCATGGGTATAGGCCGGACAGGGTGGCCTGGCCAGGGTGCATCTGCACAGGGCATAGGGCACTGACTGGGACATTTTAGTGCCCGGCCACCACCTACACAGACAGGGTGACCTCAGTATGTCCTGTTGAGAGATCACTATCACCCTGACTGTGCAGTGACCACAGCATGGCTAGGCACCCCCATAGTGCTATATAGTATTTCTCTCATGTGATTGATATGGGTTTCCTTTTGGGGCTCAGTCACTGATTTATCTGCTTGCTGTGTATGCTGACATCCCAGTTCTGGTGCATGCATCTCCACTGAGAACATGCACTGTGGACTAACTAGCACACTGTTTACAGCTGGTATGTGTTGTGATGGAGCAGGCTGCAGTGGTTGATGACTTGCTGCAGGAGAATATCAGATAGTGGTGGGGTGCAGCTCACCATATCCAGGACTACTGTCTGTCTGCTATTGTATTATGGATGTGTATAGAGCTGCATTGACTGCCCTGTGGGGTGTCTGTTCCTCAGCAGGACCAGGGTTGATGGACCCTTCTACTGCCACCTTTGCAGGGAGGTATAATGTGGATCTATTTATTTATTTACATTCTCTTATATACCGTGCTATTCTGCATTAGTGCGGTTTACATTGAACA